>JARUPZ010000007.1:8826457-9486457 GCA_031213475.1 Nereocystis luetkeana
CCTCACCCCTCCCCACACCCTACCCCTGCCCCTGCCCCCACCCCCACCCCATCCTCACCCCCGCCTTGCAAGCGGTTTTGACAGTAGTAGGATGCAAGCTCACCCTTTATGCGTTTCGCCGAACGCGTCACGAGGCGCTTCGCTCTTCGGCTCAACCAATGTCTGCCTGGTCGGTGAAAACCCGACGTGCTCCGTCCCGGCGTTGTAGGGATGCGGGGGGGCCTATGGTCATACGACTACGGCCATGCATGGTATCTAGTATCGAGTATCGAGTATCGAGTACACCACCTCCCTCCCTATCCCACCCTACCCCCCCCACCCCCCCCCCGACCCTCGTTGTGTTTCTTCCCACCCCATCCCCCACTCCCACCCTCCCCCCACCCCCCGCTATGTTGCCTGTCAGGTTTTAATCATCGCGTTTAGCACGATAGCGTACTCGGAGCCGACGACGTGTCTTAACATCGTCGGCTTCGTCGTTGTGGTGATTGCGAGCACGAGATACAGCATGATCAGTGTTGCCGAGCGCAACAGGGAGGTGCTGAAGACTGTGGAAACGGGCACCGGGCCCCTCCTGCCCAAGTAGAGAGGAACAAGACAGAAAAAAAGCCTTACTTAAAATAAAATGCCCTCTTTTTTTTTTTTTTTTTTTTTTTTACTTCAACCGCTCCTGTCCGGAAATAAGTAAGTGGGGTAAACCAGGGAGGCGTTTTTTTTGGCGTTTTTTTTTATCGGTACCCAAATGGTGCCCGTGTTTCGGTTTGGTGTACTGCAATAATGACCCCGACTGTTGTCTTTTTTTAGTGGTCTCCTTAAAAACATGGGTACTGCTTTAGGGGGGGTATGACCTAACGTAACAAGATGGTGAACAGGATAACGCCTTTCATGGGAGGCGGTAGGAGGGGGGGGGGGCGGGGGGGATGAGAGAGGGTAGGAGTGAACCTGGGGGTAGGGGGGGGGGACAACTTGGAGGTAGGGGCGGGAAGGAAGATGGGGGGCGGTAGGGGAAAGAGGCGAGATGGGGTGGGGGGAGAGGGTATCATTATTTTCCCCCGTAATAGGTGGTGGAGGCGGGAGGATGGGAGGGGGGGGGAGTTGGGGAGGCGGGAAGGGGGAGGGGAAGGGTGCACCATTTGTTTCCCCTTAATAGGTAGGGGAGGAGGAAGGATGTTGTGTGTGGGGGGGAGGGGGGATTATTGGTGTGGGGACATGATCGCGAGCAAAGGGGGTATCTATATAGTATCTGTCGTGTGCACGGGCCCAGGAATAACATGTTGGCGGGTTGTTGTGGGAGAGTTGTGGGAGAGTTGGTGACGGCGTTTGGGAGGTGGCGATGGTGGAGGTGTTAGGTCGACCCTTTTGCCCGTTCGGCGGAGGATGTTGAGACGATTTACCCCGACCGAGCGAAGGAAGGTTAGCGCACCCCCTTCCACCCTATACCCTGATCCCGTATGAAGTATTAGGAAAACCTACGGAACTATAAATACGTATGTACTGATATAGTTTTGTGGCGTTGGTATTGTTTTTTTTCGTGCCCTCGGCGTGGAGAGGAGGGGGCGGGGGGAGGCAGGACGCGGGGGGAGGCAGGACGCGGGGGAGCCCTAGAGGGTTTTTGGGGTCGAAGAAGTTGCGGGGGTGGGGGGGGGGAGGTGAGGGCCTTTTGCATGGCGGGGGGGGGGGCGGGGGGCGGGGAGAGGCCACTCGTAATGATGTCGGCTTGTCTCTTTTCTTCTCCTTCTTGTTGTTTTCGGCTGCGGCATTTTCCGATTTTGTTTTTCGTTTTTATTTTTTGTTCTGTTGCCTTCCCGATTTTGTTTCTATTTTGTTTTCGATTCGCTTTTGGCTTTTTTTTCCTGGCTTTTTGGCTTAACCTATGATAGTATGACACGAATTACGATGGTTGTTTCTGTACCACTGGTTGTAATCACCGTTCGTATGATACGCTTCGCGAGAGAGAGCTCGTGACGCCGCGCAGTCGTAATAATTAGACGTGAGAACTTATCTCTTGCGAAGTTCCGAACCCCGTTTTGCGCTGTCATAAAGCTTGACGCTACAAACCTCGTTTTAACGTGTACCCACGGAGGGAGGGAGGGAGGGAGGGAGGGAGGAGGGAATGGGCGTGGGGATAGGAATGGGAATGGGAATGATGACGCCGAAGCCGCATTTGACGAGTTCGAAAATCGAAAGTGTGTTGGGGTCAGTTTCGATCGGAAGTTGTGTTCTCCGCCCTCTGCCACCTCTCGCCGCCGCCGCCGCCGCCACACCAGACGGCCGCCTGTTTCTTCTCTGCCATGCCTGCTTGCCTGCTTCGAGGGGGATTTGTTTGGCCTTCACGATTTTTGCAACGTCTTATTTTTAGGGTTGATCACGAGTCATGACCTGACCTGCGGTTCGGGTCCGGAGTCCGGAGTTCTCCAAACACTCACGGAGCGGGTGGAGTCGGGTCGGGTCGGGTCGGGTCAGGTCTGTGCTTTGTTCGTTCGTCTGTGCTCCCTTTTTGTGTGTGTGTGTGTTTTTTTTTTCTCTCAAAAGCGATTTGTCGATCAAGCTTTGAGGCGTGGGGGTGGTAGGGGGCGGGAGGGGAAAGGAGGGAGTTTTTTTTTTTTTTTTTTTTTTTTCGGTGTTGAGGCAGACCTGTGTCTTGGCGATCGCCGCGACTCGTGCACAGCAGTGCGGGGAGCGAAAGTGTGGTGTGTTGTAGTGGTATTCTACTGACAGCTTTTCGTTTTCTTGATGGTGATGGAGTGAGAATGCGTTTGTACGAGTAGTATTTTTTGTTGTTTGTTGTCGTTTTGATAGCTTTCTCTGACAGCCTTCGTCGTGGCAGTGGTGGTGATGTACGAAGGCAAATCTATTAATATTAATAGTGATTAATCGATTGAGGCGTTGGTGCGCCCGCTTTGCTCGCAGTGATGGCCGTTGTTTTTTCCTCCCTTTTGTGTTTTTTTCTCTCTGTAACGCTTATTGCTCCACCGAATTCCCCCTCTATTGCATATGGTCATACGACTACGGCCATGCATGATATCGAGTATCCCCCCCCCCTCCTCTCCCCCTTCACCTTCCCGTCCCGTCCCGTCCCCCCCTCAATGGAAGGGCCTCCGCGTGATTAGTTGTTCCAAGCGAAACGAATCACTGAAAGCACATGAACGAAACACAAGTAAAACATGGGTTTTGTAAATTGTTTTGTTTTGCTTTGTTGTTGGCGTTGCTTCATGCTGATGCTGACGATAGTTTTCGCGAGCGGCAAGCGGAGCAGCGGGGGGGGGGGGGGGGGGGGGGGGGCTTGGAAACCGCAAGGTCACGGAACATTTCTATAGATTGTTTTGAGAATATTGCTCGTGGCTTCCGCGCACGATCAGCGTTGAATATTATATTCCTCTAGTGTGGGGGGGGGTACTGCAGGAGAGGGGGGGGGGGGTGTTACTCGATATCACATACATGGCCGTGGTCGTACGACCATAGACCCTCGCATCCCTACAACGCCGAGACGGAGTGCATCGGGTTTCCACTGACCATTCAGGCATTTGCATGCACCAAGCTTTGCGAAGCGCCGAGAGGTGTTGGACGAGTCGCACGAAGGGCGACCTGCATCCTAGCTAAAGAAGAAGAAGCCGCTTTTGAGGCGGATTTTCTTATAAATGGACGACAGCACCAGTAAACTGACTTATTTTCTGATGTGGTCACTTGCAGAGACAGCAATGGGTATAGCATACCATTTGCACACGTAACTGCCTCGTGGGTGCCTTACCATATACACATCACGTGATATGATCATCCCCCTTGTGCGGAGGTGGGGAGGAGGGGGGGGGGCAGCGAGAAAACGAGGTGTTGAAGAATAGTCGAGACGACTCCTATACATTTTTTTTGGGGCGCTGGGTATCCGGGGTTGACGATGATGTGAGCTTTGACTTTGGAACAGCAACTCTTCGCCAGCGTATGGGCGTCCGAGGACACTCCTGAAGAAGGGAAAAAAAAGGGGGGGGGGGGGGGGGGGGCTGCCCCGCGTGTGTTGGCTAGCGTACGCGGGAGTTCGATATTTTTTGGGGGAGAAGGGAAGGGGGGGGGGGGGGGGGGGGGGGCTGCCTCGTTTGTGTTGGTCAGCGTACTCGAGAGTTTCGAGTTTTCGAGGGGGAAGACAGAGAGACGGGGGGAGGGGGGGTTGCGAGAAAAACTGAGTGTTGCGTCACAAGTTGGTTGTTGAAGGAGTTGCTATATAAGAGGGGAAGGGGGGGTGGGGGCAGTAAAATAGGTAACAATGGTTATAATGCTTAGTATAACGGCTGTATTTGTTTCATGTACGTTCCGTTGCTGCTGCTGTTGTTGCTGCTGTTGCTGTTCCTGCCGTGGCTTCTGTGCTGGTGTCGTTGTCGGTATTCCAGCAGTGTCGATGAGACAAAAAACGCCTGCTCCATTCATCGTGAGGTGAAGTAACTACTGCGCCGTGCGTGCGTGCGTGCGTGCGTGCGTGCGTGCGTGGTGGTGCTATAATAGAAAAGTGTCCAAAATGTCTGTTATTCTCCAGCCCATGCACAGTATGTATGGTGAGGTGTACGAGCGAGTAGACGGCATGGAGGGGCGCAAGTTGGTGGTGGTGGCGGCGCTTTTGGAGATGGAGAGGCGGCAGAGGGGGGTGGGGCTGGAGGTGACACAGGAGACCAGGTGACCAAAAATAGGTTGGAAGCTATATACCAGCAATTAGTACGATTGTGTAGCATGGCCGTGCTATAATTAGTCCCGGAGATGGTGCAAGCTACCATGTCAAGAGTTTTTTTTTGGGGGGGGGGGGTGGGGGAGGGGGGAGGATCACGCACAAGAAACAGTGGTGCGGTGTGGTGGTGAGAGGCGGACAGGGGGGTCGGCCGAGAACGTTAGTTTATGGCATCATCAGGTGTTGCATTTTCATTAGTCTTCCGACAACATGTAGGGCATTATTTATTCAGAATGAAAAGGCTTACACAACAGTGTATTATACGAGTGTATGTATTCGGCGTACTCGAAACGGGTACTCCTACTACTACTATTGCGGGGGGGCATAGTAAATAGGACCTCCGGTACATACAAACACCTACCAGGTATATGTTCACCTATTTTTCTATTAATTACAATGTTTGGTCCTATTTACTATGGTCCCCCGTAATACTACTACTACTACTACTACTACTACTACTACCACCACTACTACTACCACTACCACTACTACTACTACTACTACTACCACTACTACTACTACTACTACTACTACTACTACTACTACCACTACCTACTACCACTACTGCTAGTACTGTACGCAGAGCTATAATAGTCCATTGATGGAGCTCTCTACACTATAGTACTGATGAAAAGTGACGGTTTCAGCAACACCCAATGCGTCCTTAGTAAATAGAACCAAATATTGTGAGTAGAAATAGGCAAATACATAGGTTTTTGTGTATGCCATAGGTCCTACTAACTATGGTCCCCCACCGCAATATTAAAAGGGGGCAAATACACACAATGATATCCCAGTTACAACCCAGCCTATTTTTTTTCGACAGCGTTTTGTCGTGTTGTCGTACGATGCTTCTTCGGGAGTGTCCGGGGGGAAAGGGCTTGGCCTTGCGGTTGGAGGGGGCAAGCTCAGGGGCGGAGGCAGTAGTGTTTGGGAGAAGCGGGAGTACCAGGCAGAGCCACGGAGATAGCAAGACGGGGGGGACTCTTGTCCTTGGCGCGGCACGACAGCAGAAATCAGGCAGCAAGCAGTAGTGAGTACCGCACAGAATATACGCGCAACAGTTACAAACCAGCCATTTATCTATTTATAAGGACAGGGGGGTCTCGTCGTCCGATGCTATTTTGGAAAGTAAGTGTCGGGGGGGGGGGGGGGGGGGGGGGGATTCGACCCTTACGGTTGGAGGGGGGCATTGTGAGGGGTAGGAGCAGTAGTGTTTGGGGCAAGATGGTGTATCGGGCAGAGCCACGGAGAGAGCGAGACGGCGGGGGCTCTTGTCCTGGGCCTGGACACGACCGACAGCAGAATCAGGCAGCAAAATACTACCGCACAACCTTCTGTGCGTTCAAATATACGCGCAGCAGTTCAGTTACAAAACCAGCCGTTTACAAGGACAAGCGGGTCGTCGTTCGATGCTAACTTGGAAGTGTCTGGGGGGGGGGGGGGGGACTCGGCCCTTATACGGTTGGAGGACGGCGAGATACCTGTA
Organism: Nereocystis luetkeana; assembly: GCA_031213475.1. Taxonomy (NCBI): domain Eukaryota; class Phaeophyceae; order Laminariales; family Laminariaceae; genus Nereocystis; species Nereocystis luetkeana. Next base: position 8,832,652 of record JARUPZ010000007.1, read on the forward strand.
TTTTTGGTACTACTGTACTTCTTGGGTGTTGGCACACATCTAATCTATTCGTGGTCACAATTTTCTGTTGTTTCATCCTGCCTTTTACCAGGTATCATGTTTTTTTTTTGTGCTCATGACACACTTTTGCTTCTTGTCCTAAGGCTACACATTGCGACCATGTACTCGTATCAGATGATGCTACAAGGATTGTTGCCCTGGGCAGTGTAATCGATCGGCATTTTGCCCCTATATGCGTGGCTCAGTAGTAGTAGTAGGCAACACCTTCAGGTTGGACGCCGTCGGCAGCTGACACGGGTTCGAATCTCACTTCGAACGTTTCTTTTTCGTACAGAAAGGAACGCTTTTTTTGCGCGTGCGTCCCAAGAACCACGAGCGTACCGCTGGTTCCCAGTTATTAAAACGAAGCGGGCACGTCATCAGCGTGCGGCCGCACCAGTATACGATACCGACGCCCCAAAGATCCCGCCGTTCCGAGGGGGGGGGGGGGGGGTGCTTGAAGGATCACCCTGGGCTGGGTATAATCGATCAATATTTTCCACCCCCTGTAGCTCAGTAGTAGGAAACATCCTCACACAGATAGATGGGAAATTGAAAAAATATGAGAAAAACTATCAGGGAGCTTCGTGTAACTTGGTCGGCATACAAGTATGTACGTACTTACTTACCAGGTATAGCCACTCGTAGCAGGGCAATTTCATCAATAGCAGAGGGTTATTATAAGAATTAATATTAAGGTCGGCAAGAGAGAGCACGAGTCTCTTCGGAATCTATTCGGAGCTCAACCGCCAATTCTTGACTAAAAATAAAATGAAGCGCGCAACATTACTACTCTGCTTGCTGCGTTGTATGTATACCACACTGTACAGCATACATATATATATACAACACAAAGCACGCGCGTGTCGACACCTAAAAAGAACAATAGTAGGCAATGTGAAGAACAGAGACACACGTGGACGGGACGGAGGGTAGAAATAACGGTTTAATGTGAAGTATCTCGATCTACCTATTATAGCAGTAAATATTGATAGTAATACCCGGAAGTAAGTAGGTACCAGGACCTAGGTAGTAAATAAGTGGAGTAAAGGGACCTTCGTGAAACTCGCTCGAATATCACTTGTTGTGGGAAGCTACCAGAGCAAATTTCAGCAGAGAGCACGAAGCTCTTCGGAAACTATTTGGAACCCAACCGCCAATTTGGCATCGCCGTCTGTTGAATCCCAGTTGTGCGTGCGTACACATACATACGATATGTAGCACACGACACGTTCGTTCAGCATTTATTTGTCCTATCCTTCCAGTTGTGTGTGTACTTCGGAGTGTGTGTGTATAAAATGAGTGTGAATTTCATATACTACCTCTGGTATTTGTACAATTTGTACATGCATGCATAGTAGGTAGTGGTGGTGTTCGTTTACAGACATCAGTTATTATTATTATTACGCTTCACACGTGGCCAATCGGCTACCACCAAACACCCTCTGGAGGGCAAAATATCTTACCCTCTGGAGGGTGCCCAAAAATGGGCTATACTATCGTGCGGTAAATTTTAGGCCCTCCACACCGACGTACAGAGTGGTCGGCCGCGCACGCTCTGGAGGCCGACGTCACAACAAACACCCTCTAGCGGGCAGAATATATTTCCCTCTGGAGGGTGCCCAAAATAGGGCGATACTATCGTGCGGTAAATTTTAGACCCACCACACCGACGTACAGAGTGGTCGGCCGCGCACGCTCTGGAGGCCGGCGTCACAGTAGAAACCCTCTGGAGGGCAGAACATCTTTTCCTCTGGAGGGTGCCCAAAATTGGGTGACACTATCGCGCGGCAATTTTCAGACCCACCACATCGACGTACAGAGTTTTCCGGCGCGCACGCTGTGGAGGCTGACGCCACCCCGCAAAACCCTCTGGAGGGTATATGAGACCGTACCCGCTGGAGGGTGCCCAAAAAAGGGCGACCCTACAGTGCAGTCGAAAACGCACCCACCACATCGACATCTAGTGGGTTTGTACGGTGAACCGCCACAAGACGCTGACAGTCATACGCGCCCCCTATATTTATAGATATGCGGAAACAGTACACATTGTTGCATCAAATATTTTGCTTTATATTATGAATCTACTACATGTTTGCTCAATCCAACTGGCCCTGTGTGGACAGTTGTTTTCACACGATGTCCTATATCTGCCACGCCTTTCGAGACTATTCTACGCCATACAAACACCGGTAGCGGGCATGTACTGTACAACACTGTGTACAGTATGTCGACCGTGCGGCGTGGTACCCGCCTAACCTACCCCTTGCGTGTTCTTCTGCTTCCTCCCTGCTCAATGCATCTACGTGCGTATGCTTCGGGGAAGCCCGTGCCTCTCTTTGACGAGTTCTAAACCAATGCGCCACAATGAGGCAACAGCAGTATAACAACTCCCCACATGTCGTGGTTGAGCGAGTATCATACGTAATTCACAAAAATTAGTAACCCCCTGTCTTGAGCTTTCGCCGACAAACAATTACAATATAGGCAGCAGCCAGACACAGAGATGTGGATATTGAAATTCCCAGCACCAACTGATGGCCAGAATACAAAAACGAAGACGGTATCATCATTCGAACACAAGAGGGGGCATCACGTTGTGGCAACCTGTGCACGCGCTTTGAACAAAACACACCCTGCGGGCACTGCAACCGAACAGAGATGGCGCAGCCACAACACATAGGACAGGGGCATCCCAACAAAATTACTCACACCTGCCACCATCGAGCACGGGAAAACAACGAATATGAACGCAATCCAATCGATAGAAAACAGACATGCCCTGATGCTCTGATCCCCCCCTCCCCCCGACTAATCAGAATCCTAGTAATCATCCACGACTGTTCAGGCGCCAGCCGCCTCACCCCCTTCCCCCCTCCTTGTCGTCTATGGCTGAAAGGCCGTAACCTACACAAGAAGAGTCTTCGTCCATGGCAAGTTATCCCCGCGAGTGGAGGTTTCTTCGACCAGGCCCCGGTGATCGTCATCGCAACAGCTGTCTTGGCTATAGCCCTCGCCATCGCTACTCCTCCCGCCTGTGGACTCTTGTGAATTTCCTCCGTGTCGTCGACGGGGCCACTCTGACTTCTATGAGCTCTTGTTTTTAACCTGCCGTCGCCGTCGGTTGATGGCTGTGGCTCATCGTCATCGGTTCTACCTGAAATATGGTACGTGGGCCGGGCCGAATATGTGCGAGTGCAATCAAGAGTACATACCTGGTAGTCGACGTTTGGGAGAATGCAACGGAATTGAGTTGGGTCGTCGCGACTTCAACAACTGGCACGGTATAGTTCTCAAATGGGATGCGGAAAATCCTAGCTATGGCGGCCGACCTCTAGCTACGTAGCTTTATCTACGTGGTACATATTTCAAAAAGGGCTGTGACCAAAATCAGGTACGTATACCTGGCGATTTTTGGGCCAAAATCAGTTAATACTAAAACCAAGTACAAAACGCGCGCCACAATCGGCGTTTAGTCCATGGAGATCTATATAAAAACACCTGCGCCTCAACATATATAGCGTGTGGCCTCCCAAATCTGAATTATTTTGTTTTATTTAGGGTATAGGTCATAGAAAACAACAGAGTACACATCATAACAACTGAAGTACATCGTACACCGAAGATATCAGGAGTACAACGTGCGCTGTCAAGGATGTAGGGCCGATGTTCCAAACTAAAACCTAACAGGTACTGTACCACAGTAGTTTGGTGTCAGTCGAGGCATGTCGAGGCAAAGTTGCTGTCCGTCAAGGGGTGAAAATGCGGTCTCCTGACATACTTGCCGTACACCCCAAAGAAGGAAAAATGGAATCACCGTGCGACATGTATGCATAAATACGTACGTACTACTGGTACGTACAAGCACAGAGCGTACGAGTGTACGCATGAATGCGTACTTACGTACGAGTTTCTACACAAGAATTGTGCAACCGATGGACCACACACACATACGCGGAGAAAAAACTGTGTACGTATGGCCCCTATCATTGGTTCAAAATAGGCCCAAATCAGTTAAAAGTTGAAAGCTAGACAGAGTACTTGTAGATAAATCAGGTAAACCCTTGACCAATTCGAACCAAAATCAGTGACGATGTCAGTCTGGCCAATAGCAGGGCTCCTGGCGTGTGTTTTGAACTTGTTTCTGGTAAAATCGATTTTGGCCTAAAAATTACCAGGTATACCTGATTTTGGCTAAAACTCTTTCTAAAACAACCTCCAACAGTGGTCAACTGCTTGTACAGCAGCGGTGGCGACATGCACTCACCGAGGAGATAAGGGCAGAGACAGCGGCAGAAAGTTGCCACGGCGTCCGCCTCTTCGCCGATGTAGGTTGCACGTCTGTTTTGAAGGTTGAACGCAAGCCGGCCTTTCCTGAAAGCGAACAGACGCAGCATCTGCCACACCAAAAAAAAGACCTGGTACACAATACGGATAGCATTCAGCGTAAGAAGGATGCAAAACAACCACAAGAATATGTTTACGTCGATGAGGTGTTTGGCACTCTCGACGCCGACATGGCCATCGGGATAAGCCGCCTGCAGATAATCACTCCCCAACTGCACGCTACAGGGGTAGCGATATGCGGTTGAACTGCTGTAGTTGAAAAACCTTTAATGGGCGAGACAGAAAAGTAGAGTATCCGTGGCAGACGTCTACCAGACAACTACAGCAGTACAACAGCACAGCAGTACCCGTAGGACTGAGACACAGAGAAATCCCACGAACGTCCAAGGCTCTTCAGTGCACGTAGCTTCAAAACGGCTGTATGTATAGCAGATAGCATTGGAGTTGGTGTAGATCTGCATGGCCTATTATATACACATGGCACCAAATGAGACCAGGATGCCAGGTGGGCGTTCGGCGGTTCCTGCGGAGGGTTGATCATATTTCTGCGCCTCCAAGCGGGAGTAGGGTGTCAAATGCGATAGGTCAAATGACCAAATGGGAAAATACAAGGTGATATAAAATATACGTGCCAACCTACTGCTGTAAAAAAAAAAGTTAACCCTTTTAGAACCGCAGTCCCGTTTTGGGGACAAACCACTCAAATTTCAAGTTTGCACGTACGTACATTTTCTCCGCTGGTGGCTGGAGAGTACCAGGATGTACGTACGTGGAAAAAATCAAAGTTCAAAATTCAAAAATGCAGCCCGTTTGGGTTTTTTAATGTATGCCGTGGAGCATAAAAAAACTCGTACAACATGTATGTATTTCTGAACCTCCAAGTGGGAGCCGGGTGTCGAATGGGATGGGCCCACTGCGGGATCATAGTACCAAATGGGAAAACACCAGGTGATGCCTAACATACGTACCAGGTATCATACAAACAAACGTACAGTACAAAAAATCTCCGCTTGTGGCTGCTATAGAGTACAGCAGTACCAGGATGGATGTACGTATATACGTACCACAGAGTACGTAATACTCGTACGAAAAAAAGATGCTCGAAGTTCAAAATTCAAAATGCAGCCCGTTGGGTCTTTAAATTTATGCCGTGGGGTAAAAAAAAAACTTGTACAACAGGTACACCAGCAGGGCATCACAAAATGAAGAGCGCAGCAGTGATCTCCTTGCTGCTGTGGGTCTAACAAGAGGGATAGAATTAGGTGGCGAGAAGGAAATCTGGTAGCATCGCTCCGATTGGCTATTACGGGGGACCATAGTTAATAGGACCAAATATTCTTAGTAAAAATGGTGAAATATATAGTTTTTTATGTATACCATAGGTCCTATTAACTATGGTCCCCCGTAATAGGAGAGCTATCACTGATCAGACGTACAAAAAGCGTGACCCCCTCGTACGACACCACAGCCGCAGTACCACGAGTAGAAATAGTTGAGACAGGGGGACCCACTGCTGTATATATCACGCGGTCCACTCCAAGCTATGATGTGTTGCCCACCCACAAGGAAAGTAGCATTCGCGTACTCTCACCTTGGGATAGCTGCCATCAACGCTGTCGCCGGTCGTCTAGTCCATGGAGAGAGCTGTCCTCTCCAGCTCTCCAGTCTCGTCCATTTCGAAAAAGGCTTCTGTTTTGGAGGGACGCTCGCGTACTGCTGTACCTGGTAGTTGTATTTCAAATTGTCGGCCTAGGTGCCCCTCCACGCCCTCACCCACAGCGTTTCGACTCAATGATTTCACATGCTCAGAGCTACGAGTATATGCGACGGGAATGTGTATATCGCCTGTAATTGCTTGCTGCTAGTGCTGCCATCGGCAAGAGCTGTGGCGTGCAGCGTGTGGCTTCAACGGGCTGGCGTTTTTTGAGGGTTTCGAAATGCTTGTGAAGCTTGTTTTCATAGGGGTTGAAGCAACGTATTTTGAAAAAAAAAAACTATAATAGCCACTGGATACAGGCTGCCGCTGTGCAGCGGTATGTGTGTATGTGCGGTCTGGACCCGGAGCGTATAGTACGCGACATATGTCGAGAATCAAGTAGTCAAGAATTCAGGCTGAAATATTCCGAGTTATTATAAGGAATTGCAGCGAAGCGTTTGTGCTCAGGCAGAAACGCCATTCTATAGGCTGTCTATGATCGATGTTCGCATCACAATTCGCGAGCCTTGGCCAGAAAAGGATCGCGTTGTTACTGGTGTATACGCCACGGCCACCCCATGGCGTGTAATGCTCAATTCGCAAGCGCCAGAGGGTTCGTCAAGCAAGACGCTGGGAGGTAATTTGGATAATTTCCGTCCAAAGAAAGGCTCGAGCAAGCCACGAATCACTCAAGGGAGGGCAGGTACAGCCAGCCTTTGGAGGGGAACTGATCGAATCGCTGCAGTCACAATGCCTCTGGGGGGCGACATGACCATTCCTCACAAGCGTGCGCAATCTCAAGGCCTCTGGTGGGTAGCATGTTGTTCCACCTTCAGCGGGTGCAATGTCAATGTGCCTCCAGAGGCTGCCCATTCTCATCATAGACCTCCACCTGGGCAACTATTTCCCACGGCGCTCCAGAGCGAACGGCACGCAAACACTCTAGAGGCTAGCATTTAGTAGAGACCTCCAGCCGTCGCATCAGAAAAGCTCCCTCTAGAGGGGCGAAACCTCATACCCTAAACAATCTCCAACGCGCTCTGGAGGGTGAAATGCCGACCCCCCTCCAGAGTTTTCAATATAAACCCCTCTAGAGGGTTGAAACGGTCATTACCCTCCTCCGGAACAAACCTGCCGCACGGCCCTCCAGCGGTATAATATAGACAGCCCACTCTAGAGGCTAGCATTCAGTAGAGACCTCCAGCCGTCGCATCAGAAAAGAGCTCCCTCTAGAGGGGCGAAACCTCATACCCTAGACAATCGCCAACGCGCTCTGGAGGGTGAAATGCCGACCTCCCTCCAGAGTTTTCAATATAAACCCCTCTAGAGGGTTGAAACAACCATTGCCCTCCTCCGGAACAAACCTGCCGCACGCCCTCCAGCGGTATATAGACAGCCCACTCTAGAGGCTAGCATTTAGTAGAGACCTCCAGCCGTCACATCAGAAAAGAGCTCCCTCTAGAGGGGCGAAACCTCATACCCTAGACAATCGCCAACGCGCTCTGGAGGGTGAAATGTCGACCTCCCTCCAGAGTTTTCAATACAAACCCCTCTAGAGGGTTGAAACGGTCATTTCCCTCCTCCGGAACAAACCTGCCGCACGGCCCTCCAGCGGTATATAGACAGCCCACTCTAGAGGCTAGCGCACATGACTACTAGCCTGTACAGGGTACCAAAAGAAAAAAATCCCTCTAGAGGGCGGAAGGCCTGGCCCTCCAAGCCTCAAACACCCTCTGGAGGGTGGCCTCGCCCTCTGGAGGGTCAAATTAATCCCTGGAGGGTTTTTGGGGGTAGCCGATTGGCCACGTGTGTTGCCATCCGACAATGTGTAGTGTTGTTCTAATAAACGACTGTAATAATGACAGAAAGCGAAGAGCTCTCCAGAACAAAAGCACGGCAGTAACTATTAAATTGTAGTCTTCATCAAATCGTTTTCTCTACGTGCTCGCTAGTATTATTATATATGCACTCACTACTGCGGGGGACCATAGTTAATAGGACCAAATATTGTTAGTAAAAATGGTTAAATATATAGGTTTTTATGTATAATACCATAGGTCCTATTAACTATGGTCCCCCATAACAATATCATTTTTTTTGTTTTAATCATATACTTCGTATTAACCCTTTTAGGACTGAGGTCCCGTTTTGGGGGCAAACTACGTAGAACTTGACTTGTTTGTCCCCAGCAACGGGGCTGCAATCCTATAATATTAATAGATGGGTTCATTATGTTCAAAAACGAAATAATAATACAACACAAAACGTATACAGCTACATGAACCGCGGGGCCACAGGCACACAGGCCCTACTATTAATTAATAGTTGATAGCACAGCAGTATTACGGGGGGCCATAGTTAATAGGACCTATGGTATACATAAAAACCTATATATTTAACCATTTTTACTAACAATATTTGGTCCTATTAACTATGGTTCCCCCCCGTAATAGTGGTGTTTGGTTGTTACTCTGTGCGTACGCGTGCATGTAAAATGCCTGGTAAAAAGTACGTACCAGGTACAGACGGCATTCGGTTGGTTTGCGAGAGGCCTCCAACCGTTTCGCTCATGATGCAGCTGGAGAGACAAGACCCTCATCCCGGATGAGGGACCGCCAGGCCGCTAGGGCTAGGGGGGGGCAGGAAGAAGCCGGGGGAATGCGGCCGATGACCTGGGGATGGAACGTTGATGATGAGGAATATAGTATATATATTATATATATACCAGGTATATCTATATAATATATATAAATATATCTATATATATCTAAGATGAAATGATGTGGGGAATGGAAATTGGGAAACGGCTGGCAGAGGAAGCGTATGAGGAATACTGCTGATTTACGGAAGGGTATTCGGTTTACATTGGAATGGCATCTACGCTATATTGTCGGCAGGCAATCTTAATTATAATATAATAATTATAATTATAATAATAATAATAATAATAATAATAATAATAATGACAATAACAATAATGCGAGCATCGTGCGTGCGACATGCCCGCGTTCCGTGTGGGAAGTGGGAGGGGGGGGGTAACGATACCCCGGATGGATGCAAACGACATACATACATAAATACACACATACATACATAACTGATACCTGGCACACATGTATATACATACGTCGTGTATGTGACATTTATTTACCCTATATTCATACGTATACGAGTATATATTGGAAAACTTAATGGTGTGGGTACTGTACAACACAACAGCAAGCAGTGCCGTAGTAGTAGTAGTGTATTCAAGTTGGGGAGGGTGATGGGGTGGTTCCGTTTTAGTGCTCCACATATTTCCTCCTCGTCGTACTGCCGTGCTGCACGTAACATACTTCCGTGAGCTTGAAGCCTTTTCTTCTCTATAAGAAGCAGACTCTGCGAGGGGTTGATTGACGCAGGTTGCCGGGAGGCCCCCGCCCCTTGCTTGCACCACTCGGGGGATATGATACGTTTTGAGCAGCGGCAAACATGTAGCAAAAATCCCACCACAATTAAAAAGGCGCCGACAACCTCTTCACCTTCGGTACCGACGCCCAACGCTAACGGTGGTGTGTGCTGCGTTGCTCGACGTCTCCACAAAAGGATGAGTTTACGCCCACATATGATACATGTTTCGTACCGTAATTTGGCAAAACAAAACACTGATGTACCGTTTTTAGTCATTTTGTCCAGTGGGACAGGTTTTTAGTTTTTAGTGTTGCTTCTATCAATATTATATTATACCAGGTACCCTATGACGGGAGACCATATCAAAATAGGACCTACGGTACACACAAAAACCTAAATGTTTCGCTATTTTTGCTTACAACATTTGGTCCTATTTACTATGGTCCTCCTTAGCAGATACCCTAGGTAAACCTAGGGAACAACGGCAGATCGTCTGATCTTGCCAATGGGAGTGGATGTCGGCAAAAAAACGTGGTCACGGTCGTAGGCCGTACTTTTTTTATTACTGTTGCTTTTTTACTGAGTGCTATTGTTGTTGTAGCAGATGGCAAGGGGTAGGGACGAAGTTCTATGAATACTGCTCTCCATCACATTGCCTCATTGAAATCGAAACTGCTGCTGCTGCACGATTTTTACTGCCACATGAAAGCACAGAAAAACAATAATGCCGCCCCGTAAACTCGTCTCCCATGATTAACGCTGCACCACGTACAGTAATTCTACCGCATGAAACTGCTGCTGTCCCATCTCATTAATTTACTTGTTCTGTGCCTGGTGCCGAAGCAGGAGGAGAAGCGGTCTACCACTTACTACTGCTGACTACCGACGACGCAGGTCTCATGCTACCGCCGCTAATGCTGCTGCTGCTGTTGTTATACTGCCGCGTGAACGGTTGCTGCCACGAGCTATACACGAAACATCCCCATGATTGCTGCCACAGCATGATGTACAATGCTGTCGCATAGCACTGCTGCAAGCAGGTAGGTGCTCCGTGAACGACTAGTGGTAGTGGCAAAGGATTATCATGGTCCATGAGAGATACTGGTAGATATACGCTCTGCCGAGTGAAACTGTTGCTCCATGATTACTATCAATACCAACACACACATCGTACTGCCGCATGATACTGCGATTCCATGATTTCTGCCACATGAAACTGCCGCATGATATCCTTACTGCTGCGGATTACTACTACTGTACTGTAGCGCAAAATACTGGAGCTGCTGCTGCTGCTGCTAATGCTGTGGGTAGAACCCGTTCTCCACTCACCCTGACCGGCGTCAGCTTTGCGCGACAGCCGAGGTTCTCCGGGCGCTGCTGCTTGTGCTGCTGCTACCACGTGCGCGTGCGGTTGCTTCCACCAACGAACGGCTCTCTGCCAACGGCTCTTCGCCAAAGGGAGGTTCTTTACCAAGGGCTCGTTGCCAACGGCTCTTCGCCGAAAACTTCTTTACCAACGGTTATTTGCCAACAACGGGTCTTTGCCAACGGGCCTTCTTTGCCTGCGGCTACTCTACCCTCGACTGCCATTTTACGCACCTCGGGGTCCCATATCTATATACTCCGGAGGATACACGATATCCCCATTCGTGTGATACCGCGTCCCCACTCTACTCGTAATACTAATACTGCTACTAATGCTGCTGCTGCTGCTGCTGCCGCCCCCCCCCCCCCCCCCCCCTTCCCCACAGAAACACATCAAGCAGTTCGAAGCTGTCATCCACATCCAAGCCCGCCGCGCAGGCGGTTCTTCGCAGGATGCAGCTCACCCTTCATGCGACTCGCCCAACGAGCACCTCACGTTTCGCTTTCGCGCTTGGCGCAATGCAATGCCTTGCCTCGTCGGTGGAGGAAACCCGACGTGCTCCGTCCCGGCATACTATGGGGATGCGAGGGTCTATGGCCATACGACTAGGGCCATGCATGATAATGATCATAAGTGCACCGCTAGGGCAGCCGCCACCGCCGGCATCAACATTGCCCTCGGGGCCCTGTGGTGCCGCTGTAAAAGCAGTAGCGAATATACGAAATACCACTACCCCAGGAGTAGCCAAACAAGCGATTTGAGCGCTAGCTTAAGCGGAACAGCCCGCCAAGACCCGCGCAACGCCGTGGTGCTTGGAAGCTATACAGCTATCGTGGCAGCGCCACACGGTTTAGCTACACCTCAAGCCAACGTATCTAGTGGCAGATCGAGCGACAGACAAGAAAAAAACAGGCAGACAGGCAGGCAGACAGGCAGGCAGACAGACAGACAGTCCGGCTCGACAAGGCATTCATACAGACAGACAGCCCTATATCGCACACAGACAGACAGACAGACAGACAGACAGACAGACAAACAGACAGACAGACAGGCAAGACAGGGCAAATACATAGAACGCAAGCCCGACATGACAAGACACCCGCAACAGACAGACAGGCCGACAAATCCGACGGACAGGCAGACAAAACATGAATACAGACCGAGGGACAGACAGCCAGAGACAGAGAAGCCATACCGACAGACAGCACACCGACCGACAGCCCAACCGACAAGAGCTAAATGAGGAAGCTTCCGTGATTTTCCGAGTCACAAAACAGGAGCCGGAGGGCACGAAGAACCGAGAATGCAAGCGGACAACGTGGGTCTGGCCAGAAAAAGTTCTCGCGCCTTGCAACGTAAACAACGGCAACCCTCGAGCCACCCCACTCCACCCCACCCCACCCTCGCTCCCCCCTTTAGACTTTTCCCGGGCGCTGCGCTACGTGCCAGGCTCCCTCACGAGAATTCCTTCCTGAGGCTTCCTCAGGAGGCTTTCCCCAAGCTTCCTCAGGGTGCGTCCACTCAGGCTTCCCCAGGAGGCGTCCCGTCCTCAGCTTTCCTAGGGATTGCTCAGCGTCCCGCAGGCTTTCCTGAGGCTTTCCTGAGGCTTTCCTGAGGCTTTTCTCAGGCTGCCTCCCGAGGCTTCCTCAGGCGGTTTCCTCAGGATTCCCTCAGTATTCCCTCAGGATTCCCTCAGGTTACCTCTGGGGGCTTCCTCGGACTAACCATCTCAGGGGGAGTTAGTTCCTTAGGCTACCTCCTCGCGGGATGGTCCTCAGGAGGTTCCTTCCTCAGGTTTCCTCGGGGTCCGCAGGGCTCCCTCAGGAGACTCCCCCAAGCTCCTTCAGGCTTTCTTCAGGAGGCTTCCCATGGCTTCCTCGGGGCATCCTCAGGCTTTCGTCTCTCAAGACTCTCTCAGTAAAGGTTTCTTAGGCTTCCTCAGGAGGCTTCATAAGCCTTCTTCAAAACTTCCCCAGGCTTCCTCACATTTCCTCAGGAGGCTTCGACAAGGCTTTCCTTCGCGTCACCCGAGGCTGCCCGCGCGCACTCCCGGGTATCTGCCGGAGTGCAGGGCGTCTGTCTCGGTCAGAGCCAAGTAAGCCTGACTGCACCCGCCCCAACCGGACGAGCAACACCGAACCCTTCCGTCTCCTCCTCCTCCTCTTTCTCCTCTTTCCCCCTTCTCCTACCCTCCCACTCGTCTCCTGCTACCTCCTCCCTCCCTCCTCCTCCTCCTCCTCCTCGTCGTCGTCTTCGTCGCTGGCCGATCCACAGCAGTCCCACGTCGGGCTTGGCAGCCTAAATACCGGCATGCTAGCCTCCATGACCTCTCTCACGTCGTCCCGGGCTCGTCGCACAGCCTCGGCTCGTCGCGCAGCCTCCGTTCGGCGCGCCCCGCTATCCACACGCACCCCGTTAACGCCGCGCGTAGCGCTGACCCCACGACCCCCGCCCCCGCCCCCCGCCCCCCAGTCACAGACGACGAAGCAGCAGTTGTTGTTCGGCGCGTCAACGCCCGCAGCCGCCGCCGCCCCCGCCGCCGCACCCAGCAATATCTCCCTCGCTCTCGCCGGGTCAGCCGAGTCGACCACCACGACGCGGTCCGCGTGTGGACGCACGCGCGCGCAGCGCGCATCCACTGAGTCCGACGGCCTCGCCCGGCCCCCGTGCGCCGCCGCGTGCGCCGCGCCGGAGTAGACGCCGACGACGACGACCGCCCCGAACTCCCGCAGGAAGCGGAGGGGCGACGCCCGCTCCGCGCCAGTGGACGCGGCCGCGTCAGCGGCCGCCGCCGCGTCCACATCTGCGGCATTCCCCCACGTCCCCTCCGAAAGCGCACCCGCCGCCCCCCTCCCGGCTGGACGGTTGGCTTGGCCGCCGCCGCTGCCGCCGTTTCGCCAACACTCTTCGCCGTCGTTGCCATCACCGAAAGCAGTGCCTGACCCGGACCCGGAGCCGTTACCGCTGCTACGAGTGCTGCCGGTGCTATCGCAGCCACCGCCGCCGCCGCCGCCGCTGCCACCACCGCCGCCCATCCAGCCGCCGTGGCTGCCTACCGTAGCCGCAGAAGGCGAGTACGAGGAGAGGGAGCCGGCGGCGGTGGCGGCAGGGGTGTTCGCGGCGGCTGCTGCCGCGGCGGGGTCAGGAGAGAACCGAGGCAGGTCGAAAGTTCCGACGCTGTAGACGATGCGGTCGGCCCAGCAGGGACCCCCCGCGGCGGGGCCCAGGGCAAGCGCGGGGCGAAGGCCTCGCAGGTGGTCCGCCATGGCCGACGCCATGCGCACAATCTATTTTGTTTCGGGTTTTTTTTTTTGTCGTTTTTTTTTCGGGTTTCATGCGGTACACGCGGCAATGGCAATGGCACGGCACGGCGTGGGAATGGTTTGCCCCGCGGGAACAATCGGCCACGAAATATTAAGAATAAAAGGGAAGAAACGAGCGTGGGAGAGGCGAGGGATGGGGGAGACGGTGGGGCAGGGAAGGGGGGGGGGGGAGAGGAGGGGTGGGAGGGGGGAGGGGTCAGGTCAGGTCAGGTCAGGTCAGGCGAAGCGTGGCGGGACAAAAGGTTGCCGAGGGGGTCAACCACCGTCGCGCGGGCAAAACACCTGAGAGCGGGTCCGGGTATCCGGGTACGACTTCACGGCGTGTGACAACAACAAACACCAGCAGCGATAACTATACCAGCAGAGCGCGACGACGGCGTGGAGGTGCCTGCCTGTTCCCCCCAACGCGAAACCCGCGCGAAGCGCCGGGGCCGTTCGCAGGACATCGGAATGCGCCAGTCCCAACGAGAGATTTACACATACCACTCGGTCCCAAAAGAGACAGGCGTCTCGATAGAGACAGGCGGACAGGCAAGGGCTTCCCACCGTTCACCGCCACTTCACTCACAGACGGGCGAGACAGCAACGTCGTTTTGCCAGCCGAAATGATCCCCCCTCCCCCCCTCCCCCTATTTTATATAGGTTGGGTAGGCGTCGGTTGGCAACGACACTGTAAAACATGCCGCTCACTAAGGGAGCTAGACAACCAGGGTACCGTTTTTTTTTTTTTTTTTTGGCGGTCGCCCACAGCTGGTTGTCGAGTTACATCATTTGCGCGAGGTAAATAACCTTTACTCCGCAGAAGTGGGAATGATCGTATCACGTAGTGTTCAAGGTAAGGCACCCAAGAGGCAGTTACATGGTACTCCCATCGCTGTCTCTGGAAGTGGCCACACCGGATATTAAATTAACTCATTGAAGCTGTCATCCACATGCAAGCCCGCCTCACAAGCGGTTCTAGGTAGGATGCAGCTCACCCTTCATGCGACTCGCCGGACACCTCACGGCGCTTCGCAAAGCTTGGTGCAAGCAATGTCTGCCTGGTCGGTGAAAACTCGACATGCTCCGTCCCGGCATTGTAGGGATGCGAGGGTCTATGGCCATACGGCTACGGCCATGCATGAGATCGAGTACATATCTCTTATCGAGTACACCCTCCCTCCTACCCCTTAGTGTGTACCAGGTATATGGTAAGGCACCGACGACGCAGTTACATAGTAAACCCATTGCTGTCTCCGGAAGTGGCCACACCAGAAATTAAATCAATTCATTGGCGCTGTCACCTATATGCAAGAAAACCCGCCTCACAAGCCGTGCTTAGTAGGCTGTACAGTAGCTCACCAATCATGCGACCCGCCGAACACCTCACGTTTCGCTTCGCAAAGCTTGGTGCAAGCAATGTCTGCCTGGTCAGTGACCACCCGACAGTCCCGGCATTGTAGGGATGCGAGGGTCTATGGTCATACGACTACGGCCATGCATGATATCGAGTACATCTCTCCTATCGAGTACGCCCCCCCCCCCCCCCCCCCCCCCCCCCTCCGGAACTATCCCCGGCCGAGCGACAGAGCGTCCAAAGATAACGCCTCTTGCTCGTCCTTCCCCACTCACCCCGTGCGCTCGGCCGCCGGTAATCCAGGGCTGGGTTTGCACCATTGAGGTGAAAAACTCTCGTCCGTTGTTCCCTCCCATCCACTTGTCCAGTTTCTTCAGCACTTTCCTAAGAGCGAGCGAAGCGAGCAAGCGAGAGCAGAGCGAGCAAGAGAGGGGGCAAAAGCAGGAGAGGCAAAAGTAAGAGAGCAACAAAAAAAAGAGGGCACATAGAGCGAGCACGAAACATTGGCGACTTCGTATATTAGAGCGAGCGAGCGAGCGAGCGAGCGCGCAAGACATTTTCGAGCAAGCGAGCAGAAACGCGTAGGTACGAGTATATCGTATTACGTACGAGTGTATCGTACGTAGAGTGAACGAGCGAGGGCAAGCGAGCGAGGGAGCAAGCGAGCAGGCAAACTCTGTATGTCTGGAGGCGCTTTAGTCGGCGTTACTCGAATGGGATCGGGGGGTGGGGGTCGGGGTGGGGGGTACTCATTATCACGGGTGGCCGTAGTCGTATGACCATATAATGGGATCGGGGGGGGGGGGGGGGGGGGGGAAGCGGGTAACACCTCCTAAAGGTCCGAGAGCACCTGAAAAAAAAAAACACTCTGACCGAAAAAATAAGATACGTGTGGTATTGGCACCACAGAATACACGGTGATAATATTTCCGGCCAGTGCGGTCAGTGCTACCGGGTACGTACGTATCTGCGAGACCCCATTTGACGTCGGCTCCGATGTGAATAATCAATCGGGGAGTGCATTAACGAGCAGAGTGAAACCCGGTAAATGCAAGTACCGGGCGCGACTTATTTTCTCGGTACGTGCTGTTATGATTTTGCGAATAATACTGCTGTGTTGTTATTGTGCGTAAGAGTCCCAACAACTTTACGGAGCGTTTTTTTTTTTTTTGTATTTTCGATTTCAATTCTAGAATTTTTGGGATTTTTCGACCGCGTGAGTTATAGAAGCTCGTCGTGCACGTCAATGTGGAGCATCCTCTACTCCCGTAAGGGTCCCGAGTGGAGTGGCAGTTTTGATCCCTATACAGGCGAGGAAAGAGCTACCTCTCCACGCAAAAAGGTGGGAGATTGAGAGAGAGGGACTGAGCTCGGGCGGGCCGACAAGGCGCCTCGGCTCCTGGACTCCAGGTTTCTACGAGTAGACCGAGTGCCGCAGTTCGTCGGTAATGTTCCCCGGATATATTGAATAGTTCCTTACTGACGTATTTTCCGTCGGTACACGCGAGACAACCCGTGTACGGACCTTTCCCGATATTTATGCTCCCCCCCCGCAGTAAATAACGTACCAGGTAACTACATAATATTTTGCGTTTGTGTTTGTTTTTTTTATCCTCCCCGGAGGGGGGGGGGGGGGGGTTGGAAAGCGGGGGGGGGGGGGGGGGGGGGGGGGTCAAAGGCGCTCCGCCGGCACGTGGCTACATCTCACTCACCGAAAGGCGTGCATGTTCATGTCTACGAACTTCACCAGATCCCGGGACTCTGAAAGGAGCATGGTAGCACCCGCCTTTGCCTCGAGAAACCTGACACAAAAAAGAGAGAAAAAAAAAAGAGGAGAGCTAAAAAAAAGAAAACGAAAACGAAAAAGAAAGCAAATCCGGCGCAGAGAGGTATGATATACATGTAATATACCAGGTATAATCGCGAGATATATATATATAACAATAAAGACGAACGAAACACGTCGCGTTGTAAGCTCCGTCAAGAACAATAACGCGAACAACATCTCACAATGGGAGCTTAGGGTATACATGATCTACTGCAGATCATCATCTCGATCATCTAGATAATCACTATCTAGATAATCATCTCGATCATCACCTAGATCATCATCTAGATCATCTAGATCATCATCTAGATCATCATCTAGATCATCATCTAGACCATCACCTCGATCATCATCTAGACCATCATCTCGATCATCATCTAGATCATCATCTAGATCATCATCTAGATCATCGTCTATTAATAGTATCATCATAATCTAGATCATCATCGTTTAGATCATTTACTGTAGGTCATCATCATCTAGATCATCATTATCTTGATCATCATCATCTAGATCATTTACTGTATATCATCATCTATCCGCCGGATACCACACGTTGCCTCACTTTCCCTCCAGCTCGCCGGCGGCGTCCCGTTCTTGTCCCGATCCGCCTCCCAGCGCAGTGCCCCCGACGGTTGCGGCAGAGGACGAGGAAGAGGAGGGGGAGGAGGAACCGTTTGGGGCGTGGGCTTGGCCGAGTCCCGCTCCTGCTTCTGGCCGGCGCTCGGAGTTCGCCTGGCAGAGGCGTTCCTTGCTCGCTCTCCGGGTGAGGCCGAACAGCGCCCCCCTCGTCGCCTCCAGTGCTAGGAAGCAGCGGGCCTCTCTCGAGCGATAGAAGTTGGCGACCTGTTTATTTATTTTTGTGTAATGTTTGTGTATTTTTCGTGTATTTTTTGGCGTTCGTGTTTGTGTGTGTTATATTCAAGCATTTCCCGGTGTTTTGTGTTGTGTATTTAGTACCACGTATATATAAATATGTATATAATGATATATATATATTTATGTATATTTACATATATTTGTGTCGTTTTTTTGTTCCGTGTATAAATTATTTTTTTAGTGTTTTTCCGGTTTTTTTCCAAGTAGTTCATGTTTTTTTTTTTAAATTTATTTTTAGTCGTGTTGTAAAATCAAAGAAACACACCCACAGCACGGGTGTGAGCAGGTATTAATAGAAGCCCCAGGACATAAAAGCCACGAGCAAACGCGTGAAAAATATATCAGGTATGATTTATTTATTTTTTTCAAAAGGAAAGGGTGGACAGCCAGGGCGGGCACCAGAGAGCGAAGAGAGGGGAGGAGGGGGGAGGCGGGAGGGGGGGAAGGGGTTGGTGGCTATGGCTCGCAAACGATGGTTGGGTGTTGACGGTATCGGTGGGTGAATTAATTTTGGCCGTGCTCACGTCCAGGTAAAATACAATATGAAGAGTACAGTGCGAGGAAGCGGGTTGTCTCCCAACTGCGAGATATGGCCCGCGGATTTCCCGCAGATGCCGTCCATGACATGACGTTGTCGGACACGACTGACGTGGCGTCACCGGACACAACTGCCGATATCAAGTATGACAATGACGTCATCGGACACAACTGACGTCATGAAGTGACGTCATTGCATGGCTGACGTGCCGTCATGACACGACGTCATCCAACACGGCGGACGTGATGACGTTACGTCATCGGACATGACATCTGTGATGACGTGGCGTCATCGGACACGACGGCTGCCATGGCGTGACGTCATCGAACAAGACACGGCGAGCGGTAAAAGGGGAAGGAGAGTTCGACCAATTCAACCTCTCCCGCCCCCCGTCCCGGCCCGCCCCCACCCCCGCCCCACCGCTGCCCTATTACAGGAGGACAGGAGAACGCGAGCGGTGAGGGATAAGGAGGATTTCGCGATTTCGGTTCGGTTCGGTTCGGTTCGGTTCGGTTCGGTTCGGTTCGGTTCGGTTCGGTTCGGTTCGGTTCGGTTCGGTTCGGTTCGGTTCGGTTCGGTTCGCTCCGGTCCTGTTCGGTTCGGTCCTGTTCGGTTCGCTCCGGTCCTATTCGGTTCGCTTCGGTCCTGTTCGGTTCGCTCCGGTCCTGTTCGGTACGTGGCACGCGGCGCCTCGGTTCGCGAGCTGCTCGACCGCAAGAAGAGAGGTTTCACGCCCGGCGTCAGCGAGGTGTACAACGCTGTTTTGGCAAGACCCGCTACGTATAGCAACCCGCTGCGGTTTACCTTCCTCCTTAAGACAGGAACAACAACAAAAACGCGGAAAAAGTAAACCTGAGGGCGCGTGACGCGGAAACCGTCAAACATACAGCGGTATCGCCGGACGGCATATTTAGAAAACGGACGCCCGTAGGAACGCTGCGACCATTACAGTACGTAAGACGCGCGTACATATTTATATTTATACCGAAATATGTACGAAATATATAGCTTGGTGCGTTTTTTGGCACTTCTGGAAGAAACAGGAGCAACGTATGTGTACGTGCGAAATCTCGGGGAGTCGTGACCGCAACTACTATATTCTGGGTGGCGCGCGGGGGAGGCCGGCGGCTTCGGCGGCGGTATGGTCGAGGGGGAGAGGGAGCGAGAGCGTGAGTGGGCGAGAAGATGAGCGAGCGATAGAGTGAGCAAAGCGACCAAGCGAGCGAACGAGCAAAGCAAAAAGCGGACAAAGGTAGAGCAAAAAGCAAAGCGAACATAGGTGAAAGACAAAGCGATTGAACGAACAAGCAAAAGCTAAAGCAAAGCAAAGCAGCCTTAGCTCTACATGGTGAGCGAATCTTTGGAAGAAGAGAAAGATAACACAAAATACGCACACGAAACACAACAAAAACGAAACAAAACGAAACAAAACGAAACAAAACAAAAAACACAAAAATATATATATGTGACAACAAAAAACCTAGTGGTGTATTCCGAAGGCGCAGAGGCACTGAAGGTGATGGCCTGGCCTCGGCTGGGGCTGGCTTGACTTGACCCCTCTCATTCGCCGCTGGACACACCACCCCCGTTTCCGCTCCTGCAAGCCGGCCGAGTTGCCCTGAACAAGTTTCGGAAGCCAAGCGCACTCCCCCTTCCCCCCGACCAACCCCCTCCCGGAGAGGAGGCTCGCGAGATGTTCCCTTTTTCTACGCGCGAGGCTGACAAGAGACAAAAATGACCAAAAAGGTTGTGGCTAGAGGGGGGGGGGGGGGGGGGGGGGGGCGGGGGGGCGGGAAGAGGACGGGGGGGTTTGGCTAGCGGGGGTGGGGAGGGCGCCGGCGGCGGAGCGAACGAGCGAGCGATCAGGCCCGAAGCCCTTCCGCGCGGCCCTCCCCAGACATCTCGGAGACGGAAATGAAAATAAATTCTAACATAGGCGTCGTCGGCCTATCACGATACCAGGTGCGGTAAGAGGCTATAGAATCATCTTTACCTCTTTATTGATAGTGTCTAGAATTAATGGTCTAACGCGCTTTCACGGCCATGTTTCGCCGCTAGTCGCTTGCTCTCGTTGTTTTTTTTTTTGTCGCGGCGGCGGCGATAGCGGCGGCGGCGGCGGCGACTGCTGCTGCTGCAGCTGCAAGTGTATACGCCAATCCCTCACGCAGTGACACGAATCATCTGCCACGATGTACCCAAATATAAGCCCGTTTGTACGTGAATACTTAGTCCAAACGGCGGTTAAATTTTGGGACATCGTGGTACCATTCGTAAATAAACGAATGTAAAAGTGTGGGGCACGCAGCCGGTCTCCGACTCTGGGGGGGAGGCGAGGGGGGGGGGGGAGGGGAGGCGCACCACCGAGATCGACGCAACAAACGGGGCGCGGATAAACAGCTTCCGTTTCGGTGCAACAACTGCCGTTTCGGCGGAGGAACAACTGTCGTTCCGATGGAACAACTGCCGCTTCGGTGCAACAACTACCGTTTCGGCGGAACAATTGTCGTTTCGGCGCAACGTGCCTTTGCACCTAAACAAAAAAACAGCAAGCCCCAAAAATCATCGCGCACGGTCGCGTCGGCAAAAATACATTTGAGACAACACACGATAATTGCTGCTGCGGTCTTGGGTAGACTGCCGTCTCGTGATGTATCACAAGTCCAAGAGAAAAAAGGTACAAACGGCACCTTCCGCGTCCCCCCTCCCCCCCCCCCCCCCCCCCCCAAGGCTACGTTAGACGGGGGCTTGCTCAAACACGAGATGCTACCTACAGTACGCGCGCACACGCCCGCTGCCCAAATAGCTGCACCTTGTCGTTTTCGACCTCGAGCCTGGCGAAGAACTCTTGCGCCCCCTGTCCGTGTGCTTGGTGGTGACGGCGGAGGTGATGATGCTGCTGCTGCTGCTGCTGCTGCTGCTGCTGCTGCTGATACTGCTGCTGCTGGTGGAGGTGGTGGTGCTGGGCTCTGACGCCGGCTCTCCCCGCGAGTCGCTTGGCAATCTGCTTGAGAGCCTTATAGTTCACAGTACCCCTCAGAAGCTCGGGGGACAGCTCCGTCCTAATCTTCTTTCCGAACTTCATGCCGACGGGGAGGGACCGCCGGCGGCGGCAGCAGCAGCAGCAGCAGCAGCAGCAGCAGCAGCAGCAGCAGCAGCAGCAGCGCGGCGGCGGGACCCGTGCACGGCGCGACTAGCACTTTACTTCTTTCGTTAGGTGCTGCTGCTGCTGCTGCTGCTGCTGCTGCTCCTGCTGCAGCTGATGCTGTTTTTTGTTTTCGTTTTACCACTTCTGTCCAGTCCAACCTCCCCCCGAGTGCCACCCCGATTTTTCCCCCGCCTCGAACCCCTCCCTAATTCCAGCCCCGCCCCGCCCCGCCGCCCGCCCGCCCGCCCTCCGATTTTCAACCTTTGGGGGAAAAGCGTTCGAACTGATGTGCGCGAAGAGTTCTCTTGTTGTTGGACCGACGACGAACGCACCACTTACGCAGGCCGAATCTATAGTGGAGTCGCAACCCGTCGGTTCGTCAGCCGATCGGTCGGTCGTCCGTCTTGCTTGCGTGCCTCTCAGAACCAGAGGCGGGACTCGGCGGGGGTTCAATGTCGTCGTTGTTGTTCTTGCTGCTGTTGTTGGTGGTGGCGGTGGTGGTGGTGGTGGTGGTGGTGGTGAAGGTGGCGTTGCGGCCTCTTTGACCTGGAAAGCGTGGGAAAGCGGAGGAAGTAAGCTCTCCGTTCCATTGATTGGGTCCATCATGACGACATCAGCACGTGCTCAGCATTCTCTTTTCATCATCGACGTACCGGTACACCAGGTTGTCAACGCATCAAAGCATCAACGTACCGGTACCAGGTCTGTCATATGCATCAAGGTATCAACGTACCGGTGCCAGGTCTGTCAAATGCATCAAAGCGTCAACCCCATCAGCACTACTGCTGGAGGTGGCGTATGCTTGGTACTTGTGTTTCTTTTTTATTTTGCTACTTTTTTCTTGTGTTACTTTTTTCGTTCGTTTCGTTTCTCGTCTCCTTCTTGCCATTCCTTATCCTCGCCCCCTTTTTTTCTTCTTCTCTCTCCCTCCTATTAACTGTTGTGTCTCAGATCCGGGGTCACACAGCAGCAGCCTCTCATCCCCATCCCTCCCCTCCCCCCTCCCCACTACGGCAGTTTTATTGCGCGAAAACTCGAGCCCTTTCTTCTCTTCTCCCGCCTGCGCGAGGCAACACCGCACCAGCACCAGAGAGCTTGCGTAGGTCCGTCCCTCTGCCGGCGCAGGCGAACTCCCTCAGGCGAACCCCGCGCAGCAAGCAAGCGACTGCTCACGAGTGCACAGAGCCTTTCCGAGCACAGCTACCCAACGGCGCGCCAACCAAGCAGGCCTCTTTCTGGTTACGGTTATATAGGGTTAGCGCTAGAGCTCCGGGTCTTTTTTAGGGCTGCAGTCCCGTTTTGGAGACAACCGACTCAAGTTCCGAGTAATTAATTCGTCCCCCAAGACGGGACCGCAGTTCGCCTTGAAAGGGCCACAGGAGTTCCGGGCCGGGGGTGGTGGCCCCCGTTATCAGAGAGGCCCGAAAAAAACATTTCACCATCGTCGGGGGAGGGGGGGAAAAAAAAAAGAAAAAAAAAAGAAAAAAAAAGAAAAAAAAGAAGAAGAAAAAGATCCTCCTAAAAAATGTACGGCAGCCTCATGACACAGAACCTTGACGTACGTACCTATGATACCTCATCGAAACAGCATCATTATATGAAGATGTGGGCACTGCTGAGGAAGTTTTTGCCTGCGCGGGCAAATATTGTATTTACCGCGGCTATATATACCACCAGAGACCAGAGGTGTCGACCGGGACCACCTGCGGCAGTGACCCCCTGGGGCGCAGAGTTACACGAATAGTGGTGAGCTGAACCCTTTTACGTAGAACTGCAGCCCCGTTTTGAGGCATCCCCGATCCCCGAGGTCCACCGCCAGGCGTTTTTTCTTCCCCCGCGTGCTTTAAAACCACTTAAAATCCCTTTAGAACCGCGGTCTCGTTTCGGGGAGAAACTACTTTGAAATATGAGTGCTTTGTCCCCAAAACGGTACGGCGGTTCTAAAAGGGTTTTAAAAATCTCAGGTATGTTTTTTACCAACCCGCCGGAAGATGAATAACATAAAGTGATAATAGCGACCAGAACAAAAAATGAAAAACACATAGTTTGGTACTTCTTTTGTCTTTCTGAATTCAGAAAATAAACAATTTCTTTCTCCCTGCAATACGTTTTTCCTGTTTCTTCAACCGTCTACGATCATGTCCACCACTTCTGGCCGGGAATATAATCACCGTTTGGACTCCGATGTCACCATCAAACGGGGATTATATTCGCGGCCAGATCTGGCCGGGAATGTAGTCACCGTTTGGACTCTGAAGCAACAATCAAACGGGCATTATATTCGCAGCCAGAGACGGCCGGGAATATAGTCACCGTTTGGACTCTGATGTCATCACCAAACGGGGGTTATATTCGCGGCCATCTTGGCCGAGAATGTAGTCACCTCTTGGACTCTGATGTGAACATCAAACCGGGATTACATTCGCGGTCAGAGCTGGTAACGAATGGTATGATCACCGTTTGGATCATGACGTGAACATCAGACCGGGATTTTTTTACACGCGGCCAGATATGGCCGAGAAATATAACTCAACGTTTGGACTCTGATGCGAGCACCAAACCACGAGGACTACAGCTACATGGACGGGAATTTAATCACCGTTCGGACTCTGAGGCGAGCATCCACCGGAAAATATGAGACAGATTGCCGGGAAGATAGTAGCCGTTAGGACTCTTGCTGCGAGCATGCGAGCGCCAAAAACGGGGATAATTGTTGTTGGTGTTGTTGTTGTTGTTGTTGTTGTTGTTGTTGTTGTTGTTGTTGTTGCTGTTCTCACATTAACTCTCTGACGAAGGAGTCCGCGGTCACCCACCCAAAGGATGACGTAGGCGGACAGAGCGGTAACTATGGACTAGCAGTGTGAGCGCCTGCGCAAGGGAGTATTGCAATACGGGGCTCCTGAGCCACTGCTCTTGCATAGGTACAGACAACACTACAGGAGTACTTCCGACACCTAAACCCTCTTAGCACCGCACTCCCATCTGTGGGGACAAAGCACTCAAACTATCAGTGGTTTGTCCCCAAAACGGGACTGGGGTCCTGAAAGGGTTAAGATACGATGCGCCCCAAAGCAGGGGCCGGTGCTTCTGTGTGTAATAACAATCGTGCATCTTTGTATCGCCACCTCGCACCGTTATTACCCCCCCCCCCGCGCCCCCGCGCCCCCCCCGAGTTCTCAAAAACGTATACACGTCGGCGAGACCCAAAGCGATCCCTTCTAGGGAGTCTGTATTAATGAGCACCAGGTACACCTTTGGTGATGTCATGAACCCCTTTCGGCAAAGAATGTCGGGGAGACGTGTCAAAGCGAGGCGAGCACGTGCGCTGTCAAAGGGGTGTGCAGGACCGGTTGCTCCACACTACTGCTATTAATAGTAATATTTTGGGGCTAGTCGAGGCACTTGTTCATGTCGAGGCAAAGCTGGTGTCTGCCAGGGGGCGAACGTGCTGTCTTCTGACCCCTGACGTCTCCATGTCTTTCGGAGCCCCGAGATAACGGTCAAAAGCAACCACGTCTTTGGTGTCACCAATCACCAACACTCTTACGAGCACAACGGAGTATTACGGGGGACCATAGTAAATAGGACCAAATATTTCAAGTAAAAATAGGTAAATATATAGGTTTTTGTATGTACCGTAGGTCCTATTTACTATGGTTCCCCGTAATAGTACCGGTAGGATCATATCATGTTGCCTGCGCCCGCACCACTCCTCCTCCTCTTCCTCCTTGCATATTGTTATGGTATCCCCTCTCCCCTGTTGCGGCATTATGGTTTGTAGATAGATAGCTGCCTTACACTTAGTAGTACAATGGGCACCAATGTGGTATATATCGTTCCCCCATAACCACGCAGCAGTGGCCGATACTCTGTAATAGTCGTCACTTTTTCTTTTTTTTTGCATCGCCAATATCCCCCCCCCCCCCCCCCCCCTGTGAAACCCGAAATGGGGTCATCACTGTTGTGTTGTACAAAACAGTAGGGAAAATAAGAGTCCCAGTCTGTATGACCTAATATTACGGGGGACCATAGTTAATAGGACCAAATATTGTGAGTAAAAATGTTTAAATATATAGGTTTTCATGTACACCACAGGTCCTATTAACTATGGTCGCCCGTAATAGTAGTGAGGCTCATGATGCCTCGTGGGAACCGCATGGTCTGAGGAAGGCAACATAACATAAGAGTCCTGATTTTGTATCACCTACAATGCATGTTGCCTCGTGGAAGTGGTATAACATGATCTGCATACTCCACAGCAGCAGGGACATGTTTCCTGGGGTTAGATCTGTACCATAAAGATCCTGCAATTAAGGCGCATTTTTAGGTTGAAAAAAAAAAACGTGAGATAGGCGCGGACGATAAAAATATTGGGTCACGTACACAGCTCGACAATGTTGTTATTCAGACTGGGCACCTCTCTCTGTGATTTTCAGCCCGGTCGCAAAAATAAGCACCGCTTGAATATTATCTTGCAACCTCGAACGACCCTTGTATCTCGGACGTACCCTATCAAAAATCACAAAATGGAGGCCAGACAGAGCCCATTCACGCATCCCTTGTGACTCGAGGCCCACGCGACGCCTGGGCACGAAAGCGGCGACCGCGCTCCTAGCAACCCCCCCCTCTATGTACCCGCCAGCCCCCGGCGACACCCGCCACGGCGCCGGGCTCACCCGCGGTGCCGTACTCGGAGTACGCCCACACACGAAACGAAAGAAGAAAAAAGGAAGAAAGCACCGAGAGTGCCAAGAGAAAGGGAGAAAACAAAGACCCGCAGGAAAGGTCCGGAAAGTAATGAAGGGAGGCGGTTTCGAAGTGGGAGCTCTGAGAGGCCAGGGATGTACCAACCGAGCATGCTTAAGAGAGAGAGATCTAAGTAAGTGGTTCTACGATGTATTCCATGAGTTTTTTTTCAACAGACGCATACCAGGTACTCGTATTCCACCAGAGCCCCCTTCAGAGCCCCCCCCCCCCCCTTTTTTTTTAAATCCCAAAAATCCGGGAAAAGCAAGCCCACCGAGGCTCAGCCTAATTCACCCTCTTGGGAGTTGGGAGAGCAAACGGGGGAAAATGACGGTAAAATAGTGACGGTTACATCAGCGGCCACAGCGCGCTGTCGGGGGATGGCAGAAATCGGCGTCGGAGTCACAAGTCACCAAGCAAGGAGTCGTACGGCACGGCCGCAATATGATGTACCTGTCTACCTATGCTGCTGGGCGCGTGCTGCTCGTAGACGATTGGTGGCACCAGAGACATTGATGGCACCAAATGGTACCATGTCTACGTGCGGGTCTCTATCTCGGTGCCTCGAAGAAAATAATACGGAGTACGAGGTACAGAGTACTGCGACTTGTACTATTAATATTAATACTATTAATACCAGGTACGCCATATGTTACGTACGTACAGCAGAAGGAATGGAAGACTGCTGCTCTCGTAACCGTAACTACAAGCAGTTGTGTGGGTGTGGATGGTTCTACCGCCGTGTGTGAGGTGCACGGGCTGCAACACAAAAATGAACACGCGGCTTTGTTTGATTTTATGGCTACTACGATAATTTTCGTTCCGCCTGCCGTCTGTGGTCTAGGCATGAGCGGAGAAGGATCCATTCTCGATGGTTCGCCGCTGGTCCGAAAGGATGCCGACGTTGCGGTGCAGCCCGGCTCGGGCACGGTGGTCAGGTCGAATGAACAACGGACGGGCCTCAGGACGCAGGACGGGGGCAGGGCGGTGAAACGTGCAAAAAAACACATACCAGGTACCAGGTACTGGTGGACGTTACGCAGCTTTCACATGTTTGCATACTTCAGGCGGCAACGAAGGACCGCAAGGGGAGAGGATGCTAAACTAATACCCTGGTATTTAATAATAGCTCTATCACACATTTAATAGCATGATCTAAAAAGCTCTCGTTATGATGGCTGCTTAGTCCCCTCGCTATACGTCGGTACCAGAGACGAACCGAAGCAAGGAGCCTATTTGCCTCGCACGAACAACTTTTGATTATAGGCATTGAGAACAGCAGAATACTTTGTACCTGGTACGCCACGGGATATGTGCAGTACGGTATACTCTGTGCGCATGCGTACTGCTTTCCGTACGTCCACGTCGGTACGACGATATATCGAAGGCTGCAAAAGGTAAACGTATACTTCAAGAGGAGGAGTCTGGAGTGGCCTGCCTCCGAAAAAATCTCGACTGCTCTGCGGAGGGTCCGCCAGGGTAACGGACGGCGGACGGCCACGATGGGCGCGGCCGAGAGGGCTAAGCGAACGAACACATCCGAGTTACCAGAAAATAACACTCATGGGTTTTGTGAATGCCAGCCCCCGCCGGGCTTGTGATGGCTCACTCACTGCAGCAGCAACACAGCCAGCAGTACGCAGTACGTGGTCATTTTCTCTACATTTTTGAAAACGACCGAAAATCGGACTAGGGCCTCGGAGGAATAATATTTCTTGCACAAAACTTTTGGAGAGAACCTCACCCGAACGCTTATCGCCGACTGCCAAGTTTGGTCAGGCCAACCAGCCGTGGTGATATCCGCAGTATTCGGCGCAACCAGTCTCGAAGAGCTACGACCCTCCTCTGCCCTCGAACAGTTGAACACCAACAAGTGGTTCAGGGGGGGGGAAAGAATCAAGCCCTAAAAAAGACGCCATAAAAATAAAATAGAACTCCATATTTTTCGAACGTTTCCAAACCCACAAAATATAGAGCTCAGGAGTAGACGCAATCCAGCAACAAACGCACAGCGACGGGGGAGCTAGAAGGAGACCATGGGACAGGTCATAGCCTTGTGCACGAGCGACGAGACGGATGACCACGGCTACAGCAAGAGCACGGTCGAGAAGGTGCGTGCACGCTTTGAAACCGAAGCCACCCCACCTGACCACACCTCTTTGTTTTCCTGGGTCTGTGTGGGTCGTGGACTTTTTTTGTTGCGTGGAGGGGTGCGATAATACACGCCGTCTTTTTTGTTCTATATGGAGGTCGGCGTGCGGCTGCCCGCAGGTTCGTCGCCGACTCGTCCTCTTGGGGGGGAAGGACCGGGTTGGGGATAGCACTGTCCTACCCAACGCCTGCCGCCGCTGCGTCGCTTCCGTCGAGCAGTCGTCGTTCGAGAGAAGAAGCTGTTTTGTGTGTTCCCTCCCCTCTCCGCGCGCACTGAAGAGCTTGTCGGTAGAACTATGGAATACTGAGATAAAAATAAAGGAAAGAAACCAGCGTTCGTAAAAAAGAAACTCGTGCCTGCTGCTGCTGTGCTTCGAAACTTCGCGGGATGTTTAGTTTTTGTGTTATTTTTTCAAGTAGTGCGAGGCCGATCGCAGTATCGTACCAGGTAGGGGGGGTTCTTTATATTTTCGAACAGCCTTGCGTCCAGTGGATCCATGGGCGCCGGAAGGAGGAGGGGCCGGACGGCAAGGAGAGAAGCAAGAAGGAACGTCTCGTCCGAGACCCCTCGGAGCGCTCGTCCCCCCCCCCCCCGCCCCCCCCCCGCCCAACCTCTTTCCCCTCCCCTCCCCTGCCGGCCCCTGCTTTTGTTTTTTTATGAGCGGTTGCTGCTTTGGGTTCAGTTGTTGATCTCAATCGCATCAGCGGATTCCGACCATCCCTCCTATGTAGATAAATACCAAACTAGTGATGTTTGATTATTTGCTCCTTTTTTTTCACATTTTTTTCCATGTATTTTTATGTTGGTCTCGCCTTTACTTGTTGGGTCTTGCTGGAGATATCGTATATTAAAATGCCCTATCTAGCTACCCATACTGGTACGTATTAGCGGAGGGTGAGCGTGCTAGCCTCTCCCCATTGTTGTATGCGTCCACATTGCTACGTACAGCCTCCCACCGGGAATTTTGTTTCTTGTGTGTCTCCCAAGTTTTTTTATCGGGAGACATGTACGGGGAGAAAAAAAAAGAAGTTGGTGTATCGTACGTTCGTATGTTGCTTTTTTAGTTATGAATAGTAGAGACAAGCTCTTGGGTGGATTTTGGACTTTGTAAAAAGGTGAAATAGTTTCGACAATCCGACTTTTTATCCAAGAGACACAAGTTACCGACTCTGTTTGGTGTGGGTCAAAAAGTCTAAAGAGGAAAGACGTGTCTGGTCTCCCTGCGTCTGGTGGCCTGTCTGTCTTGTCTGGCTCCGTCTGTCTGCCTGCTAGTTGGCGGCGTCCCCGTCTCTCTTCTCTGTCTCTCAGTGTCTGGTTTTGTCTCTCTCGTCTGTCTGACTCGCTCCTGTGTGGTGGTTTTGTTCTATGGGTGTTGTTCTGCTGCTGCTGCCGCTGCTGCTGCTGCGGCTGCTGCTGCTGTAGCTGCTTGTGCCGCCGCTTCGAAAGCAAAACCAAGCCCGCCGCGAAAAGACGCGGAGTAAAAGTAAGGTCAGTGCGCCCACCTTTCTAACTTTCCGCGAACCACTACAGCAGCTACTGCTGTTGCAGCTGTATTTTATCAAATTATGAAATACGTCAACTGTGAGTGCGACTGATTGAATAGTTGATACTCACTTGCGGTATCAAAATATTTCTACTACTATTAATAGTGCACCAGGTACCAGGTACTAAAATAGTGCAGCCCCCCCCCCCCCTCTCCCCCATCCCCTCGTTAATACTTGAATATATTTTGACACTTGTTGTGGTCCAAGAACAGCATCATACCAAAATGCGACCGAAAACACTACCGGTGGTAGAAAGATAGACATTTCTCTTATCACCTAGGTACCTGGTACCTGGTACAGCAGTATGATATCGCCCAACCTCTATGATCGTGTCTATGATACCCTCCCGTACCCTTGGTCGTTGTTAACCCTTTTAGAACCGCAGGCCTCTTTTGGGGACGAACTACTTAGATTTTATGTGGTTCGCCCCCACGTATGGAAGTGCGGTTCTAAAACTATTACTTACCAGGTACCAGGTAGTTGGTAATTTACGCAGCGGCCGCCTGTAAAATATACCAGGTATTCGTTGTTGTTGTTGTTCTCACATTAACTCACAATACAATGCAGTCCGTGGTCGCAGGACAGGCTCCAATAACTCTGGAGTGGAAGAAATACCTCGGTAGTAAAACAGAGGCAAAACACAAAAATCAAGCATACGCACTCCACCACTGCGGATACCAGGGAAGCAAAAAGGAGACTATTAATAGCAGACAAAAACCTAAAAAAGAAGATGAAGCGAAGCAAAAAAAATCAAAACAAAAACGGAAGCAGATAGGAAAAGGCAAAAAAGGCAAAACGGACCAGACTAACAGAGACACAAAGAGGTACACACGGGAATGAAGGAAAGATGAAGAAAAGAGGGGACAAAAAAGCGATATTCACGGACGGTATATATATGGGGGGGGCCTTAATATTTGAGCCGGAAATCTGCGCCGTCGGCAGCCCGACCGAGAATCTCCCAACAAACATTTTTTTTTTTTTTTTTGGTCTACTATTAATTAGTACGACGATTAAGAGTATGATTTGATGGCTTCATGGTTTCCGCGAGCAGTTGACGACAGTTACAACTACCCTGGTACCTGGTACCAGGTATCATTTTTCCGCCACCCGCGTATTACGGGGGACTATAGTTAATAGGACCTATGGTATACATAAAAACCTATATATTTAACCATTTTTACTAACAATATTTGGTCCTATTAACTATGGTCCCCCGTAATAGGTTCCCTGGTGAGATAGCCTATCGTACCGGATGTTGCACGCAGTGAGTACCCATTTTATACTCGTATACTCGAGTCATCCGGGGAGTGGTCACCACGTAGAGTGAGCAGTACCGTGGGTAGACATTCGTACGAGTATACCTGGTGCATGCCACTGACTGACTGCTGTTGTTTCGGTACGAGTAGTGATCGAGTTGGCACGTGCCGCGGGTAGAATGTTCTGTGAGCACTCGTGTACTGCTGTTGTGTTCTCTACGGGTGACGTGCTGCCCTCGTGTCTTTCGACAAAATTGTACTCGAAAGTACTCGGACTGCCGTTTTGGGAACGCCATGCTTACACCTACCTGGTACGTTCGTACAATATCGACCTACCCCATGATGAGTACTCGTAACCGCAAGTAGTGCGGGCTGTGGTCATGAGACGACAGCCTGGGGGTACATACATCCCCGAGTGTCGTGCGAGGTCGATGCGGACTTCGCGGATGATCGAATGGATGAAAGTCTACAGGGGACATCTTGGATACATCCCCGGGTTCTTCCTTTTTTTTTTTTTTTTTTTTTTTTTTTTTTTTTTTTTTTTTTTTTTTCCATCCCATTCATTATCTTCGCACATCTTCTTCTCTCTCTCCTTCCAACTCGTAACTCAGATCCGGGGTCACATAGCAGGCTCTTCTCCCCCCTTCCCGCTACGGTACGTGCCTTCATTTTTATCGCGAGAAGATTTCAGCCTTTTCTTCCCTCGTCGACTCGCATCGAATTGTGCCTACCCACGCTGCGAGGCGCTCTCAACAATTGAATCCCTTTTTTTATTTTTGCAAATAAAGTCAAAGTCCGACCCTCCTAGGGCTCGAACCCAGGACTCAAACAAGCAGAATTCGAGGTTAACCACTTGAACCACCGGGGCGACCGGCTCATTAGATATACCTGGTCTACAGGGGACATCTCGGATGTAACCCGAATATGCACCTGTGTGGTTCAAAGATGTCAGGAGACAGCACTTTCACCCCTTGACAGACAGCAATCTTGCCTTGACATACCTTAACCGGCACCGATATACTAGGTATTAGTGTGGAACAAGCGGCCCTAAACCCTTGACAGCGCACGTTTTGCCTTGCTTGACATGTCTCCTGACATCTTGGGTGTGGTTGTGTGGTTCGGGTCTTACATGTCAACGAATTCAACGACCGGCCAGCAGGAGCGTCCAACAGAGTAGTCCCGTGTAACACGCGAGGTAACATACCCCCTTGGACGTAACTTCCGACATGATTTTATCCGCAATAAGGGGGGGGGTGGGGGGGGGGGGGGGAGGAGGCATCGGAAATGGTGGCTTTGGAAGGATCTCGTAGAGGAGGCGGCGTTCCGATAGACGCGTGCGTCGCTTGTTGTTTTGCATTATCTTCCTTTCCTCACGTTGTCCACAAAACCGGCTTTGAAATTTCGTCCGAGAGCGGGTGTGTTATCCTTCATGTTCACTGCTGTAACGCACCATACATATACCGTCATCATTCAGCTGAGTTTTTTTTTTTTTTTTTTTACAAGAATCAGCATGCTCGCTGCCTGCGCGTGCCGTACATCCCATTCCGTTGCACACGGTCTCCGGTCACTTCCCCTACGCGAATACTCGTACGTATCAAGTATATAATTAGTTTAAAGTGGTCCGGTGGCTGTTGCGCGCGATTTATGGCCCGAAAACCAAGTCGCAAAGTTCGTTTTGAACACCACCCGAATCTCCAAAAGGCGTGTATCGGGATCAGAACCTAAACGTATTTTGTTCTTCCATGACGAAAGGGCCTATAGAAAAAAACGCCTGCGGCGAATTCAAAAGGGGGGCTCAATTTGTTTTTCACCTACGGCGAGTAATTAAGGCCGCAACATTTTGTTTGGGCCTGCGACCCAAAAAGTTGAGCGCCGTGTTGCGCTGCGCGCAACCAGGTCCTCCGCGGCTGCTGCGGAAATCGGCCATTTGACCAAAATGTTGCGCCAGCTCAACAGCTAATTATATCCCTGGTACATACCCCGAGCAGCCACTTTTTTTTCAGGGATGTATACACGTTCCCCCGGTCCGAGGTAGGTACCTACGTACCCGATATCTGCACAGGGCTGTTTGTTGGTTGGACTTCCCGCCTAGTTTGTAGTTGCGGCCAACTAACCGACTATAGGTCATTATGTCGGCTGGCGCTATTTTGCGTCGTTTCGCATACACAGCAGTACCAGGTGTAACAATAAAATAAAGCCGACGGGCTTCGGCGCTACCATCGGCGCCGGCACCGTCGATGGCGATGAGTTTCGATGCACGGTGAGATGCGGTGTTAGACGTATCTCGGATATCTTGTCGCCTGTTTATGCGATTGATCTCGAGCACGGTGAGATGCGGTTTTAGACTTATCTCGGATATCTTGTCGCCTGTTTATGCGATTGATCTCGAGCACGGTGAGATGCGGTTTTAGACTTATCTCGGATATCTTGTCGCCTGTTCATGCGATTGATCTCGAGGGGACATTCGCACGCCGTACGTACGTAACAAGGAAAAAACTTCCATGAACAAGCAGACCCAAAGTGGTCGGATACCTGCTAGATAGCTTCACCATAAAGGTACCTAGCCGACTTGATCTAGCGGACGACTATTATAATAGTCATCCAACTCACAGCTCCACCGATAGTAGCTTCTCCGTTTGCCCACCGGCCATTACCTCATGCCGCACAGACGCGATCTGTAGCTACAACAGTACCAGGTAACTTATTATTTATTCGTCGTAAGTATGATTACTCGTACCCTGCAAGGATGGCCTCCAAGCCTACCCCAAAGACCGCGCTGCGTAGGTGCCCGCTATGTGCAGTGTCGTCAATTTCAACCTTCCACGTGGACCCAGACCAACCCAACCCCAGGCCTGAAAAATCCGAACCCGAACCCGAACCCTTTTGGGGGCTCGAGGTCGGCAGGGGTAAAATCACGCGGCTTCGCCGCGTGTTTTGGTCGCGTTTTTTCCATAAAAAAAGCGGGGCGGTCGAAGAGCCGCCTTGACCAAGAAGACCCGCACCCTGCACAAAGTTTCGAGCAGGACGCAGCTGCACATGGGTCGAGTCCGCTTCGTGTTACTCCCAACGTATCCGCAAGACTTGTTTATCAAATAGATGTGTTGGGACAATGTTGCTGTGTGTGACGTTGCCCAACTCAAGAAGCGTATGCCCGGCCCTTGACTTGAGGCCATCAGGTTAAGCAGCAAGGGGGATAGTGCGCGGTCCCCAGCCATCTCCACAAGGACGAAGCCATGGTTGGGATGATTTCGTTCGTTACGCCTGCCTGTTTTGTCTCTTTTCTCCCTCCTTCTCTCTGTCTGCCAGTGCGGTCCGTCTGCCGCGTGGAAGTTCTACAGCAGTAGACCGAAGTTCCGCGCGGTGAAGACAATACTCGTTGCACCCGCACCATAAAGTTGCGACCCTCCAGTGTTCAATCAGTGCTCAGCTGGTGTTCTAGAGGGTCAAGCGCGCTATCGGATGGCCACACCTCCATTTTTTTTATCGGTCAATCCCACTACCCTGATCCCAGCTAGACCTGATCCCACTTTTTTGCACTTTTGACACTCCGTTCCCACTTTGTGGTACATACAGCAGTAGATACAATCAGCCCTGCGCAGGAGCCGCCGGGGGCTGAGAACCTTAAGGGCGAACCGCAGTCGACCGGGTTGCATTATTTATTTATTTTTGCGCCCCGGAGAGCGAGAGGAAACCCCTGTCCACACTTATTTCTCAAGCGGGTTGCATCAATACTTCTGCACGAGCAGTTCTAGGGTTGCAATTACTCTGACTGAGCTCTGTGTCCGGAATTCTTGGGGTTTCCATACATATGTGGACGCGGTATTGTAGGGGGGCCCCGGCAGGAAGAGAAATTCTCCGTTTGCCGGAGTTACCCACGTACCGTGGAATTGAGTGCCGGTAATTGCTGGTATCTGGTAATGTGTAATGTATGCATCCCTCCTTTTTTCCGACACTCATTTTCGATGTGTGAAATGTTCCATCATCCCCTATATAATCCATACGTACGTACAGTAGATCCCTGCTGCCTGCAACCCGAAGGGCGTGCTGCCGCCGATCGATGCTGATGTAACCGTCAATATGTAGGTAGGGCTGGGCGCTGGCACAGTATATATATATATATATATATATATATATATACTGGCAGTAGTAATCTACTGACTGACGTGGCCAGTCTATTCGCCAGTATTTTTTATCTTCACATACGCCCAAGAAGCACGGCATATTTTGGTACGTACGGAGGCCCACTAAGCGCGGCTTGGGAAGAGAGAGAAGCGAGGAGCGACAGATATCATACCGTTGCAATCCAGTTCGTACACTGATTGATAGTTGATGACGGTATTGTCGAGGTCAAACAAAAATCCCAACCGGCGACAGCAGTACGAGTAGAGGTATTAACCCTTTTAGAACCGCAGTCCCGTTTTGGGCACAAAGCACTCAAATTTCAAGCAGTTTGTCCTCAAAACGGGACTGCGGTTCTAAAGGAGTTAATGGTGATAGTGTATTTTCAATTCCGACGTTGTGGCGGGTGTAGCTCTCTGTGTTCTCTTTTTTTCGTGTGTATATACCCCTCCGGAGTAATCGCTGCCTGGCTGAGTCGGCCAGTGCCCAGCGAGCCCCATCAATTGTTTGGTCGCTTTCCCCCGTGTCGAATGTCCCCATACGTTTCAAATGTTGCGTACAGCAGTAGTACTGCATACCAGGGTACATACATTTCACAATCGTACGCACTTTTTTGCTGTATGTAGATCATCTGAGTACTGACTGTCCTGCCGTTATTATATGCAGGCTCTGAGCATACCTGGTGTCCCTATTTTTTACCCTTTTAGAGCTGCAGTCCCGTTTTCGGGACAAATCACTTGGAATTTGAGGGGTATGTCCTCAAAACGGAACCGACCCTTAAGGTTATGCAATCCAGGAAACACTACTACTACTATTAATACTGCTGTCCTTGGTATGAGATTCAAGCAGTTGTTTGTCAC
The DNA here is from genome assembly GCA_031213475.1 of Nereocystis luetkeana. Lineage (NCBI taxonomy): Eukaryota > Phaeophyceae > Laminariales > Laminariaceae > Nereocystis > Nereocystis luetkeana. Next base: position 8,869,216 of record JARUPZ010000007.1, read on the forward strand.
GGGTCCCAGCCGGCAACATAGCCACCGCACACGAGTAGATTACACGAATCCGGGGATTTTTTTTTTCCCCCCAAATATTACAGCTGACGCATTTCACAAATTTATATAAAATATCTAGATGATGAACTGCTGTGGGAACGATCTGTAGATGATCTATCTGATTTGCCCGACGTGTGAAGAAATTCCGTCGTCCCTCAACCCTTTTAGAACTGTAGTACCGTTTTGGGGACAATCCGCTCAAGTTTCAAGTAGTTTGTGCCCTAAACGGGACTGCGGTAGTGAAAGGGTTAACTTATTGTGTGTTGTTGTTGCTGTTGTTGTTGTTGTTGTTGTTGTTCTCACATTAACTCTCTGACGAAGGAGTCCGTGGTCACACGAGTACGTAGTACTCTGCAACCTGCAGCCCAGGGTGCGCGCGGTGTGGCAAATCAACTCCCAAAGAACGGTTTCACAGGTTGTAACTACGCTCGTACGCTCCTACACCTTAAGACAAAAAGGTATCGTAAATTCTTGAGTTGTGGCTGGACACCACCCGTCCCCGACTCACCTACCTGGTACCCTGGTACCAGGTATGTTTTATTTGATACATACCGGTAATATATACAGCGAAAACTCGAACAACAGCACGCGGACAGGTACTTTGGTGAATTGTTTTGCCTGGTATCAGGTATACCTGGTACATACTATGTATGTGCTTATACTTACATTTCAATGTTTCTCGTTGCTCTTCTTCTGTTTGTATGGTTTGTTTTTATCATATGCGCTCTGCTCGCTATGTAGACGGGAAACACACACACACATCAAAATAAAGGTAGAACAAAGAGATGTCAACTGCTGCTGCTGCTGCTGCTTTGGGTGAGATTTTCGGTATGGAGGGCGAGGATTTTCGGCGTCCCATTTTCTGTTGGAAATTCATCTCTCCATGAAGGCACTCGCTGCTGGCCGATGTTATTATAGGTGTCTGCGAAGATTTTGGTTGGTACCAGTTTGGTTGGTCAACCCTTCTATTACGGGGGACCATAGTTCATAGGACCAAATATTGTTAGTAAAAATTGTCAAAATATAGAGGTTTTTATGTGTACCATGGGTCCTAATAACTATGGCCCCCCGTAACAGTACTGCAGTCCCGTTTTGGGGACAGAGTAACCCTGAGTACTCGGAATTTGAGTTATTCGTCATGAAAACGGGACTGCAGCCCTAAAAGGTAAATTGGTTTCAATTTTCAACCAAGCTCTGGTACGTAAATATTTGATATTTGTCACTATTACAGGGGACCATAGTTAATAGGACCTACGGTACAGACAAAAACCTATATATTTATTTGCTTTTACTAACACTATTTGGTCCTATTTACTGCTGTATGGTCCCCCGTAGGAGTAATACTGTCGTCAACTGTGGGTGTTTTCTTCCCGTTCTTTCTGTCGAAACCCAACACACGCAGTGTCCGCGCCGACTTTGCATCCTGTGATGAGTGATGAGAGAGATACAAGCTCTGTGAAGATAGCATAGATACTACAGTACTTTGTATTGCAGTGAGCAAGAGTAGACCAGGAGGCAATGCCATGCCATCGCACTGCATACGACCGGCACGACATACACTCTTAGGTTTTGTACCTAGCAATCCAGATATTAACCCATTCAGAACTGCTGTAGTCCCGTTTCGGGGACAAACCACTTGGAATTTGTGGGGTTTGTCCCCAAGTCGGGACTACAGTACTAAAGGGGTTAACAAGATGCGCTGGAAGAGAAAGAAAACGAAAGAAACGAAGAGAAACAATGGAGGGTGCCGGTGGCTGGTGCAATATAGAAGACAATGAAACAATGAACGTTTTTCGAAGTTTTTCGCGCGGACGGTCGCGAATCTCCGGGGTCATATTTTTCAAAGCGGTTAGCGGGTCAGGTCAAACCCCACGGGTCGGGTCGGGTCGGGTCGGGTCAGCTGACCCGACCGGACCCGCGAGACTTTAGAAGCCTTCTGACCCTACCCGACCCGATCCGTGAGATTTTGTAAACCTGATGACCCGACCCGACCCGCGAGATTTGAAAACCTCTTGTCCGGGCTCGACCTGACCTGTGAGATTTTCAACACCTCCTGACCCGACCCGACCCGACCCGAACCGACCCGCCAGATTCCGTTCGACCCGTGAGATAAGTGTCTGTCGCCGGTCGGACCACCTCAACCCGCGAGACCCTTTCTCTTGACCCGCGGGTTCGACCCGCGGATCCGTCCCGTGGGTCGATATTTCAAAAATAATTCGATCGTCGTTTTTTGTACCCCACGGCAGTGACTTTTGTGTGGCCTGTCTGCAGTGGTTATGTATGGATGCGGACATGCGTATTTACACTTGGCGGATTTTGATGTTTGATCTTTGATACCAAAGGAGTATTTTCCAGTGCTGGTACGAGAGAAGAAGCCTTTGGGTAGAAAGCGGGGAGTTTCCGAAGTATCGGATCCGCGGCGGGATGCGCGGGTCCGACCCGTGCGTCGGCAGAAAACCACTCGCGGGTCTTGTTAACCCGACCCGCTTCTGCTTTAATGACCCATTCTTCAACGGTCATGACCTGATCCGACCCGTGAGCCTCTCATCACCTCTTGACCCGACCCGACCAGACCCGACCCGTGATTTTTTTTAAACCCCTGACCCGACCCGACCTGTGACTCTGAAAAAGAAAATGGCCCGACCTGACCGGACCTGACCCGCAAGATTTAAAAACTTGTCGACCCGACCCAACCCGTGAGATTTTGAACACTTCCTGACCCGCGAACAGCCTTCATGTGCGTTTTCTATGGGATACAGTATCCGGCTTCACCCAGTGGGCTAAAAAGGGGCTCCCCATGTTTTTCGGCGGCCGTGTAAAATTAGCAGCGCTATGGAGGGAAACATAAGGACCGTTCAGAGATTAGTATCGAGGCCAAACCGTCCTTACATTTCCGTCCGGTCTGGTATTTAGTTGTTGAAGAGATATCGTCAGTAGACAAAAGCAGTATTATAGCAGTCGTACGTACTTTATTTACAGCAGTACCAGATTAGGGAATACCTGGTACTGAATACGTTTGAGTGCCCGTCACAAGCAATACGTGGCGAGCGCGAACGGAAACCTTACACATGGCGTTCTTTGCTCTTCGGGGCCCATTCCTGCCGAGCACCTTGTGTATACCAGTATGCGCTCATGAATATATGTACCTGATACCACGTATTATTATTCCTTCCCGATCTAGCGTGTGTTGCTGTATTAACAGGGGCATTATCTTATCGGACGTGTGCGTGCCTCTTTACGAAGAGGTACTTTTTTCTTCTTCTTCTCTTCCCCTTTTAGTAAATTCGCCCTTCCTGTTTCTCTCCCTCTCTCCCTCCTCCTATTAATATTAGCAGTCGTACCTCAGATCCGGGGTCACATACTAAGGCAGGCTTTCCTCCCCCCTCCCCACTACGTTTTTTTTGGCTTGGAAGGCATTTTTTATCGCGAGAAAACGTTTCTTCCCTCGTCGACTGGCGTCTTCTATAATAGCTCAGCAGTTGAGATTTCCTTTCTTTTTTTCGTTTTCTTGTTTTCGCGATTCAAGAATTTGGCGCAACGGCGGTGGGACGTGGACTCCAGGAATCAACTCTACTGCTGCACGTATTAATGGCAGCTTTCGAGGGTATAATACCTCTATTCATAATAATCCACCCGGGCGATGACCGGTGGAGTTGCCTTATTTCAGGCACAACTGAATCCATCGGGGCGACCGGTGGAGTACCTCATTTTTGGACAAAACTAAACGCACCGAGGGGCGACGACCGGTGGAGTACCTCATTTTGGTCAAAAAAACTGAACCACCGGGGCGACCGGTGCAGTATATATGTACCTCATTGTGGGCCAAACCGAACCACCGGGGCGACCGGTGGAGTCCCTCACTTTGGGGGGGGGAAACTGAATCCACCGGGGCGACCGGTGGAGTACCTTGTTTTGGTCAAAAACTGAACCACCGGGGCGACCGGTGCGGTATATACCCCATTCTGGGCAAAACCGAACCACCGGGGCGACCGGTGCAGTACCTTATTTTGCGGCGTAATATTTCAGACTGGCCGGGGGGGCCAAACATGGTTGAAGAATACCATTTTCTAGAGTGTGTTACACCCGTATTTGTCGTTTACCTATATTATTAGTTATACTATTAATATTTATAGTAGGCTTTGGGAATGGTCATCGCGATATTTGGCCCCGGTGGGCTAAATATCCCACGAATGCTACTAATAGTTGATACTGGAGTTCGAAATCCCGCGTGGGTCGAACTTTTGAGATTATTTGGCCAAGAAATCAAAAATAAAACGGAATCAACCACGGAGAACGCCTGTCGAGTGATTGATGATGACGATGACGATGTTCTCACATTATTAATAGCTCATTTCCCTGAACTCCCGACTACCGTGGTCACTAAAAACAGGCCGTTACAAAAGTGCATATCGATGGGAGAAAACAAAACGAAATGGTAGTTCTCCCGGTAGTATCATACCAGTACGCACCCAAGGGAAACGGCACCATCAACGATGTTTGTTTCTGTCTATCATAGAATGTGTACGTCGTGTCTGTCGTTTTTTTTTTTTTTTTTTTGTTTCCATCCCATTCATTATCTTCGCACATCTTCTTCTCTCTCTCCTTCCAAATCGTAACTCAGATCCGGGGTCACATAGCAGGCTCTTCTCCCCCCTTCCCGCTACGGTATACCAGGTATCCATTAGGGTGACATGGGCGTTGCATTGTCTACTCCGACTCTGCTTACTGCGTAACAATGTGCACTCTTGATGGTGTCTGTTTGGCGCAGTTTTGTTACCGTAGAGCTTTTATCTCTCTAGGATTGATCAATCGGCACGGACACTGGTTGTGCTGGATGTTGACGGGTAGAAGGAACGGTTTAATGCGAAGAACACACGCACCAGTCAGAACCCAAGGGAAACGGTCCCAACGAGCTGCTGTGATATATCATACCATCCCGCATCACTTGCAACCGAATATCACCAGGAACATATCCATGATGTTATATTATGTGTGACCACGGACTCCTTCGTCAGAGAGTTAATGTGAGAACAGCAACAACAACAATGATGTACACTCGAAAAAAAAAAGGAAAGGAAAGAGAAACGAAGAGAATTATCCCTTGTATAAATAGGACTGCAGTCCCTTTCGGGGGACAAAATACTTGATATTTGGTTGGATTGACCCCAAAACGGGACTGCAGTGCTAAAAGGGCTAAGAAGAGTCAGCACCGTGGGTAAGCGTTATTCGATGGAAAAATCGGGCGATGTCTCTCATCGCTACAAGAATGCCAGGAACGAATCGTGGTGGGTGGGAGGGAGAATAGCGTAGTTGCTTAACCCCTTTAGCACCGCAGTCCCGATTTGGGGACAAACCAGTATAATTCCAAGTGATTTGTCCCCAAACGGGACTGCGGTTCTAAAGGGGTTAACCCCTTTAGCACCGCAGTCCCGATTTGGGGACAAACCAGTATAATTCCAAGTGATTTGTCCCCAAAACGGGACTGGTCCTAGAAGTATACCTGGTATGCTCGAAGAATTCATGAGGCACCACTTTCACTCCTTGACAGGCAGCGACTTCGCCTTGACATGCCTCGACTGACACCAAACTACTATTTACCGGGGACCATATTATCCTTTTTAGGACCGCAGTCCCGTATTAGGGACAAACTACTTGAATTTTGAGTGGTTTGTCCCCAAAACGGGGCTGCAGTTCTAACAGGGTTAAATAGGGACCTACGGCACACGCAAAAACCCATATATTTTGGTATTTTTACCTACAATATCTGGCCCTATTAACTACGGTCCCCCGTAATACCAGGTAGGCTTTGGTATGGAGCAATAGGCCCTACCGCCTTGACGTCGCACGTTTTGCGTCGCTTGACATATTTTTATTTTTATCTCCTGACGCTGTACTTCGTGGACCCCGGATCTAACCCTTTTAAAACTGCAGTCCCGATTTGGGAACAACCTTGTCAAATTCTAAGTGGTTTGTCCCCGTAACGGGACCGCGGTACTAAAAGGGCTATAAGTTGCGACTATTGATCTTTTAGGGCGGCAGTCTCGTTTTGGGGACAATTGGGGACGTGTGGCTTGGGATTTGAGCGGTTTGTCCCCAAAACGAGACTGGAGCTCTATCAACATGGGAGAGAGAAAACAAAGGTTGAAAATTATCGAAGGGATGAAAAAACAAACAAACAAAAACGAACTGAAAGACAGACAGTCAAGACAGACCTACCAACCAACAAAGAAACAAACATCGTATGCTCCTGCTCCGCGCGCGTGTCTCGGGCATCTACGCATCTATCTCCTCACGTCCCGTGGGTTACTTGTTACTTGCTCGGTGTGTGTGTGTGTGTTCTTCACATTAAACCGTTCTTTCTACCCGTCGACATCCAGCACAACCAGTGTCCGTGCCGATTCTTCCATCCTAGAAGAGATACAAGTTCTGTGGTCACAAAGCTACGCCACAGAGATACTACGTTGCCACGTGTGCAGTGTGAACTGCAGTGGGCAATGCAAAGCCATGTCATCATACTAGATACGACAGGCACGACATACGCAATCTATGAAATAGTGAAACGAAAAGAAACAATCAAAGAGAAAACAAAAACAAGGTAGACAAGTCGAAAAAGAAAAAGAAGAAAAATGAAAGCAAAATCTAAGAGAAACAATCTGTCGTGCCCCCCCCCCCGCAGGCGAGGTGGCCTACACTTGAAAAAGAACGAGCTGGAAAAAAGAAGAAATAACAAAAAACACCACTGCTTGTGAACAGAGTAAGACAAAGACCCAAGGAGAAAGTAACAAGGAAAAATAACAAAGGGGAAATAACAGGCAGACCAAAGCCCAAAGCACCTTCTAGGTGGCGGCAGCAGCTTGTGGTACGAGTAGTATAGCCAGGTTCTCCCTGCTAATCCGCCTGGTACCTTGCTACCCAGACTGCCGTCTCCGCCCTGCGTTCGTCAACTATGCCCAGCCCCTTGGCGTCAGACAATACGAGCCGAGCAGAGCAGGTTCGTCTTCCAACCACGCCACACGGCTCCTTGAGTACGGCTTATCAATCAGAAAAGGAAGAGGAAGAGAAAAAATGAAATGAAAATCACGGAGAGTCAGCGCAAGAAAGAAAGAAAAAAAACAAAACTAAAAGAGAAGACAAGGGAAGACCACGTTCGAGCCAGCTGCACCAGTTGGTAGCACTAGTAGTATGTGGTCATATTCTACTTCCTAGTCGACTTGGTGCCTTGCTACCCTGTCTGCCATCTCCTTCCTACTTTCGTCTACCGCCGTTTCCCTTCTACCCCTCCTGTTCCCCCCCCTCTCCGCATTCACTCGGTCGGGCTTTATGCCACTTCTCCTGTTGCCCCCTCCCCCCCCGTTCCTTTGGGCACCATCCACGGCGGATGCGCGGCGCTGTCTACTCATCTCAGCCTCAGCCTCGTGCCACCTCACCATGAACCGTTCGGCTGCTTCAAGGATCCCCCGGTACCACTTCCCCACCTTTTTGGCTGCAGTGGACCACAACGCGGTCTCAACTCCAAACACCAAGGGGGCAACTTCCGTTGACCCTTCGGTGGCTCGGAACTCCCTAAGGTCTTCGACTATGCATCTATGCCAAGTCTTACACTGTCCGCCTGGTCTCGGGTTCTCCCCACCAGCTATCGTCCCGAGCATTACCCGATTGGGTAATCGCTCCTTGCTTTGCCGTGCCACGCCCCCCGCAAAGAAGAGCCGCCGTTTGCGAATGGTCGTTTCGATGCTCTCGCAACGTGTCATCTTGAGGGCCTTCGCGTACGAGAGGGTGGCATGGTCAGTACGAAGTCGGCGCTGGAAGCCAATGACTCGCAACAGGACTTGGTGGTGAGCCGTTCGAAGCTTGGCAAAGTGTTCCGCTCTGAGGGTCCACGTCACACACCCGTACAGCAGGGTCTCAATCACCTCGGCCTTCAGCATTCGGACTTTAAGGCTAAGGGGGGCGGTCGTCCTATCATACAACTCCGGGCCGAACCGTTTGAAGCATGCTCGCATGAGGCGGATCCGTCGGTCGATTTCGAGCGAGAGGTCAGCGTTTTCGTGGATAACGCCGCCTAGGTATAAGAACTGGGTCGTCTGCTTATACCTCTGACCTGCCGCTTCGATGACGAGCGGTGGTGCGAGGGTTGTCCGGTCTGGTGTTTGTAGGACCATTGTCTCAGTCTTCTTTTCCGACACCGTGAGGCCTGCTGCTTCGAAGACAGTCACGATGACTGTCATCATTTTTGCGAGCCCTTCAGCCGACTTCGAGACAATTCCTGCATCGTCGGCGTACAACATGCCCCATACAGACCTTCGCACGCACGCCAATGGCTCCTCCTTCCCTGTTCGAACTACTCCAGCTTCCAAGAGTTGGACCAAATCCCTTACAATGGCTTCGTCTTGGCTGAAGCGTACTAGTACGACGTGTAACGCAGCAGCGAAGAACACGTTGAACAGTAACGGTGACAGTACACAGCCTTGCCGCAGCCCCTGCGTGACATCAAACCATTCCGAGAGCTCGCCGTCATCAGTACGCACGCGAGCCCGCATGCCATCGTGGAAATTACGGATAATTCTCAGCATCTTGGTTGGTACGCCAAAGCGTGTGAGTACCTTCCATAACAGCTCTCGGTCGACAGAGTCGTACGCTTTCTGCAGATCGATGAAGCACACGTATAAGGGGATTTTCCTCTGTCGTCCGAGCTCTTGCAGCCGGCGCACGACGAACAACATATCAATCGTTGATCGTGCGGGGCGGAAGCCGCACTGTTCCTCGGGGAGTAGTTCCTCGGTCTCGCAGTAGTTGCTGAGGCGGGACGCGACGATTTTCAACAACACTTTGCCTGCGTGGGCAACAAGCGAGATCCCTCTATAGTTGTTGCAGTCAGTTCGATCCTTCTTTTTGTGAAGGACCTTGATGATCGCATCTTTCCATTGCTGAGGGACTTCTCCTGTTAACCAAACATTGACAAGGATGTTGTGAAAGCGCTGGGCGAATGCCGGGTGGTCGATTTTTAGGAGTTCGACCGGGAGACCATCTGGCCCGACAGCTTTCCAATTCGACATCCCCTTAAGTGCTTCGGTCATCTCGTCTATGGATGGTTCATCTTCAAGCGACAGTTTAGGCGGTCGCGGTGGCAAGAGGTCGATGATCGTGGGATCGAGTTTCAGCGACTTCGTGTTCAAGAGTTTGTGATAAAACCCCGCCCATCGTTCACGAATTCGCACCTTATCCCGTAGGATCGTGCCATCCTCGTCCCTAATGAACTGTTCGCTCCTCGCTTTAGTCCCTTCCAATCCTACCGTACTCTTAAGGTGCTTGTAAAAGCCTCTTTGGTCGTTGTTCGCTAGGAGTCGTTCGGTTTCGGCAAGGTACGCTTCGAAGTACGCATGCAGTCCTGCGGCAATCACCTTCTGCAGGTTCGCACACGCAGATCTCAGGGTCTTCCACGCGGTTCTGTCCCGGGGGTGGGCACGCAAGAATTGTCGTGCATCCTCCCTCGCTGTCCATGCTGGCATGAATGCGGCCAAGGTTTCGGCAGACTCACACCATCCATGTCTGCGGTGGCGACGTGCAGGGGGTGGTACCTCTTTTTCGACCGCATCAATAACAGCCGCAGTGAAAATCTCAACCATACCAGACGTATTACGGGGCTGGATAGGCTGGTTGAGAGTGGAGATGATCCTGGAGACTACTCGTTCACGACAATTTCCATCGGACATAAAAAGCTGCCTGTCGAACTCTCGGCGTTTCGTCGGTCTACGTATTTGTCTGTTGGGCGCAAAACGACCACCGAGTCGGACTTTGATATACAAGATGTTGTGGTCTGAGTCAGCCTTAGCTGGGGCAGGAGGCTGTGGGACGACTTTCGCATCTTGTACTCTAGGTCGATGGACTTGACGGGTTAGGATGTAGTCAATCCGCTTACGGTCATTCGGGCCGGTGCCGTTGTAAGTATGCGATATCCCACCCTTGCGCGTGCTGAAAAACGTGTTGGTGAGGGCCAACTTGCAATTGGTGGCGAACGACAGGAGCCGTCTGCCATTATCGTTACGAACATCACGTCCATACGCTCCCAGCACTCTGCTTTCATCATCACCGCACCCTTCCTTCCTCTGTCCAGTTCGCGCGTTGGCATCCATCAGTACAAACAGACACTCTTTCGTCGGGATTTTTTTCACCAAGTACTCCAGCTTCTGCCAGAAGATACCTTTCAGTTCGGCGTCCTTGGTACAATCAGTTGGAGCATACGCAACGACGAAATTGACTGCCTCGCATTTGCCAGCCAGCTCAAAGCGCATAGACATTAGCCGCTCGTCAACGAACTGATGAGTATACACAGACTTACTGCACAACGATTCCTTGACAGCTAGGCCTACTCCGTACAGCCCTTGCCTGGTGGCTGTTGTTTCCTGTCCTGAACAGAAAACACGATACCCTGCCGCACGGAACGTCGTGCTGCCGGACCTCCGAGTTTCTTGCAGGCCAATGAAGTCACAGCCGAGTTGCCGTCCCTTCGCCAGTACCCGCTCGTCATGTCCGTACCCGTTCTTCCCCTTTACAGCCAGGGTGCGCACATTGTAGGTCGCTACCGTCACAAGTGCCTCCTTCTGTCTCTTACGAGCCTCGCGTGCTGCTTTCTTTGCCAGCCGACGTGAGGCTCGTCCCCGCCTTCTTTTTTTTTTTTTTTGTTTCTTTTTTTTCTCTATGGCGAAAGTGGCTCTCCGTTTCGTAGCCCGGTACGCGCCTTGGTTTCCGTTGGCTGGGTGCAGCCGTCCCAACCCACGCCGACAATCCCATCCTTCCTGTCGTGCATGCATACCCACGCTGTGGCCAGTCTCTCCACTCCACCGGCTGCCCACGTAGCGCTCTCTGCTGTGGTGATGTACCCGTCCCGCCTGAGGGATGAACTCCTCGGCGTCGGGGTTAAGAAGAAAAAACATCACCACCACCCCACGCGGTCCTTAAAGCGAGCAGGCCACCAGCCGGACCGCGCAAGGTTCCCTACCTACGTAGTCCGAAGCTCGATGTTCGTGTGACTGTCGTACATGAGTACGGCGTACGTGTTTATTGTGGTGATCACAACTATATCGTACATGTTCTTCTTCTTGTCCTCTTCTGTGCTCTTGATGTATACGGACACTTGGTTGGGCCGGATGGCGAGGGGTAGAGAGAAACGTTTTTTTTTTTTTTTCAATCTATCAAGATGACGTGCGCACGCATACACGCACTTGCTCTGCCTGGGCTGCTTGATGCAGCAAGCAAAACAGCGTGCTCGTACACTAGAGTTTCATCACTTTGTTTCGATGCGATGGTTGGAGGTCTCTTTTTTTTTTGGTGTGCGAGACAAACGGGGATCACGCGACGTACGAGCAGCCAATGGAGGTGTTGGTTTGTCTATACATAAGGTAGGAGTCACTGCTGTAGTTCTCGTCTCTGCTCGTAGACACAGGGTGCGTCAACCATTTTCTCGAGGAATCGTAAGCACGATCGATCGTGTTTTGACCCTCTTTTTGCAGGTCCGCAATTTTTTTGTTTCTTTTCGTCATTTTTGTTGTCATTTTCTGGTCTTGGTACGTATGTGTCGGTGTGTTTTCGGACCCCGTCCGGTGGGCGTATATATACCATGATACATCACTTGCTTGACCCATGAATCTGGCGTTTTTTTGTTTTGTTTTTTGGTCTTGGGTTGTCTTTCAACAAATTATTTTCCCACGTACTTGGTAGCGCTGTAGTTAGTATCAGGACGGACACTGGGTGTACCGATGAAGCTCGGTGGAAAGTGCGATTCAATGTGAAGATAACACACACAGCAGTTCCGCTTCTACCGACGAACGAGTCAAATGGTAAGGCTTGCGGGAGACCATAGTTAATGGGACCAAATATTGTCACTAGAAATGGTTAAACGTATACCTGGTACCTGGTAGGTTCTTATGTATACCACGGGTCCTATTAACTTAGGGTTAGTAGCAATAGTACCAAATATTGTTACTAGAAATGGTTAAACATATACCTGGTAGGTTCTTATGTATACCACAGGTCCTATTAACTATGGCCCCCCGCAAATAGTGTGTCCCTACAACGACACCGCAGTGCTACAGGGGTACCCCGGTACATATAAGGGTGGTGCACCTGGTGTATAGCTAAGTCCGTGTGGCAGGATTCGTACAACACTATTGCGGGGGACCATAGTTAATAGGACCTATGGCATACCCAAAAACCTATACATATTCCTATTTTTACTATTACGGGGGACCATAGTTAATAGAACCTATGGTATACATAAGAACCTATATATTTAACCATTTTTACTAACAATATTTGGTCCTATTAACTATGGCCCCCCGTAATAGCAATATTTGGTCCTATTTACTATGGTCCCCCGTAATATTAATATTTCGTGGTTGACGACGTTTTTCCGTCTGATGAAAGTCCCACAGAGGGCCTCGACGTGTACGTTGTAGATTTCGTGTGTGTGGTCTTCTCACCGAACGGGTCTTTTTGTAATACATCGGGATGAATCTCGGTCGACTGGTCGCATGCATGCATAAGCCGGCCTCGGCCGTCTCTCTACGAAGTCGGAAGGGAGTCAGTCCCCTGTTTCATGGCGCGGTGGACAAGGAAAAACTCGCGGTCGCTCGAAACCTACGAAAGGTCAAACACCTCCGGCGGCAGACCCATGATCTACACCTGTTGATGGTATTAATTATTAATATTAATAGTAGACCCATCTTTACATGATTTGTAGATCACTTCTTACGGGGGACCATAGTTAGTAGGACCTATGGTATACCTGGTACTTAAAAACCTGTATATATATATATATCCATTTTTACTAACAATATTTGGTCCATATTGGCTATGGCCCCCCGTAACGTCAAGAGTTCCTTGCCTTCCCTCGTGAGAGCCTGTGCAGGGTCTACATAGTCAACAAACCCGACCGACACCGTCGTTCATGCGGGTGATACGGCTGCCTCCGTCCGGCAACATGAGCTATAGAGATCATACAAATCATACAAATCATGCAAACCGGGGATACATCGTCTAATACGGGGGACCATAGTAAATAGGACCAAATATTCATTAGTAGAAATAGGGAAGCATACAGGTTTTTGTGTGTACCGTAGGTCCTATTTACCATGGTCCCCCGTAATAGTGGGGATCGACGTCCACATACATCTGTTCGAGGGTTTTCGCAAGTTTTGACCGTGTACTTTTACGGGGGACCATAGTAAATAGGACCAAATATTAGTAAAAATAGGCAAATATATACCTGGTAGGTTTTTGTTTGTACCGTAGGTCCTATTAAATATGGCCCCCCGTAATAGGTAGCACGCAAGAAAACACACCCCACCGAATTAGGGGCAAAATTGAAGCCTGACTTTCTTGACAACGGGGGGTTTTATAGTGCACGTATACGCCGAGCGACCCGTCTATCTACAGCAGTATTACGGGAGGCCATAGTTAATAGGACTTACGGTATACATGAAACCTACTGGTATATATTTAACCATTTTTACTAACAATATTTGGTCCTATTAACTATGGTCCCCCGTAATAGTAGGTGGAACGATCTCGATGAGATCGATGTGGGAAGATCTCGACGAGATCGACGTGGGTAAGATCTTGACGAGATCTTCCAACAACCGCCGTTATTTTCATGTGTGTGTGTGGACCCCGCTGGTTTGCAGAGAAGCGACCCTGAAAATATTATCAGGGGCGGAGGTATCTTGCGCGTTAACCCTTGTAGAACCGCAGTCCCGTTCGGGGACGAATCACTCAAACTCCAAGTAATGTGTCCCCAATTGTCCCCGAGACGGGACTGTGGTCCTGAAAGGGTTCAAACACACCAAGATACATGATTTTAGGTTGGGGAGTCTTGTATTAATAGTGGGGAGGGAAAGGAGAGCCTGCAATGTGATCCCGGATTTGAGCAGTAGGGCGTTGTTATGTACGTCCCGTTCGCCTTGACCGTCGTTTCACCTGCAGCAGTAGTAGTAACGTTTTTTTAGTCTGATGATTGATTGATGATGATTCCACACTGGACGAGGGCGAGAAAGGGATGAAGCATTATTCTCGCGATAAAGATGGAAGCAAGAGCCGTCGTGGGGAAGGGGGGGGGGGGGTGGGGGGGGAAGTCTGCTATGTGACCCCGGATCTGAGTCACGCCTTTTCTAATGAATAGGAGGGAGACAGAAAAGAAGGGCGGAGATGACAAATGGGAAGAAGAAAATATGAAAACATCGGTATTTAGTACCAGTACCAGGTACTACGGAATCAGTATCGGACAATATAAAAATTCCGTTTTTTTGCCGTTTTTTTGGCACGTTTTATAGTTCCAGGTATGGGCCATGGAGTAAATCAGAACCCTTACTATTCCTTACTACGGAATCAGTACTGGACAAAAACTGCCGTTTTTCGCTGTTTTTGTGGGTACCTTTTTTAATTCCAAGCATGGGGCCTTGGAGTAAATCAGAAACCCACACTATTTCAAGCTACGAGCACGAAATCGGTATCGGACAATTAACCCTGTTAGGACTGCAGCCTCGTTTTGGGGACGATTGGGGACAAATTACTTGGAATTTGAGTTCCTTGCCCCCAAAACGGGACTGGAGTTCTAAAGGGGCTAAGTGCCGACGTTTTTGCTGTTATTTTGGTACTTTTTATAATTCCAAGGTATGGGTCATGGAGTAGTGAGAACCCCCGATTGGCCCAAATGTCATGCATCGCGGTTTGGTTCTGTTCATATAATACAGCCGTAATTCGCTCTGAGCCTGACCACTATTCCCCCCCTCCCCCCTCCCGCATCGGTAAAAAGAGTTTGTACCCAAAGCGTGACTCCAGGCAGATCTTCATCTTGGAAGAACTACTGCTGTGCCCGCACTGCTGCTGCTGCTGCTGCTGCTGCTGCTGTACCATCATTTTGTGATTTGTTTCGGTCCCGACTTGAGCCTTTTTTGGCGTTCCTGGGTCTGTTCGCTTGTTTGTCATCCTTTTCACCAGGTATGTACTACGCACAGCAGTACCGCACTGTACTGGAACACCCGTTTGACGATTATTTTCCTGTGTTTTGTGGCGAAAACAGGAATGCGGCCCTCAACAGGCAGTGCCGCACTGTAGAGGAACACCTATTGGACGATTCGTGTCTGTCGAGTGTTTTGTCGCCTTAACCCCGTTACAACCGCAGTCCTGATTTGGGGACAAACCTTTCTTAACCCCTTTAGGACCGCAGTCCCGTTTTGGGGACAGACTACTTGAAATTGGACTGGTTTGTCCCCAAAACGGGACTGCGGTTCTAAAGGGGTTAAGTTTCAAGTAGTTTTGTCATGAGTTTCTTGACCCCTTTTAGGGCCGCACTCACTTTGTGGGGACAAACTACTTGGAATTTGACTGTCTTGTCCCTCGATCGGGACTGCAGCTCTCAAGTTCTCAAGGCTTTTGAGGGGTGATTTATATTTACGAGTAGCCCTTTTGGGCCGCACCGACTTTTTTTCAAAGCAATTTTTTTGTCAGAAATTTCAAGCGTACCTGGTACGTACGAGGAGTATTTTTATTTTTCTTTGGCAGTAGAAGACTTGGGCCGAGGTAGTGCGCGTCGGTACCTTACGTAGTAAGCGCACTTTTCCACGCTCCGGAGGCAAAAACAAGAATCGAAGTATCCCTGTTGGGACCGCAAATCCCGTTTTGGGGGACAAACTACTTGAGGATTCGAGTGGTTTGTCCCAAAACGGGGCTGCAGTACTGTTATTAAAAGAGTCAAGGCGTGAACGAGATATGTTTTCGTGCTATTAATACGATTTGTAACAGGGTTGATGGAAAGGTGGGAAAAAAAAAAGACGATCTCCTGTACCTTGGCGATCAGATAGATACACAGCAGCATCTCACCCCGCTTTGAGTGTGGTCGTGGTTTTTTCTCTCTCAAGTCCCTGAAGGGTTTATTATAGACCTGCGTTGGCATTATGCCGTTTCACACACAGGGTAACACACCCCGTGGGAGATGAATTTCGGAGCGGCACGGACACCGGGTGCTGTGCTGGACGTCGGCGGATGCTCTTGTCTATCTATAGAAGGGGCGGTTTTACTGCTGAGAGCACACACCCACACACACTAAGGGTCGTTCTTTTCGGAGAGTTTTTTCCCCCATAATTTCGACATTTTTTTTGCAATTTTTCAATCTTACATATTTTCCTGATTTTTTCTCCCAAATACATGAAATTTAACGAACTTGTTTTTTTTTTGCTTCTGGAGAATTTCACGAATAGTGACAGAACGCCTCCGTATATTGATACATATCTCCAATTATTTCCGAACTTTGGAAAATCATGGAAAAATAAAAACTCTTTGATACGAACGAGCCTAAATAAACACTTGACGCGGCTAACTGCTGTGTTGCATACATACGGCAGGCAGTAGTCGCAGCAGGAAAGCCCGTCCATCATGCCAACAGGAAGCGCTTTCGTACCAATTACGAGGGACAATGAACTGGGGTTGTAAAGTCCCATCAAGGGCCGCTATGGCACGGGGTGAGGATGTCGAGGGACAATGAACTGGGGTTGTAAAGTCCCATCAATGGCGGGTATACCGATGTGACCCCGGATCTGAGTTACGAGTTGGAAGGAGAGAGAAGAAGATGTGCGAAGATAATGAATGGGATGAGAAAAAAAAATAAAAAAAAATGGCATGGGGTGAGAAATGCCTCGGAGCCCTTTCCCAGCAGATGTCTTTTTTCGCCTTAAGCGCTGCCGAGCGCCGCACGTTCCTAGTGCTGGCGTTCGAAAAAAAAGGGTTGATACGCTTTTTGCGCCTGTATATGCCGGTGCCTGACGCCTGACAATAGGCTACCCGAAGGTACGTTTTACGAATTGTGCCAGAAAAACAGGCGGCGCGTTTTATATACCAGGGTATTCACCAAAAGTGTTGACCAGAGCGTTGAGCGGGGTGTTGTTGTGTTTTTTTTTTGTTTGCCCCGGAGAGCGAGAGGAAACCCCTGCCCACACTTGTTTCTCAAGTTTTCGTGTACCGGTTCGAACCCGGTTCGTTTCTTCCACCTTGGTCGGGCCTGTCTGTGACCGTCATTAAAGGTGTTGTTGTGCTTGACATGACAAGACTCGTACTGCGTGTACCTATGTATTCTGTACCGGTACGTATTTGGTTTCGTTGGAATGCTTTTTTGTTATTTACGTACCTGTCGGCGAAAAGAATTTGTCAAGCAAAGTTTGAGCGTTCTGCGTTCTGCAGCCCCCCCCCCCCCCCCGCGCTGTTCTGGCCTGTTTCCTGTCTCCGTGTGGTGAGATAGCACGCATTATTTCTTGTTTTGCCAAGAGCTGTATTTTTCGGCGGGGGGGGGGGGTCGCCACGGACAAGCCGACTGCTGCGTCCATCCCGTCCTGTTTCTTAGGTCACCACACACATGTATGCACGTACACCCGTTTATTCTGTTGTATACGCAGTATAGGATCGATTATGATACGTGTGATTCATACTGTGTAATGCCATTTGTACCAGGTTCCTTTTCGGTATCATACATTTATTACCTGGTACCTGGTAATATTTAATATTAACCCTTTTAGGACCGCAGTCCCGTTTTGGGGACAAACTACTTGAAATTAGACTGGTTTGTCACGAAAACGGGACTGCGGTTCTAAATATATTAGTAGTACATATTACGTACAGTACGGGTACGATGGGTTTCCCGCTTTTTTCTGGTGCGGTTGCTTTCAGTGGAGCATTTGCTTTGTATGGAGGCTTTTGGAGCTTTTATTACGGGGGACCATAGTTAATACGACCTATGGTAGACATAGAAACCTATATATTTAACCATTTTTACTAACAATATTTGGTCCTATTAACTATGGTCCCCCGTAATAGTAGAGGCCGGTACGTCGGCTTGTGCACGAGGCAAAAATACTCGGAAATCGTAGCAGGGGATCGTTTTTTCAGCAGTAAAAATAAAATAGTAGACAAAACAAGAGACTTATCAACACGTTTTTGAGCATGTCACGGGGGACGATCTTAAAATGGGTGACAGCCGCCACCGCTACACTGCTGTACCGCAGTGATCTTCTTCATTCCTGTTACGGGGGGCCATAGTAAGTAGGACCTACGGTACACACAAAAACCTACCTGGTATATATTTCCCCTTTTTTAGACACAATATTTAGTCCTATTTTGTTTACCGTTAATACTGCATGTTCTCCCGTATTAGTATTTCGTCCGCACAACGGGAGTTCTATGGTAGGAGGTCTTTTTCTCGCGATAGTAAAAGGAACGCACGAAGCATAGTGGGGACGGGGGGCGGGTGAGCCTACTATGTGGCCCCGCATCTGGGTGACGCCTATTATTAATAGTATAACAGGAGAAAAGAAAGGACGCAAGAAAATAAATGGGGGAAGAAGAGAAGAGCAAGAAAAAAGCAGCCCCGAAGGATTCCGGAGGGGGGAGTTTTACGAACCACTTTTTTGAAGTCATCAGAGATACGCGGCTGATACAATTATAGTACGGTAACTTTCGCGCTCCTACTCCTCTCTCTCTCTCAGTACTGCAGGGCCGTTTTTGGGGGTAAAATCAGTCAATTTTTTCAAGTATTACGGGGGACCATAGTTAATAGGACCAAATATTGTCAGTGAAGAAAGGTAAACATATACCTGGTAGGTTTTTGTCTTTGCCGTAGGTCCTATTAACTATGGTCCCCCCGTATTAGTTTGCCCGTTAAACGAGACTGCGGTCCTAAAAAGGGTCATCACTACTGTCCACGAGCTGCGTGAGCGGTCAGCAGTAGGGGAAGGAGGGCGCTTGCTGCCTGTGCCCGTTCCGTACGACGCCTTGCATAAGTAGTTCGAAGACCAGTCGGTTTGTGTCATACCTCATCCCCCCCCCCCCCCCCCCTCCCCCCGCCCCCAATCACGCAGCAGTAAGTGGCGGTTGTGCTGTACGCAGTCGTCGCTTTGTGCCCCCTCTTCCCCTCTTTTTAACCCCTTCTGAACCCCAGTCCCGTTTTGGGGGGACACCAGTCAAATTCCAAGTAGTTTGTCCCAAATTGTCCCCACAACGAGACTGCAGTCCTAAAAGGGTTATAACCCCTTTAAAACTCCAGTCCCGTTTTGGGGGGGGGGCAGGCCAAATTCCAACTAGTTTGTCCCAAATTGTCCCCACAACGAGACTGCAGTCCTAGAGGGTTAAGTTAAGTACCAACAGGCTTGATTTAATTGGCCTTTACTGACACCGAACCAACTACTAATACTACTGCTGTGGTTTAGGGTTTAGAGGGGAGCACTTGGTATCTAAATCCTTTCACAGCACACGTGCTTTTGCCTGCTTTTGCCATGTCTCCTCGTTTTTGTCGTGCTGGTGCTGATGGTTTTACGATCAGTGTTGGTTGTCGGAATCGGGTTCGATAAGATATCGGAATCGATTTCGATACGATATCGTAATCGAGGTCGGTACGATATCGATTAACATGGAGTTCGGTACGATATCGGAATCGAGTGCGATACGATACACCGATATCATTGTCGATGTCGATACGATACCGACAAACAATCGAGTTCGTTACGATACCGATAAACAATGGAGTTCGATACGATGTCGGAATCGAGTTAGATACGATAACGGTACTAACCGAGAGAACTATACGATACCGATATAAACAATCTAGAGAACGATACGATACCGATATAAACAATCTAGATACGATACCGATATAAACAATCTAGAGAACGATACGATTCCGATATAAACAATCGAGAGAACGATACGATACCGATATAAACAATCGAGAGAACGATACGATACCGATAGAAGAATCGAGTTCGAGACGGTACCGGTGAAACAAAAAAGCTCACGGATGGGTACGATTTCGATATTTTGATACATGAAAGTTTTCGTGCGAAAGCTACATAAAAACACGGGGCAAGCCACATGGGGATGGCGGAGGGCAAAGCACGTTCGATAACATCTATCGGAAGTTCGATATTGCGATACATCGAAAAAATCGATGCGGTATCCAAGACTGCTGTTGACGATATCTGTGCGTTGTGTCACACGATATGGTCCGTACAAATTCCATGCCATCCGCTTTTTTTCATTATTTCGAGGCCTTTTTCGTTGCTGTGTTGCTCTGTAAAGGGCCAAATAATTATTACGGGGAACCATAGTAAACAGGACCAAATATTTTTAATAAAAATACTGAAATATATAGGATTTTGTGTATACCGTAGGTCCTATTAACTATGGTCCCCCGTAATCGTAAAGGCGTTCTCAAGTTTTTGTTTTTTGTGAGAGACAAACGGTGTGGCCAAGTGCAGATTTTAATTTTTAAAAGTGTGCGGTGCGGTGCGGTGCTGATTTTGATTTTTCGATAACTCCACGGTGCGGTTTTTTGTTGAAAGCCAAATTGGTAAAAAAGGGCGCTGCGGTAGGGACAGTATTAATCGTGCTTTTCGTAAAAATTAGTCTGGAACTCCCCACCCCCGCTGCTGCAGCAGCTGTGTCTGTGTGTGTGTGTGTGTGTTTTTTTTCTTCATTTCGTACGAATGACCTTTTCCAAAGTATTTTAACGTGGTGTTTCACGCGGGATGTGTGCGGGCATAAAGTAGATATTATGTCGTGTCTATATACCAGTACGCTGGCAGAGTTACCGCGGCTGTACTTTTTTCTTCATCTTTTTCTTGCGGGGGAGGGGGAGGGGGGGGGGGGGGGGAGCGGCAAGACTTGAATCGCTTTTTTTTCGGTTTTTGGTTTTTGGTGCGTATGAAAGGACCAAAGTACCTCCGGGGGCTTTCGACTTTCGAAGGCCCGCTTTTTGTTGTTTTGTGGAGTATGAAGGGTGAAGGGGGGGGGGTGTTCGTTCGAATACGTGTCGACGTGTTGGAACAGGCGTATAAATGGAGGGATGCGGGGACATTTTTGATCGTTTTTTTTCTTCACTCTCCGAATGCCCTCCGTCCGCTCCAAAGGCAAATAAATATGTCAGGAGACGTACATGTGAAAGCGAGGCAAAACGTGCGCGGTCAAGTGTGTAGGGCCGAGTGTTCCACGCTAAAACCTACCAGGTAGTAGTTTGCTGTCAGTTGTTGTTGTTGTTGTTGTTCTCACATTAACTCACAATACAATGTAGTCCGTGGTCGCAGGACAGGCTCCAATAACTCTGGAGTGGAAGAAATACCTCAAGTAAAACAGAGGCGAAAACAAAAATCAAGCATACGCACTCCACCACTGCGGACACCAGGGAAGCAAAAAGGAGACTATTAAAATAGCAGACAAAAACCTAAAAAAGAAGATGAAGCGAAGCAAAAAAAAACAGTCAAGGCATGTATCGCATGTCAAGGCAAAGTTGCTTTCTGTCAACGGGGTGAAAGTGCTGTCTCTTGACATTTTTTTTCATCATGTTTGCTTCCCGGTGGTGTGGTCAGTACGGGGACAGAGTACATGCGAGCGCATAGCTGCTGCCGTGCGCAAGGCCGACTACGTATTGTGGGATCGGATCGGCATCCAGAAAAAGAAAGAAAGAAATGAAAGGGGTTACCCTCCGTCGTGCAGAAAGCCGCGAGCATTGCCATTCGCGGTGAGTAGCCATGTGTGGGTACTTTATGGACGGGTGCCCGCAGAAAAAAAAACGCGCGTTTCGCATCCAGCACCCGCGGCGGTCGCCACGGCCGCCGCCGCCGCCGCGACCGCGAGCCCTCGCCTCACAGAGCACGGAGCACGCTTGAAGTTCCAAGGATGTACGCTCCTTCGATGTGAGCGTCCTCGTTGCCAAGTTTCACGTGGCGTCGTATCACATGATGCGAGGTGGGCCTGTGTCTGGAGGTCTCGCTTGGGATTTGAACAAGCATTACCCGTTTATTTTTGTTGTCAACTTTTTTTCCCCCCTGGTCAGAAAGGACCTTCTGTTCTCTCTTGTAAGCGTAGCGTTTGAGACAGAAGTGGACCGACCAGGCAGGCGAAACCCCCAAGACGCAGCAGGACCGCCTGCTGCCTTCGAACTTACACATCTCCACCGACGATCTCTCTCTGCTCAGTGGGCCATCGATCCACCCTCTGTAAGCCCTGCCTGTGTAGGTGGCAACCCGTGCTCGGTGAGCCCTCGGTGGTGGGGTTTATTATTATTTATATTGTTATGGTCTCAAAAAACCCGCCTATTTTTTTGGCCCCCCTCGGGCAGGTTTTGGAACGAAAAAATGAAAACGAAGAAATTTACAAAAAACAAACAAGGAACCGAAGGTCTGTGTGTGGATTTCGCCACCACAAAAAAAGGAGGAAAACAGAAAACAATCCTGTTCTGGATTATTGATTCCGGATTCCGGATTCCGATCCCACGATATCGTTATTTCTCCCCTCACAACACGAACGCACCATCCACCAGATGGGTGCCAGGAATTACGGGGGACCGTATGAAATATGGACCTACGGTACAGACAAAAACCTACCAGGTGTCTATATCACTACTTTTACGAAGAACGTTTGGTCCTATTCACTATGGTCCCCCCGTAATAGTGTAATGCGAGTACCTGGTGCCGCCATAGACATGATTTTTAGGGTTTTTTGTCACCATCATATGCTTCAATGTGTTCACGTCCCCGGCGGTGGTGATGATGGAAGTATACCAATACATTCTCACTCCCGACAAGCTACGTCCGTACGTGCAACCTCCTATTAATGTTAGGGGAACCATAGTTAATAGGACCAAATATTGTTGGTAAAAATGGTTACATATGTAGGTTTTTATGTATACCAAAGGTCCACTTATTGTTGGTAAAAATGGTTAAATATATACCAGGTAGGTTTTTATGGGTACCATAGGTCCCTATTCACTATGGTCCCCCGTAAATAGTATTCTATGTTTCTCATGATCTTCGCAAATATAGACCCACCGACGCCCTTTGAATTCTGCAGCTTCAGAATTTTCATGTCTTACCTCGTTTTCCGGGACTGTTGTGGCATACCCGGCAGCATGAGGCCATGTAAAACCCTCAGTATCCCCTTTAGGAACGCAGTCCCATATGTTGGGGACAAAGCAGTCTAATTCTAGGTAGTTTGTCCCCCAAACGGGACCGCGGTCCTAAAAGGGTTTGAAGAGTACGCGGGATCGAAGTGTTGTCACCCACGGCCTGCGAAGATGAGTTGCAACGATCCTCGTTCGATCTCACACCTGTTCAAAATATATACCAGGTATATATTACCAGGTATATATTATTATTATTATTATCATTTTTTTTTAGTTTACACATGTATGTACTTGATTGAAGTACCTGGTAACGATGTTATGCGAAACATGATAACGTGAAAACGAATACCGAGCGCTCCTTGCATTGACGCCCAGGTACGGTACGTTCGGTGTATTCATTGTCAAAAGGGCTTGCAAGGTCCTGAGTTGAGGTCATGTCGACCGCGGGAGCTCGGTTTTGGCCTTTTTTTTCAGTTTCGCCCATCTTGCGACGATTCGATTTATGATATTATACGTACTGGTACCTCGTATTAATACCTGTTAATATAAGGAGCGTTTCCCCCCCCCCCCCCCCGCCAAGATTGGTTAAATAGCTGGCGCACGAATTTTGGCACAATAGTGGGAATTTGAATTTTGAGCGGTTTATCGTTTTCGTTTTCGTTTTTTTTTTTTTTTTTGTGAAACTCATAATTTGCGACGCACAAAAAACCCAGATTTCCTAACTTGAGTCAATGTTCCACATGTGCGTATGTGTGTTTGTTTTCTTTGTTTTCGCCCCCCTCCCTCCCCATACGACTATGGCCATGCATGAGATCGAGTACATCTCTCCTATTGAGTACACCCCCCCCCCGCCCTCCCCCCCTAACCCCCTCCTCCTTTTTTTTTGTTTTCGTCACCAGTACAAAGTGACCGGGCGCAGTGGAGCCACGGTGAGGTTGGGGGAGCCGCTTGACTCGCCTATACAGTGCACCTTGACACCGGGGACCATTGTTGAAGTTACCGAAGTCAGGGGGAGGTGAGTTCTTGTGCTGGTGGTGCTGGTGCTGGTTGTTGAAGTAGTGGTTTAGTAGTAGTAGTAGTAGTAGTAG
The DNA here is from genome assembly GCA_031213475.1 of Nereocystis luetkeana. Taxonomy (NCBI): domain Eukaryota; class Phaeophyceae; order Laminariales; family Laminariaceae; genus Nereocystis; species Nereocystis luetkeana. Next base: position 8,893,279 of record JARUPZ010000007.1, read on the forward strand.
TAGTAGTAGTAGTAGTAGTAGTAGTAGTAGTAGTAGTAGTAGTAGTAGTAGTGGTTTAGTAGTAGTAGTAGTAGTAGTGGTAGTGGTAGTAGTAGTAGTAGTAGTAGTAGTAGTGGTAGTAGTAGTAGTAGTAGTAGTAGTAGTAGTAGTAGTAGTAGTAGTAGTAGTAGTGGTTTAGTAGTAGTAGTAGTAGTAGTAGTAGTAGTAGTAGTAGTAGTAGTAGTAGTAGTAGTAGTAGTAGTAGTAGTAGTAGTAGTAGTAGTAGTAGTAGTAGTAGTAGTAGTAGTGGTAGTAGTAGTAGTAGTAGTAGTAGTAGTAGTAGTAGTAGTAGTAGCAGTAGCAGTAGCAGTAGTATTAATAGTAGTAGTAGTTGTAGTAGTAGTAGTAGTAGTAGTAGTAGTAGTAGTAGTAGTAGTAGTAGTAGCAGTAGTAGTAGCAGTAGCAGTAGCAGTAGCAGTAGCAGTAGCAGTAGCAGTAGTATTAATAGTAGTAGCAGTAGCAGTAGCAGTAGTATTAATAGTAGTAGTAGTAGTAGTAGTAGTAGTAGTAGTAGTAGTAGTAGTAGTAGTTTTATGTGTCTTGTCCTGAAGGTAGTCCGTGGTGGCAGTTTATTGTGAGCTTAATACACGCGTGATTTATGTATTTCACAAGTGCTGGCGGCCGAAATACTGCGAGTGCTGGCAGTATCCACGCTTAGCACGGCAACTGCCGAAAGTACCCGTAGTTTCGAACCCCAAAGTTCGGGCGATGTCCGCAGTGCCGAACCGCTCCGTACTGCCAGTATTCCCAGTATCTCCAGTGTTTCCTGTACCTCCAGTGTTGTCAGCGTTGCCTCCAGTGTTGCCAGTGTTGCCTCCCCTACTGATTTTTTCTCCAAACCCCTTCCTGGGCCATCTGTATACGGTTCCACTAAACTTTGTGAGTGATGGTATCGAAAGGATGCACAGGGGCTCGCTGTACGCTTCATACTAGGAGTATACTGGCTTCAGACTAGGAGTATACTGGCTTCATACTAGGAGTATACTGGCAGTATTTGAGGGCACAGAAAAGCAGTATGAGCAGTATGAGCAGTGCTAGCGGCCGAAAACGGTGCCAGTACTGGCAGTATCTGCACTACAGAGCCCCCAAAATCCTGCTGCGAGTGCGGAGAGTTTTTGGCGCTATCGTCGTCCCGGTAGAGTGGCGGGCCGTTATTGCGGGGGACCATAGTTAATAGGACCTGGTATGTATGTAGGCCTTTTTACTAACAATGTTTGGTCCTACCAGGCATTAATTATGGCCCCCCGTAATAGTGTACGTTTCTTCTCGGTTCCTGATAACAGTCTTGTCCCGTGTCTAGAGGAAGCGTTTTCGTATCAAGATGAAATACAAACAGTAGATACTAAGTATACTGAGGGACAGACTGGCAATAATATTATTACCGGGGACCATAGTTGATACGGTAGGACCGAACATTGTTGGTAAAAATAGCGAAAATATATACCTGGTAGGTCTTTATGTATACCATAGGTCCTTTTAACTATGGCCCCCCGTCATAATAGTTGGTTTTCCTTTCCTTGATGATCTCCCTCCCTACTCTCCTCACTCCCCAACTCCCTTCCCCCCTCCCCTACCCCCCCCCTCCCTCCCCCCCTACGGTTATACGACTATGGTCATGCATGATATCGAGCACACATCCCCCCCCCCCCTCCCCCCTCTCCCTCCCCTCCCGACTCCCCCCTCAATCCCCCCCCCCCCCCCCTCCGTAACCCCTTGCAGGCGATGCTGCATCGTTAACCCGGTAAAAGGTTGGGGAAGCATCGCCACGGAGAACGGGTACGTGATCATCGAGCCGCTGTCGGCGCGCCCAAGGTACCGCGTCGTGTACCCCGAGGGCGTCATCGTGCGCTCGGCGGCTGACATCGATGACAGCGACTTTGTCCGCGTCATCGCCAAGGGAGAGGTGGTCGAAGGCACGGGCCAGGTTCAGACCTTCGACAACGTCGAGCGAATCCAGGTGAGCGAACGGGGAGGGAGGGAGGGAGGGAGGGTGGGGGGGGTGTACTCGATAGGAGAGATGTACTCGATCTCATGCATGGCCGTAGTCGTATGGGGGGAGGGAGGGGGATGGCAGATGATTTTTCGTTACCAGATACATGAGGGTACATGTGTGTGTGTGTGTGTGTGTATAGTTCACGTGAAACCGTCATTTTTTCCCAGTCGACATCCATCCAGCCCACAACCAGTGTCCTGTGCAGATTCTTCGATCATCCTATTAATAGTAAATAGTAGAGAGGCGCATGTTCTGCGGTCGCAAAAACTACGCCACAGATATACTGGTACTATGTTTTGCCGTGCAGCAAGAGCAGGGCAGAAAAATGCAGATGCCATGACATCGTACCTGATACGATAGGCAAGACATACGCATTCTACGAAAGATAGAAAACCAAAAGAAAAGGAAACACAGCGAAAGAGAGGGGTGGGCAGGGAGGGGGTTTACATTCCCGGGTACTTGGGGGGCAATGACCCGGGGGGGGGGGGGGAGGAAGAAACAACTATTAATACCTACCTTTACGAGTTCTTGAGTGATCTTGTGGGATATCGTATGGGAAGGGGGGGGGGGGGGAGGGGCGTACTTTAGGGGGGGAGAGGGGGGAAGCAATGATTTGCATCACCAGGTAAACGTAAACGACGTTTCAAAGGTTCGTGACGCCAGAAGTAGATTGCCTGCCTTTTTTGTCAGGAAATGAATGAAAAAATGGATACGACTATTAATAGCGGGGAAAAAAAAATATGCAACATATATGTGGAGACAACGTAAATGAGCGGCCAACTGTTGGAGGTGTCCCCCCTGTAAGAGTAGGAACGGTGGTCCGTCTCGAAAGGGATGTGGGTGGTTCGATGGTCAAATGACTCACTAAGGCCAGCAACAAATGTGTCCGCTCGCCCCCTTCTCCTCGCCTTCCCCCTCTCCCCTACCCCTCCCAGGTCGCCGACGGTTGGATTAGCATGAGACTGAGGGAAGACGACGGAGCCCTAGGCGATGTTTTACTCGAGAAGATCTGATTTTTTTTTGATTTTTTTGATTTTTTTTTTTTTTTGGAAATGCTCGCTTCTCACCGATAATCTTTTATTTTTTTCTTATAGGACGGTAGGACAAGAATCAGGGGAAAAGGGGGCAGGGGGCAGCAGGGAAGGAAAAGAGATGAAAAAAGGTGTGTGTGTTTTTTGTTTTTTTTTCGCTGCCTGCCTGCCTTTCCGCGTCGTGTCTGTGCCTGCTGTGCTTGCTTGCTTAGGAGCTGTTCGTCAGTGGGCCTGCGAGCGAACGTGCTTGTGACCTCGCTTGACTGTTTTTTGGCCTTAAACCGCGAGTGAGAACTTGTAGGGCTCTGCTCGCGAGCTTTTTGTCAGCTTTGCCAGCGAGCTTGTGAACTACTACAGTAGCTCGTGAGTGAGCCGGTGAGCGAGCTTGTGAGCTCGTGAGCTTGTTTGCTCTCGAAATTGCTTGCTTGCTTGCTTGCTTGCTTGCTTGCTTGCTTGCTTGCTTGCTTGCTTGCTTGCTTGCTTGCTTGCTTGCTTGCTTGCTTGCTTGCTTGCTTGCTTGCTTGCTTGCTTGCTTGCTTGCTTGCTTGCTTGCTTGCTTGCTTGCTTGCTTGCTTGCTTGCTTGCTTGCTTGCTTGCTTGCTTGCTTGCTTGCTTGCTTGCTTGCTTGCTTGCTTGCTTGCTTGCTTGCTTGCTTGCTTGCTTGCTTGCTTGCTTGCTTGCTTGCTTGCTTGCTTGCTTGCTTGCTTGCTTGCTTGCTTGCTTGCTTGCTTGCTTGCTTGCTTGCTTGCTTGCTTGCTTGCTTGCTTGCTTGCTTGCTTGCTTGCTTGCTTGCTTGCTTGCTTGCTTGCTTGCTTGCTTGCTTGCTTGCTTGCTTGCTTGCTTGCTTGCTTGCTTGCTTGCTTGCTTGCTTGCTTGCTTGCTTGCTTGCTTGCTTGCTTGCTTGCTTGCTTGCTTGCTTGCTTGCTTGCTTGCTTGCTTGCTTGCTTGCTTGCTTGCTTGCTTGCTTGCTTGCTTGCTTGCTTGCTTGCTTGCTTGCTTGCTTGCTTGCTTGCTTGCTTGCTTGCTTGCTTGCTTGCTTGCTTGCTTGCTTGCTTGCTTGCTTGCTTGCTTGCTTGCTTGCTTGCTTGCTTGCTTGCTTGCTTGCTTGCTTGCTTGCTTGCTTGCTTGCTTGCTTGCTTGCTTGCTTGCTTGCTTGCTTGCTTGCTTGCTTGCTTGCTTGCTTGCTTGCTTGCTTGCTTGCTTGCTTGCTTGCTTGCTTGCTTGCTTGCTTGCTTGCTTGCTTGCTTGCTTGCTTGCTTGCTTGCTTGCTTGCTTGCTTGCTTGCTTGCTTGCTTGCTTGCTTGCTTGCTTGCTTGCTTGCTTGCTTGCTTGCTTGCTTGCTTGCTTGCTTGCTTGCTTGCTTGCTTGCTTGCTTGCTTGCTTGCTTGCTTGCTTGCTTGCTTGCTTGCTTGCTTGCTTGCTTGCTTGCTTGCTTGCTTGCTTGCTTGCTTGCTTGCTTGCTTGCTTGCTTGCTTGCTTGCTTGCTTGCTTGCTTGCTTGCTTGCTTGCTTGCTTGCTTGCTTGCTTGCTTGCTTGCTTGCTTGCTTGCTTGCTTGCTTGCTTGCTTGCTTGCTTGCTTGCTTGCTTGCTTGCTTGCTTGCTTGCTTGCTTGCTTGCTTGCTTGCTTGTGCTAGGCTAAGCGCCCAAACCATTAGCCGCTATGGTTTCACCGTGCAGGGTGCACTGGCATCCTTTGTCGGTGTGTAGGCGAGAGTTTTTCTCGTCGTGTATGCGGGTAGTGGATAGAGAGAGAAGATGGCTAGGAGGGGGGGAGGGGGGTGTCGGAGGTGGAGCGAGGGGAGGCGAGAGGGAGGGGGGGGGGGGAGGGGGAGGTAGGAATGGGTCGACAAAGTGTTTCGGTAGTTAGTGCCCCGTTTGATGACTTGTAGCCTGATTGAAGTGGAAAAAGAAGAAAAATGGTCAACCGGAAAAAGACAAAACCAAAGCACGGCCGTGTGTCTTAACGTGCTCGTGTTGAAATGCAAAACCTTTTTGATGGGAGAATTCGTGGTGGACGATTTTTTTTTTTTGTCTTTTTGGTAAAGGCACGGCACACACACGGGACGGGTATATGTGCGTACTTGTACGTACGGCGCAAGACAAGATTGTATTATGTGTGGTGGTGGATTTGTTTTTGGACGGGGTTATAGGGTGGGGGGGCAGAGGGGGAGGGGGGGGGAAGGGGCGAAACCTGCTGTCACTTCCGAAGCAGCAGTGCATAACTATCTCGCTCTCTCTTATCACCCCCCCGCCCCCCCCCCTCACCCTCGTCGGGCAGGTATTGGCGTATTTCTCAGAGGTGGTGGTAGCGTACGGGTTTTGGGACTTCTTCATTTTTTTTGTTTCAGGATGGGTTGCGACTACTTACTCACCCTCCATATGTCAAGCCACTCTTCCGGCTGCTCTTGATCCCCCCTCCCGCCGCCGCCGCCGCCCCCCGCCGCCGCCGCTGCGCGCGCGCGCGCGCGTGCGCCCCAGCCCGCCCGTGCCCTCGCCAATATTTTAGCAAAAGCACGTCATCAGCCTGCGGGATATTGATAAGTCAGTGGACGGCCCCCGCTCGCGAGTATAGTAGGAGTCTGCACCCAAAAAAGTTCACGCATCGATAAATAGATGTCCAATTTGTGTGTCGGGTTTCCAGGTTTTTCTTTTTTTTTCCCTCGTGGAAATACTGCAGGAGTGTTGTTTTTTTTTCTCGAGGCGGGGGGGGGGGGGGGGTGGAGGGGTGATAGGAGGTGGGGGGGTGGGGGGGGGAAGGGTGACATCGCCTGGCCTAAAAGGAAAGAGGGGAATGTTTTTGTTTGGGGGGTGACGTTGGGGTTTCCCCTTGTGTCGCAGGCGGGGGTGGGTGGGGGTTGATGGGTCGGCAGGCCTCTGGGGTAAAGCGGGGGGGAGGGGGGGGGGAGGAGGGGGGGGGGGGGCAGGAGGCGTCGTCGTGTGTGTCCCTGTAGAGGGGCGGTAGGTCTGCCGCTTTTTTCCCTTGCAGTACCTGCTTTCCGGCCTCCCTGCCTGCCTGTGTATTAACGCTGCTTCTGCGGTGTGTGTGTTTTCTTTTTCTCCTTTTTTCCCCCCCTTGTTCTCTCGGCTTTTGATGCTTTTTTGTCGTTTTTTTTTGTAGCCGGCATGCGGAACGAAATTTTCACTTGCTCTTCCTCCGCCCCCCCCACTCCCCTCCCACCCGCGGCAGCGTACGTGGTGTTTTATGCCTGGCACGGGTCAGTTCGTTCCCGTCCGGTCCGGTCCGATTCGGTTTTTGATTAAAGTCGGATTCGGTTTTTGACTAGGTCGGAATCGGATCGGTTCGGTTTTGGTTGGTTTCGGTTCGGTTCGGTTCGGTTCGGTTCGGCACCGGCCTTTTCTCGGGTGTTTGTTTCTTCGCCGAATGTGCAATAAATTCGGAGCGTTTCGTACGTTTTTCTTTTATTGCATAAAGAGGGACGCTCGTGAGTCTTATATCTCCTGCGAGGCTGTGGGTGGCGTGGGGTGCTGTGGTGATGGTGGTGGCGGCGGCGGCAAGAGGAACCTGAGATCTACCAGGTAGACCGTTTTTCCTGTAGGGTTTTCTTCGAAGAGAAGAGGGGCGTGATCTTTGGTTGATCTGGTATCTCGTCTAAGTTGTAATGAGGGCCTTGCTTTGCCTGTGGCCGGCTCTTTGTTCCCTCTCCTGATCACGCTCATCCATGGAGCGAGACACTGCTGCTGCTGCTGCTGCTGCCGCTGCTATTATACCACTGCTATACTACTAGTACTATTGTTCTACCTACGTCACGCAGAGCAAATGTTGCTGTTGCTGCTGCTACTGCTTCTTTTTTTGTTGCTGTTGCGTCTTTGTACCCTTTTTTTGTTTCGTGAAAGCGGGGGCCTTCCTTCCTCGTTCACCCCCCCGTAAACTGACTTGAGTACTCGTATTGGTTGCTGATATGATAGCGCGATGTTGGGGGGGAGGGGGGGGGGGGGGGGGGGGGTGGTCTGGCGGTCGACGCGCTCAGGTTTTCAACCCGAAAGCGGACTCCAAACAAAACAAATTAGTATGGTAACTAATTGTTTTTTTGTTCTGCGAAAAGTCGAGGTTCCTCCCGGCGGAAAGCAGTGACTACTCGGCAGGGAGGGCAAGAAAAAAAAGGAAGTGGGTCCGTTTTTTTGCGCGGACTGCTTTTGGCAGTGGTGGGAGATAGGTGGGGCAATTCCGTCCGTGCCTCCTTTTGCCCTGTGGCCCTTATTGCTATTTTTGCTGCCGAATTGTGGGCATGTATTTTTTTTTTTTTTCCTTGGGAGAATCGGAACGCTCTGGGATATAATGTTTTTTAAGTCCTGACGATGATGGTCGTGGTGGTGGTGGTGGTCATGGTGGGGGCCGGGAGCTGTCCGTCCGCTGTTCGTCGAACACACGGTGCGCTTATTTTATTTTTCGTCATGTGATGTGTACGTGTGCGTATCATACGTACTCGGTTCAATTTTGGCATGAATGGGCACACGCACCATGCGCATACACTCACTACATATATTGTACTACTGTACTGTACTGTACTGTACTGTACTGTACTGTACTGTACTGTACTGTACTGTACTGTACTGTACTGTACTGTACTGTACTGTACTGTACTGTACTGTACTGTACTGTACTGTACTGTACTGTACTGTACTGTACTGTACTGTACTGTACTGTACTGTACTGTACTGTACTGTACTGTACTGTACTGTACTGTACTGTACTGTACTGTACTGTACTGTACTGTACTGTACTGTACTGTACTGTACTGTACTGTACTGTACTGTACTGTACTGTAAAGAAAAAAGTTTACAGTACAGTACTGTACTGTACTGTACTGTACTGTAGGCAGGGTTCTGGACCGAAACGAAAAAAAATGGCTCGGTCGGTTTCGGTCGGGGCTTTTTTCGTGATAAGTTAAAACCGAATGAATATATATATATATGGGTCGGGTTCGGTCGGTTTTTGCAAATGCTGAACCGAAAAAAAAAAAAAATTCCGTTTTTTTTTTTTGTGTGTTCACAACCGACCCTGACTGACTGCACACGCTGCACATTATTACATGTGAATACACAATAGGTTCAGCGCGTTTGCCATCCTCAACCATGTGCGGGCAGCAGCATGATGATGAGCTTCAACGTTGATCACTCAAAAACATTTCTCGAAGAGAAGAACACCTCTCGGATTGATAGGACCACAGAGTTAATATTAATATTACGGGGGACCATAGTAAGTAGGACCCAGTATTGTCAATAAAGTAGCGAAACATATAGTGTTTCGTGTGTACCGTTAGGTCCTATGTAATATGGTCCCCCGCAATAGTAGCCTATTGGACTACAGTAGCTTCAACTATGACCGCTCATTAAAAACTCTTGGATGAGACCACAGTAGCCTATTGCAAAAGCAACTTCAACGTTGACCACTCATAAGCATTCCCCCAGAGTAGAAAACCTCTTGGACTACAGTGGACCACAGTATTGACATTAATAGTAGCCTATTCGACTACAGCAGCTTCAACGTTAATCACTCAAGAACATTTCTCGAAGACGCTTCTCGGATTGATAGGACCACAGCATTAATATTACGGGGGACCATAGTAAGTAGGACCCAATATTGTCAATAAAGTAGCGAAATATATTGTGTTTCGTGTGCACCGTTAGGTCCTACCAGTATTTAATATGGTCCCCCGTAATAGTAGCCAAGTGGACTACAGTAACTTCGACTTTGACCACTCATGAAAAACTCTTGGATGAGACCACAGTAGCCTATTGGACTTCAGTAGCTTCAACGTTGACCACGCACAAACTTTCCCCCGAAGAAAACCTCTTGGGCTACAGTTACTGTAGTAGACCACAGTATATAAATAGTAGCCTATTCGACTACAGCAGCTTCAACGTTAATCACTCCTCATGAACATTCCCCGAAATAACAAGAAAACCCTCTAGGACTAGACCGTAGTAGCCTATTGGACCACAATCAGTAGCCTATTGGACTACAGTAGCTTCAACGTTGACCACTCATAAACATTCCCTGAAAGAAGAAAAAAAAAGGACTATTAATACCACGGTAGGTAGCTACTGTAGCTTGAGCGTTGACCACTCATGAAATATTCCGGTTACTCTCATCTACATCGGTAGAAATACGCACACGCGCGCGTCAATAGGTTAAGATCAAAAGGTCGGGACACTTCTTATGTACCCCTGGATATAGGTTTGCCTATCAAGCCGATTACGCCACTCATTGGTACTCACGTGTGTGTGTTGTTTGCTTAAGAAGAGATAAAATAACGGCTTTAATCCTTTCGTGCACGCGGAGACTGGGAGCCAAGCTCGTGCCAAAGATACGCCTCCCAAGTACTACAAATACGATCCCAATACATGAACCCAGGTAATTGCCGGGCTTTCAGCCCCACTTAAAGCAGTGCCATAACATTAGCCCACTCTGATGAGTCGTATATATATGCAAAATTATGGCGAATTCGTGGAAACCCCGATTCAAATGCTAGCACGTTATTTTCACTAGTGCCGTGCAGAAAGAGCGTTAAGTGTAATCTCGTTTGTTTCTCCAGTGCGCTCGGCTTCTTCAGAACGGAAAGACGCCAACCTTGTCGAGCTGGCGAGCGAGGCCAACGGGAACGGCGACCGCGCGCGCTCCTTCCAACCCCTTCTACACCCAGAACAGGATTATTGCTTGGTCCCGTCTGCCATCCAGTTGACAGAGAAGGCGTACGTATACGGCCCTGGTCACACGCCCACAAGAGGCGGGCCGGGGTCCCGACGGGGCGTGGGTGACCGCTTACCCGTCGAAGAAACAGGCAATGCAAAAACAAGCCGCCATCGAAGGTGGCGTCATGATGTAGCGTAGTAGTAGATTCACCCTTGTCATACGTGGCAGGCGTTGTCGCCTGCCTGGATAAAGAAGGGTTCATGGCGTATACGTGTTGCGACGTCGCGACTTATAGCGTCATTAGTGCCCCTTTTCGCCGTATCTGGCAGGCGTTATCCATCCATCCGGTGAGCAAGCAACCAATACGAGAGCTGTAAAACTATCTATGAATAGAATGCAAGCACGCGTCACAACCACCTCGTTGTGTGAGTGGCCAGAGCAGAGCCAGAGCCAGAGCCACCCGGCATCAATAGCAGCGAGCAGTCGGTGTTCGGTCTCCATCATGGGTTCACACTTACTTATTGTAAGGGTTATTATCCTGGGCTGAGTAGAATAAACACGTGTTTCTCCCCGATAGCTCCGCTGGTGATAACTCCCCCCCTCCCTCCTCAGCGAGCCGGAAAAAAAAAAAACGCATACGTAGCGCATCGTCTTACAACCTTCCACATGTAGACACAAATATGATGCACTGACACTGCCCGTTCAGACACCCGCAACGAAGCCCATCTGCAAGTTCCCGAGCATCGATTTTAACTGAGGCGAAGAAAACGGCCCTCCAACGGGTTAAAGGAAATTCCTGGTATGCGCTGTCGGTTGGCACACGGCATTATAGCACTCTCCAAAAGGCTTCTTGGGCCCCTGGGTGTGATTGGGCAACGCTCCGTCGTCGTTCCTGCAAGTGACTCAAAAGAGCCAAAGTATACCTTTCGCCGGCCTTTCAACTTGGCCTTCACCTACTTCTGTCTTCGAGTGTACCTGTAAATGGCTCGGCCGATCCTTTTTCTGGCAGCCACCTCGAGTTTCGAGTTACTGCTTGTCGAGTTTCGTGGAGTGCTGATTGCGCTGATTGGTTGCAGCGTTCGTTTCGATTGAGGTAGCAGTATAGTATAAATTGGGACAGGAAGGCCGAAACATTATTCGGATTTTTTTTCGCAACAAGTAAGTAGAGAACCTTGTAGGGGTCAACGTAGGGATTATACTCCGACACGCATGCATATATATTCTTACGGTATCCCCCTCAGGTTGCGCACATACATACCAATGCGTACAACAATGAATGGTAGTGATACGGGCGCGACACCTGGCGCCAAAAGAAACTCGTCGTCCCCGAGTGGTGGTATGTATTGGAATCCCGTTGTGAGTTCACGCACGGGTTCGAATCCTGCCCACGACGCCACTTGTTAGGAGATCAGGTCGGGACGCAGCAACAGAGAGAGTATCCCTTGCCACGTTAGCGTATTGAGCAGATCAGGTACTCGTTGTCACTCACGTGTGTTGATTTGCCCAGAGATGGAAGAAGAGCGGGTTTACTCTTATCGATCACGATGGAAGACTCTGGCTGGAGGCTGTTTTTTTCCCTCGCCGTGTAAGCCTCCGGTTGCCATCGAGGAGACACCTACCTCCCACGTAAATACTACAAAGACGATCCCAATGCTTGCTCCCCGGTAATTATCAGCCTTATCACGTGACTCAAAGCAGTCAGGCATTTTTTTTTTTCGGGTGCCCTTTTGTTTACCTGTAAATGCCTCGAAAGGCGCACGTATACTGTACCTTTTTGTGGCTTTGGCCCTGCTTATGTCACACCTGGTGCGTACATCGAGGGACCTCCAGTCGACACTGGGGAATGGAGTATTATGTTCTACGTATGTATACTCATAGAGGGCCCTCAGTCGACACTGCTGTTGTGAAGGATATTATGCCTTCCTTGTGTGTCGGTTATCGACGTCCATCGCGAGGTAGACTTATACTTATCTTCGTCTTCTTGCTAAGCGGGCTCGGTTGGTACGCCCCTGGCCTCTCAGATCTCCCACTTGGACGACGCCTCCTTCTCCTACTTGCTGGCAGGCGAACCATTTTTCGTTTTGTTTTGTGTGCGTGCGTGTACCCATATCACACGGGACAACGCGGGTGAGCCCGGCGCCATTACGGGTGTCGGCGGGCACTGGCTCCAACGATCCTTGGCTTGATTTGTCCTCAAAATGCTGGCCTCTAGCTACCCACCACTATGCTGAAGGTTCCGCTGACGGCGCCTTCACGGGCGGGGACCGACGACACTCCTCTCTGGAGCGGCTTATTTTCTCACCGACAGAATACCGGGGCACCGCGTTTCGAGAATACCGGGGCACGGCCTAAACTGCCACGAAGACCTGCACCCATAAAAAAAAACAGTGTAGACACCCCTTCATTACCGCGAGCACCTGAACCCTGACCACGAACAAAACTCGGTGGCGACGACGGGGCGCACCAAGCATTGGCAAGCACGCATGATGCGAGACCGCCGCGAGGACAAACTTCGGACTCGAAGAACGAGAATGGCTGAAAGCAAACAAATCGCCGCCGCTCGAGCCACACGCGTGAGAAAAAAGGGGGTTAAGGTCAGCGAAATAGACGCAACGACGGCTACAACACACGCGGAACGAGGTAATCAGCAGCCTGGCTCTGGCCACCGCGGTGGTGTCCCACCCTCGCCCACCTCTTCCGCTGCTGCCCCTGCCTCTGATGTCCGCTGCGCCGCCAGCACTGCCGGGAAAAGATGAAGGAATGAACCAGTAGGTTCACTTCTGCCTCGCCTGCTGGCCTCGCGCCCTTCACGTCGTCCCGTATATCCGATCGACAAAGCGACACGGCCACACTTGCTTCTGCGGCGAGCCCACCGGCTCCTCTGCCGCCTTTTACAATTTTTCATGGCGCTATGCCGGCGATGGATGCCTGCTCCTCGAGCGCCGCCTCCCTCTGCCAAGGCACGGGAGACCGCGCGTCATTCAGGCTACGGAATTATTCAGGTGATGGGAGCCCTGCGCTCCGGGCGCTGCTCCCCCCAGCCTTGGCAAGAGAGTCTGCGCGTCAAGCGCCGTTCTCCCAAGCCAAGGACCGCGCAGTACCAAGACTGTTACGGCTGCGCTATTTTCAGCGAACGTGTCCCCCTTCTTCACCTCCCGACCATGCGGTGGCGGTCGGTCCGAGGTGCTTCAAGGCCAGCACTAAAACCCCCCCCAGGTCTCGGTTGAAGCATCAACGGAGACCGCTCCACCCCTTTTCCCATCAAGAAGGAGTCGATAAGATTGGCTACCTCATCCCTCTTGCCCAGAAGGTCTGCAAGCAAAAAAAGCTCTCTCCGGTGGGTACTTTGTCGCCACCCACCCGAGCCCGGTTTTATAGTCATCCGCTGGGCTTGCAGGCCCTATTTCGTCTTCCCGCGCGCTACCTCGAGGTGCGCAGCACTCCCTCGGCTCCGGTGGAACAAGCAAAATCTGACACTGCCCGATGAGCCAGTGGTGACTCCATGGCCCCCGGTCAGATCAACCCGACAGGACACCCGTTACACGCGGAAGAAATGCAGCTCTCGTCAAGCGGAACGGGCTCAGAACCCCCTGCCCCCATTGGTCGAAGATAAGAGACCGTCGGGCGCAGTAAGAGAACCTTCCGCCCATTTTTCGCCTGCGAGCGATGGTGACACCGAGCCAGTATACGTGGGACCTGACCCGTTTTGTGCACTACGGGTCCAGTGTTCTCGGAGAAGCTCATTTCAGGCCCCCAGCACCACAGCCGCGGCGCCGTCGGTCTTCGACCCTACTCTCGAGTATTCAACGGAACAGGTGGTGCTGTTCTGGCTGCCCCCCTCCTGTCTTCCGCAGTGGTGTCCATCGACGTTGACGACGTGTCGTGTTTGTGCGCGAAGCAGTATATGATGGTTGAAAAGCCTCGACTTTTCCAGGATCATCACGCAGTGGAGTTCATTACGCCCTCGCCAGACCCGCGCACGCACAACTGCATCGGCCGAGGGGGTATACAACTTCGACATCGCTGGCTGGGACCACATTCGGAATAGACGCCGTTCTTGCTGGCGCTTTTACAAATTTCATGCAGAAATCGGCCATGAAACAGCACACTTCGAGCACTGGCACCAATGGTTGGCCTGAGGATCGACGGCCTTTCTGCTTCTTCGGGGAGATTCGTCTCTCGTGTGTCTGCTTCCGCCCCCACAGTCGATCGCCGCCCTGATCGTCGGGCACCCTCACCTACCGCCAACACCGCTTTCACTTTTCGTTGTTTGCCCTCACAAGTGAAAGCGGCAAGGGTCCTTCAGAAGCCCTCGCTGCCGCGACGGCTGTCACCCAGCGAGCTCCTCACAAGGGGAAGGTTTCGCCGAGACCACTGATCCGGCTGCGTCTGTCACTTCGCCGATTGACAACTCGGCGCCTCTGACTTTTTTGCCGCCTTCGGGCCGCATCTCTACCCGGACGCGCGGACGAACAGCCGCCGACACTGGCACTGCGCCACCTAGTGTTGATTATGGTTTTGGGCCCGGCGGGGGGGGGCGACGTGCTACCGATCACCCCGCCGCGAGTCCCACGGCCGTGACCACCTCCGGCCGTCGTTATGGCCCCTGCTCCTGGCGCCTGGCCTGTCCGCCGGACGGTACCTACCCCGTCCGGTTGCGACCACGCCGAGCCTGTGGGAACTCCTCTTTTATGACTCCCGCCCCCGACTGGTGTACCGTCCGTCACAACGACCGGCTTGGGTGCTCTCGGTGCAGCTGCTGAACCGTAATTCGGTGATGCAGCAGCGCGCTTTTGCTCACGCCGACTGAGCGCGGGAGCGACAGACTGAGCCCGCGTGCCACGCTGCCATGCGCTACATAGTTCTTGGCCGGGCGAAGGCCTTGCCAACCCGTTTTTTTTTGTGGTGTTTTTCTTCACGCCAGCGTCCTTCCTTCTCGGACGTTCAGGAGCTTGCTGACAAAGGACAAACACACACCACCCACCACGGGGTTGTCCTGTTCCTCCGACAACCGTCTCCACCCCTTGCGCCTGACTCGCAGCGCCCGGTGGGGCGCACGGCTTGCGTATTGAACAACGACTCCCTTCGCATTTATGTGCCGCTGCTCATGCGCCCCTGGGTCGTGCAAGCTAGCCATTCCACGGCTTCCTGTCACCTGGGAACCGCGCGCACCCTGCATATGCTCGAACGTTTCGACTGGTGCGTCGACATGAGCACCGGCACCCGGTGGTGGCTACACAACTCTTTGAGGTGCCAGGCACGGAAAACCTCGCGGCTGACGGCCCGGTGGCCCATCACCACGATGCCCTTGTCAGAAGGGCCCGGCATCGCCGTCAGCGTCGATTACTTCGGTATTCTTCCAGCCACGCCCTCGAGGTATAAACAGCACCTACATCTTGCTCTTCACTGATCGTTTCAGCCGCCGAGCCGACATCTTCGCAGTCACAGCAGACAGACGACCTCACGGCTGAAGGCACGGCTAACGTTCTCATCGACCGGTGTATTCCCCTCGGGGGATGCCCGCGCAGCATACTCTCGGACGAAGGCCTCCAGTTTTTTTTCAAAATTTTCGTACGCCGTCTATCAGCTTCTCGGGGTTCGGAAATTGCCATCAGACCCTGCCGGCGAAACGGCGACGGTGGGGTGGAACGTGTAAACCACGCTATGGCCCAGATGCTGGGGATGGTCGTCAACGAGCTCCAAAACAGCTGTGGGATGAACAGATGAACAGCCCCCTCACGTCGAATTTTCGTACAACAACTTGGTCACGGCCTCCAAGGGTTTAGCTCCCAACGAGGTCCACATGGACCTGTTCCCGCGCCTTCCTCTCGCGGTTTTCGAGCTCGCTGGGCCGCTGGCCACGAGAATTTGGCCTGTGACCACCTCTTCTACTGCGACTTGGTGACTGACCGCCCGCAGCGCGTGTACGATATCGTCCACGAACACAACGCCCTCACCGTTGCCCGCGTGGGCCGCCGCAATTTCGCCCTCTCCGACGCACTGCGTCCGATCCCCGATTCCGCCGCTGACGGCTGGGCGTGGGTGTACAATACGGCTGCCTCCACCCCCCAGAACACGAAGAATGGCACAGACGCTATGGTCCTCAAGGCCAATCTCTCGCTCAACTGGACAGGCCCCTACGAAGTTCTCGCGGTTGGCCCCTGCTCCTACGCGGACACTCCGCACAGATCCCGTCTCGGCGCCAAGCTCCTGTATTTGGATTTTCCTCCCGGCATGCCCGGCGCCGGTGCTCACCGGCGCGTGTCGGTACAACGCTGCAAGCCCTGTGCCCCAACCCCCACAAGCGTGTCGACACGCCAAAGTGTTTCCCAGCGTGGTTGGCGCAATATGTGCTCATTAACTTCTCCAAGAACCCCCCCCCCCCCGCGGCACCACGCCACCCAAGACGACGTTTCAACTCCTCTTCAACGACTCGACGCGGAGAAGATCACCGGGCACCAATCGGTCCGTGGACGAGGTGGGTTTATCGAGGTGATGTGCGAGATGCATTCGAGGTGATGTACGAGATTGCAACAACCGGACGAGACTCTCTCGACCGTCCTGGGAACGGGAAATGGGCCTTCATCAGACCTATCTCGCCACGAATGTTCGCGCTGCTGGGCCGGCACCCCCGAGCAAGTACCGCCAAACCAAACCGCCTGTACCGCCGGATGCGGATAGGCGCGGCACAACGGGAGCTTTCTCGGAGTCAGAGCAAGCGTTTCCTGGAACCCGGCCGAGGCTGCGTACCGCACGCCGATTGGCTCCGCCGATACGGTCTGTGGTGGCTAGGGATAATCAGCGTGAGTACAACTACGGATGGGGTATATTCAGTTCGATTTATGGATGACCCGGGACCGATCAAGCTTCCTCTTTCTCCGGCGCGCTGTACGACTTCAACGGGAGCTGTGCGAGGTTCTTAGTGTCTACAAGTACAACTAAAAGGCGAGTCTACACGGGGATTTCAGCGTAACGTATATGAATCTCGATGTGCAGTCGTGAACAACTGATGTTCGCACCGCCGCTGCATTCGGTAGTTTTCCGTTTTTCTGCTTCCCCTACGCTTTTCCTTTGGCGTTTTCCGAGCTTTTGGGTCGGGGGTTTTTTCCTTGGTAGTCCCTTGGCGCTTTCTGGTTTACTGTGTGGGCTGGGTTCGGGATGTTCTAGCGGTTTTCGTCTTTCCTGCCCCCCCCGCTTGGTGCCGGGGTTGGTCTGGGTAATCGGGCCACTCACTAGTGGCACAGCAGAGGGCATGTTTTTTTTTCTATTTTTTGGGCCGGGTTGGGGATGATTTTTTTTGGCGTATTTCGTCCTGCCTGCTCCCCCCCCCCCCCCCCCCCCTCCTCCTACCTGCTCAGTGCGCGAGTTGTTCATTTGTGGCCCCGAGACAGACAGCCTCTCTCTTTCGCACTATTTTCTTTCTCGTCCCCTGTCGATCCCCCCCCCCTCCCCCGCCCCCCCCCCGCTGCTCGGGAACCGGGGACGACCTGGGCAAATTGACTGCTCAAACCGTGGCACAGGACTGCATGACTTTTTTGGTTCCAACCTTTTTCGAGTTGACATTGACACCACACTCTCGCTCCCTCTCCCCCGCCCTCCCCCCCCCCCCCCTCCTGCCGGTGGTGTGGCGATGGCTCTCGTTGACGCATTATTTCCGGTCCTCTTACGGGTCGGCGTTCTTGTTGTTGTTGTTGTTCTCAGAGTTCCTTGACATTTTTGTTGTTGTTGTTGTTGTTGTTGTTGTTGTTGTTGTTGTTGTTGTTGTTGTTGTTGTTGTTGTTGTTGTTGTTGTTGTTGTTGTTTTTGATCCTCCTTGGAGATCTGGGTTGAAACAAAAGCTTACGCCCAATACACTTTCTTTCTTGTTTGTGTGCCGGTTGTAGTCAATCTGTATATAGCACACATATTTAACATGACACCCCGCCAGTGTACATACATGTCATGAACTTGCCCGGCCCTCTTTCAGGTTCAAGACGTTGGGATACGTAGCCACCCAGGATTCGACGGCTCATTTTTGCTCTGCCTTTTACCTGGGTAGTAGTGCGAGATTTGCCTGCGCCTGTTCATTTTATATTCCTGCATTTAAATTTTACTCTCTTGTTATTATGGCTCTCCATTCCTGGGGACCCTTGACGGCTTCGTAGCCCCCTTGCCATTCAGAGGTTTTGAGGAGCCGCACCTTCGGCTCCTGTTCCTACTAGTACGGGGGAGTTAATAGGACCTAATGTTAGTAAAAATGGTCAAATATATAGGTTTTTATGTATACCATAGGTCCTATTAACCATGGTTCCCCGTAATAGTTCGTGGAATCGGGGTTTCCGTTAATTTTCCATATTTCTGCATGAAAGCATGGCTGATCATAGTAGGCTAGTGTGATGGTGCTGCTTTGGTTGACGTGGAAACAAACGCCTGCAATTAATTGCCGGGGTACAGGCATATAGACATTGGGGTCGTATTTTTAGTTACTTATTAATAGTAGTGCTTGGGGGGCTTATACAATTGTATGATGGGGTTTCCATGGCGGGGCAAAGCTAGCCTCCGGCCAGTCTTCCATTTTTTTGCTGCTCTTCTTCTTCCATCTGTCTCCCCGTATCTTAAACTCTCGATAAATCGAAACGCGCGAGTGTTGACAAAGAGTACCCCACCTTCTCAATAGGAAAACCTGGCAAGGGATACTCGCTTGTTGTTGTCTCCCGACCTGATCTCCTAACACGCTCATGTAGTAGTATACATACCCCAACCAAACTCTAGTAGTAGTAGTCGTAGTAGTAGTAGTAGTAGTAGTAGTAGTAGTAGTAGTACCAGGTATATAGTAGTTAAGAGATCCGAGCACGGCTTTTTTTTGCTCCTTTTCCGATATTGTTATCGGAATTTTCCGATACTACTGTTACCGGACTGAAATGTGTTACCTGGTATGCATCAATACTGTGCTCGAGGCCTTTTCGTTTTCGGCTCGATTTCGAGCTTCGTTTCGGACTACAGTACGTACTTGTATTTCCCAAAAATGAGATAATCTATCAGCCTATTATTATTATTATTATTATTTAATATTATTATTATTATTATTATTATTGTCATTATTATTGTCATTATTATTGTCATTATTATTGTCATTATTATTGTCAATATCATTATCATTGTCATTATCATTGTCATTATCATTATCATTATCATTATCATTATCATTATCATTATCATTATCATTATCATTATCATTATCATTATTATTATTATTATTATTATTATTATTATCCGTGCACAAACCTACCGGAATTTTTCGATTTAATAATCCGATGGCCCAAGTCATCAGTCATCAGTCAGATATAGATGATGTTGGCCCCAAAATTGACTACGTGTGCCATCAGACTCAGAAAACTTTCGAACCGAAAAAAGGCACGGGTCTGAGAATTCAACATGTTTTACCACCCACCAAGCAAGCAGCAAGCAGCTGCTGCAGCAGCAGAACGATCGATGAGCTGGATGGTGGTGCAGCAGAACGGTCGATGAGCTGGATGGTGGCACAGCTGTATAGCGACGTTGCTTCGCGCCCGACGCGCAAGTCGGCGGTCGGCGGCGCGACTCCCCGTGGCCCGACGACAACAGTCGGCTGGCGCGGGTTCGGGCCTAGAGACCAAGAGAAGCGCACTCGGCGCGCACCTCTCCCTGCATACATACGTAGTCGTAGGCTACATCATGCAAAGTTCATAATAATACTATTAATAATACTATCAACAGCAGTCAGTCAGTCCGCATGCTGAGCTCGGATGCTTCAGTGTGTGTTGAAAATAAGAAATAAATGCCAAGAAAAGGTTTGGCTCGAGTGTACTCGGCGCGTCTCTTAGGCGCCAGAAGACAAAACTACAACAATAACAACAACAAAAAACAAACACCAGTGAGTTGGCCTCGGGCGTTTTGCTCGAATCTCTGCAAAAAAAACTCGGATTATTTCTGGTTCGATATATATATATGCGGACTTCACAGCTGGAAATGCGATCGATCGGGTAAAAAAAAAAACCGAATCTCTGCGAAATAAATCTGATCCGCATGCGTGGGGAAAACAGCACTAAGTCTTGCCAACTTTCGTCGGATTATCACAAATAAATGCGAAATCATGGTATACCTAATATGAATACAACAGTATATATTATCACGTGTTTTGTCCTCCATCATCCGACAAGCATAAACAAAACAACAAACATAAGAGCGCCCAAATCGCCGGCAAAATACGCTGCAGAAAGAGAAAAGCAGGGAAAAAAAAAACACTAGATATTTACGGACGCCTATTATTGTATACCAGGTATAGACCAGACCTGAGAGCCGCAGCCCTGGCTCTCCATGCATGCTACAGAGTACAACCGGAAAAAAGCATTAATTAGAATCGTCAATAATGGTGTAATTCATGCATGGCATAAGACACACGACGTACATCGACTAATTCATACTTTCAGCATCACTTAGGGAGACCAAAACGCGGGGGGGGAAAGGTAGCGGTGGAGGGGTGGGGGAGCATTTATATATCGCGTACGATAAAAACCCTCAATCATGTAGGCTGTCGTACGAAATATACATAATAATGCATTTATTTCCCACGATTTTTCTTCTTCTTCTTCTGGACATTCTAAAACTGCCTTCTTCTGCGAATCGAAACAAAAAAAAAAAAAAACTTTTTTTTCGCCACGAACCGAGAAAACCCCAAAAAAAATCCTTCCACAGATGGAAACCCAGAGAATCCTTTCATGAATCAAAACCCCCCCAAACAGCTTCCACAAATAAATGGAAACCCCAAAAACTCTTACGCGCATCGAAAGCCCGAAAAAGCCTTCCACGAATCGAAACCCTACCTACAACAGCAAACTACTAGTATATCTCCTACCGCTATCTGGAGACAGGCAGACGCCCCGCCCCGCGCCCCCTCCCGCCCGCAGGGCCACGGCGGACAGTAAAAAATTCTGCGCGAACGACGGTGAGATGGGCCTAACTGTTTTTTGGTCTGGTATTGATTAATGACTCATGTTCCAGCTATACTAACATACGAAATCGTGTGTGCGCTAAACAAAACCTACAAACTTGCAATATTAAAAAAGAGGTTTACAGAGGCATGTAAAAAAACAAAACAAAACAAAACAAAACACACAGAAAGAGGGAGCAATCAAGTCGATCCGACTACAACTCATTACTAGACAAGACATTACTAGACAAGACATCAACATTTGACAACAATAACAAACGCCAAAAAAAAAAAAAAAATCAAAAATCAAAAGCTCGTCGCAACAATTTTTTTTTTTTGAGTTGGCTCGAGTTGACTGCGTGGGTTCGCCATCATCTATTGGCTATTATAGCTTCCGTGCGCGCACTTAAAAAAAAAGCGTCGAGAGAGGCGTCGTCTTGGCGTCGTCTACACTTGTTTTTGTTTCTTACTAGATGCTACACCTGATACCTGGTACTAGACCAGACGGACCTTAAGTCTGCTGAGCACAATTTGTTGTGCTCACGCGCACACCCTTCTCACGTCCAGCTGCTGCTGCTGCTGCTGCTGCTGCTGCTGCGGCGGCGGCGCTGTTGATGGTACCATCGCCAAAAAAAAACGAAAATACTATTGATAATAAGAACAACAACAACAACAACAACAAACTACAACAACAAAACAAGTACTGGGGGACGGACCCACATGTACAGCCACATGGATGGGCAGACAAGAGATCCTGACCTATTTGTCACAGAGGGGATGCCATGAATAATAGTTACACCGTGATACATGCTCCAACTTATCTCCCTCCTCTCTACTTTTTTCTCGCCTCTGCGGGGGGGGGGGGGGGGGGGAGGGAGGGGTACATGCCGCTATTCTGCTGAGACACCAACATTAATATCTACCCCCCGACACCCTCCTCGTGTCGGCCTACACCACATCGTGCAACTCCCTTCCATTCACACCGTGTTCGTAGTCAAACTGACAAAACGAGACGCGTCACTTCCGTCACAGCATGTACCCACGGGTGCCTACAGAACAACGCAAAACAAGACAAGAAACAAAAACGACATTTTTTTTTTTGTGGGGGGGGTATACTTGAATCAAAAGAAGAGATCGAAAGAGACGGCGAGATGGGAAGGAAAGGGCACTCGATTACCCCCCCCCCCCTCCCCGAACAGAGACGACAACGTGAAATAAACGTGTCCCCTCCCTTCCCCTCCCTTCCCCTCCTCTCCCCCCTCCCCGCTCTCTCTAGTTTACGGCCCCCCTTTAGCCCCCACCCTCCCCGGTATCGAAAGGGGTGCGTGGTAAATGGTTGAATGGCTTAAGGCGAGTAACAAAAAGAGGTTCCAGCCCTACCCCCCCCCCCCCCCCCCCCCCCCCCCACTGCCCCGCCTTCCCCGCCTTCCTGCCCCGCTCTCAAATAAATGCGTTAATGTTTCCTGCTCCGTCCGTGTCCCACCGCCAGCCAAACAAACGGCAGTCCTCAGAACATGTACGAATAGCTGAAGACACCATCAATGTCGTCGTCGAGCGTGATCTTGAACACGGCAATCGAGGCGCTGCCCGGATAGGCCGCGATAAGCAGAGGGCTGCCGCGGGCACCGTGCTCGGCGGGAATAAACACGCTCGATTCTGGTTCGAGGTCTTGGGCAGATGTCTCGGTTTCGTCAAGCGGGTTAACGTAAGACTGCCATGGTAAAAACGCAAAAGCCGCACCGAAATCATTGCGGGCAGAGGGAGGGAGGGGGGGGGGAGGCGGCGGGCGGCGGCGGCGGTAATCATTAATGTCTGGAAGAAAAGAGCGTGGTTAAAGGCATATGCCAATGGAAACGCGAAGTTCAAAAGATTTTTTTCAAATATTATATCGCTTTAAAAAAACAGCCGAAAATTTTCTCGTGTACCGCCGCTGTGGGAAAAAAAGAGAAAAATGTTTGATTTTTTCTTTTTTTTCCCCCAACGGCTGCAGGCGGCGCAATGTGTGTTTTTCTGGTCGCAAATTGTCAACACGGTGATCGAAACCAGCTCGTGCGACGATCGACGCTCGATCTCGACATAGACTTAGCCCACGGCCAACCCACCGGCTATAATCTACTGGCAAGGGAACACATGTCACCCTCAACTTATATCTATTGTTGTAACATACCATCGATATCGACATATTTATCTATCTATCGATGACAGGGGGGACGCAATAATCAGGACCAAACCTGCTTAGTGAAAATACTGTCATATATAGGCTTTTGGGTGTATGATGGGGCCTGATTTCTATGGCCTCCCGTACTGGAGCATCCAGATTATCTGGCATGAATAGATCATCTATTAATAGATGGTATATGTATATTATTATTCCTCTTATATATATATCGTTATCATACGAGCACCCACTTCAAGAGGATCTATCGATAATACTACTAGACTATTAATATCAAATATATTGTCTACTCGATCTACTCGTCCAACGTATCAAGAAAAAATGTGGCATCTGTCTATCAGATCGATCTACCAACAAATAATCGACAAGTATATCTCGTACCTGGCACAGGTAAAATATTGTCTACATCAGTGGCATTGATAGATCATCTGCTATGGAGGGCCATAGTAAATAGGACCTACAGTAGTACACACAAAAAACCTATATAGTACACTGTGTTTACAAACAATATTTGGTCCTATTTACTATGCCCCCAGCCCGAAAACAGATGGGTCTCTTGTCGTCATCATGTCAACTATACTATTAATACTGCACGGTACGAGAGGATCTATCACTACCTGACGATCTTCTGATCTGCGATCAAGATTTATGTCGATACGTATACCTCGTGCTGTCTGTTTCGTGATACATACACCCCGCTGTCTGTTTCGTGACCTCTCTGCCCGATTTGTTACGGTATTATTATGTTATACAAGGCGCTTCGCTCCGCGGGCGGCGTACGCCGCCCGCTACGCTCGCTCTGGAAGGAAAAAAGTACACCAAATTATGCGAAGCGACAGAGGTCCACGATTGAGTTTAAGTTGTAATTGCAAACCGGCGACTTGATAATGCCAAGAGTCCCGCCGCCATGCTTCAGGAAAAAACAGCTCCGACGCCAGCTCGAATGCCATATATGCGCTTCGCGTCGCGGATGTCGTACGTACGTACATACCCCAGGTAGGATACTGCTGTCTGTACTTATTTTCTTCTCTCGATATACTCTTATGTCTGTACTCGTATGTAGGAAGAAGGCGAAAGCACAGCACGGCACAGCAGCAAAAAAAATGAAAATGAAACCGAAAATTCGGAAAGGAAAAAAAATCCCCGTCCCCTCTCGTGTAATAATTTTCTGCCTGATTGATTGGAACAACTTGCACCCGGTCAAAAAGAAGAAAAGAAAAAAACCGCACAGAAGAGCTTCTCTCTCAGCCTCGTACGCCGTCTGCCCCTCTCGCGACCACCTCGCTACCGATTCGGTCCGGGTAAAGCTTTTATCACTCTCTGCCACAATCAGCCCCGTCGCCCGCCTCGCGTGACCCGGTGCTCACCGTGGCCGTCGTTCGCCAGCTCGATAACGTTGGTGTTCAAACTGCACACCTCCCTCTTTCAACTTCAGCGTGGTCGCAAAAATAAGCACCGCTTGAATAGTATCTTGCCCTCCTGAACGACCTTTATAAACTCGTACATACTCTATCAACAATCATAAATCGAAGCCAGACAAAGCCCGTTCATGCATCCCTCGTGTCTCGAGGCACACGCGACGCATAGGCACGAAAGCGGCGACCGCGCTCCTTGCAACCCCCTCTCTACCCGCCAGCACCCGCTGACACCCGCGACGGTGCCGGGTCCTCCCGCGATGCCGTGGTCGGAGAACACGCACGCACACGCAACGAAAGAAGAAAAAAGGAAGAAAGGACCGAGAAAACAAAGAACTGCTGGAAAGGTCCCGCAAGTAATGAAAGGAGGCGGTTTGGAAGTGGGAGCTCTGAGAGGCCAGGGATGCACCAACCAAGCACGCTCAGGGGTTGTGATCAAAGTATGTAGTTCTATTATTATGTTATATTTTTATATATAAAAATCTAAATATTTAACATCGTGTATAGATTTATGTATTATAATACCTGGTATATTATAATATCGATTAAACATGATGTGTGCGGTGCCCCAAGTAAGACACCGTGAACAACTATTAATAGGAAGCGAGTGAGTCACCTGGAAAGAGGGAGCCTTCGGGTCCGAGATGTCCCAGCACATCCAGCCACCGATGCGCTCCAGCCCGATGAACACGAAGGTCCTGTTTAGCGCGCGGGCGCGCGGGGGGGGGGGGGCATCGCATACGGTCAAATTTAACGAAAATAGAACATACGACAGCACAGACAAAACAGTCAGTCAGTCAGTCAGTCACAGACAAGACAAAGCAAGGCAAGGCAAGACAAGACAAGGCAAGACGAGGCAATACGAGACAAGGCAAGGCAAGACAAAGCAAAGCAAGGCCAGGTGAGACAGACAGCGACACAAGACGGGCCTCCTTTAAAACCGAGTCACGGTACGTACGAGCGTTGTTTGATTTTTGTTTTGTCACCTGCCGTCAATCTTGGCCAGGGTGATCGACTCCGGCTCCACGCCCTGCCTGTCACTCCGCTTTTCGAGTGTGGCCGTAGCTATCAGGGTGCGCAACAACGAGGGAGGGGGGGGGGGGTGCACGGGAAGGGATTGCCACGGCATTATTATCGACACGAATGGCAAAAAAAATAATAATTCGACACTGACTGCTAAAGCTATTATTACGGGGGACCATAGTTAATAGGACCAAATATTGTTAGTAAAAATGATTAAATATATAGGTTTTATGTATACGACAGGTCCTATTAACTATGGTCCCCCGTAATAATATTAATAGTACCTGGTACCATTGTAGTGCGTACATACGATCACTGCTCTTTTGACTTTTACGTATGCGAAAAATATTCAATCTACCTCCGGGGCGCGACCGGGACAAAAAAAAAAAAAACAAGAATGAAAAACGATCGAAAACAAAAAGAAGAAGAAAAAAAAACGTTGCTTCTTTAGAGACCCCCCCCCCCCCCCCCCCCCCCCCCGACTTTCGCCCCCCCCCCCCCCCCAACTCCTGCCCCCCCCTCCCGTGTGGTCAGCCAACGAACACATACGGGTGAATGGATGGGTGCGGCGTTATTTTTGTTTTGTCCGTTAGGTTTTCAAGGCCACCTCTCTTCTGAATATAAGAAGTGGGTAGTGCTGATTGTGCACACGTAGACACGTACCTGCGTACGTACACGTATAACGCAGTTCCGTTTTTTGTTTTCGCTTAATATTATTATTATTATTAGTATTATTATTATTATTATTATTATTATTATTATTATTATTATTATTTTCATTATTATTATTATTATTATTATCATTATCATTATCATTATTATTATTATTATTATTATTATTATTATTATTATTATTATTATTATTATTATTATTATTATTATTAGTATTATTATTATAAATAGTATTTTTTTTTTGGCGGCGGCTAACTCACTCCCTTCCGAGTTGAAGAAAGTAGGGAAATATTCCGCCATGTAGGTCGCCATGAAGTCTCCGCTGTCCCACACCAGATTCGCGGAGGAGTCGAAGATGGAGAAAGACCTGGGAGGGGGGGGGGGGGGGGGGGGGCAGAGACAAGGCAGGGGAGACAAGGGTCACAGACATACACATAGGAGCTGGGCTGGCTTGGCTGGGAACAGGCGAATCACAAGCCGTTCCGCTTGCTAACCCAACCAACCACGCAAAAGAGAACAACACACCACCGTAGGTAAGAAGAACAAAAAAAACGAACCCCATGGGTGTACCAGCTCGTGGCTCGTTTCTTCATCTCCCATCGATCGTCTCGCCGAAACGGTGCCGAAAAAAAAAGGGGTGTGTGTCTACATGCCACCCCGTACGTATGGAAAACCAACGCTCTGCTGCACTGTAGGTCCACCAAGCTACCCATGAGGTGTCGGCTGCCGTCTCCTCCACTCGAGCGATTTTGCGCTGCGCTTTCTTCGCGGTCCGTGTTGCTTCCGCTTGACTGCGGCGACCACCCCTTTTTTTTGACGGTCGGAAACGCGTTTTTTTACTTCCCTCTCCGACCCCGGGGGGTAGTCGCCGAGGGTTTTATTACGGGGGACCATAGTTAATAGGACCTATGGTATACATCAAAACCTATACATTTTTAACATTTTTACTAACACTATTTCGTCCCCTATTAACTATGGTTCCCCGTAATAGTTTTTTTTGTTTTTTTTTTCACGGATAATTGAAACCGACCGACTTTGGCTTTCGGTTCGTCCGGTATGTAGGGGCGATCCGTTCACGATGGTTGGTGTCTTTTAACCCATTTAGAACCGCAGCCCCGTTTTGGGGACAAACTGCTTGACCTTTGGGTGCTTTGTCCCCAAAACGGGACTGCGGTTCTAACAAAGGGTTACAACCCGAAAGAGTGCCCGTAGTTGTGCCTGCGGAAGGGGGGGGGGGGGGGATGTCTGCGTCTACACCTACTGCTACATCAAAAACTGCCTGGGTTCTTCCTCTCTCTCTCCAACATGTGCTCGAGAGACACTTCATTCGTCTGACCCCCCCCCCCCCCCCCACCCCTCGTCCCACACCGTGACGTACAAAATGTGGGGGTCCTCCTTTGTCTCCCTCCCGATAGTCTCTCCCGCGATGTTGTTGGTCTCCCGTGAGGGTAAACGTGTGCTGTCGTACGTAACAGGGCCCTGCAGGCCCTGCTTGGCTTCGACTGCTGCGGCTACAGCACGAGATACCCTTCTATTTACTTTCTCAGCTTCTGCAGGCTCTCCGTCGAAAGAAGAAGCTCCGAAAAGGCATATGGTTAAAACTCCGCAAAAAAAGAAAGAAGAAAACAAAAAAAATACTCGGGGTGATTTAAATCATCATTTAAATCATCTCAACCGGGTTGATTGTTGACTGAAGCCAATCTCGATCGGGATATCGGTCAGCTTCAATTTTTGACCCGAAAATCTGATCTCAGGAGCAACTTCTTTTTTTTCGGAGTAATAAGAGACTCAAAACACTACTTTTTGACGGTTTCGATTATTTTCGATTTTCGTTTCTTGACGGTTTCACGTTTCGTTTTTGGGCGATTCGTGCGGCTGACGGTTTCACTTCTGACGGTTTCACTCTCTCACCTGCATCCAAAAGAGTAGAAGACGGCGTCGGCCAGGTTGTCTGTTCGTTCGTAGGGGAACGCTTGGGACACCTGTTCGCGCGCGCCGATCAACAGGGCCAAAAAACATTCCGGACGGTGCAGTCAGTCATTATTGAGAGTAGCTCGTGCTTTACGCGCGGTAGTCACGGCACAAAACAAAAAACATGGGCTGCTTTCAAAAATACCGCAAGCCTGCCGAGTTCGGTGTGAAACAGACCGTTTCACGAAAAAAAAAAGAAAAAAGAAAAAAGAAGCAAAAACCAGAAACAAAAAAAAAACAAAAAACACGACGAGCTGACTTGACTTGTCAGACAAAATAAATGACTTGACTGACCGCAAGCCTGCCGAGTTCGTTGTCGGTGTAAGGAGATGTCGACGAGCCCCCCCACATGATTTCTTCCACCAGGTCGCCCACCCGCTTGTCGTCCTCGTAGTCTCCGACTTCGCGGGCATCCCCCTCGTTGGCAGTCACAAGGTCTAGCAGTGTCGGGTGGGGTTTTAGGTTGGGGGTTTTGGGGTTGGGGTTTCGGGAGGGGTTCGGGTTCGGGTTTGTTTGGTGTTGGGGCGGGGTTCGGATTGAGAGTGGGATTCGGGTGGGTTGAAGAGTTGCTTTGTATCCCTGGACAGGTTTTGCCTATCAAGTCGGCACTCGTCGGTACTCCCGTGTGGTGCCGTTTGCTTAAAAGACAGACCAACACTCTTCTTCAAGTTATCTAGTGAGGACAACAAGACGGGAAGGAGGAAAAATAACTCCTACTGTCGACGGAACTGTAACAAGGGGAGTGTTTCCATATTAAATAGGTCCCATTTACTATGGCCTCCCGTAATAGACTGGTTCTGCTACTACCACTATTGATACTGTCTGTGTAGGCGCAACTGCTACTTTCATCTATTAACCTTTCATCTATAACCCCTCTCCAGCACACGCACGTTACTACGCCACTTACAAGTTTCTCCGTCGACGTCGTACGTCGCGATGCCATCGGGCATGTACATCCCCATGACTGGCCAGGGCTGGAGGTTGATCTTGTCGTCCTTGTCCGAGGCGTCTAACCCATCGTGTAGGCCCTCCCAATCCTGGGCGCATGGGCGCAAAAAAAAAAGACACAAAAAACAAAAACAAGAGAACGAAAAAAAAACAAAAACAAAAAAACGGAAAGTGAAAGTGAAAATGAAAGTGAAGATGAAGAGAAAAAACAAAAAAACAAAAAAAAACAAGGATCATTCATCGCCTTTTTGTACGAGTATGTTACCTGGTACATCAATACTGCTTGTGAGATTAGTCATACAAATGCAGGGTGGATTTTGAGCTCGAGATTTTTTGACCCGATCGCTCCCTCGAGAATACAGGAACAGCAGTCTTCCTTCCTATTACGTGGAACAAATCGGATTTTATTGTGCGTGCAGAGTGCGGGCGTACGCCGAGACCAACCGTCGTCGCTGTTGTGGTGGTCTGGCGGCGAAGGTGCGCTGTAGAGTCAACCTGTTGTCACTGGTGTTTTGTATCATGAAACAATTGTTTTAAAGTTGAAGGAAGGTCGGGACACATTGTACCCCTTGCCAGGTTTGCCTGTTGATCGAGTACTCGTTGGTACTCACGTGCGACGTTTGCTTAAATAAGAAATGCAGCTTTGTTACTTCCGAGACTGAGAAGAAGGCTCGGGCCCCGCCAGAAAACCCCCCCCCTGGTTTTTCCATCTGAGATACGCCTCCCCAAGGGTTTACCAGTACGATCCCAGTGCGTGTACCCAGGCAATTTCCGGCCTTTCCGCACAATTGGAGCTTGGATGCAGCTTACCAGGTAAGATTTAAGAATAGAACGTACTACGGGGGACCATAGTTAATAGGACCTATGGTATACATAAAAACCTATATATTTAACCATTTTTACTAACAATATTTGGTTCTATTAACTATGGTCCCCCGTAATAGCGAGAAAGAAGGAAGTTGCAAGGGCAGCAAATAATGGAGTGGACAAGCCTAAAGTTGGCAAAAGAAGGGAGGTATAGAAATGGTGCGTGGGTTTTTCCTTTTTGTTTTCTTCCTTCGGGAAAGTTATGAGTTGATCAATGTCGAAGATCATGCTGCACATCGTCGGATGGCAAGGGAAACAATAGTAATTCAAAGCACTTACTTGCCATAACGCTAGCCCACTCCGATGAGTCGTATGTATGTGTATGTATGCAGAAATACGGAAATAATGTTAAAACCCAGAACACGAGTCGAAGATGCCGCCCCTCGAAAACCACACCTCTGAAGGGCGAGGTCATCGTACGATATCCGACAAGGGACGCCCAAGAAAAAGACGGGAGAGGGAGAGCCTAGCCGCAAGAGACGGGAATTGAGTCGCCAACGCCACGCCATCGCCCGTACCACCCCCGCAAGGGAGTTGGAGGTAGTTGGAGGCGAGAAAGTGTCGACGGAAAAGCGAAACTATACTGCTTGTAGCACCAAAAGCGAGGCGCGGTCCTGCGCCCCAGTATGAGTTACCCGATTCAAGGGCCACAGCGAAGAGAAACCGGTCACAACTCCTCATATATATTTTCCCCCCAGAACGGGACTGCGGTACTAAAAAGAAGGGTTTAGACGTGCCGCTCTATGTACATACCAGGCACATGGATGGGATCACGAGCACACGCGCGCGGAATGCGCCAGGAGGATTAGATCGCAGAATCGCAATAACCTCACCTTGTAGCCGAGAGGAAGGACTTCCGTAACCCTGCAGGCCTCGATGTCCACCTTCGCCACAGCGTTGTTTTCCTATCAATATCACAAGTATCGCATCACCAAACAAAAGGGCCGGGGGGGGGGGGGGGGGGGAAGAAAAGGAGGGGAGGGGGGGAGGCGGAGGGGAGGCGGGAGGGACGCGGGGGGGGGGGGGGTCGACAGGGGTTATTGATAGTGTGTTATGACATCATGCGCTCAGCCAATGAGTTTAGAGAGAGAGAGAGACGGGGAGGGGGGGGGGGGGGGAGAGAGAGGCATATCTTTCGTCGATCGGTTATACTCTGTGCGACGATCGTTCTGCGACCCTCTCCACCAAACAACCTGCCGTCCACAGCAGCTTGGGGGCGTACTATCTGGCACACACGAAAGCATGGTTTTTTTTTTATGCCTTGAAAAACTTACTTGTCGACCGCCGATCACGCATGCACCAATTTGCACACCCTTTTCATTGATTTCACCTGAAGGGTAACGTAGGCCCACTTGCTGTCGCTCGACACAGCGATGTACTCCGGTTCCATGTCCTGTTCGGTTAGGACGGCGCGAAACAAAACACGCACGAGCGGGGCACCGGGAGGGGGGGGGGGGGGGGGGGGGGGTGGAATATATATATATATATATATATATTTAAATAGCGCATGATACGTTATCTGCGAGTGTGAAGATGTTACCTACCTACCGAGCTATATACATAGGGGTAAAAAAACATCGATTACCCAGCCCAGGGAAACAATCCGTGTGACACGAGACGATGGTTGAGGGCGGTAGTCCCGGGTTGGGAGAAAGCTCCTTGGAGTTTTGAGTGGTTTGCCCCCGAAGCGGGACTGACTGCGGTCCTAAAAAAGGCCATGACCTGTTTAGGCCTTCACCCCTTCGGTGTACTGCTGTCTCGATTTTGGGGACAAGCCACCCTTTATTTCCCAGATTTCTCTTCGCTCAGATGGAGGTGCTATCAATATAGGGGCATCTCCACCGTCTGAGAAGGAACAACAGGTACGAAAACGCATCGCACCGAAGCACGAGAAACTCTCTTCATGAAAATGATGAAACAGGCCCGTCAAACCCTCGGGGGGAAGGATCGTATCGATTCCCACCTCCGATGATTCTGCGCAACCTACCGCAGAAGATCTAGGGAGCCACAGATCCAGCTCGGATCTACGACGACTACGATGACGTGCTTCCTGGGTTGTATCTGCTCGACTACTGTACGACACAGGCCCTGCACCCTGGTACATACATACATACGTACATACATACATACATACATATATACATATAACCGCGCACCCTAACGGTAGGTTAGGTTAGGGTCGATAGTGACGAGGATTTCGTTTTTCATCAGATTTTTTTTTCAGTATTTTCCCGAAATTTCGGGTGTTTCCCGACCTACATATCGGGGAAACACCGAAAAATACCAAAAAAAAAAAGGGGAAAATACTGAAAAAACAAAACAAATGAACTGTCCTGGTTTGTTAAGATCTCGACCCTTATAGAACCATACACTGCTGTTAAATACTGCTGCTGCTGCTGCTGTTGATCATCTACAGGTGGGCGGATATTCCGTGGTCTACGTGCAGCATTGGATCGTACTCCGTCCGGGGTGTGTAAGCCAACACGTTTACCTGCGAGACTGTGGTGGATTCCACCCCGGTGATGCGGACACCTTTCTCCTTAAGTTCCTCGAGCTGTTCGTCGAAAGCCGCGAAGTCGGCGGTGCAGGCTTCCGAGAACTCAAACAAGTACTCGTAGCTGTAGCTGTAGCTGTAGCCGTAGCTGTAGCTGTGGCCGTAGCCGTAGCTGTAGATTCCGTCCTGCTCGTACATGCCGCTCGCCTCGTCGTCGTAGTAGTAGTGGGGGGAGGAGGAGGGGGAGGAGGAGGAGTGCGCGTAGATGGAGATGGATCCCACCGGGTCGTCGCCCTCGGCCTTGTAACTTTCCTGCAGAGATTAACAGAGAGCAGCGGAGTAGGAGGGAGAGGGAGACAGGAGAGAGAGAGAGAGAGAGAGAGAGAGATACAGTCAGACCGACTGTCGTCCCTGTGGGTCGTCGGTCGGTTTTGCTCGTCGTTACGTAGTCGGCTGATGATGGGTCCTCTGTAAGTTTCTTTTTGGCCTCCATTCGGCCGGGCGTAGCCAGCGCCGGTTGGTCGTTCGTTCGTTCGGTTGTCGGTCGTGAGTCTATTACTTCTCGGTTGTTATTCGTGTGGTCGTTGTTGCCGTGATATCGAGACGACAAGGAGTGTTATCACATCTCCAGCCAGCCAGGCGTTGTTGTTGTTGTTGGTTGGTTGGTTGGTAGTGTTGCTGCTGAGCTCAAAACTACCAGGTACAAAATTACGAGGGACTCTTCCAATGGCAAGAGACGGGACGGCGGCACCGCACGTACCGCCGCCTCGCAACAGAAACAGCACTACTATTAATGGCAAAAATACTACAGGAATACTATTAATAGGAGACTTACCGGCTCGCCCTCATTAGCGACAAGAACGTGCTTTCCGTCGGGCGTGAAGGTGACCATGTCCGGGTGGTATCCAGCGAGCAAGACCTCCACGTCGAAGTGGTTGCAGAAAGCGCAACTACAGCAGGGGTAATAAAAAACACCACGACAGATTTAAGAATTTATATCGTCACGGGGTACAATAACGAAGCGAACGAGAGAAGGGAACGAGGGGCAACAAACGCGAGCAAGACAACGAGAACAGAAGGGGGGAAAGGCGAAGTTGTTGGGTGATGGCGGTGGTGGTATTATAATCGTGGTGGTGGTGGTGGTGGTGGTGGTGGGGGGGGGGGTGCTCGATGTAATACCTGGCGGTAGTCATATGGGGGAGGGGGGGGGGGCACTAGATAGGAGAGATGTACTCGATATCATCCACGGACGTAGTCCTGTGATCATAAGACCCTCGCATACAATACCGGGACGGAGCATGTCAGGGTTTCACCGACCTGGCAGGCATTGTTTGCACCAAGCGCGAAGGGCGGTGAGGTGTTTGTTGGGCGAGTCGCATGAAGGGTGAGCTGCATCCTACTAAAAACTGCTTGTGAGGCGGACTTGCATATGGATGACAACGGTGTCGGGATTGACGTTTGCGGATGACATCGTGGGGACATCGGAAACACCCGAAGGGTTTTGCAGAAACAAAACGAGAAGGAGCTACAATACACTATTTTAGGAACTAATGGAGGGTGACGGCGAAAGTCAAGAAATGCGGAGTAGTTGTTTGTAACGAAGATAAGGTGACGCCGATAAATTTCAGTTGGAAGTGGGGAGAAGATGAATTGCCGATCGTAGACCAGTATACTTACCTTGGCGTACGAGAGATCTCAAAAGACTGCACTTGGGATACACATATAACAAAACTAACAGGAAAGGGTAAAACACACGTAGGCAAGATGGATGCGACCCTAAGACCTATGCCAATGGTACAGCGAAGTTGCAATAAAAAGTTTGAATTTCAAAGATACCCGCCAAAAAAAATCAGAACACGCTTCCTATGGGCCACCTAAAAACAAAAAAAGTTCCTAACTTTTGGAAAAGCCCAAAAAAAGCAAATCTGGGGCCGATGTTGGGCCAACATCGGCTTGAGAAAAACTCAGGCCGATCTTTGGTTCGAAGCGGCGAGATTCCTCGACAGACATCGATCAACAAAACCAACGATTGCGTCATGAATTCTGAACGGAGTGCGCTCGTTAGGGGCTCCGACCCACCCTAGGGTCACCGTCTTCACACCATGGCCGGTGTCATGTATCGGGAGCTGACCAGGCGTGTGATAAAAAACATTCGGCCGCTGGTTTGCACAAAACAGAAGACAAAACTTGTCCATCCGTCTCGAATGGCAAAAAATAGAGTTTTTTTCAGGTTTGGGAGGATACCGTAGGACGCCGCCGGCAAGCTCTCACCCCCTAGACCATGGATCCACCTGATATCTTCGAGGCCGTCATCTAGACTCGTTGGGCTTGCCAGATACCGAGTGGGTTGGCCGTGGGCTAAGTCTATGTCGAGATCGAGCGTCGATCGTCGCACGAGCTGGTTTCTATCAGCGTGTTGACAATTTGCGACCCGAAAAACACACATTGCGCCGCATGCAGCCGTTGGGGAAAAAAAAAGAAAAAATCAAACATTTTTCTCTTTTTTCCCCACAGCGGCGGTACACGAGAAATTTTTCGGCTGTTTTTTTAAAGCGATATAATATTTGAAAAAAACTTTTGAACTTCGCGTTTCCATTGGCATAGATAGGTCTAACAAACTCGCACCTTGACACCAGGATTACGCTCAAGTACGACTAGTAGTACATTATTTTAACCCTTTAAGGACCCCAGTCCCGTTTTGGGGACAAACTACTTATTTAGAGTGTTTTGTCCCCACATACATATGGGAGGGCGGTTCTAAAAGGGTTAAGAGCAGAACTGGGAATAAGACGAATGGATGGATAAATGAG
Source organism: Nereocystis luetkeana (assembly GCA_031213475.1). NCBI lineage: Eukaryota > Phaeophyceae > Laminariales > Laminariaceae > Nereocystis > Nereocystis luetkeana. The sequence goes on from JARUPZ010000007.1 coordinate 8,928,321, forward strand.
AAACTGAAAATGGCAATGTAAAGTAAGGAACATGGCAAAAAAGAGGTTGCCAGCCGTAAGCTATATGGGAGGGAGTAACAAAAGGGCGAAATGGAATAAGGTGGAATAGCGTGGTTGAAAAAGTTTGGAAGGATGTATATAGGGGGAAAAAACCAAGAAGAGGTGATGTCCGCCGGGAAGTTTGGGAGGTACAAGACAGAAGTGGAAGAAATGATAGAAAGAAGGGAAAGGCTAGCGCTAAGAAAGAAGGTGGACTCGGAAAAAAAAACGCTATACGGGGGATGATGATAGAAAGAAGGGAGAGGCTAGCGCTAAGAAAGGTGGAATCGGAAAAAAAAACGCTATTATACGGGGGATTGAGGGAAGGAATAGGAACGAAAACGTATTTGCACGGCCCAGTGGACTTCGCGAAAACGCTGAAACTGCGCATTCGTGTAGGTAACCTGGACCTGCCAAAAAGAAGAAGGAGGTATACTATTACGGGGGACCGTAGTTAACAGGACCTATGGTATACATGAACACCTATATATTTAACCATTTTTACTAACAATATTTGGTCCTGTTAACTATGGCCCCCCGTAATAGTAGCGGGGAGGAGGAGGAGGAAGTAAATGCACAGATGTGCCCGTGTGGCAAAGCAGTAGAGAGTAGAACTCACATAGTAGGAGAATGTGAAATATACAAGGAGGAAGGAGATGAGGGAAATAGAGGAATGTGACATCGAGGAGTTTGGTACACTATTAATATATTAGCAATGAGTGAACGATCGCTATCCTAGGAGATAGATGGTGGCCATAGGCGGCCAACCAGGAAGGGGATAAGATTAGCAAAAACATTCCCATGTAATATATTGAAACAACGTAATGAGCGCCAAGTTGTTGGAGGTGTCTATTAAGAGTAGGAATGGTGCTCCGTCTCGAAAGGGATGCGTGGTCAATGGTCAAATGACTAAGGAAAGCAACAGATGAGTACGCCCCCCCCCCCCCCCCCCCCGTCATACGACTACGGCCATGCACGGGATCGAGTACATCTCTCCTATCGAGTACACCCCCCCACCCCTCCCCCTGAAAAAAAAAAAAACGAAAAAAAAAACATGCCACTCCTTGTCAACAAGGAATAATATACACTCTTTCTAGCCCCACGCGGGACAACACTTACATCTCCCACGCTGCGATACTAGGGATGATGTAGACGCTGCCCCGCTCGAGAAGATTCTCGGGGGAGACAGACACGGCCAGGCTGTCGCGCTCCTCCGAGTAGGCCACGGAGGTGGGGGCGCCCCCGTCGAGCATATCGGGCGTCATCGTGGTGACCATCCGCTGGATGGCACCTCGGTCGTTCCATCGGAATACCGTCAAGCCTTGCTTCGCGGTCACGAAGAGGAGCTGGCCGGTGGAACGGAAAGGGGGCGCGAGATGAGTTGGTTTAAGACCGGGGAGGGCAAGCGGGGGGAGGAGGGAGGGGGGGAGGAAGGACGAAATTAGGTTGAGAGGTAGCTGAGTGAGTGATGGAGGATAGGGTGGAGCGCTGACCGGACCCGACCCGCGAAATTTTTGAGGTATGTTGACTTGACCCGACCCGACCGGACCCGCGAGATTTTGAAAGCCTGTTATTGACCCGATCCGACCCGCGAGAATTTGTGCGCCTTCTGTCCGACCCGCGGGTCAGCAGAAAACCACTTGACCCGAGAGAACCTTTTCACCTCTTGACCCGACCCGACCCAACCCGTGAGATTTGAAAAACTCTTGATCCGACCTGACCCGACCCGACCCAACCCGTGAGCTTTGAAAAATTCTTCATCCGACCTGACCCGACCCGACCCGACCCGACTCGACTTGACCCGTGAGATTTTGAATACTTCTTGACCCGACCCTACCCGACCCGTGACATTTTGAACACCACGTGACCCGTTCATGACCCGCGAAAAGCCCTGCTATTAACCATGGCTTTCGCGGGTCATGACGGGAACCGCGGGTCGGGTCAGGAGGGTCTCAAAATTTCGCAGGTCGGGTCGGGTCGGGTCGGATCCGGTCAAGGTTTTGAAATCTCACGGATCGGGTCTGGTTGGGTCGGGTCGGGTCGGGTCGGGTCGGGTCGGGTCAGGAGGTGTTCAAAATGTCACGGGTCGGGTAAGGAAATGACCCGTGAGATACGAGTAATTCGCGGGTCGGGTCACCAATTCATGACCCGCGAATTGTTTTCGGATGACCCGAAGGTCGGCCCCGCGGGTTTGGCCGGTGGACCCATCTTTTTGCAAACGCTGCAGCTACCTGCCGGAAGGCCGGCCTTGTGCTACGCGGGTCCGGCCCACGTGTCAATCGGAAGGCCCCTCTCGTGCTGATACTCCGACCTCCGAGAGCCTATCAATAGCTTGTGGCATAATCATGCGCGAATCCCGGGTCGAGTGAACCAGTTGTATTTTCATGTTCACGCCCATCCATTCCACTAAAAAAAAAAAAACAGCCCACGCTCTCATTTAATAGGGGTACAATGAAGGAAGATAACACATGACAGCAGCAGTAGTAGTGGTGCATGCATGAATCCACACAACATACGAGTACGTACACACGGGATCCCTGCGATATATGACCAAAGCGCAACAAGGCAAGAGGTACGCATACAAACTCGTATGAACGAGCAAAAAATATAAACTTGACGCATGTATGTGACAAAACACGGCAGCAGCTGCTGCAGCAGCAGCAGCAGCAGCAGCAGCAGCAGCAGCAGCGCGGATCGTGGAGACCCCGCTGATAGATCCACCGCCCCAGCTGTGCTTGCTGCTGGAGGCGGCACAGCTATAGGTCGCTCGCCGGGGCGGAAGCAGAAGCCATCGGGTCAGAGCTATAGGGTCGACCCGGGGGTCGAGAGGTATCCATCCGCCCGGCAGAGTGCGGGTGTGTGCCTTTTATCATCATCACGCATGGTCTCTTCTTATTACAAGCGCACCACACAAAATGTTGAAAAAAAAATGCGATAAAAAAGAGCAAAAGAGAACACAACCGTACGACATTTTCGGAAAAAAAGGAGATGTATGAGGGACCAAGGACCAACCAACCGACCAACGTACCAACATACATTTACCAGGTATGTCTTTGGGCCCGTGAGCCTTCGTTGGTTTGACCCGTGAGATTTTTCATGGGGTCAGTTGATCCCACCCGCACGAAACCCGTCTTCCACGGGTCAATCGAAAGGTGACGGGTCTGGTCAGGTCAGGTCAACAGGTGTTGAAATCTCGCGAGTCGAGTCAGCTCGGTTCAGGGAAATTTTCAAATCTTACGGGTCGGGTCGGGTCGGGTCGGGTCAACGTTTTTTTTTTAACTCGCGGGTCGGGTCGGATTTGATCTGGTCAAGAGGCTATTCAAATTTCACGGGTCTGATCGGGCCTGGTCTGGTCAAGAGGCTTTTGAAATCTCGAGGGTCGGGTCGGGTCGGGTCGGCTCAAGTCAACGCACCTCAATTTTTTCGCCGGTCGGGTCGGGTCACCCGACCTGACCCGATCCGTGAGGTTTGACCTGACCCGCGAAAAGCCCCGCTACACATGGATGTATGTATGAACCCTTTTAGGACCGCAGTCTCGTTTTGGGGATAACGATGGACAACTTACTTGGAATTTGGGCTGTTTTCCCCCAAAACGGGACTGCAGTCCCAAAACGGGGAGGACCCCCGGTTCGGCTCTACATTATTTACCGGGTATGATGGTACTTCCCCTCTCTTTTTCAGAGGTTTATTAGCGTGTAGGACAGAAACGCCAGGTTTTGGTGTAGGATCGGTACGGACGATCTCACGACTCGACCGCCACAACGACGCGGAGGAGGAAAAGACAGACAAGAGAGTGTGGGAGAGGCACGGGCCTTGCGTTCCAATCGGCAGTGATCCACTTGTCACGGGACAACGTCACTCACTGCTAGCAGCTGCTGACGACATTTTAAACAGTAATATATATATATATTTTAAACTCAGGAATATGGGTGACCACAGCAGTCGTACAGTTATACGCACGACCCTGGCGAATGCTGGGGCCTTCGCGGCACAAAATACTCATGCGACGGTCTGGTGGAGAACCTGGAACCCACAGCAGTACTTTCGTGCTTCTGTACGCAGGACAACAACTACTACTACTGCTGTTTGTGCGACGTCTAATATTAATATCATAGGTGTGGCAGGGTGGGTGGTGCGCAGTTTTATAACGGAAAAAAAACGGGGGGGGGGGGGGGGGGGCGGGCAGGGTGATGGGGGGGGGGTCCAATTCAAGCCAAAGGTAGCGGCAAAAAAAGGCAGCAGTGAATGAATATGACCGGCTATATTAGGTAGCTGATACGTTATTATACCTAGTGAAAGAGGCAAAAGTAAGGACGGGGCGCAGCAAGCAGTAGTAGTCATGTTTGATGTACGCAAAGAGAGCGTGTGTGTACTCGCGACGCTGTTTTTTTTTGTCGATGATGGGTGTCTCAGATGAGGCCAAACAACGCTCGGACTAATAAAAGCGTCTTCACCGTTGTTGTGAAAATAGCGAAATATATAGGTTTTTGTGTGTACCGTAGGTCCTCTTTACTATGCCCTCCCGTAATAAGCAAGGCGGCGGGCGGGGGGGGTCGCCGAAACGACAATAATACCCTGGTGGTCCGATACCCTGGTACAAGTCAAGGTGTTTGCCATATCGTAGGCAGACGCAAACTTCTTCCACTGCTGTCTGTACGTACTGGTCTGAAATAACAGGGGTGGTACTGCCCTGAAATAACAGCGCGTACTGGTACTCGTCTGGCTGGCGGTATATGATATGCTATGTAAGAGTAGGCTATTACTCGTACGAGCCTGCGGCGGAGGAGGTAGTATTTTCATGTGCAGTAGATATGATAAACACCAACAAACAGCAGCAGCAGCAGCAGAATCATCGATCGATCGACACATTACTTACATACGAGGTACATACATCACATAGTTGACCCGCTCGTGATATCACCCCCCCCCCCCGCCCCCCCGCTATGTAGGGTAGAGGAAGGGACGTACTGGTACAACCATCCACCACTCCACTGCTGCTTGCTGCTGATACTGCTCGTTACGTGCTATACCACCACACCATTCAATTGGCACATCCACAACAACACCGGGCCACGAGAGGGGGAGGGGGAGGGGGGGGGGGGGGGTATGATATACGGAACAGATACGTACCATTGGCAATCAATCTCGCCAACGTCGACGGATCAATAAAGCAAGGTCGAAACAACAACGTCGATGGATCGATCAAGATGTACGTACTTGTGCCACGAAGCGCAGGGCACGCCTGTGGTACAATGTACCACACGGAAAAGCCCCCAAAAAAAAATTGTTTTCCGCTTCTTTCTGGCGCAGCAGCACAACAGCAGTAGTAGTAGTAGTAGTCCCGCGCGCAGAATATACGACCCTCACGTCGTCTGACGTCTTAGACTTTTTAGACAGACCGCAGGAGCAGCCCGCCGCCAGCGTCTTCCGATGAAACAAACCGCTGTGGAGAGTCGTTTAATAATAATGGTAAATCTTGAACTCTGTAAAAACAGTATACGCCCTACCCTATCCCGACCCGCGACCGCCTCTCTCTGCTGTGTCTGATGGCTGCTGGGAGTTTTTATTTTTTTTCAGTAGTCTCTCTTGCCTCTTCAAACCATTTTTCCCTGCACCACCCGAACAAAATACCGATCGATACTGCTTGCGTCTGCGAAGATATGGGGTATAGGGCAATAACCGCACACCACCCGTAGAAAAAGTATGCTGGCTTTTGAAGTCTACACTATAGATATAGATGTAAATAAACAGAAAATATTTATGGAAACCGGCATCTGTTTTTTCCAAGGAACTATTAAATAGGAACGAATCAAGAGCTAGCTGCAGGAGCAGCAGCAACAGCAGCAGCAGCAGCAGAGTAGCAGCAGCAACGCCTGGGGCGAGAGAGCCTAGACCTTCGGCGGTGCGCAGACCACCCACCGCGCGCATGGGTGAATGCATGTTCCCTGTTTCCCTCTCCCCTCTCTCTCTCGCTGCTTGCTTGCTACGTATAGCAGCTGCTGTGTGTGGCTCTCTGTCCTCCGCTTTTTTTGCTCGTTTCGATTCGCGCGCTTTGTCTTTGAAAATAATAATCTCCAGCTAGCTAGCTATCTACCGCACGCAACATAAAACTAATAATGTTACCTACATACCCTCGCGTGTTATCGGGGCGAGTCAAAATGAGTGCGTAGTTGTGTACGGGAGAGTTGCCGTCAATCAGATCAACACGGGTTGTACTCTACCCGTCTAGCCTACTAGTGCACTTGACTCGCGGTCGAGAGGACTCGCAGCGAGGCAGGGTCGTCAAGGCAGGCAGGTCCACAAGGTGCGGTAAAATACTGGTTTGCTACATAATAACCAGAAGCAGTGCAGTAAAAAAGATACGAAAATTATGACGAAAAAAAATGGGATACTTTTCTTTAAAATTCTCGGTTTCCACAGCCAAACAAACGCAGAAAAAATAAATGGGAAGGAAGGCCGTTTGTTTGCTGTTTGCTGTGTGGCTCGATCGCAGATCGATGCCTATGCAAGATCGGTTTGGATATCCACACCAGCAGCAGCAGCAGCAGCAGCAGCAACAGCAACAGCATCAGCATCAGCATCAGCATCATCAGCAGTGTCCGAACGTCTCTGAGAGGAACCTACGGCAGACACATATTGATAGTTATATGGACGGCTGACGGATGGATGGCGATTGGATACCCCACACTTCTACGATTTTACTTGCTGTCGACAGCTTCATCGCAATCACCAGCAGCACAGCAGCACGCTGCTGCCGCAAAGGAGAAGCAGAGAGCAGGCAGCAGCAGCAGCAGCAGCTCCCCGTACCCACCCAACACCCAGGGTCTTATTTCTGAAGGGCATGGCACAAAGACAGACGGGTTGACATCCTATAGATTAGATAGCTACAGCAGCAGTATATCGTAGATGATGGCGTGAGAGGATAACACCAACGCCGACCAACTCGAATCCAATAATAAATACCAGGTACCAGGTACCACGATCCAACAGTCGCACCTACCTACTACTACTGCTGTAGCAGCAGCTATCCCCCCCCAAACCCATCTCGAAAAACAAGGTACCACAGGTAGAACTGCAGCACGTGATATCTACTGTCGCTGCTGTAGGCATACTTGTAGGTGGGTACAGCAAGCAGTGTAGTAGTAGTCTCTGTAGATAGATACGCTCGAGAGAGCTAAAATTGAGAGAGGGTGGACGTGATACATAGGGTAGGATAGGATAGGATAGGATAGGATAGGATAGGATAGGATAGGACAGGCCCCGCACCTTGGATGAGAGCTTCGTGGCGGTAACCTCGAATTCGAACTTGTCCTCTCCCTCGTCCCCGGCGATATATCCGCCGATCTTGTTCATCATCAACGTGTCCCCCCCCCCAGCTGCTGCTGCCGCCGCTATGCCCGCCAGGGCAAGCACGGAGGTGATAGCCGATGGCTTCGTCATGATGGAGCTGTGTTAGGTTGGTACAGCTACAACGTCCTCCACAGGCCGAGGCTGGGGTGCTGCGTTTGCGCGTGCGTCGAGAGGTGTGCGCCTATAGGGAGTACTTTTTTAGTGCGAAAAAACGAAGTGTGTGTTTGGGGGGGGGGAAAGGTGTGCGTTCGATACATAAAGCACGAAGTAGAGGTGGTCGTTGGGCTGGGATGTTCGGATATTCGTAGGTCGTTCTGGTCAAGATACACATGATTATTTTTCGCGTCCGGTCGCTATTTTTTACGTTGCTTTCATTATTTTTTTCAAAAATGATCCTCAAAGATCCTTTTCTGCACGTACGTGTAGGTGATGAAAGATCCTATGACATATATACCGCGCTGTCTGTAAATATAAGTACCTCTGCGACATTGACTTTAATGGTCGAGTGGGCCTTACATTCACAGACGTTGTAGTGGAATAGATACCAGAAGATGGGTATTTGAACAGTCGTCAACAGCTTCATACCATTCATTTACAACTACCGCCATCATAAAGATGTTTCTTTAGCTCTACTATTACGGGGGACCATAGTTAGTAGGACCGATGGTATACATAAAAACCTATATATTTAACCACTTTTACCAACAATATTTGGTCCTATTAACTATGATCCCCCGTAATAAAAAAGTACCATATATATCTTGAAACCTTTTGAGGCAGATCCGCCAAGGTCCTTGGATAATATTTTTGTGGTGTTTTGTGACACAAACAACAGCAGTCTGGTATTAATTTTTACCAGTGTACTGCTGGCTGTAGCACACAACAGACAAAGTACGAGAGAGAGTTCTTTCCTACCTGGTACGTACTACTACTGTTCTTGTTTAGTTTTTTTTTTTAAGAGAAGGTGGGAAGATTTCGTGCTGCTGTGTGGTGGTCGTGCGTTGTGTCGACGCGTCGTCTCGGTGTTGGTTGTTGTTGTTGTTGTCGTTGTGCGTTGTTCCTGGTGTGTTTTGTTGATGATGGTGCTGTTCTCTCATTGTTTGTTGTGTTCTTCATTCACACTACTACTACTGCTGTATGCAGCGGGGGGGCCCTTGGGTTTTTATTAATAGTTGCTTCACAACAACGAAGCAGCGTCGTGGTACGTTAGCAGTGGTGGAATGGTGGTGGTGGTGGTTGTCGTTTGAGTTGCTTGTTATTTGACGTATACTACTACTACTGCTGCTGTGTGTGGTTCTTTGTTTGTTTGTTGTTGTCGTTGTATGCAAGTAAGTATGCAGTTTTGGTTGTGGCTTTTCGTCGTTGTACGTACATACTGCAGCACAGCTGCTGCTTGCTGCTGCTGCTGCTGCTGCTGCTGCTGCTGCTTGCTGCTGCTGCTGCTGCTGCTGCTGCTGCTGTCGTTCGTTGTTTTTTCGTTGCTGTGTGGTACCTCTGCTGTGCGATGTCCAACAGAGTACGTCCACCAACCACCTCTCTCTCCTCCTCCTCTTCCTCCTCCTCCTCTTCCTCCTCCTCCTCTTCCTCCTATGAAACGAAGTAGTAGTAGCCGTTTTAGTCTACCGGCGGTACGAGTATATATATATTTTTGCTTCCATACGTACGTACGACATCCATCATAAATATCAATATCCGTCCACAGAACGACGCCGAGAGAGAGTAAAAAAAAAAGAAAAAAAGAAAAGAAAAAAAGAAAAAGTCCCCCCCCTCCCCCCCCCCCGCCCCCCCGCCCACCCCACAGAAGCTACAGTACAGTTAGTACACTCTGTTTGAGTGAAGTTATTGAACTGGTATTATAACCAAATATATATATACCCGACAGAGGGGAACACTCGATCGCTCCCCTCCCCTACGTATAATGCAGGAGAATTTTAGAGGACCTTTAACAATCTGGGAGAAGGGATCTTCAGGTTGGTAGGCTGTTCGGATGTTTTGGTTCCTGTTGGGATCAAGGCACGGGCGAAGACCCGACCCAACCCCTTACTCTAACCCTAACCCTGACCCTAACCCTAACCCTGACCCCAAACCGCAGCCGAAACGGGCCGAAACTCGCCATAAACGAGGCTACGCCGAGTTTGCATCGAACCAGGAAATTTCTCAGATGCCGACGACGATTCCGAAGTGCAGACCACACTCGAATATTAAGGGGGGGGGTTACCTGGTATAGTATACTGGTACGTACCTATCGATGCACACCGCCGTGATGTGTCCACTGCAGCACAGCAGCGCCGTAAAATCGGGGTAGTCGGGGACGTAGGCGCGGGAGGCCAAAAAAAGCCAGGCTCCGTTCAAGTTTTGAGTCTGTCTAGGGAGAGGAAGAAGAGTAGTAGTACCTACTCTGGTACCTCTGGCACAATTATTAATACCAGTAGTAGTAGTACGATTTTTTTTATCAGATTATCATCTATCTTGACATTTTGAACATGGATGGTATTGTATGTTTTATTTCGTGATTTTGTGCGTGCACCACAATTATACAGCAGCAGCAGTCACAGTGCAAGGTCAGTGCGTATAGTACAATACGCCACGCATGCTGTTGTTGTGGTGGGGAGGGAAATATAAGGTGCCACAAAACGTACACATCCGCGAGAGGCGGTTTCGTACACTACGCTGTTGTAGTAGAAGTATATATAGTAGGGCACACCGTGAACGCGCGCGCACATACATTGTCATGCACAAACATACGTACACACATACATACGGCACTGATAACTTGGTGAGAAAGGCGCGGCTGCACGCACCCACGTGAGAGGGAAAAAGCTGCGCGTGTCATGCAGTAGTAACTTAGTTGTTCATACAAGAGAAGCACCACAGACAGGTAGAAGGGGCAACGCGAACGCGCATGATACATCTCACCCCTCATAATATTGGTACACGTCCCCTTTTTTACGAGAAGGAGAGCAAACACCCGTCGGTATGTTTTTTGTTTCATTTTCCGACCGTCAATTCATCACCGGGGGTACGTTGAGTACCGCACACCCTTCGCAGCTACGCCTGTGAAAACAACGTCAAACTCCAAAGTGATCGCATCCGGTTGGGCACAATGGGAATGACTATTACGGGGGACCATAGTTAATAGGACCAAATATTGTCAGTAAAAATGGTTAAATACATAGGTTTTTATGTATACCATATATAGGTCCTGTTAACTATGGTCCCCCGTAATAGTCATTTTTCCATTGATTGGTCGGACACAATTAGTTCCTCCACAACACGTACCGGTATGGATACCGGTACGAGCATGCATGGGGGTAATTAACTGTCCTGCGCCCCCGTGACAGCGGGGAGTTCACGGAACCTGCCATTGTTGCACCCGAGCGCGACTGCCACAGTTTATTACCGTAATAAATGTACTTTTTGAGCTGGGTGTGGGCTATCGAAAGGAAGGTGTCATGGAGTACGCGTGGTCTATATACCTGGTATTACGGGGGGGCATAGTTAACAGGACCGAATATTGTTAGTAAAAATGGTTAAACATATACCTGGTAGGTTTTTATGTGTACCATAGGCCCTTGTGAAGATATGGCCGAGGTAAGGGTAAGGGTAAGGGACGCAGGTCTATCTGGCAGCTGGGAAGCAGTGCTTCGCTTCTTCTGATATATGTCTTCTTTATTGATGACTAGAGCTGAGGAGGTGCTCTGGTAGAGAAGTGAGAGGTAGGGGGGTGGGACTCGACGCTCAGATATACTCGTCCCTCCCCACGCTACAAGCTCTCCTAAATTCCTCTTATCTAACGTACTCCTACATAACTTTCCTATGGCTACCGAACGTTCTTCTCGTCCCTCCTCGTCCATCTCGTCCTTCTCGTCCTCGTCCTCGTCCTCCTCCTCCTCCTCCTCCTCCTCCTCCTCCTCCTCCTCCTCCTCCTCCTCCTCGTCCTCCTCCTCGTCCTCCTCGTCCTCCTCCTCGTCCTCCTCGTCCTCCTCCTCCTCTTCCTCGTCCTCCTCCTCCTCCTCCTCCTCCTCCTCCCCCTCCTCGTCCTCCTCCTCCTCCTCCTCGTCCTCCTCCTCCTCCTCCTCCTCCTCCTCCTCCTCCTCCTCCCCCCCCTCCTCCTCCTCCTCCCCCTCCTCCTCCTCTCCTCAATTCTGCACCCTGGCATTATTATCCGAGGGGATTCACGAGATCAACCCCGCAATCTGCACGCACGCGCTTGCCCAGGCCCTCCTCTCCTTCCGCGCTTTTGACCCTTTTTTTCGGGTGTGCCGGCAGTGACAACAACAGTCGCCCCGCGGTGCTGACTTTCGCCCCCGGATGCCAATCCCGTCCCCACGGGCTCGTCCTTTCTCCCCGAGTAAGTATGTGCCCGTGCCTCGTTGGAGCCGTGATTTTACGCTCGACGACGCCTTTTTCCACCTCCAACATCGCCACCCGCGTCGGGGACCATCACTGCTTCCTTGCAACTTTTTTTTTTCAGTTGTGTGGCGGTCACTCCTGGGCGCTCACGGCGATTCCGTCACAGCAGTGCAAAATCTTTGTAAAACTAGTATTATGTACTGATCAAACCGCTCCCGCTGGTGTGACAGCTCTCATCGCACTACGAACTATGTACAGCACATCATCAGGCGAGTGAGCCCCTCACAGCGAACTGGTAGGCAGCGCACTGACTACTGTTGTATTTATCGTTGTTGTTGCGAACAGCGCAACTATGGACCTTGAATAAGTTACCCCTTACCTTTCATCGGAGAGCGACGTAGTTGGGTCGCATGTTTTTTTCGGCGGCGGCAGCCACTGCCATCCACAACGTAAGCAGGAGGCTCATTGTCATGCATGGCAGTAGTCGTGTGACCATAGACCCTCGCGTCCCTACAATACCGAGATGGAACATGTTGGGTTTTGACCGATCAGGCAGCCACTGTTTAAACCGGGGGGGGGGGGGGCGGGGCGCACTCATTGGTTGCTTGCCTTAGTCATTTGACCATTGACCACGCATCTCTTTCGAGACGGGGCGATGCTCCTACTCCTGATAGAGACACCTCCAACAGTTGGGCGCCCATTACGTTGTTTCCATATACACATAGAAACGCTTTCCTAATCTTATCCCCTTCCTGTTTCGCCGCCTGTGGCCGCCATCTATCTCCTAGGATAGCGATCGTTCTCTCGCCACCATCTAGTGTGCCAAACTCCTCCATGCCGCATTCGTCTCTTTTCCTCATCTCCCCCTCCAACACACCGCGTTCCTCCCACTTTGCGAGTTCTACCCTCTACTGCTTGCCCCCTCGCAAAGTTCCACAAGCGTCCGCCTGATTGCGCGTTCATGTGTGTGTGTTTCGGGGAGAACTAGCCAACCAGGTCCGCAGAATGGACCTGCGTTGTTCTTCCCTCGGCTGTGCAGCACCGTGGTACGGTCGGGTCGCGATACAAAGCTGGGTGCGTTTTCATGATCGTTATGACCACTCCCATACCCTCGTCCGTGTAACTAGCGAATTACCAGCGACCTGGTGCTATCCCATCACGTGACCCACAACGGGCGCCTCGGCGTTTGTGCTAAACTCCCTCTCGCCTCGGACGGCGGCGCTCATCTTCGTTACGATGGCGCCGCTGCCTACCCCCTCGTCTGGCGAGCCGCAGCTGCTAGCTGCTCGCGGTTGGCTCGGTTCGTGGTAGCGTCTCACCGGCTAGCTTTCACAGGCCGTTACCCCTCGTCGAGATGCTGCCTTCAGCCTTCTTTCTGTCCAGGAAACCGTTCGTCGCCTTCGGACGACGCAGGCCGCTGTGACCTTGAGCCCGGCGACCTCCTTGGCGTCGACCACGCCCCCTTTGATGCGCCCCCCCCCCCCCCAACATCGACGTTTTCCAGGGTCCGGCTTCCATCAACTTTGCCCCAAGGCCTTTTATTTCCTTGGTCGTTTCGGGCTCTTTCTCTGGAAACAGCTGCTGCCACCACGGCCTCGCCCACGCGTTCCCTGCCCGAGCGTTTAGACGTCCGACCAACGCCCGTCGTTTCCTGCGCGTGCGGGCCTCTGCCTATGTAATGTATATATATATATATATATATATATATATACACCGGTGCAATTATATATATATATATATATATATATATACATACACCGGCGCAATTTTCGTTCAATATATCGATTTCGATGCACATGGCGCCCCGAGAGGACCCCCTTTAGCGCATTGAACGGTTGGGGCGATGGGCTTCCTCTGCGGCTTCCTCTGCAAAAAAATCACGGACGTGTGTGTGTGTGTGTGTGTTTTGTTTTTACAAATCTACGAAAGGCGGGTGTGTTTTGGCTTCTTCTGCTCCCTGATGCCCCTTCGAGATCTCGGTCCGCGCCCGCCACTTGTTCTCGCCCCTCCCCCATGTTGCAAGGGCCTATCTAGGTTATACGACTACGGCCATGGGTCATATCGAGGACCCCTCCCCCCCCCCCCCCTCCCCGCCCATGTTGGCTGTAAGGAGGCGAGGGGAAGCTAATCTCGACCTGTACCTCCCTTGAGGGCGGTCTGATCCAGCACCCGACCTCGCCGTATCTCGAGCCCATTGGGGGCCCTCCCGAAAACGTTTTTTTTGGATGTCTTCGGATCACCGTGAACTCCGTCCGTCTAAGACGTGCAGCTAAATCAGCAGTCTCACGTCAACTAGCTGCCCATCCCTCGCGTGGGATCAGGTCCTGGATTCGTTGGGACAAGGGGCGCGTGTTTTTTTTTTTTTTTTCTCATCTTCGACTTTTGGTGTCTTCGTTCTGTCAGATCACCTGGCGCAAGGACACGGTTCCCCTCACGGTAATTGCTTTCATTCACTCCTGCCGGTGTTTTGATTCCCGCTCGAGGATACGAACCTTTCTGGGGGCAGCTAAATAGATTCCTGCCCCGTTATGTTGCGGAATGGGAGCCGTATAACCTGCGTGATCACCATCTATAGGACGGTGAACTGGGCTGGATCTATCTGTACGGTACAGATCCTGCACAGCAACCTCAGAACGGCAGGCTAGGATCTAGATGGTTTATCTGTAGATCATCTATCTGTAGATCATCTACCCGCCCGACGTGGGCAACGTTGCCACGGGTCTGAAGCAGGTTACGGCCTACCCCGACCACGCGATCGTTTTTCGACTCTGATCCATCGCCCCCCGTCAAAAGACCATACCATATACCGTAGGTACGAGCTTTGTTCGAACGAAGGGAAGCTCGAGCACAATCGAAAAGCCCCCCCCCCCCCCTTCTTCGAAAAAAGCTCGGCTCGGCGCGACGACAGACCGACGCCGATTCCCTGGGCCACTGCATCTCTCTCGCCCGCGGGTACACGTCCCCCGAACGCGGAGAAAGTGTCGGCGGCCTTGACCCTTGGCCCTTGGCCCTTGACCCGCATGCCCATGCCTCGAGACCTGAAGCAGCTCCGCTCCCTTGTACAGCAGGTGGTCAGGTTTTTTCTACCGAAAGTTCCTGAGATATACCAGGTATTAAAATATGCCCGGGTTCATCCGGCCGGTCACTGCCCTCCCCCCCCCAAAAAAAAACGCCGTAAGTTTTTGCGTAAACGCCTGCCATGTAGATGGTTCAGTCCGCGAACAGTCCATCGACCTCTCTGCTCGCTTCCACCCGTCGGGGGTCTTCCCCTGGCTGGGACGCTGTCGAGTCGAGGACGGCGGCTCTCGCCCTCTCCGGGGACCATCTTAAAGGGGCGTGTCGCTCACTGGGGGGTGGGATCGTTTTTTTCGCCGCTCGATTTTCCCGGGAAAACGGGAAGGTCAGATACTGCCAATCAATACCGACCAACATTAAGGTGCGTTCGGAAAGATACTGGTCGATCGAGAGAGAGAGAGAAAGAGAGAGAGAGCCTCCCGAAAATGCAGTGTTCGGCTTCATATACAGTATCACCCTCGTACTATTTTAGGTCGAGAAAACGAGCGCTGGAAAAACGACCGCACCCACCCTTGCGCGAACTCAACGCTCTCCGGCGCGTGCTACGATATACAGAGGTGGCGCATTTCCGCTGGAGGAGTGTTTTCTGAGGAAAGAACGGGACTCCTTAACCCGAAATCGTCGGAATATTGCCACGATCTTGTTTCGAAAAATAAATGACTTTTTGCGTACTTGGGGGTCATGGGTTTATTCCTCAACCATTGCATTCTGATTTTCGCTGAACTCAGTTGGCGGGTGAGGTATGGAGCTCCCTCGAGCCAAGAACCTCAGAAGAACAAGATTGCGCACCTCAGCTGCTGCTGCTGTAGCATGCGTTCTCCACGGCACTGGGATGCCATGCCAGCGTTGGTGGCTTTCGGGCTGCGCTTGTTCGACCCTTTTTAGGGCTTCACTTCCGCTACAGGGACAAAATTACTAGAAATCAGAGTCGAAAATACGTTTTTTGTGCACTGTCACTGAAGCGGTGAAAGTGCTGAATCAGAGCAGGAGGAGCGACCCGATGGGGCCTCGTGCGACCCATCGCCCACCGGTGTATGTATATATATATATACGTCTGACGCGTTTACCGGGAGAGGCCAACTGTTTTTTTTTCTGCCCCGAGTTTTCGGAAATCAGGCAGGCTGTATACGTAGGCTTGCTTGCATTGACTTGGGGGCAGCACACGTCTTCGAGGCTATCACCCTGTGTCGACATATACGTATAAAATGATCCTTTTTATATCACTACGGGGGACCATAGTAAATAGGACCAAATATTGTCAGTAGAAATAGGGAAATATATAGGTTTTTGTGTGTGCCGTACGTCCTATTTACTAGGTTCCCCGTAATATCAATAGTATCGAAGCCAATAGACCCTTCTATTTCTGGACAGAAGTCCGCATCTTTTCATGGATCACAACAAAGGTGCTACTGGGGATTTTTTTTTGGCAAACAAAAAAAGTTGGCGGGATCGCGCAACCCGTGCACGAGTCCATCGCGGTGGCTCAATTTCTCCTCATCGCGTTCGGCTACAACCCTCGAGCACCGAAAGGGCAGCGCTAACGGTAGCAGCGCCGATTTCCCGTCCCGCCTGCACCGCAACCGGCCAGCCGCCGAGCACGACCGCGCTGGATCTGGTCGGCTCACACCTGTGGAAGAGCGTGGTCTGTATACCTCACCCGGGGCCTGCGGCCAGCCCAGCCCTCCTTCGCCGGTGCCCAGCGCCGGCTCAAGCGGGCCGGTCCCCCGCCCCGAGAGTGACCCTCAGGGGTGGGCGGCCGCTTACCCCTTCTGACTTTTCGCTCATGACGTGCATGCGGGACGGGCCGCGTAGTGAAGACTGGCGACCTTCTTCTGCTCTCCCGGGTGGTTTCGTTTCGGCTTGTGTTTTTGTACTTTTTCGATCGCTTCTACCGACCGACCGACCGCGCGCGCGTGCAGTCGACCCTACCCTGCCGCCGACACCGCCTTTTTGTTTTCCTGAATTTGTTTTTTGGTGGTGATGCGCCCTTGGCCCCCCGACGAGGACGGCGCCCCCGTTGCGGAAACATAATCACTCGGGCTTCGGGTCAGATTTAAGTTTCTGGGCAGTGCACCATACAGCAAAAGGAGGTTGATTGTTTTAGTACTGCGGTCCCGTTTCGGGGACAAACTTACTTGGAGTTTGAGTGGTTTGTCCCCCAGAACGGGACTGCAGTCCGAGAGGGGCTGGCGGTCTCTTAGCTGGCTCCTCCAATGACATGCCCCGCGCGGGGGTGATGGTAGCCCCCATGCGATCGCTGATCCGACGGCGTCCGCTTCTCTTTGCCCCCCCGGCCCTCCAGCCCCTTGCTTCTGAGGCTGGCGATCGTCAAGTGCTTCAGGGGTAAATATTGCAGTCGGCAGATAATTGCCCAAATAGTCGAATGAATAAGGCAAGCAACGAAAGAGTAGTCCCCCTTGGTGCCAGCAATGTCTGCCTGGTTGGTGAAAACCCGGCGTGCTCCGTCCCGGTATTGTAGGGATGCGAGGGTTTATGGTCATACGACTTCGGCCATGGATGATATCGAGTACCCCCCCCCCCCCCCGGCCGCGTAGCGTTTAAGGTAAGGCACCCAAGAGGCAGTCACATAGTACTCCCATTGCTGTCTCTGGAATTGCCTACACCGGAAATTAAATCAACTCATTGAAGCTGTCATCCATATGCAAGTCCGCCTCACAAGCGGTTTTTAGTAGGATGCAGCTCACCCTTCATGCGACTCGCCGGACACCTCACGGCGCTTCGCGCTTGGTGCAATAAGCAATGTCTGCCTGGTCGGTGAAAACCCGACATGCTCCGTCCCGGCATTGTAGGGATGCGAGGGTCTATGGTCATACGACTACGGCCATGCATGAGATCGAGTACATCTCTCCTATCGAGTACATCCCCCCCCCGGTCGCCTCCCCCTCTACGCATTTTTATCGTTTTTAGATTAACGGCGATACTTCGTATGTATATATATATTTGTACCACTTCTTGCATTCTGCTGTACGTTTCTACAAATACTCCAGCGCCCTCGGATGCTGGTGCAATGCCGTGTTCGAGCCGCGATTCCCTGGCGAACGCGCCGACGAAAAAACAGCCACCGCTACAGGCGCCGCGAAGCCTTCTGCTACGTACTGACTATGGTTTCAGACCTGGCGGGGCGCTTCGTCCGTCTGTCCGATGGGCCAGCACCCCCGCTGGTTGCCCCCCCCGCGTCGCGGCGGGCCCACCTCATCCTCCAACGTCTTGTTCCGACTGCACCCATTCCATCCGACCGCTTTTGCGGCTCCCACCTTTCTCTGACCCTCCCTCCTTCCCGCAGGTGACCGGGACCCCCATCCTCCCCCGTTGCGCACGCAGTGTGGGCGTACAAGAAATCCCTGTTGCGACGTTGATTCAATTTAGCACACCTTCAGACGCACCGCTCCGGGAGGTTGTCTACACCTTGTCGCTTTTCGCTCCGTGTCGGTAGCATTATTGTTTCTTGCTGTTTGGCCATCCGACAACGTGCGGCCTGAGCTTTTTAACGTTGATGGCCGTCGTCAGAGGCTTACAGCCAAACGGACTCCAAAGTGTGCTCTTGGCTAGAGAAGATGCAACATGATAACCACTGAGCTATACGTCTACAGCAGTCACAGCTGACACGCACCGCACGATCTCCCCTTTGTCGACAGCATAACCTACTGCAACCATCTCCGCCTGACGGAGGAGGTGTGCGGTAACCAGAAGAGCCTGCACGGCTTAGCCATACTAGCGCCTCGACTACGCTCAGCCCGCCGGCCTGTAGCGACGGTCGCATTGTACGCAGTGTAAGAAGTCCCCTAGCGTGGAACGCCGTTTTTTTTTTCTGCGCTTTCTGGCGCGCCTCGAAGGAACAAAACCTCAGCTGCCGCCGGCTGGCGCCTAGGATGTGGTGCAGCCCCTTTTGCGCTCGGCACACATTTCACGAGAGTCGTCAAAAAAATATTTCTCTAACTTTGAGAATAGCACCCCTAGAAACGTGGGCTTCGTTTTCTTGTTATGTATACTGCTGTGGGGTTGCGTGTTGGCTTCACGAGGTGGACGGGACCGCCCCCTGTTCTAGATCCCAACAATAATAGAAGGTGGAAGCTATCTCCGCGCTGTGCACGGACCGGGTCAAAACTGGCGGGTCGGGTCGGGTCGGGTCGGGTCGGGTCATCTTTTCCGATCCCGACCCGACGCGCGAGAATTCGAACACCTCCTGACTTGACCCAACCCGACCCGACCCGACCCGGCCCGGCCCCAACCCTGATACGCGGAAGACCTCCCGACCCAACCCGGCGGGCCCGGTCATAAGCCGTGAACAGCCGTGGGTTTATATAGGCACCTTTTCGACCTTATAGCATTACATACAGCAGAACATACCTCTCGGTGCATACAAGCGGCGGAGAGACTACAGCAACCACGTCAGCAGAGGCACGCCCACAAAGTATGAACACCGGATGGCTCGTGCAAATGAACACGGCATCACCATCACAATGCAGAACTCATTGTGTCTGCAGCCGCATAACACTTCTTCTTCACCGCGTTCGCTAGGCCACACCCAAACGCTCGAGCCACAACACCCACCACGCGTCCGTTCGCGTTCCGGACGCTTCTTACGTGCATAGCCCCCCCCCCCCCCCACCCCCATCCCCCTATTTTATATAGGTTGGGTTGGTGTCGATTGGCAACGACACTGTAAAACATGCCGCTCACTACGTGAGCTAGACAACCAGGGTACCTTTTTTTCTTTTTCTTTTTGGCGGTCGCCCACTGCTGGTTGTCGAGTTAGATCATTTGTGCGAGGTAAATAGCCTTTACTCCACACAAGGGAATTGATCGTATCACGTAGTGTTCAAGGTAAGGCACCCAAGAGGCAGTTGCATAGTGCTCCCATTGCTGTCTCTGGAAATGCCTACACCGGAAATTAAATTAACTCATTGAAGCTGTCGTCCATATGCAAGTCCGCCTCACAAGCGGTTCTTAGTAGGATGCGGCTCACCCTTCATGCGACTCGCCAGACACCTCACGGCGCTTCGCGCTTGGTGCAATAAGCAATGCCTGCCTGGTCGGTGAAAACCCGACATGCTCCGTCCCGGCATTGTAGGGATGCGAGGGTCTATGGTCATACGACTACGGCCATGCATGATATTGAGTACATCTCTCCTATCGAGTACACCCTCCCCCCCCCCCACCCCCATCGGAAATTAAATCAACTCATTGAAGCTGTCATCCATTTGCAAGTCCGCCTCAAAAGCGGTTCTTAGTGGGATGCAGCTCACTCTTCATGCGACCCGCCAGACATCTCACGGCGCTTCGCAAAGCTTGGTGCAAGCAATGTCTGCCTGGTCGGTGAAAACCCGACATGCTCCGTCCTGGCATTGTAGGGATGCGAGGGCCTATGGTCATCCGACTACGACCACGCATGGGATCGAGTACATATCTCCTATCGAGTACACCCCCCCCCCCTTCCCCCTGTGGGAAATAGGAATCAGAGGAAAGATGTGGAGAATGATAACAAAAAAATGACGGAATGTGCGAGAAGTGCTGTGATGCTGGACGGGGAAATCTCGAAGTATGTTGTTATTTTACAAGGAGTTGCACAGGGATGTACGTTGTCACCCAACCTATTCAAGATATATATAATACCTGGTAGGTTTTATATATACCATAGGTCCTATTAACTATGGTCCCCCGTAATAGTAGTAGTGGTAGTAGTAATAACAGTACTATTAATAGTAGTATCGGAGCAGTAGTAGTAGTGGTAGTAGTAGTAGTGGTAGTAGTAGTATAGTAGTAGTGGTATTAATAGTAATATACTAGTGGTAGTAGTAACAGCAGTGCTATTGTAGTAGTAGTAGCGGTGGTAGTAGTAGTGGTAGTAGTGGTAGCAGTGGTAGTAGTAGTAGTAGCAGTAGTAATAGCAGTAGTAATAGCAGTAGTGGTACTAGTAGCAGTAGTAGTAGTAGTAGTAGCAGTAGGAGTAGTAGTAATAGTAGTGATAGTAGTAGTGATAGTAGTAGTAGTAGTAGTAGTAGCAGTAGTAGTAGTAGTAGTAGTAGTAGTGGTAGTACAGTAGTTAGTAGTAGTAGTGGTAGTTTTTAGTGGTAGTAGTAGTAGTAGTAGTAGTAGTAGTGGTAGTAGTATAGTAGTGGAAGTAGTAGTACAGATAGTGGTCCCTCTATAGCGCCGGTATGTATGCGCCAGTCAACAATATCGGCACTATAGCGGCAACCGGCACTACCACCCCGCACACTGACTACCATCCAGACAGTGTGCATGCACGTTTGGTCTTGCCAATCGCAAAAAATGACGAAGAAAACAGCAGTATTACGGGGGACCACAGTTAATAGGACCTATGGTATACATAAATACCTATATATTTAACAAGTTTTTCCAACAATATTTGGTCCTATTAGCTATGGTCCCCCGTGATAGCACAAAATGAAGACGCGTAAAAGAGCGAGATCCCGAACCCGATTGACGAAACCAAAATAACCTCCTTCATTCTATCGGCGCCAAGCGATTCCACGGTTCCACAAGCACCTGTTAGTAGCGGGCGGGCGGCACTGCTCAACCGGCACCAATGCAGAGGAAGCGCCACATACACGGAGGCGTTTCCTTGGCTCTTACTGTATGTAACTGGGGTCCGAACGGAACAGCACCCAAAACGAGCGAATCAGTTTCGCCCTGCCCACCAGCCGTCTACGAGTAGATAGTAGTGTGCAGTGTGAGTCCGCAGCAGTCACAGCAGCATATCACAAAATACCACCAGCACGTACGTACGTTGTTTTTTTTTCGTTTTTGTTTTTGTCCGTAGTTTTGTCCTCCGCCGCGGATTGGTAAACGAAAAAAAGAAGAAAAGAAAAAAGTTTGTTTTTGTTTTTTCAAAAATCTCACCACAGACGAAAGGGGTCACAATGCTGCCTGCGTCTGTGGTCGTGCATACGACCCCCGCGGCATTACTGTCGTCGCCGTCGGGGGCAGAATTTTCGTCACCCACCCCCCACCCAACCAGCGGCGGGCCGATGCCGTAAATGCTGTAATCGTCGTTTTTTAGGGTCGTCACTTTCTCTGTCTCCAAGTGCCGCAAGAGTCGAAGCCGGGGGTAACGCGGCCCCCTCCCCCTCCCTCCCCCCCTGTTCCCATCCCATCCCCTCCCTCCTCCCCCCCCCCTCCTCCCCCCCCCCCCCCCCCGCTCCCGAACACGCGCACACCTTTCTCCGACCGAATCGCCTCTCAAAAATTGTCCACATGTACAGAGGGGCTAACAAACACCTCCCGGAAAAACCACAACAAAACAAAATACCCGCGCCTTTTGACAACGCGCCACTGCTTGCCGTAGACCATCGCGCCTCCACCCCTCCCCCCATGCGACTACGGCCCTGCATGACGATGAGTATACCCCCCCCACCCCCGCCCCCCGCTGATGGCAACAGTGCGTCACCCCGGTCTCGCTAAAACGGAAACTTGAAAAAAAACACCGCCAACATATACGCCAAACCGTTTTTCCGAACACGTAAGGATCGTTTTCGTAAACATACATACGAACGAACAACCCAGCGGTTCTTCATCGCTTCGGAGGGACCGGAAGCAACCTCCGTTCGGAACAAACTGTAGAGAGCGTTTGAATATTCGGAAAATATGTCAACGCACTCGTATGATTCCGAACAGAGCGGGCCCTCCAGTCGGTGGACTAAGCCTGCAGGAAAATAAAATAAATAAACTAAATCAGGCATGCTTTGCTGCGGGGCCGGCATGACTCGAATACTCAGAGATAGTGTACAGTAGTAGAACCAAGACAATATTTGTAAGCAGTAAAAAAAAAAACGTATCGATACACCACCTCCACCTTAAAATATCTCGTGGGCCAACCGAAAGAAGGCGGGACGGGGCGGGGAGGAGGGACGGGTATACGGGAGGAGGCACGCGCCATTCCCTGCGACACCGATTCAATCCACCGCTTTCGTATCAGGCGTTTCACAATCAACCAATCAAATCAAATCAAACTCGCCTTGATCTCAGGCGTTTCGCCCGTAACCAATCAAAAAGCCCACCGCCTTTGTGTCTGGGATGTCACCCGTGACCAAAATCAAAGCAATCGATTTCTCGCCTCAGGCGTTTCACCTGTGACCAATCGAAACCCACCGCCATTGTTTGGTACATAACCCGGAAACAATCGAACCAATCGGCTTCGCCTCTTCGAAAAGGCGGTTTACCCGGAACCGATCAAAACCCACCGCCTTTCGTCCGAGGGGTAAGTAACTCAGAGCCAATCACAGCGATCGCCTCCGCCCGAGACGTCACCCGTGACCAATCGAATCCGCGCCTTCGTCTTAAGAAGGGCCACGCTTCACCAATCAGAACCCACCGCCTTCGTTTGGGATATCACGCGTAACCAATCAAAAACAACCGCCTTCTTCTGGGGCGTCAAGGGTTACCAATCAAATCAACCGCATTTGCCTGAGGTATCACCCATGAATCATGGGCCCATGACCAATCAAAACAGTCGCCTTCATGGCCACCAGCAACCAGTAAAAAATCAAGGCCTTCGTCTGAAGACGTTACGCACCAATCAAAGCAGTCACCTTTGTCTGGGATACCACCCCTGTCACCAATCAAATCAATCGCCTTCGTCTGAGGAAATAACCCTTTGACCAATCAGATTAATTCACTCCACAGCCTTCGTCCGAGGGGTCACCCATCTCCCCGAGAGATTTCTTCGGCCTCGAGAGTGTACACCAACAAGAAACACATACCGATCGCACCACCACTGCTGTCTACTAACAGCAACAGCAGCAGCAGCCGCAGGAACAGGAACAGCAACAGCGACGACAGCAGCAGCAGGAAGCAGTAGACAACAGCAGCAGCAACGGCAGCAACAACAACAGCGCCAACGAAACAACAGCCACAACAACATACATACCTGGTAATACTAAACAATTTGCGGCACTACACCAGGTCCACACGCGTAGAGGCCAGGGCGGGGGTGAGGCAGCAGGCGGCTAAACTGCTCTCCTCCTCCTCCTCCTCCTCCTCTTCTTCCTCCTCCTCTGCTTTTTCTAAACAGCTGCCAATATCCACAGCCTCTTTACTGCTACCGATCCACTGCTACAAACCACTATTTCCCAAAGCATAAGCAACAATTGTATGTTGCTACTCAATCCAAACGGCCCTTACATCTGGCGACATAGGGATGCACCTGTGATCGTATGCCCCAAATTATAAGCAACGATTGTATGTTACCACTCAGCCCAAACGGTCCTTACATCTGGCGACATAGGGATACACTTGTGATCGTCCGGAGACAGCCGATACATCCCACGGGTTTCCTAGTGTATTGATAGGCGGGACACATACGGATCTTACTACGGGGCGAAAGGACGAAAGCTGTTTGCTGTACCAGTAAAGCATCGCAACACCGCACACAGCGAAACCTATGTACGGTTGGCATCATAAGTCTAAACGGATATTGTCTTCCGTTTGGTATTCCTATCAGAGACCAAAACGGGATTGTATTCCCGGCTCATAGTCCACCACGGGATTGTATTCCCGGCTCAGTGTCCAAAACGGGATTGTATTCCCGGCTCAGAGTCCAAAATGGGATTGTATTCCCGGCTCAGAGGCCGAAACGGGATTCTATTCCCGGCTCAAGAGTCCACAACGGGATTGTATTCCCGGCTCAGTGTCCCAAACGGGATTTTGTATCCCCGGCTAAGAGTCCCAAACGGGATTCTATTCCCGGCTCAGAGTCCAAAACGGGATTGTATTCCCGGCTCAGAGTCCAAAACGGGATTGTATTCCCGGCTAAGAGTCCAAAAACGGGATTGCATTCCCGGCTCAGAGTCCAAAACGGGATAGTATTCCCGGCTCAGAGCCCAAAGACGGGATTGTATACTCGGCCAGAGCCTTAAAACAAAAAAGTGGGATTTTAATTTGTTGTTATTCAAAAGGGGGGGGGGGGGGGGGGGGGCGTACTCATTTGTTGCTCGCCAGAGTAATTTGACCATTGACATGCATCCCTTTCGTGCACTCATTGCTATGCATGGCCGTAGTCGTATGACCATAGAGGGGAGCGGGGGGGGGGGGGGGGGTGAGGTCATCATCCACAGCCCGTTTTAATTTTATAACGTGGCCAGACTAACGACACGACGCCTAACGACCGAGGATTTTCCACCAATCAGCAACTTCACCCCGGACGACCTTTTCCAAGATTTTTCAGCCAATGAGAATTTTCCTTCGGAAATATCACCGCCTTTTCAGGCAGCCTTCCCCAGTCCACCCAACTCCGATTCCCTCCTCGGCCTCCCCCCGCACGTCACACCGGACGACCAAAGAATTTTCCCCCCACCAACAATGAAAAGCCCCTGTCAAATACATCACCGCTTCAGGTAGCCAGCCGTCCCCGGCCCACCCGACCCCGGTCCCCTGCCCGGCCTCCCCGCACATCACACCCCACCGGACGACCAGGAACGTTCCTTCGACCGGCCAGGAATTTCCCCACCAAAATCAAGGGAACACTATCTTGTCAAAAAGAAAACGAATCATCGCCGCTTGAGGTAGCCGTCTCCGGCCCACTCGACGCCGGCCCCCTCCCCGGCCCCCTCCCCGCACGCGGCCGCCCCCGCCCCCCGAATAGATAAGGCCAACGACACGTACGTAGCCGCGCAGGCACAGCTGAGAGGAACTCCCCTCGCCCCCAAGGCGTCGAAGAGGTAACCCGACAGAGGCCCGGCAATGGACCTGGCGAACGTTTCTAAGGCTCCTGTGTTGATGTGGTGTGGGGTGGTGTGGTGACATCAGCCCCGCGGTGCGCGCGTATGTGCGCCATTGGTGGGGGGGAGGGGGGGAAGAGGGGAGGGGAAGGGAGGGAAGAGGGGGGGGGGAGAAGGGGAGGATGAGGGGGGAAGAGGTCAGGGGAGGGGGAGGGGGGCGATTGTTCGCTCAATGATGAGGCAGGCAGACGGTTTTCCAGCGATGTCGAAGAGAAAAACAAAACGGGAAAACCAAAACGCAAAATGACATGACATGTCATGTCATGCCATGACATGACAAAATGACATGTCATGTCATATATATGAAATGACATGGCATCAGGTCAAACAAACACACACCGGGTCCCAAATGCCGCAAAAAAAATCGTTCAATCACACAGCAGGGGTGAGAGTGCGATCGTTTTTCACCGCTCAAATTTCCTCCAGAAGAACGGCATGGTTGCCAGTACACGTAAAAACAGTCAAAATGGTATACCTGGTATATATGCGAAGCATGTATACAAGGGCATATACGTACAGCGAAACAAATTGTACGTGCACTACTGTAGTGTCACGTACAAAAAAAGTCGCACCTGACATCCCCATGACCGTGCCCACCAGCTCCGGCGGCGCGTGCTGCGCCACCGCCGCCTTGTTGACGGTCTGAAAGACGTTGCTGCCCACCCCGGCCATGGTGAGCGCTGCCAGGATCGAAGGAGTGCTGGAGCTCACGCTCGACCACATCATCCACCCCACGGCCTGCCACGATACACATACCGTCGGCCAGCCACACCACCACCGACATTTGGAAAAAAAAAAAAATGGCGTCAGACGACCGGGGGGAGGATGTATCGGGTGACATTTTTCTGTGCTTACTCTGAAATGATCGGTGTAAGACGAAGAATAACACCATTCTGTCCCGAAATATATTATGAGACCTTTGTATACTACTATTTAATTAACGCCGTCCTTATATTATGGGACAGAGTGATACGGAAAATGTGACAGTATTGGTGAGTTTGGTTGATCATTACAACGCTTCAAGAACTGCAACCCCCCCCCCCCTTTTTTTTTTTGGGGGGGGGGGGGGCGTACTTATTTTGTTGACTGCCCATAGTCATTTGACCATTGACCATTGACGACGCTGGGGTGTACTCGATAAAAAGAGATGTGCTCGATCTCATGCATGGCCGTAGTCGTATGACCATATACGCTCGCATGTATGGGGTGTACTCGATAAAAGAGATGTGCTCGATCTCATGCATGGCCGTAGTCGTATGACCATATACGCTTGCATGAGGGGGTGTACTCGATACAAGACATGTACTTGATCTCATGCATGGCCGTAGTCGTATGACCATATACGCTCGCATGTATGGGGTGTACTCGATAAAAGAGATGTGCTCGATCTCATGCATGGCCGTAGTCGTATGACCATACACGCTTGCATGAGGGGGTGTACTCGATACAAGACATGTACTCGACCTCATGCATGGCCGTAGTCGTATGACCATATACGCTCGCATGCGTGGGTGTACTCGATAACAGACATGTACTCGATCTCATGCATGGCCGTAGTCGTATGACCATATACGCTCGCATGCATGGGGTGTACTCGATAAAAGAGATGCGCTCGATCTCATGCATGGCCGTAGCCGTATGACCATATACGCTCGCATGCATGGGTGTACTCGATAAAAGAGATGTGCTCGATCTCATGCATGGCCGTAGTCGTATGACCATATACGCTCGCATGCGTGGGTGTACTCGATAAAAGACATGTACTCGATCTCATGCATGGCCGTAGTCGTATGACCATATACGCTAGCATGAGGGGGGGGGGACGAACTACTTGGAATTACAGTAGTGCGCGGGCCCTTTTTTTGCAGTGCGTATTGCAAGGGTTATTTTGACCGCAAAATCGATCCCATGCTAGTTCCTAAAAGTAGTTTTCCCGCAAAAAAAAACATGGGTGCCATGCAAACCGAGATAACAAAAACAGACATGCGACACAGAACATGTAAATATATGATACCACGTACGATACCTAAAACACATATATATAGAACTACATACTTAGATCACAACCCCTGAGCGTGCTCGGTTGGTGCATCCCTGGCCTCTCAGAGCTCCCACTTCCAAACCGCCTCCTTTCATTACTTGCCGGACCTTTCCAGCAGTTCTTTGTTTTCTCGGTCCTTTCTTCCTTTTTTCTTCTTTCGTTGCGTGTGCGTGCGTGTTCTCCGACCACGGCATCGCGGGAGGACCCGGCACCGTCGCGAGTGCCAGCGGGTGCTGGCGGGTAGAGGGGGGGTTGCAAGGAGCGCGGTCGCCGTTTTCGTGCCTATGCGTCGCGTGTGCCTCGAGACACGACAGATGCATGAACGGGCTTTGTCTGGCTTCGATTTATGATTGTTGATAGAGTGTGTACGAGTTATAAAGGTCGTTCGGGAGGGCAAGATAATATTCAAGCGGTGCTTATTTTTGCGACCACGCTGAAGTTGAAAGAGGGAGATGTGCAGTTTGAACACCAACGTTATCGAGCTGGCGAACGACGGCCACGGTGAGCACCGGGCTTCACGCGAGGCGGGCGACGGGGCTGATTGTGGCAGAGAGTGATAAAAGCTTTACCCGGACCGAATCGGGAGCGAGGTGGTCGCGAGAGGGGCGGGCGGCGTGCGAGGCTGAGGGAAAAGCTCTTCTGTGCGATTTGTTTCTTTTCTTCTTTTCGACCGGGCTGCGGGTGTAAGGTGTTCCAATCAGGCAGAAAAATATTACACGAGAGGGGACGGGGATTCTTTTCCTTTCCGAGTTTTCGGTTTCATTTTCATCGTTTTTGCTGCTGTACCGTGCCTAACCGTGCTGTGCTTTCGCTTTCTTCGTACATACAGTACAGACATAGAGCATATCGAAAGAAGAAAACAAGTACAGACAGTAGTACCCTATGTGGGGTATGTTCGTACGTACGACATCCGCGACGCGAAGCGTAAATGTGGCATCCAAGCTGACGTCGGAGCTGTTTGTTCCTGAAGCATGGCCGCAGGACTCTTGGCATTATCAAGTCGCCGGTTTGCAATTACGATCCTTGAAAAAATTAAACTCAATCGTGGACCTCTTGTCACTTCGCATAATTTGATGTACTTTTTTCCTTCCTGAGCGAGCGTAGCGGGCGGCGTAGGCCGCCCGCGGAGCGAAGCGCCTTGTATACACACACTATTGTCGTGAGCTTACTCAACCCAGCCCTTTTCATTACCACTACAAAGCTTAATCCCAAACAATTTCCAAGTATTTTTCTCGCGAGACCGCCGGGTGTAATGAGGCGTTCTACGATAGAGGTCCACCCTGAATTTTCTGAGGCTCCTCGTCTGGGGAGCTCCGGACTATTAGTAAGTCGCCCGAAGACTGACTTCAGCAAAAATCAAATTGCATCCAGATGAATAATCCCATGTCCCAATCACAACAAAAGCGTAATTTTTCGAAACAAGATTGGCATTCCGACGATTTTGGGTTGAGGAACTCCGTCATTCACGAAACATTTTTGCGGAAAAGTGCTACCTCTATCGTAGAACGCGTCACATTTCACATGCAAGCCTACATACCACTAGGAAACCCGCTAGGATTGTCCTAGGATGGCCCAGACGCCTCGCGTAGCTCTAAAAAGGGGGGGGGGGGGATGGGCTGTGGGCGGCTTGCCAGCGCGTCATGATTGAGGGTGAGGCAGGTTGGGGTAAGCGCGGTCATCTCTCACGCGGACAAGGTTTTTCGTTTGTTTCTAATACCCCCCAGTTTAGCTGAAAAAAGGCGGCAAAGCAAACAAATAAACAGAACAAAAGAGAGAGGAACCAACCAATCAACCACCCGAACAAAATATCACACACGGATAAACGAGCGACACCGCCAACCAAAATCGAACCAAACCAAACCAAACCAAACCAAACCAAACCAAACAAGACAAACGAACCAAGGCAAAAAAGAGAAGGAAGAAATCAACAAAAAAAATGAAGAACACAAAAAAAAAACTACAGCACAAAACACGACAACGCAAGAGGAAAAAAGAAACAACGAAAAACACAAAACACAAAAACACACGCATTTATTCTATACACACAAGACAAAACAAAACAAAAAACATGGAACAAAAACCCTGCAGACCCCGAGGCCCTCTACGTGCCAATCACTCCACCCCCCCCCCCCCCCCCCCGCCCCCCCGCCCCCCGACCCCACTCCCCCCACGCACTCACAAGAACAAGCAGCGATACGGCCATGAGAGGGCCCTCCCCAAAGCGCTTCGTCAGCGTGCCGACCAAAAAAAGGTTCGTCAGGGTTGACACAAACCCCATGAAGGAGAGCAGCATCCCGATCCTCCCTGCTGGGAACGCCAAGACCTTGGTCAGGAAAGGGGCGAACGACGTGTGGTACAAGCTCTCCGCCAGCACGAGAAAAAAACGATCGTGGAAACCCCACCCCATCTGCCCCCCCCCCGGTCCCCGAAATATAGAAAGCCTCCCTCCGGCCACCCCCGCCTTTGCTGCCGCCGCTGCTGACTTTGCTGCTGACTTTGCTGCTGCTGTTGCTGCTGCTGTTGCTGCTGCTGTTGCTGCTGCTGCTGCTGCTGCTGTTCCCGATTTTGTTAGTGATGCTGGCGCCGCCGACGCTCTCCCTCGCGCCGATGCCCCCCCCCCCCCAGCCCCCGCGGATCCCAACTCTCCCACCCCGCCGGTTCCCAGCCTTGCCCTTCCGTTCTGTAAGGATACGGATAACAAGCTCGTTGTTTTTGTCCTAGCGGAGGCAGAAGACGGTGGAGAGGAAGGGCAAGAAGAGCCACCACCGCCACCGCCTAGGGCTACTGCGCCTGCCGCTGCCGCTGCCGCTGCTGCAGACGAAGTTGAAGGCGATGCACCAGAGGCGGCGGCGGCGGCGGCTAGGCAAGCGGACGTAACCGCGTTACCCCGCCCATTTTCTGCCGCCGCTATCAACAAGCTCGACTTCGTCCTGGTCATTCTCAGGCCGGGCGAAGAGACAGGGGGCGCCCCTCCCGCGCCCCCTCCACCCTCACCCCCCCCAGCAGCAGCAGCAGCAGCAACAGCAGCAGCAGAAGACGCCGCAACAGCAACCGCGGTAGATGAACAAGACGCGGGGGGATAATCCGCACCGGCCCCCCCTAGCCCTCCGCCTCCACCCCCACCGTTCAGGGAGCCCTTTTTGCTGCTGCCGCTGCTGCTGCTGTTGCTGCCAACGCCAGCCCCATTACCGACGACGCCAACACTTCCGAGATCGGCCGCCGATTTCATGTGCGAGCCTCTCCAGGCCGGCTTCTGAGGCTTCGTCGACGGCGACGGCTCTGGGACGAGCTGCAGGGCGACGTAGAGCAGCATGCACTCCAGGGACGCGATGACGAACGGGAAACGAATGTCGAAGTCCGCCGCGAATCCCCCCAGCGGAGGTCCCAGAATAAAGGCAACGCCGAAAGCGGCCCCGAGCATGCCCTGCGCACAAAAACACACACAAGAAGCAAAAAAATAGGACAACAAAACCAGTTTCAGTCAGTCTTTTTCGGGCGGGGGATACACCGTAGTCGGGCGTAGTTGGAAATTGGGGGGGGGGGGGGGAGTGAGGTATAACAGCCGCGGGGGGAGGGGAGGGGGGGGGGGGGGTAAGGCTCCCGGTGATTGTACATGGTCCAGCGTAAATATATTCCAGCATAAATATATTCATACGTTTATGGCAGGGGCTTCGTAGCCGTTCGTGATCGGGGCAGGGATGTACGGGAGGGAGGGAGGGTGCTCCAGAACGTTAGCAGGATTTTTTTCGAGAAAAGGAGAGAGGGAGGGAGGCAGGGTTTTCCAAAACTTTCGCGGCCTTGTTTTCGAGAAGAGGAGGAGGAGAGGGCGTTCCAAAGCAATTTTTCGTCTTCTTCTTCTTCTTCTACTACTACTTCTCGAGAGAGAGAGAGAGAGAGAGAGAGAGAGAGGGACAGAGAGAGGGACAGAGCGAGAGCGAGATCGTTGTCTGCCGTTCGCCCAGGACAAACGCTGCACCGTCCGCCGTCGCCATGCGCCAAACTGGCGACAAACTAAAGCGGAACGGCTCGTGAAAGCCCAACACGCCCCGCCCGCCTCCTCAATGCGCCGCGAACAACGCGGCACGGTATTATTCTACGAGGTGCGACACGCGCATGCATAGTACTGGAGGAACACAACAAAAACAACCCATCGAGAAGCGACGGTTGACTCACGCCGTTCCTGAGCGGCCATCCATTCATCCGCGTGTCTATTCATCCGACCATCCATCCATCCATCCATCCACCAATTCACCTATCCATCCATCAATCCACT
Source organism: Nereocystis luetkeana (assembly GCA_031213475.1). Classification (NCBI taxonomy): domain Eukaryota; class Phaeophyceae; order Laminariales; family Laminariaceae; genus Nereocystis; species Nereocystis luetkeana. The sequence goes on from JARUPZ010000007.1 coordinate 8,960,212, forward strand.
CATCCATCCATCCCTCCATTCATCCACCCACCCATCGACACATCAAATGGTAACGTTCGGTAATTACTTTTCTTTCCAACAATACGTTCCAAAAAATCACGGAACAGTAATAGTAATATTAATAGTATGAATAGAGTCCCTTTCCGGCGGTTCATAGCGCGGAAGGCTAACAGAACAGCATCCATCCATCATTTCACCACCCCATGCCGGGGACATGACAAGACAAGAAAGAACAGGACACGACAGAGCACAGACACACTCGCCGCCTTACCAGGTTCTTGGACCGTTCCGCGCTCCCCTGGCTGACGTCCACGATGTACGCCTGGCTGATCGGGATGGAGCACTTCAGCATCCCCGGAAGGGTCCTGACAGACCAACAGACCGAACGACCGAACGACCGAACGATCAACCCAGCGACAAGCCGGCGAAGAACCAAGCCGCAGATCGCAGGAGAACAAAAACAACTCTGGTTCAGTTGTCGACAAGAGAGCCCCGTGGCCGCAAAAGCCAAAACCAACCACAAGCAACAACAGCAACAACACCACCACCAAGACAAACAGCAACAACAACAACAACAATACCGACCACGACAACAACAACAACAGCAACAACATCAACAACAACGACAACAATCACAACAGCAACAACAGCAACAACAACAACAACAACAACAACAACAACAACAACAACAATAAACATCAATTTGGCGAGGGATATGAACACGAAGTTTTTTACCTGTGCATCGTATAAACAACAATTTGGCATGGGATATGAACACGAAGTTTTTTTACCTGTGCATATAGCGCGAGCTACATACGAAATTATACACAGGGGTGAACCGAATATTTTAGGAGGCTTTTCGCTTGAGAAGTTCGTACAACCCCGACCCCGAGAGAAACCAAAAGAGAGAGAGAAAAAAGGAGACCAACAACAACGCCATGGGTTCTCAACACTCTTTGGGATTGCGGCCCCAAAGTACTAATAATTCGAGTGATTTGTGCCCACTACGGGCTATTATGGGTACGTATATTTATCGAAAAATGGCGAAAACAGGCAAATCACATTCCAGCGGTTTCAAATCGGGTGAAATTTTCCGACCGAAGAGCGCCCGTCTTCTCAATCAGAAGCATTTTGGTCAAACATCGCTACCCTTCATAGGCAGGGGTTCGTATTTCCACGCCTGACTCTCCAAATAACTCCGGGAAGCAGCAATTTTCAGCTATTCCCTAAAAGTAAAACCCGCACGTCTTTCTTCTCATTCCAGGGGGAAAAAGGCGTCTTTGGGAGGGGGGGGGGCACACCAACTATCATCCCCGGGTGGCCCATGTACTACATTGAGCACAAGTATACGATTCGTTCGGGCTTCTGGGCAGTCATTTTCAGTCATTTGTACCAGTACTGTACACGGTAGTAGTATTAATAGTAGTAGTAGTAGTAGTAGTAGTAGTAGTAGTAGTAGTAGTAGCAGTGGCGCAAAATGCAAGTATCCGAGTAAAGTTCGTCGGAATCAGCACCATTGCGGGTGCCCATAGTAAGCAGGACCCATCGTATACCACTCTGTCCCATTATATAAGCACATTTTAACACTATATATAGAACAAAACGGATACTATATTTTGGTACATAGTTGTAGACAAAAACCCTACCAGGTATACGAGTACATTACGATATTTTTACTACTGTAAGCATATCTGGTCCTGATTACCATGTTCCTTCGCGATATTAAGTAGTTGATATTTCGCTCTGTTCACGCGCTCCCTGGTTTCGTCCTGCAGCCGCCCATCCAATATTGGGGAAAAACTACCAGGTACTGCTCTATTTACGAAGGAACATAGTAATCAGGACCCATCATATACTCGTACGCATAAAGGAAAACATTACTAGGGATCGGGAACCCATATGATGATAAATCTGCAGTTTGTCGTAGAGAGAATTAGGCGTTATGGTTCGTATTCTTCGATTGGGTACGTATCTGTAGTACGTAGCTCACTTCGACAGCAGCAGCGGGCACTGTTTGGTTGATCGCGCTTGTGGGACTACCAAGTGGATAGATACCGCACGGAAAGGTGCTGGCAGACTGATAGGGCACGCGAACAGACAGGGCCCGTGGCTTGCACCTGGACAGCGGTCGCTCGCTGGGCCAGGTATTGGTGAATCCTGCGTTATCCCTAGGCGGCGAATGGTGAAAAAACGGGGAAAAAAAATATTTTTACAAAGTTTGTTTGGTCCTTTTCACTGTGTTCCCTCGTGATAGTGCTGATAGCGACTTCAGACGTATATATGCACGATTGCGCGTAAACAAACCAGGAATACAAAGTTCAAAGCAGTAAGTGAAACAACCACAGCAGGTGCGCTACTGCTCCTGCTGCTGCTGCTGCTGCAGCTGCTGCTGCTGCGTAAAGTGTATACGTAGCGATGGCGACCGTGTTTTCGCGAGGGTTAAGCATGGATGCCTCGACGAGCTTCCCAACGCCCCACCTCTGCATCTGCGCCGAGTTCACCCGTTCAATTTGTATGCACGCACGGGGTGGCCGCATATACGAGGATTAATCCGCGATGGCGACCCTCTTGGTGAACGTCATGGTATGCCACTCCGTGACGGCGGCAGACGGCTGTTGTGTCCTGCATGTGGCGCAGCTCTCGGTTGTCTGTCGGTGTCTATCGCGAGCTGCCGTTCTGCTACACACAGTCTGGAAGCGTCTAAAAAGCACAAAAAAAACGGGGGGGGTTTCATTCTATATGGAGGCGTTATTCCCCCCCCCAATATTGTATATCTGGTAGATAATATATATATATATATATATATATATATATATATATATATATATGTGTGTTGAGTTGCCGTCGGTTGACGAAGACGCTGTAAAACACGCCTCTCACTGCGTGAGCTAGACGACCAGGGAAGCCTTTTTTTTTTTTTTGGCGGTCACCACGGCTGGCGGTCGAGTTACTGTAGATCGTTTTGGTGCGGGGAGAACCTTACCTCTCTCCATACAAGGGGGGTGATCGCATCACGTAGTGTGTATATGGTGAGGCACCCACGCGGCAGTCACATAGGAAACCCGTTGCTGTCTCAGGAAGTGGTCACACCACAAAATAATTCAATTCATTGACGCTGTCATCCACAGGCAAGAAAACCCGCCTCAAAAGCTGCTCTTAGTAGGATGCAGCTCCGCCCTTCACGCGATTCGCCCAACACCTCACGTTTAAGCAATGTCTGCCTGGTCGGTGAAAACCCGACGTGCTCCCCCCCGGCATTGTAGGGATGCGAGGGTCTAGGGTCATACGGCGACGGCCATACATGATATCGAGTACGCCACCCCCCCCCCGGGAAAAGGGCGAGCTGGAATAAGGTGGGATAGCGCAGTCAAGAAAGTATGGAAGGATATAGGAGGAAACCAAGAAGAGATGATATCCGCAGAGGAGTTTGGGAGTTACAAGGCAGAAGCGGAAGGAAGGAAGGATAGAAAGAAGGGAAAGGCCAGCGCTGAGAAACAAGGTGAAATCGGAGAAACACTTGAGAGATATACGGGCGACGACTAAGCGAAGGGATAAGGAATAAAAACGTACTCGCACGGCCCACTGGACTTCGCCAAAACGCTGAAGCTGCGACCTCCTGTAGGGGACCTGGACCTGCCCGAAAGAAGAAAGAGGTATCTACCAGCAGCCGGGAGGAGGAGGAGGAAGCAGATGCATATATCTGCCCGTGTGGCAAAGCAATAGAGAGTAGAACTCACATAGTTTACATACCCTCGTAGCTACAGCCTGTTTGTGTGACCACCGGCAGGAATTCAGGGAATTGAGCTAATATGATAATGTGAATGAGCAAGAAGAAACGGGATCCATTAGAAGAGATTACGAGGGAAATAGAGGCGGCTACGGTGGCCAAAGACGACTAAGCCAAGCAAGAAATGAGTACGCCCCCCGCCTTCCCCATTTCTTCCTTCAAGACTCAGACGGTCGCCCCCCCCCGCAAAAATAGGGGGACGCGAGGAATATTCTCAGAAAAAAAGAAGACCTCGAGCCTTAAATAATTTCGGGGTGATTATAGCTATATATACCGGGAAAGAAGGATCCCTGCGTAATAATGTTGGGTATCGCACCGAAAGTTTTGATCGATCAACTATCGAAAACTTCAATGTGAAAAAAAAAACGAAGCTGTGAGATCGAAATTCCACCCACAACTAAAATTTGCAAGCTGTGTCAGAGAGTTCGATCGCGTGTTCGACGGGGTATGGACAGCAGTAGGTTTTGTTGGAGAGTTGTCTACAAATTATAAACATATCGCATCGAGCGCGTTTTGCGCTCCATCCCCTGATGGCGTCCCGCGTGTTTTTTATGCAGATGCTGAACGATAAGCTTCCATGCATCAAATATCGGTATCGCATATCATATATCGATTCAATTTTTCACTGTGTATCGGTATCGTATCGGACTCGATTCCGATATCTGCATCCTATGGAAATCGACTGCATATCGGTATCGTCTCGGACTCGATTGTTCATCGGTATCATATCGAAATCGATTATGATATCGGTATCGTATCGAGCTCGAATGTTCATCCGTATCGTATCGAACTCGATTCCGATATCGCCTCGAACTCGATTCCGATATCGTCTCAAAATCGATTGTTTATCGGTATCGTATCGACTTCGATTCCGATATCGATATCCGGTATCCAACACTGTATACCCTCCTCATGTGTAGCGCGCGCCATTCCATATCGGCGGGGTAAAACAAGGCCGGGGACCCCGATACTGGCACCAAATCGCACAAACCGCGGCCTCTTTCGCTTAACTAATGGACGACTCACAGACCCACCATCTCTACAATCACCACCACCCCCACCACCACCACCACCACCACCGCACCCGAAAATCCGCGCGAAGTATGGCCGATCGGACGTCATCACCAGACGAGTAAAACGAAGCACACCGATCGGCGAACGCAGTGTGTGGGGAAGCACGCAGTCGATAGAACGTACGTACCGGTGACCCGTCAGAAAGGCCGTACACATGTTCGTTCGTGCGGAAGGATTCGACTCCTACAGCGAAAAACCGGGTGGTACTTCAAGCCGCGCGTTCCACTAGAAGCACCCGCGCACCAGGGTGGCACGCCACGGGGCGGCGCGTGCAGCATTCAACCTCACCTCGAAGCGATGAAGGTCCACCTCCCCGTCGCATTGAGGGAGCCCAGCGCTCCGAGCATCGACCCGAGGCAAGAGACCTTGAGCATCGTCACGCGACCCACGGAGTCGCTGACCCGTCCGAGCATCTTCAGCAACGAGAGTAACAAAGCCGACGACAACAGCACGGGCAACGGCAGCAGCAGCAGCACCCCCCCCACCACCACCATCAACAAGCCAACAACAAAAACAACACCAACAACAGAGGCAGCAGCAGCAGCAGCAGCAGCAGCAGCAGCAGCAGCGAAAACAATATCAGCAGCAGCAGCAGCAGCAGCAGCGAAAACAACAGCAGCAGTAAAAACAGCAACAAGGACAAAAAACAGCAACAGCGGAAGGAAGGAAGGAAGCAGGAGGAACACTGATCACAAAAAAAAACGAAGAAAAAAAAGTTGCGAAAAAAAAAAAGCGGCGTCGAGGGAAGAAATACATTTCTTAACGAACCGAGAACGAACAAACGAAAGCAAACAATACAAAACAAAACAAAAAAGAAGCGCGCGTTGGAGAAAGAATCCCGTGCGCGACCCCTCCAGGCCGAGCGGTTGGGAGAGATCGAGCGTCACAACTATTAACTAACGCCCCGCGCGACACAGAGATAAAACCAACTGTCGACAGAGGCCACGGCCGGCTCTATAACCCTTTTTAGGACCGCCGTCCTGTTGCGGCGTTGTGGGGACAAAAAAAAATGTTCACGGTAGAATTTGATTGGTTTGTCCCAAAGAGCGGGACTGCAGTCCTTTTACAGTAGTAATAGTACCGCATTGTGCATGAACACATGCGTTCGGATCTACAGCAGTTCCAAGTCGTTTATCCCCGATCGGCCTAAAGAAAACGGGAGTGAGTGCAGTTTTGCCTTCAAAAGGTTTTCTTAACTCCTTTAGAACTCCAGTCCCGTATACGGGGACAAGGCACTCAAATTCCAAGCGATTTGTCCCCAATTGTCCCCACAACGAGACTGCAGTTCTAAAAGGGTTGACAGAAGCCTACATGACCCCGTTCCTGTTCCTGTTCCGAACAAAACGAGCACCGCGTCTCGCGTCGCACGAACTCCGCCGTCAGCTACCACCGCGCTCGATTCGTGGGAACACCAACCTTTGCACTGTACAGCAGTGTATGTAGCACTGGACTGCAGCGCACATAATAACATATATGTCTCTAAACTCCAAGAAAGTTGGGAGCGGGATCCTGAAAAAACAGTGAGGCATTAGCGCCCAGCTCATCAAAGAACACCGTAGAAAAGGGCGTTCAGTTCGCACACAGAGGCGGCTGGGGGGGGGGGGGGGGGGGGGGACGAGAGTGTGCGATCGTTTTTTCAGAGCTCGACTACGTATTCGAGAACGGGAAAAGGTTTTGCCAATGCCGAACAACGAGGCGTTTTTATTCGGAAAATATCTGGGTCGAGGGGGGAGGGAAAAGGAGCCCTCGGAAAACGGGGGAAAAAATACTGTTCGAGTTTTGAGTGGCACCCTTTGCTGTTGTCGAGAGAACCCCCCCCGTGAAAACTCACCGCTCCTATTGGTGCCGTGAACGTATACGATCGCTCTTGCCTGTAAATATAAGGAGTCGATTGTACATAAACATCAACATCCAACGGTTCTTACATTTCCGCCCGAAGTGGGTAACCTGGCAGGTAGAGGACTACGTGTAAGGGCTCTCGGGTAACCGCTCCTCCCTGTGTACAGGGCAGACCTCTCGTACCGTGTGTATTTGTATGTACGCAAGAAGAAATTGAACCGGGTTTTTCTTGCCACGGCAGTCTTGTTCCATCACGGGGGTCCACATTAAAATAGGACCTATGGTACACACACAAACCTGCACGTTTACCTAATTTTACCGACAATATTTGGTCCTATTTACTATGGCCCCCCGCCTCACTGCGAGTATACGTTTTCTACGATTTGCTCGGTGGTAATTTATTCGAACAAAACAACATCAACAACAACAGCAACAACAACAGCTGCGGTGGCGAAATCGAGGTTTTCGTGTGGAACCCACTTTTCCAAGCCGCGTGTGACATAGCGCGCACCACGTGAGGGTCATATATGACTTCCATCATGAAGGATATATAAATATATACCCCTGGTATATATTATACACACATAAATGTACATAATACCTGGTACCAGGTATGTAAATATATATATATATATACATACATCCCATTTCGACGGGGGTTATTCGCATGCACTGTACGGGTGCACCCCTCTCAAGGCTGTTCCAGCAAGTACGGCCTCGATATTCTTCCTACATACATCCTTCTGACCAACAACGGGCATCTTCGGAGAGTGGGCGGCGGGCGGGCGGGCTGGCGGGCGTCAGCCCGCCGCGGCGACTCCTCCTGGAACAGCCATGAAACCCTTACCGGGGCAACGAAGAAGCTGATGACGCCATACACCGATGCCACCCATCCCTGCCACCGTAGGTCCATCCCATGGCTCTCGAAAGCGGCCGGCATCGAGGGAATCTGAGGGGTGAGGGGGAGGAACAGCAACAGCAACAGCAACAGCAACAGCAGCAGCAGCAGCAGTTCAATTTATAATATTGAACGACCAAAAAAAATCCGCTCAAGTATACATAACATCATGCATTGACGAAAACCTCCCGCTAAGTGTGAGAGTGAAATGGATGTGTCTCGGGGTTCGGCCTGGGCCTGCAGCACAAGCTTCTCTTCGTGCGTTCGAGCAACCGCGCGCCGCCAAGCGGTCAGGCAGAAAGGGTGTGGCCTCACCCCACCTGCCTGAGCAGAAAAGGCCACGTGGTCGACCGATGCCGGACGCGCAGCCGCGAGGAGCGCGAAGCATCGAAACGGGAGGTTCGATCAAATGGAAAAGCGAGAGAAGAGCAAGAAAAAGCGGACACCGCCGAGCTGAGAGAGAGAGGGCGACGACGACCCCGAGTAGAGGTGCCCGGGTGTCTCCGTCCGCAGCACTTGGGAGCTACAAGTCCGCTGTCACCGTTGAAATCAGTAGACAGGGCGCAAAAGAGATCGAAAATAAATTATTACGACGACCGCGAGGTGATCAGCGTGGGCGAGACGGGGGGCCTACTTCACTTGCCACGGCTGTTTCATAACGGCTGGCGGTGAGCGCCGCCTCTGCGGAGCCCGCCGACAACGGTGCCTACGGCCGGTTCTCGCGAATGACGCGTGTGCTGTATTTTCGTCATCTCTTCCAAGAGGAGCTAGGCCACCTCGCCCGGGGTCATAGCTGCTAACGAGTCACCCCGCCGGGAACTCTTGATAAGAGGAGACGGAAGCCATCATGCGCCCCATCTGTGAAAACCTGCCGCAGGCACCGCTGTCGGCGGGCTCCGCAGAGGCGGCGCTCACCATCAGCCGACAGGAAACAGCAGTGGGTGCATGAAGCAGCGGTGGTAAGTGGATTGGACCCCGTGTAGCCCCTGCTAACCACCTCGGATGAAACCTCACGGTCGGTATGGGTTCGAAACCCGCTCCATCGTGATCTCAGACGCAGGGTTTCGGGTCCTGCCGTCGACGCCACATGTGCGATGGGTGTATCTCAAGCGGGTTCGACCTGGGTCTGCGGCAACCTTCTCTTCGTGTATATGCTGTAGCGTGGGGGACACTCCGGGTGACGCTCGGCACGGGAGGCCGAGCGGGAGTGACCGTTAGACGAGACACAAGTCGTCTCACATCGACGATCATGACAGCTGTCGGCAGCAAATTACTTGTAAACGTGGAGCCGCCTCAAGCGACTGCTGCTACTGCGAGTGCGAGCGGTGAGCCATCCTGCAGGGAGGAACAGCGTTTGGCGTTCGACCGCGGCCGCTCGACAGGCCGGTACGGCGCTCACGGTACGACGCCTGCACGGTCTCGGGAGGCCGTCCCGGAGATCGTGCGCCTGCAAACGAAGGGTGCGAGAAAGGTGTAGCACACTGTTTGTCACCGCCCTCTCGGCCATAAATACAAAAAAACACGATCGATTTCTAGACATGCGCGGGTACATACCAGGCACTTATTCGGGGGGGGGGGCTATCAGCGCAGGCAGCGGCCCCAGGGGTGATGGCATGCGGTGTCTGCAGAGCGCCCGCTCCCGCTTCCGACGGCGTAGCACGGGGGCGTGAGACCACCCATGCGAGCGCCCGCGGCTGAAAGCACGGGATGATCACAGTAAAGTCAGAGGTAGTCGAGGCTCCCAACTGCTATACGGGTGCGTCGCGGGGAGCCCGAGCAAGGGCCACTGCGAGCACAACGAAGCGACGGCAGGCCCACCACTCTCTGCTCCTTCGGTGCCTCGGCTGGCGGAAAAGGAAAGCGCGGAGACCAAAACCCGAGCCAACGCCGATGCGCTCGTCAAAACATAGGTTCCGAGAGCACCCAGGCAACGGTGAGCAGAGAGCGAATATTGCTGGCGAGGTTCCGCTGCACGTATGTATTGTACGAGTATTTAATTACAAACAAAAGCACGAAATAACAGCTGTGAGATCGAGGACCTCGTCGAAAGTCATCTTTGCAACTATTTGGGAGAGGAGCGCCCGTCGAAAAGAGAGACTTTGGGGGAGTTGGTCGAGGGTGAGGGCCGCACCGAGGGGAAAAGAGAATGGACTGGACGGGGCGCCTGAAGAGCACACACGTCGAACAGATCATGATCTATCCGTAGATCATCTAGACCCTAACCTGCCGTTTTGAGATGCTGTGCAGGATGATCTGTATGGTACAGATCCAACCCAACAGGAAAACATGTCCTAGATCATGCAGATTATACGGCTCCCACCCGGCAACATAAGCTAGATTATACAGATCATACACATCATATAGATAAGGAATGTGTATTCCCTGGAAAATCTAGATGATGAAGTGGGAATTACCTGTCTGAAGTATCAGTTTGATGTGGCACTAAGAAAGCGATCGATCTGCAGGAGGGATTCGGCACCACTTTCGAAAAAATGGCGCCAAGCAGCAGCACGTGAGGCCGACAGATGGCGGCGCTGGCGGGTGGGTTGAGGACGGAACGGGAAAACGGAAGTCCTCATGCGCGGAGATGGCACCACAGGGGAGGGGGAGTTAGAGCGGCAGCGCGACATCACGCGAAGGTCGCACACCGCGTCAGGCAGATGCAGATCACTGCTGTATACGGACACATCACACAGCTCATTTTTCATGGGTCTGCATCATCTAGACACGTAGTTTCCAAGGAGCTGATCTACAGACGCTGAACGTCTTGTAAGGTCGAAACTGCGACACCATGCGCGGGGCGGGGGGGTGGGAGGGGGGGCGTCCTGCTAACAAAGCGGCCGAAACCAGGCTCTGACCATCATGGTCGTTAGGTGTGCTTGCCTGGCCGGAGTCGGTACGCAGCAGCGTAAGGTTGCTCACACTTACCCGCTTGGCTACATCCCTAAAAAAAAATGGTCTACAGTTTGTACGCTTCAACCATTTTTTTTTCAAACCCTCCGGCGGATTGGAAAAAATAAAGCGTAAGGTCATCGTACTTACACCTTCAAAATTCGTGTTGTGTGCCAATTCAACCCTTCGCTCCCGTTGTACCTCGTTTTTCCTCGGCCTTGTCCTTTTACTTCTGTCTACTATTTTGTGTATATCTCTCGAATACTGAGTAGTACCCGTGGGTACTGGGTGAACTGGATGCCGTTCGGTAGAACGACAGCAGTAGTCATACGGCTAAACTCTCTAGTATTGATATTAGTAGTGCGTAAATATTTCAGGGCATATTCGTACTCGTAGCAGTGGTATCACGTACACCTGGCGAGCTCCATGGTACCACCTCAGGTAGACAGGGTAGGCAGAACAGACGGAGTAGATCGAGCCTATACAGAGTACGAGTAGCAACCTAGCAGACATCGAAGATACTACTATTAAATACGACGACTACTACTACTACTACTACTACTACTACTACTACTACTACTTCTACTACTACTGCACCTGGTATACAGCATGGTACCAGGTACTGCTGTGTGTGTATTCTTCTCTTCTAGGATTGAAGAATCGGCACGGACACTGATTGTGCTGGATGTCGACGGGTAGAAATAACGGTTTAATGTGAAGAACATTAATTCTTTCTACCCGTCGACATCCAGCACAACCAGTGTCCGTGCCGATTCTTCAATCCTAGAAGAGATACAAGTTCTATGGTCACAAAGTTACGCCACAGAGATACTACGTTGCCACATACCTGGTATGCAGTAAGCACCGCAGTGGGCAATGCAATGCCATGTCATCATACTAGATACGACAGCACTCCAGATAGCAGGCAGGTGTGTTCCTCTTTCGTTTTCACGACTACCGTGCGTTTCGTACGGTGCAGGCAGCACTTTAGACAGCATCCGCTGTAGTCAGCAGCCACGAGTTGGTTAGTGGTGGGAACGGGGGTACTCTTCTATGTTATAGTTGAGAGGATATACCCGCGGCCATGTTAGTTCAGTTTTGCACATTGGTTTTATCTTGTGTGCGCTTTTTTCGTCGCGTGTATTTTGAGGCAGCCGAATTTTCGTTTTTTTTCGTTTTTCGGATCTTCCTAGGGCTCCAGCACCTTTGTGTGACCACGGACTCCTTCGTCAGAGAGTTATTAATGTGAGAACAACTAGATACGACAGGCACGACATGCACATTCTATGAAATAGAGGAACAAAAGGAAACAATCAAAGAGAAAACAAAAACAAAGAAGACAGATCGAAAGAGAAGAGGAAAAAAAATGAAAGCAAAAACTAGAAGAAACAATCTGTCGTGCCCCCCCCCCCGCAGGCGAGGTGGCCAACACTTGAAAAAGAACGAGCTGGGAAAAAAGAAAAAAAGAACAAAAACGCCACTGCTTGTAAACAGAGTAAGACAAAGAACCAAGGAAAAAATAACAAAGGGAAAATAACAGGCAGACCAAAGCCCAAAGCACCCTCCAGGTGGCGGCAGCAGTTTGTGGTACGAGTAGTATAGGCAGGTTCTCCCTGCTATTCCGCCTAGTACCTTGCTACCCAGACTGCCGTCTCCGCCCTGCGTTCGTCAACTATGCCTAGCCCCTTGGCGTCAGACAATACGAAACGAGCAGAGAAGGTTCGTCATCCAACCACGCCACACGACTCCTCCAGTACGGCTTATCAATCAGAAAAGGAAGAGAAATAAATAAAATGAAAATCACGGAGAATCAGCGCAAGAAAGAAAAAAACAAAACAAAAAGAGAAGACAAGGGAAGACCACGTTCGAACCAGCTGCACCAGTTGGTGGCACTAGTAGTATGGTCATGTTCTACTTCCTAGTCGGCCTGGTGCCTTGCTACCCTGTCTGCCATCTTCTTCCTACTTTCGTCTACCGCAGTTTCCCTTCTACTCCTCCTGTTCCCCCCCCTCTCCGCATTCCCTTGGTCGGGCTTTCTGCCACTTCTCCTGTTGCCCCCTCCCCCCCCGGTCCCTTGGGCACCATCCACGGCGGATGCGCGGCGCTGCCTACTCATCTCAGCCTCAGCCTCGTGCCACCTCATCATGAACCGTTCGGCTGCTCCAAGGATCCCCCGGTACCACTTCCCCGCATTTTTGGCTGCAGTGGACCACAACGCGGTCTCAACTCCAAACACCAAGCAAGGGGGTAACTCGCGTTGACCCTTCGGTGGCTCGGAACTCCCTAAAGTCTTCGACTATGCATCTATACCAAGTCTTACACTGTCCGCCTGGTCTCGGGTTCTCCCCACCACAGCTATCGTTTCGAACATGACCCGACTGGGTAATCGCTCCTTGCTTTGCCGTGCCACGCCCCCCGCTAAGAAGAGCCGCCGTTTACGAATGGTCGTTTCGATGCTCTCGCAACGTGTCATCTTGAGGGCCTTCGCGTACGAGAGGGTGGCATGGTCAGTACGAAGTCGGCGCTGGAAGCCAATGACTCGCAACAGGACTTGGTGGTGAGCCGTTCGAAGCTTGTGGCAAAATTTTCCGCTCTGAGGGTCCACGTCACACACCCGTACAGCAGGGTCTCAATCACCTCGGCCTTCAGCATTCGGACTTTAAGGCTACGGGGGGCGGCCGTCCTATCATACAACTCCCGGCCGAACCGTTTGAGGCATGCTCGCATGAGGCGGATCCGTCGGTCGATTTCGAGCGAGACAGCGTTTTCGTGGATAATGCCGCCTAGGTATAAGAACTGGGTCGTCTTCTTATACCTCTGGCCTGCCGCTTCGATGACGAGCGGTGGTGCGAGGGTCGTCTGGTCTGGTGTTTGGAGGAGCATTGTCTCTGTCTTCTTTTCCGACACCGTGAGGCCTTCTGCTTCGAAGACAGTCCCGATGACTGTCATCATTTTCGCGAGCCCCTTAGCCGACTTCGAGACAATTCCTGCATCATCGGCGTACAACATGCCCCATACAGCCCTTCGCACGCACGCCAATGGCTCCTGCCGTTATGTTCGAACAACTCCAGCATCACTGAGTTGGACCCCTTACGATGGCTTCGTCTTGGCTGAAGCGTACTAGTACGACGTGTAACGCAGCAGCGAAGAACACGTTGAACAGTAACGGTGATAGCACACAGCCTTGCCGCAGCCCCTGCGTGACATCAAGCCATTCCGAGTGCTCGCCGTCATCAGTACGCACGCAAGCCCGCATGCCATCGTGGAAATTACGGATAAGTCTCAGCATCAGATGGTTGGTACGCCAAAGCGTGTGAGTACCTTCCATAACAGCTCTCGGTCGACAGAGTCGTACGTTTTCTGCAGATCGATGAAGCACACGTACAAGGGGATTTTCCTCTGTTGTTCGAGCTCTTGCAACCGGCGCACGACGAACAACATATCAATCGCTCATCGTGCGGGGCGGAAGCCGCACTACTGTTCCTCAGGGAGTAGTTCCTCGGTCTCGCAGTAGTTGCTGAAGCGGGACGCGACGATTTTCAACAACACTGCTGTAGGCATACCTGGAATGATATAAATATTGAACATTAGAGATCGGACCAGGTATATATTTCATACGTAGTAGTCGACTAGGAAGTAGAATATGACCATACTACTAGTGCTACCAACTGGTGCAGCTGGCTCGAACGTGGTCTTTCGTTGTCTTCTCTTTTAGTTTTGTTTTTTTTCTTTCTTGCGCTGACTCTCCGTGATTTTCATTTCATTTTTTCTCTTCCTCTTCCTTTTCTGATTGATAAGCCGTACTCAAGGAGCCGTGTGGCGTGGTTGGAAGACGAACCTGCTCTGCTCGGCTCGTATTGTCTGACGCCAAGGGGCTGGGCATAGTTGACGAACGCAGGGCGGAGACGGCAGTCTGGGTAGCAAGGTACCAGGCGGATTAGCAGGGAGAACCTGGCTATACTACTCGTACCACAAGCTGCTGCCGCCACCTGGAAGGTGCTTTGGGCTTTGGTCTGCCTGTTATTTCCCCTTTGTTATTTTTCCTTGTTACTTTCTCCTTGGTTCTTTGTCTTACTCTGTTCACAAGCAGTGGTGTTTTTTGTTATTTCTTCTTTTTTCCAGCTCGTTCTTTTTCAAGTGTTGGCCACCTCGCCTGCGGGGGGGGGGGCACGACAGATTGTTTCTCTTAGATTTTGCTTTCATTTTTCTTCTTTTTCTTTTTCGATTTGTCTACCTTGTTTTTGTTTTCTCTTTGATTGTTTCTTTTCTTTTCACTATTTCATAGATTGCGTATGTCGTGCCTGTCGTATCTAGTATGATGACATGGCTTTGCATTGCCCACTGCAGTTCACACTGCACACGTGGCAACGTAGTATCTCTGTGGCGTAGCTTTGTGACCACAGAACTTGTATCTCTTCTAGGATTGAAGAATCGGCACGGACACTGGTTGTGCTGGATGTCGACGGGTAGAAAGAACGGTTTAATGTGAAGAACACACACACACAGATAGAGTAGTAGACGGAGTACGGGAAGACAGGGTAGGCAGAACAGACGGAGTAGATCGAGCCTACACAGAGTACGAGTAGCAACCCAGCAGCCATCGAAGGTACTACTACTACTACTACTACTACTACTACTACTACTAAACCACTAATACTACTACTACTACTACTACTACTACTACTACTACTACTACTACTACTACTACTACTACTACTACTACTACTACTACTAAACCACTAATACTACTACTACTACTACTGCTACTATACCTGGTATACAGCATGGTACTGCTGTAGACATGCCTCGTATGATTTAAATATTACGAACATTAGAGATCGTATACGAGTATACCAGGTATATACGAATATATATATACATATATATTCATAATAAACAGAGCAGGTACAAGAATAAGCAGAGCAGACAGAGTGGTTAGCGTATGAAAAGTAATATGAATAGCAGTATCAATACCAGCCCTCTTGGGGACATCATGAGAGGAAAAAGAATGGACGATATGGAAGTGACGATTAGAGCGATGGAAACAGTACCTGCGTGATCGGGGGGGGATGAGATAGACTGGGGTCCGAGACACACCACAAGGAGTCTTCGTACGGCACTGGAGCGACATGCCCCTAACCCTACCGATACTGCAGGGCGCTGCTCACGGTGCTCCTGTTGAAAGACGGTTGGAAACTCCTTACTCAGTAGTTATCAACCATTGCTCCGGTCCATATCTCGGGGGGGCCAAAGGGGTTGTGGAGCAGACAAAGCAGATAACAGCAGTAGACCGAGCAAGGGATAGGCAGAGTAGTCGGAATGGACAGGGCAGGCCACCCGGGGCGGACGGCGCAAACAGAGTATCGTGGACAGAGCGAACAACCACAGAAGAAGCAGACCAAGACACAGAATGGGGGAGTACAACAGAGTAGACACATAACGGAGTGAGAGAAAGGAAACGAGCCGTCTTCGCTCTTGACTGTCTGTGCGCCCGCGTGACCACCACCCCCAGCACCACAACACCACCGGCATCAAAGCGCCCAATCAAGCGTCAAGGAATGGCTCTGCGACACCCAGAAGATGAAACGGCTGCTAACGCCCCCCGAGCGGTACGCAGCTCAGACCGCTTGTATCTTGTGTCCCCCCGAAACGGCATCACAGGCAGTACCAGGTGTACCGGTACGAGGTGCCAGATACCCTGGTATGCCTCTTGCCGTACGTGGTATAAATATGCAACGCTGAAACTGTCTTCGAGCGAAACAGCATACTTGGAGACTATATACGCGTGTGCGAGTCTGTAACAAAACGTAGAAGATATTCGTACTACTATCTGTTGTTGTTCGACTGCTTGCTGTCTACTGATAAAAACACACTATTACTACCAAAAATATACCTGGCACCCGGTCATAATATGCGTTCGGTGATCTCGAGTGGACGAGCCCGGTTCAATGCAGTTGGTTTGATGTCGAATGAAATCGGGGGAATGGGAGTCCACCGAGGTCGAGGCCGGGCTATTTCTATTTCGGGGGACCATAGTTAACCTCTAGGTATACATAAAAACCTACCAGTATATATTTAACCATTTTTACTTGTTGTTTTTTTGTTGTTGTTGTTCTCACATTAACTCACAATTCAATGCAGTCCGTGGTCGCAGGACAGGCTCCAATAACTCTGGAGTGGAAGAAATACCTCGGTAGTAAAAACAGAGGCAAACACAAAAAAACGAGCATACGCACTCCACCACTGCGGACACCAGGGAAGCAAAAAGGAGACTATTAATAGCAGACAAAAACCTAAAAAAGAAGATGAAGCTAAGCAAAAAAAAACAAAACAAAACGAAACAAAAAAATTACTAACAACATTTGGTCCTATTGACTATGGTCCCCCGTAATACCCCCACTGAGGGATATTTCCTGTCGCTGTACTCGTAGGTACCGTATGCCGCAGCAGTGACCACGTAATAATGTTCCCGGGTCAGGATGTACGGGACATCGCACGTGCTCCCCCAGCCCAGCCCAGCCCAGCCCAGCAAGCGCGTAGCTGCATGGTCTGGGAGGTCTGATACCTTGGGGCCTGCATATAAACGTATGTGGGCAGGCGCTATAGATGTCGGTAATCTTGGAAGGGCTGTATTAAGGTCGCCAGTCAAATCTATCTGGCACGCAAGTGTAAATATCATGAGCCGTGAGTCGTGGACCAATACCTTGAAGCTCGGAGTACAGCGATACGTCGGAGGTATTGGTGAGTTCTGATTCTGCGAGTGAGCACTTCGAACTTCGCCCCCTCTCGTGCGGTTTCGGGGCGTCCACATCGAAGTTGCGATGTTTTTTTTTTTTTGTTTTTTTTCTCGTCCCATTCATTATCTTCGCACATCTTCTTCTCTCTCTCCTTCCAACTCGTAACTCAGATCCGGGGTCACATAGCAGGCTCTTCTCCCCCCTTCCCGCTACGGTACGTGTGCCTTCATTTTTTATCGCGAGAAGATTTCAGCCTTTTCTTCCCTCGTCGATTCGCATCGAATTGTGCCTACCCACGCTGCAAGGCGCTCTCAACAATTGAATCCTTTTATTTTATTTTTGCAAATAAAGTCAAAGTCCGACCCACCTGGGGCTCGAACCCAGGACTCAAACAAGTAGAATTCGAGGCTAACCACTTGAACCACCGGGGCGACCGGCTCATGCGCAGATGTGCTTCAGTATTAATGTTAATATTAATACCTGGTAGTATCTTTCGGTGTTTGGACATTTGTTTCCTATCTGATTGTATTGCGTAGTCGTTGTTTCGCCGTTTCAGCCACAGGCGGGCAGACAAGACCCAAACGCACCGAAAATGTCAATCATGCAATGCTATGCATGTATCTCCATGCATCCAGTAACGGTACTATTCATAAAAACAGGCAGTACAACACGCACAATGGTATTAATAGTACTGCTGCTGCTGCACTCGACTCTTATGATACTATTGCTGTACCTCGTACGTAGGGAACAGAGAACACAGCAGTATGATAGCAGCAGTACGAGTACAGGTCGTACTTCTGCCTTTATACGCACGAGCGTATTATATTAATAGTGTACAAATGGTACCTGGTCCAGACGACTCGCACAGCAACAAACAGGAGTAGCAGTTACGCAGTGTTTCATACCTCCTCCCGACCACGCGATCAACAGCGAGTACTCGCGCGTACTACTGCTTGTAGCTGGTATCAGGTGGAGCAGAGTATGCAGTCACTCATCCACGTGTAAAGCTTTAGCCCCTTGATGCAAGGGGATAATACAGCCTAAGTTTGAGTTATACCAGTGCCAGATACGGCCGTACGTAGAGAGATCTCAAGTTGAATGAAGTCATAGCCTTTCCGACCACATCTATGGAGGGGACGCTGATTCGAAATCCTAACCCTGTCAGGGTGAGCGCGTCCACCTTTGGTAAATAAGGATACGGCCACCCCCCTACAGTTCACGTCGGCGTACCTGCACGGTCATGGTCATGAGATCCAGCGCCATCACGAGGCACAGCAGCCTGGAGTTGCTGATCCACAAGCTACCGACAAGTCTGGTCCTGTTGACACTCTTTCCATCGTGTTTGTCGTAGTCACCCTCCCGCGCGGACGGCGCGGACGACGTCCTCATCCCAGCGAATTCGGGGAAGTCCTTGTCAGATCGATGAAGGAGAATCTCCTGTACCGACTTATCAGCGGTATGGGGTACCTCCTCAGCCCAGGAAAGACAATAGTTGCTGTTTACGTAAGCGGTAAGCCCACATAGCACAGGGAACGGATCAGATCAAAGTTGGTGTTCAATATGTTCTTGTTGGCCGAATATACCGGGGTTGTACTTTGAATATCCCCGCGTTCCACAGCCGGGATACCGGAATGCACCACAGCAGGTCGTCTTTAGGTTAGGCTGCAGCTTGCTGGCTTCTGGTTGCCGTGATGTCACTCGCTCGTCGGAAAAACGTGGCACCCGCTACTGCCGTGGGAATTTTGGTAGCAGTCACGCTGTCGTGCTGGGGCCTCTGGAAAACAAGAGAAAAGCGGCGCAGCGCCCGACTTGCCCGCATCCAACAGGCCCTGAAAGAGGGTGCAACAGGGAAGGTATGCATGGCATCACACGATATCATCACGACTTTTACGTTTTTGCTCACGGCAATGGGCTGTGATCTGCGATGCTGTGATTCGTGGATAGGGACATCAGAAGAGGCATGCACGAGTATAGCTCGCGGCTTATGCCAAAGGTGTGGCAGTGTTGCTTGGTTTTCCCAAGCGCAAGTCATCCCAGCCGATGCCCATGGGTTTGGGAAGTCACCCCGCAACAAACAGGCAAGCATCGCGCTTGGACGGGGCCGGCGCGTACGTATGTAGCGTACCCACAGGCAGCTCACGAGGCTAGCCCGAACGCCCCGAGACGTACAATAATAGAGTTCAAGTGGTGCACCCTCTAAGCAGCTGCGCTCGCGATTCCTAGAGTTCGTAGCGCAGGGTGGTCGTCTTGCCATATATGTACGGCGAGGAGGGGCTGCTGTTATAACATTCAAAATAGCATACGTACGACATTCTGGCTGCTAGCGTACGACATTCTGGCTGCTGTTGCTGGTACTTTTCTGACCTGGTCCGAAATAAAAAGAAGGATGTGCCGCTCGTTGCATGTTGCGGCGGGGGTATATGTTGTAGCCGCTTGTTCTGAGTTTGAGATGGCCTACGTATTGCCGCACGTACTCGGCGTTCTGATTTTGGGATAGGCATACTGCTGCATGCACTCATGCATACCTGGTACGTGTACGTGGAAGGAATCGATGTCCCGGGCATGCCCAATGGTTTGCGTCTTCTGACACCGACAGCAGCAGCAGCAGCAGCAGCAGCAACAGCAGCAAACAGCAGCAGCAACAGCAGCAAACAGCAGCAGCAACAACAGCAAACAGCAGCAGACAGGCAAGCAGCAGCAGCAGACAGACAGACAGACAGACAGACAGACAGGCAGCCAGCCAGCCAGACAGACAGACAGACAGACAGACAGACAGGCAGCCAGCCAGACAGACAGACAGACAGGCAGGAGACAACACATGACACCTGAACGGCATACTCCTTCCTCGTACGCAGAAGCCGCTGCTTCCATTGAGGGTATCGTACTCCTGTGCCACGGAGGTCCCCATAGAAGTCGCCGCTCCTAACGTGTGCATAGCTACCCCCCCCCCCGAAATCACCGCAACCACAACCACGGCCAGTGCGCCCGTCCCCGACCAATCAAGTACCGCCGCCGCTGCTGCTGCTGCTGCTGCTGCTGCTGCTGCTGCTGCTGCTGCTGCTGCTGCTGCTGCTGCTGCTGGCTGCAGACTGAACGCATGAAACCGTCGGTACAGAGCGGCACGCGATGGATGATTTTATAACAATGCGAAATACGTCAGCTGTGAGCTCGACTGATTAAGACAGTTGATAGTCGATGATTGAAAAATCGAGGCCGCCGGATTATTATAAACTGTCTTTCGATCACAGAGGTGATTTATGGGAAGGTGAACTATTAGTAGTTGCCTACGATTCTGGACGGATATAGGTGTTCCATAGGCGCACGACCCTGATATACACAACCCGTCCATGGGTATGGCATCCCGTTTCTCCCCCGCAGACACAAACGCTTCGGGGTACCGGTGCCCCTTTCAGCAGCAGATTACGGGCGGTTGGCAGCACGGCTACCTCGTACCGGTCCTATCGTTCTACTGCTGTACTGCCGTATAACGCTGTCTCTGAATATAAGAAACGTGTTTACTATATTTTTTTTGTCAAAACGATGCTAATGTTTAGGGACAGCGTGGTACGTACTCGTTGTGAGGGTGATACGCAGCTTTTTTACCCCAGCAGGCTGACGCAACCGGAAATGAAATTAACTCATTGAAGCTGTCATCCATATCATATGCAAGCCCGCCTCACAAGCGGTTCTTAGTGTTTCGGGGGACCCAGAGTAAATAGGACCTACAGTGCACGAAAAAAACTGTATCTCTCCCCATTTTTACTGACAAATATTTAGTCCTATTTACTATGGTTCTCCGCAATAGGATGCAGCTGACCCTCGATGCGACTCGGCGAACACCTCATGGCTCTCCGCGGTTGGTGCAAGCAATGTTTTGCCTAGTCGGTGGCGACATGCTCCGTCCCGGCGTTGTAGGGATGCGAGGGTCTATGGTCATACGACTACGCCCATGCATGAACATGAGTACCCCCCCTCCCCACCGATGTCCCTGTGTGGCAACACAATAGAGAGTAGAACTCACATAGTAGGAGAATGTGAAATATGCAAGGAGGAACGGGACGTGTTAGAAGAGGAGGTGAGGGAAATAGACGAATGTGACATGGAGGAGTTTGATACACTATTTTTAGATGGAAGCGAGAAAACGATCGCTATCCTAGGAGTTAGATGGTGGGCCACAGGCCGCCAAACAGGAAGGGGATAGGCTTTCTATGTAATACAAGGCGCTTCGCTCCGCGGGCGGCCTACGCCGCCCGTTACGCTCGCTCTGGAAGGAAAAAAGTACATCAAATTATGCGAAGTGACAGAGATCCACGATTGATTGAGTTTAGGTCGTAATTGCAAACCGGCGACTTGATAATGCCAAGAGTCCCGCCGCCATGCTTCAGGAACAAACAGCTCCGACGCCAGCTCGAATGCCACATATGCGCTTCGCGTCGCGGATGTCGTACGTACGTACATACCCCAGGTAGGATACTGCTGCCTGTACTTATTTTCTTCTTTCGATATACTCTTATGTCTGTACTCGTATGTAGGAAGAAGACGAAAGCACAGCACGGCACAGCAGCAAAAAAAATGAAAATGAAACCGAAAACTCGGAAAGGGAAAAAAATCCCCGTCCCCTCTCGTGTAATAATTTTCTGCCTGATTGGAACACCTTGCACCCGGTAAAAAATAAGAAAAGAAAAAAACCGCACAGAAGAGCTTCTCTCTCAGCCTCGTACGCCGTCCGCCCCTCTCGCGACCACCTCGCTACCGATTCGGTCCGGGTAAAGCTTTTATCACTCTCTGCCACAATCAGCCCCGTCGCCCGCCTCGCGTGAAGCCCGGTGCTCACCGTGGCCGTCGTTCGCCAGCTCGATAACGTTGGTGTTCAAACTGCACACCTCCTTCTTTCAACTTCAGCGTGGTCGCAAAAATAAGCACCGCTTGAATAGTATCTTGCCCTCCTGAACGACCTTTATAAACTCGTACATACTCTATCAACAATCATAAATCGAAGCCAGCCAAAGCCCGTTCATGCATCCCTCGTGTATCGAGGCACACGCGACGCCTAGGCACGAAAGCGGCGACGGCGCTCCTTGCAACCCCCCTTCTACCCGCCAGCACCCGCGACGGTGCCGGGTCCTCCCGCGATGCCGTGCTCGGAGAACACGCACGCACGCGAAACGAAAGAAGAAAAAAGGAAGAAATGGCCGAGAAAACAAAGAACTGGTGGAAAGGTCGGGCAAGTAATGAAAGGAGGCGGTTTGGAAGTGGGAGCTCTGAGAGGCCAGGGATGCACCAACCGAGCACACTCAGGGGTTGTGATCTACGTATGTAGTTCTATAAGGAAGCAACGCAATGATCGCCCAATTGTTGGAGGTGTCTCTATTAGGAGTAGGAACGGTACTCCGTCTCGAAAGGCATACGTGGTCAATGGTCAAATGACTAAGGCAAGCAACAAATGAGTACGCCCCCCCCCCCCTCCCCAACCCACGAAGCATGCCTCGATACCACAAGAAACCTGGTAAGGATCCCCCCCTCCCCCACGAAACATACCTTGACACCCCGCGCAACCTGAAGATGACCCCCCCCCCGACCAAATACGCCTTCGACACCCCAAGAAGCGTAGCCAGGACCCCCCCCCCCCCCCCCCCCCCTACGAATTACACCTCGACACCCCATGAAACCTTGTCAATATCCCTCGCTCTACCCAAGAATCACGCATCGACAACCCAAGAAACCTGGTCATGATGCCATACCTGGTATAACTCATGGATAATTTTCTTGGGGTTTGGAGGGGTGTTTCGTGGGGGAAGGCGGGGGAGGTAATGTCAAGGCTTCTTGGGATGTCGAGGCGTATTTCATAGGGGAGGGGCGTCATCTTCAGGTTCCTTTGGGTATCGAGGCGTGTTTTGTGGGGGAGGGGGGGGCATGATTAGGTTTGTTGGGGTGTGAAGGCGTGTTTCGTGGGAAGGGGGGGGGCGTGTTTCGTGTGGCACAGGGGTGTCATGATGTCACGAGCCCCCCCCCCTCCCCCGAAACACTCCTCTAAACCCCCGGGAAACCTATTAGTCTTCATCTTCAGATCTGTTATATGTTTTTTCACCTCGGAGGGCATCGGCTGACTAGTCCGCCATCCGTAACTGAATCCGGGACCCCTCCCTTATGTACAACGCCACCTTGTACAAAAAAACCCGTGCATCACGTTTTGGTCTATTACCATCTTACACGTCGGCCAAGACCCAACCCCACCCCAACTCTCACCCTATTAACTCCAATCCTCTTGGGTGCCTCGGAGTGAATGGAGGCGTTTTGCGCGGCCCCGCCACGTGACTGGGTGGCGTTTTAAGAGGTCAGCCTCGCCCAATCACACGGCAGTAGTGTTGCACAAGGCGGTGTCACAGTTAAGGCCTCTTGAGTATATAAACAATGCGGTGTTGTTTTTTTGGCCTGTCGACTGGTTGCCTCTCTTATATGGTGCTGTGGTGTTACCTGTTAATACCTGGTATGCGTTAAGGCTGCTGCTGTTTGCGACCTGCCTTTTGGGATGGTCAGGTTCTGGATCTGCGGGAGGAAGACAGGTTCAACGAGGCGCGCGTTCGGGGCTCTCACAACATTCCCGTGGGCTCCCTCTGGGCCGACAACAGATGGTGCGAACAGCAGCAATCGATGGCAATGGCAATTGACAGCGATATTAGTGACGGGCACAACGATAGCAGAGACAGCGGTAGCGACAGCGGCAACGGCAACGGAATAGCAATGGCAGTAGCAACACCAGCAAATGACAGGATAACAACAAACGACAGATGGTGAAGACAGCTAAACAACAGCAGTAGCGACAACATCCATGACAACAACAAGGAACGATAACAGCAACATCGGCGACGACAACAACAGACGTTTGTATGTAAAACTCATGTGTATAACGGCAACCATCTTTCCTTCGTCTGGTGGTACTTGCATCATCATCGGACGGGAAGGGGGCCGGGGCGGGGGGTTGCCATGGTGGATGTACGTGGGGGACTGGGAGCGGAACGAGGGCGGGGGTTGGGGATCCGATGTTGACAAGGGGATGGGGGTGGGGTGCGAAGGATGGGGATGGGCATGAGGGACGGAGATGGATGGGGGCTGTTGGGAAGAAGATGGGGGGGAGGGGGGGGGGGGGGGTGCTCATTTGTTGCTCGCCTTAGTCGTTTGGCCATTGACCACGCATCCCTTTCGAGACGGAGCATCGAACAAGATGGGGGGGGGGGGGGGGTGTACTCATTGTCAGGCATGGACGTAGTCGTATGACCATAGACCCTTGCGTCACTATTACGGGGGACCATAGTAAATAGGACCAAATATTGTAAGTAAAAACAGGCAAAATAGATAGGGTTTTGTCTGCACCGTAGGTCCTATTTAACTGTGGTCCCCCGTAATACAATGTCAGGACGGAACATGTCGGGTTTTCGCCGACCAGGCAGACATTGTTTGCATCAAGCGCGAAGCGTCTTGAGACTTTCCGGCGAGTTGCATGGAGGGTGAGCTGTATCCTCTCTACTAAAAACCGCTTGCGAGGCGGATTTTTGGCGCCTTGTGCGTGCTTTCTTTCAATCTGGATGACAGCGTCGAATGGGGAGGGGTTGGGAAGGAGGTAGGGGATGGGGATGGGAGTGGCTTGACCGCCCACTGCTTCGTTGTAGGTTTTCCCCCGATGCCGAATCGATGTGCTCCCCTTGTCGCGTCCCCTATCCAGGCGTCAACGCCGAACGCAGAGCGGCCGGGTCGCGCGGAACTTTTGTTTCGACCCAGCCGAACCGCGAGTCCAACCCGCCGTCCTCGTTACCGATACGTACCGTTACCCGGTACCGTTGTCGCTACAGTTACCGCTGTTGTTACCGCTACCGTTACAGTCACCGTTACCGCTACCGCTACATATACCGTTACCTGTTACCGTTGCAGTCGTCGTTACCGCTACCGCTACCCGCTACCGTTACCCGCTACCGTTACCCGCTTTCGTTTCCGTTACACCTTCCGTCACACCTTCCGATACCGCTACCTTTGCCGCTTCCAGTGCCGTTAGTCACCGTTACCTGGACTGTTACCGCTACCCTTGCCTCTTCCGTTGCCGTTGGTCACCGTTACCTGGGTCGTTCCCGCGACCTTTACCGTTACCTGTTTCCGTTACCGCTACCCTTACCGCCACCCTTACGGTTACCGCCTCCGCTCCAGTTACCGTTTCAGTTACCGCTACCGTTACCTTCTCCCAATACCACGGTGTCAGGTACGAGCTCCCCGAGCAGCACGAACGCCTCCTCGTCCTCATACCGCCCTACCCGGAGGAGTCTCGCGTTGGCCTTGCCAAAGAGATCGGAGGCCGTAGGGCCAAAGATGCAACAACGGTCGTGGTAGCCGACGAGGCCCTCCTTAACATGGCCAAGCATTTCGGCCTCTTGGAAGAGGGCCCGCCGGAAGAAGGTGGGCTTGGTCTGGCGGGGTGTTATGGAGTATGGAGGGAAGTCCTAGGGGGGTCTGAAATTATCTCGGAGTATCTGGGCAGGGGGTTTGGGGGGCCAGGTAGGATCTGGGGGGATACGTGGGGGGGGTGGGGGGGCCTGGGGGTTGGAGGGGACAAAGGGGACTTGAGGGACCTGGAGGGGGCGGGGGGCGGGAGGAGGGGGGGCTGGGAGGATCCGAGGAAGTCTGGCGGGATCTGGGAGGGCCTGAGTAGGTCTGTAGCATGTAATATGCGCCCCGGGGTTCAGGGGGCAGAGATACACACAGAGAGAGAGAGAGAGAGAGAGAGAGAGAGAGAGAGGGAGAGAGAGAGAGAGAGAGCAATGCCGGCACTTGCACCGCCACCAACACATGCACATACACCGACATCACCGCCGCCACCACCGCCACCACCTTGACGCGGTCGCAAGATCACGTGAGCGGCATGGTGTCCAACCTTATGTGTGTAGCCGCTTTTTCGCCTCTTTTTTGCCTTGTTTATTTTCGTGTTTTGTTTTTCATTTTCGGCGCGCAGGTGATGCGAGGTCGTCGGAGACGCTGTTCACGCCCTCTCCCTTCCTTACCAGAGCGGCGGTGGCGGCGATCGAACCTCACCTCACACGCACCTGGTGAGCAAATACGCCATTGTTGGGAAATGTACATGGTACGAGGTTGGGGGGGGGGGGCCTTTGACGGCGACCACCACAATGTTTTTTTTTTTTTTTTCGGGTGTTTTCAACCAGTGTGTACGAGCGAAGCGTGAGCGAAGCGTGGGCGAGCGCCCAGCGCAAGCGCACGTAGGGACCATGGTTGGCGCCGTACCGCGCGTGTGGCTCCTTGCATTGCTGCAGCTAGGGGGAGCCGATTTGTATCAGCGTCTGTCTGGTCAAGCGGTGGCCCGTTTTTCTGCATTCATCGCCTTGTTTATCGTGTGTGTGTGTGTTTTTTTTTTTCTTGCTTCCAGGGCTGGTCACGGATCGGGTCGGGTCAAACCTCGCGGGTCGGATCGGGCCGGCCCGGGTCACCTATTACCCGATCCCGACCCGACGCGTGAGATTTTGTGAAGACCTTCCGAGGGTGTGTCTTAACCCCCCTCAGCGAGCTTTGTTACGAACCGAATGGAATGTTATTTGCCGCATGAATCGGTGCTGATTGGTTGTGGGAAACGAATAGGTTCTGTGCAGCCCGGGAAAAACGGTATATTTAGGAAGAGGAGGAATAGGTGTTGCGCGCCTCTTTCTTGTTTGGGAGGACCGAACGGCCCGACCGAACGGGAACGAGTAGCATCTCATTTGATGTAGATGGACACCCCCGAAGATGGATGTGGACAACAATATGCCGTGGCATGTGCTAATAAACATACCGTTCGCGCCTTTATTCGGCTGGCGAGCCCCAGGATTCTGCATGGACCCAAACACGTTTTTTTTTTTTTAAAGATAGGAACGGAACGAGTGACCACGAGCAGCCTCGTTCCGTTCCGCTCGTTCCCATTCTCCTCGGAGGGAGTTAAGACACTCAAGACTAGACGCCCTGATCCGACCCAACCCGTGACCTGTTGAAGGCCTCCAGACCCGACCCGGCCCGCGAGTCATGTCATGGCCAGTGCACAGCCCTGCAATTTTCCCCCGCTGACTTCTTACTGGGGTTAGCAGGGAGATCGATCCTTTTCGGCGTGTGCGGTATATGTGCCCTCGTCACTATTTGTCCCCGCCCGCCCGCTGACACACACGCCTCCGCGTACTTTTTGCGTGGCGAAAACCGCAGGCTGCCGCTGACTTGTATCGACATCGGATGCGGAGCTGGGAGGGATGCGGTCTGGTTGGCGAGAAGAGGCTGGACGGTGCGAGCGTAGCTGTTACTGTTGTCGTTGATGTTGTTGTTGGCGGCGTTGTTGATGATGGTGTTGGTGTTGTTGTTGTTGTTGTTGTTGTTGTTGTTGTTGTTGTTGTTGTTGTTGTTGTCGTGGTCGGTATTGTTGTTGTTGTTGTTGTTGTTGTTGTTGTTGTTGTTGTTGTTGTTGTTGTTGTTGTTGTTGTTGTTGTTGTTGTTGTTGTTGTTGTTGTGGTTGTTGTTGTTGTCGTCGTTGTTGTTGTTGTTGCTGTTGTTGCTGTTGGTGTTGGTGGTGGTATTGCCCCCCCCTCCCGTCCCCCCACTCCTTCAAAGCGGGGCAATGGTGCGTGTGTGTTCGCGGCAGCGTACTCGCACTTGCAGTCTTTCTCAGTCTCCCGCCACCACCATGTATATATATATACATACTTCATGTTGCTGGAACACCACGTTGACCGAATATCTGGCACCAATTACCGATACGATACGGCACCCATTTCCATGTCCAGGGCCATGTAAAAACGGTGGGAATATGGAGAAAGATACCTCTTCCCGGTGCTCTTTTTGTATGACAGTCGTCGCCCCCCCCCCTCCCCCCAATGCTTCTTGGATGATGGCGCTCCTTATTTTATCATTTGGCAGGTTACGGCGGTGGACTGCTGGAACCAAGCGCTGCGGAAGACGGTGCAGCTGGCGGCAAGGATGGCCGTTTCAGACAGGCGAGCAGAGGGACCCCCCCGCCCACCCCTCCATTACATTTACCAACTCCCCCCGTCCCCACTCCTGTTTCGCGTTTTACCACCCCAAGAATAAAAATTAATCCGGCGCTGTCATCCATATATGTGTAAGTTCGCCTCACAGGAGGTTGTTACTACTTGGTAGGATGCAGCTCACTCTTCATGCGACCCGCCCATCACCTCACGGCGCTTCTCGAAGCTTGTTGGTGCAAGCAAATGAATGCCTGCCTTTTGATTGGAAACCCGACGTGCTCCGTCCCGGCATTGTGGGTGATGCGAGGGTCTATTGTCATACCAGGTACGAAGTACCAGGTATACGACTATGGCCACGCATGGTATCAAGTACATCCCCCCTCCCCTCTCCCCTGCCGCCTCTGCTAACTTCCCCACCACCTCGAACCCCCTAAAAGTGTCGAGGTTTTGAGGGGCAAGGTTAAGCATACTGGAGAGCTGCACTTGTCTGCCAAGGCCGAGCAGGCTGGGCGTTCAGCAGCAGCAGCAGCAGCAGCAGCAGCACCGGCACCAGCAGCACCGGCACCGATACCAACAGCACGTAACGGAGGCGGAAGGGACGGGGGGGGCGGGGATAATGCTGTTTTCCTAGCCGAGGGGGCTTTGGTCTCTGCTGAGGGTGAGAGGATTGCTGAGGGTGGTGGTGGTGGTGGTGGTGGTGGTGGTGGAGGTGGTGGTGGGTGGGTGGGGGGTCGGGGTGGCGCCGTGTTCGAGGTGTTCTTTTTTCGTTTTTGTGTTCCTTCGTCGTCCAGTGGGCCATGTTTCGTGGTATTAATAGTAGGCAGTCTCGGCATCGTGAACCGTTAATAACCGAAAGTTGTTACATTCGGTTTTTTTTTTTTTTTTTTCGGTTTTTCACAAGGCCGATAGCCCTCTTTTTTTTTTTTTTCTTTTTTTTTTTTTCTTAAATGTCCGGTTTTTATTTTGCCAGAAAATAATATTAAAAAAAAAAAACGGGACGGAAACCGACGGGCATTTTCGGTTCCACCCCCCCCCCCCCCCCCCCCCCACCGAAATACCGAAATACACCGTTCGTTTTTTTTTGGTGCCGATTCTTCTCTCTTGAGGAGCTCTAAATTTTGTTAGTAAAAATGGTCAAATATATAGGTTTTTATGTATACCATAGATCCTATTCTGATTTTTTCGGACCGTGTGTATGTAATATTACGGGGGACCATAGTTAACAGGACCTATGGTGTACATAAAAACCTATATGTTTAACCATTTTTACTAACAATATTTGGTCCTGTTAACTATGCCCCCCCGTAATAGTAATACTTCGTATATACGGTACGCTTGGGGCCCGAGTGTTACGTATTTCCGTCGATAACTTTTTTCTTTTTTTTTTTTCAGCGAAAAATATAAATAATTGGACGCTTGACGTAGCCCTCCTTAACCCCTTTAGAACCGCAGTCCCGTTTTGGGGACAAATCACTCAAATTCTAAGTAATTTGTCCCCCAAAACGGGACTGCGGTCCTAAAAGGGTTAAGGGCCCATCCTTAAGGGCTGCAGCCCCGTTTCGGGGGCGAAGCACTCCAGGAATTTCCCTTGCAGGGACTCCCTTTCTTGCTCCCGCCCTTTTTTTTTGGCGCCGCCTGCCGGCAAAGCTTTATGTTTTCGTGAGCTAGCCCTGTGTTATTACGGGGGACCACAGTAAATAGGACCAAATAATGTTAATGGAAGACACGCAAATATAGAGGTTTTTGTGTCTACCGTAGGTCCTGTTAACTATGGTCCTCCGTTTTTGCGACGATGAATATCGAGTATCGCACGATACCGAAACCAAAAAAAGAAATTGATTGAAACATATTTTTTTTGGGGGGGGGATGAAAGTAAACGCTGTACCAGCGTAGTTTTTTATTTTACGAATTAGGGGAGACGAAATAGAGTCGAATTTGTGTTCGTGCAGAGCAGTGCTTTACTGTGTGTACTATTTATTTCGGGGGACCATAGTAAGTAGGACCAAATATTGCTAGTAAAAATATCAAAATATATACCTGGTAGGTTTTTGTGTCTACCGTAGGTCCTATTTAATATGGCCCCCCCCGGAATAACAGGGTTGGCTATCGCACTAAGTTTTCAAGTTTTTTTTTTTTGTTTAAAGATGTTGGGTAGTTTATTTACCTAAGTTGAGGAATCCCCCCCCCCCCCCCTCCCCCCCCGCTCGCCGTCAGTCAGAAGAAAATTGGACCAAAAAAGGTACAGTAGTACCCGAATTGGCCAAAACAGGGTAACATCACTGCGGTCGTAGCACGCGTCTTCAGTACTCCTATAATATCGTACTGTAGATCAGATCAGATCAGGTCAGATCAGATCAGATCAGATCCTCTATTCCTTGTGATGTAGGGTAGACATTTTTGGGCAAGACAGATCAATCGGTGTCTCACACATTTGGACGGAACAGACCAGGTCAGATCAGATCAGATCAGACCCCCTGTTCCTCATGTAAGCAGATATTTCGAGGCTCAAAAATCGTGCAGCAGTACGTACCCCTATTTAGTGTTCATAGCATGCCTCGGTCGGTGGTTGGTGGGTGGTGGGTGGTCTGTGATCCCATGGTTGGTGGTCGATGGTTGATCTGGCGCGCCACGGCACCGTCTTTGCTTGATTATAGTGCAGAAGGGGTGCACGCATTTCTAAAGACCCTCCGGTTCGATGCCACAGCGGCAGTAGAGAGATGATACCAGGTGAGTCGGCTTGTCGCGAGAGAAAGAAAAAAAAAAATGCTTCGAACTTAGCATGTACGGGATAATATATACCAGGTATATTTTTTTAAAAGTTGAAGCTACTCGCGAAACGGAGATGGCCCCCCGTGAAATGGCTGTGTCGGCGGGGGTGGTTGCGCTGACAGATAGGGGGGTGCACTCGACAGGAGAGATGTACTCGATCTCATGCATGGCCGTAGTCGTATGACCATAGACCCTCGCATCCCTACAATGCCGGGACGGAGCGGGGGGGGGGGGGGGGAGGTTCCTCGGCCGAGGAAGTGCTATTCTCCATGTTGCAGCCTCCGATGTGTAGGTCGTGTTACCCATTTTTATTTGCAAGCCCCATTTGATATGGTGCGCTGTTGTCGGGACCTCGTCCTGTCTGCGGTCGGGTGGGGGCTGTGTTGTGGAGGTCCCTCACGCGAGTAGCGCCGTTGGCTGGAATGATGCCTGGTGGCCGCCAGGATTATATGTATGGTGCCGCCAGGATATTTTTTTTTTGCGGGTGCATATATACCAGGGGTACAGGGGGTGGGGGGGGGGGGGGGGGGGGGGGCAGGGAAACAAAATGCATCAGCGCACAGGAGTGCTGGCAGGATCAAGTAGCGCCCATGCCGCACGTACGGCTCCTCGAATGGTACTGTTACGGGGGATCATAGTTAAGAGGACCAAATATTGTTGGTAAGAAAGGTACCATGGTAAAATATACCAGGTATAGGTTTTCATGTATACCATAGGTCCTATTAACTATGGTCCCCCGCAATAGCTCGGACCCTTCTTTTGTATTACCCCCCGATCGCGCAGTAGGCCGCTGCTGCAACCGCCACTTCTTTTATCGTCAATATTCCCCCCTGAAATCCCTCCAAGCGGCTTGGGATGTTTGTCAGAAATTGTACGTGTAGAACATGTTTTTTTTTTTTTTTGCAGTTTTGAGTTCCACGATTTTGGTATACCCGGCCATGCATGACATGAGTACGTCACTTCTCCCCCCCCCTGCCTACACCGGAAAATAAATCAACTCATTGAAGCTGTCGTCCATTGCAAGTCCGCCTCAAAAACGGTTCTTAGTAGGATGCAGCTCACCCTCCATGCGACTCGCCAGATATATACCTCACGGCGCTTCGCGCTTGGTGCAAGCAATGTCTGCCTGGTCGGTGAAAACCCGACATGCTCCGTCCCGGCATTGCAGGGATGCGAGGGTCTATGGTCATACGACTACGGCCATGCATGAGATCGAGTACATCTCTCCTATCGAGTACACCCCCACCTGGCTCGACCCGCCCCCGGGCCCGCCCACAACAACTAATTCACCAATTCAACTTTATTGTCAATGAACGTTCTTCTTGTTCCCCCCCCCCCCACCACCCCCCCTCCTCCCCCCCCGCGCGTTTTCCTTCCCCTTTCTCCCCGCTTCCTCCCCCCTGCCCCTCTTTCCCCCTGCCCTTCCTCCCCCCCCCCTCCCGTCCCCTCCCCTCTAGAGGGGGAGGAGGAGGAGGACCGCGTGATCAGCAAGGCCACGCCGGCGTCCGAGTACGGCGCCCTACAGCCTCGTCGTCGCCATTCGCTTCCTAGAGCGCAGCGCCTTCGACACCCTGGCGAGGCTCGTCGACCCTCGAGGCGGCTACCTCCTCCTGTCCACCTTCATCGAGGAGGAGAGGGAGACGCCGCCCTCCCTGCCGAGGCTAGCTGGACAAGAGAGCGAGGGGAGGGGTAAGGGAGGGGGGCGTGGGAGGGAGGGAGGGAGGGGAGTGGTGACCTTGGGACGGAGGGGGCGTGGGGGCTGGGAGCGATAAGCGTGGGAGGGGGGAGGGTGGGGGGAGTAAGCCTGGAGACAAGGGGGAGGGGGAGTGTTGAAGGGGACTGGGGAGATGGGGGACGCGGCAGCGATAAGCGTGGGGGGTCAGGGGCGCGGGTTTGGGGCGGGGGGGCGGGAGCCCGAGGGGTGGGAGGGCGGGGGGTGGGCGCGAGGGACGTCAGAGTGCGGCGGGAGGGGGGAGCGAGGCAGCAGGGGCGAGCGTGGGGGGTGGGAGCAGCGTGGGAGGGGGAAGCAGGGGAGGGGAGGGCGAGGGACGCTGGAGAAAGGGACGGGGGGCCCTGGGTGCGGATACCTTTGCTAGTGGTGGTGGTGGTGGTGGTGGTGGTGGCGGCGGTAGCGGCGGTAGCGGCGGTAGCGGGGGCAAGAAGGGAAAGAAAGGGCCGCGTTCCGCGGCGGCGGTGCTGTCGGCAGCGGTGGGAGCCGCGACCATGGCGAGGTGGCCGCACGACAGCCCCAGGGACCCGAAAAAATCCTGAGAAGGGGCGAGCTCGCGCAGTATTTCAGGGACCGACACGGGTTCGAGGTGGTCGAGGATAGCGTCGACCGTCTCCCGGACGGACGCCCGGTGGCGTGCTTCCTGGCGCGTAGGGTGAGGAGGGCGATATAGGGGGGGGGGTGGGGGGGGGGGGGGGGGGACTGGGGGCGGGGGAGGGGGGGGGGCAGAGGGAGGAGGCGGGGGGGGGGGGGGGGGGGGGGGGGCCGTACTTAATTGTTGCTTGCTTTTGTCATTCGACCATTGAACCATTGACCCGCCAATCCCTTTCGAGACGGAGCAAGTGGGGGGGGGGGGGGGGGGGTACTATTTGTTGCTTGCCTTAGTTGTGCGAAGTGTGACCGGAGACCCCTTTTCGAGATGGAGAGGACAGGAAGGTCATCGAACCACTCGGGCTTGTGTTGAATGTTTCTTTAGGCACTCTTCATGCGGCGTCGTTTGCTTGTGGTTCGTCTGCTTGCCGACCAGGGAGAGCCCAACCGCGGAAGCTGCTGGCCTATCGAAACGCCTCGTATCATGGAAATAAATTGGTAAAAATTGCTTCTTTCAGAGATTACCCGTGCGGTTGACTCTTCTCGTAGCGGTGTTCTTCGTGTTATTATGTCTCCGTCGCCATTCTTCCCTTGTCCGGTTTTCATGCGCCTGATCCCCCCTCCCCTCCCCTCCCCTCCCCTCCCCTCCCCTCCCCTCCTCCTCCCCTCCCCTCCTCCTCCCCCCCCCCCAAAAAAAAACGAATTGAAACGATCGACAAAAGTTACCCTTGGTAGTGAGCTCTCCCAGCAATGCTAGCAACACCTCCTCGGCCGCGAGCCCATGGAAAGACAATGGCCAGCGCTTCCAACAGCAGCAGCAGCAGCAGCCCCAGCATCACCATCAACAGCAACAGCATCAACACCAGCAGCAGCAGCAGCAGCAGCAGCACGATCAGCAGCGGCAGCAGCACGATCAGCAGCAGCAGCAGCAGCACGATCAGCAGCAGCAGCAGCACCAGCACCAGCAGCAGCACCATCAGCTGCAGCAGCAGCAGCAGCAGCAGCAGCAGCAGCAGCAGCGGCAGCAACAGCAACAGCGGCCATGGGACCTCCCCGAGCCCCCCATCGCGTCACCACCGTCCCCGTCCCTATCCCTATCCCCATCCCCATCTCCGTCCCCCTACCGTCTACGACATTCGCCGCCGCCGCCGCCGCCCCCCCGACCTGCAAATAGCTTCAATATCATACCGCCCGGGGAGAAAGAGCGCCGATCGCCCGCAAGAAGTTTCCCGTCATTTTCTTCGACCCTCGTGAACCCCTCCGAAGGCGAGGAGGATGGCTGTGGCGGAGACGGTGGTGGTGATGGTGGTGGTAGTGGTGGTGTTGGTGTTGTTGGTGTTGGTGGTGTTGGTGCTGGTGCTGGTGTTGGTGTTGGTGTTGGTGGTGGTGGTGTTGGTGGTGTTGGTGCTGGTGCTGGTGGTGGTGGTGGTGTTGGTGCTGGTGCTGGTGGTGGTGGTGGTGGTGTTGGTGGTGGGAGTGACGAAGGTGGTGGCGATCGCAGCGAGCCGTGGAGCGGCTATTCTGGTGTCGGTTCAGGATCGGTTCGAAATTTCGCCGTGAGGCAAATACGCTGAAATAGGAGGAGGAGGCCGCGGTGTGACCTCTTCTGACAGACCGCTCCCCCTGGTCTAAAAACAGTATAATAGGGCCCAAAGAGGCCTTGCTTGACACGTCCGGAAAAACCGATCTCCTGTTACGGGGGGGCATAGTGAATAGGACCAACTATTGTTAGTAAAAATAGGTAAATATATACCAGGTACCGGGTAGGTTTTTGTCTGTACCGTACCTGGTAGGTCCTATCGACTATGGTCCCCCGTAACAACATATACCAGGTGCAGTTTATTTCTATATATACCGCTCTGACCGGGGATTTAGTCACCGTTTGGACTCTGATGTGAACGTACATTCGCGGCTAGAGCTGGACGAGAACATGATCACCTTTTGCACTCCGTCGATCAGGGCGGTATTCACAACGCATTTCCCGCTAAGGCTGCCTAGGTTTGCGCCTGGCCTCACCGAATGGCGGCGGAGAGTTTTCGTTTGGGCGTGGTGTCCTGAAGGAGGGTACGGTGGCTACGGCGACCGCACAGGCGTTTATAGGGACAAACAAAGCACTCGGGAATTAGCGTGGGATCATTTCGCTGTCCTCAAATCTAGCACTCCCAATACTCACGTTTTTGTTGGAGGGGAGCTACATACTTGGAATTTTTACGCGGGTTAATGCTCGCTGTCGCCCAAATTTAGCACTCCGTCCACTCACGTTGTTCGAGAGGGAGCTTGGAATTTTGCTCGACCCATGTCTTCCAAGCCGTCGAATTTAGCACTCTTCCCACGTTTTTGGGGAAAGGCCTCAGTCAGGAGGGTTTCCCCCCCAGTGAGGCGGTGGTGGTGGTGGTGTGCCTGTGGGAGCATTTTGACCGCCATATAGAGGGAAGCCGCCTTATTCGTTGCAGGTGAAGAGCGCAATTCCCCAGTGGCGCCGAGAGATTTTGACCGCATTGTATCGGGATACCGCCTTTACTCAGACCGCCTTATCCCCTTCTAGAACCGCAGTCCCCTTTTGGGGACAAACTACTTGAAATTTGAGTGGAGCTATACATGTACTTGGAATTAGTGTGGAGCTGTTTTTTACAGTCGTCAAATTTGGGAGTCCCATGTATTTTGGGGAGGAGCTACTGCTGTAACGTATTCATTACGCCTAAAACACCCCCCAGGGGAGATGTTTTTTTTCACACTTCTTGAAAATATTATCACCGGGTGTGCTTGTGCAGGGGTGTGTGCTATCTACCCCTTCCCCCCCCCCCCCCCGGTGGTCAGCACCATGCACGGGGAGCCCTGCAGCTGGGAGGTGTGATCACGAGGGGGTGTTATAACGGTACAACATTGGTTGCTAAAACGAGCGCGAACAGACTCAGCCAGATGGCAGCGGGCGTGATAACGAGGGTGTGTGCAAGGGGTATCTTCGATGGTTGAGGTGTGCGAACAGACCCCGGCCAGATATGCGAGGGGGGGGGGGGGGGGGTGACAACCAGGGGGTGTGATACTGGAACAAGGGGTGTGCTAACGCGTCAGAGTCTTTGGTCTACTACTGTAAAATCAGTTTTTGCTTTTGCACTCCGCAATGCCGATACTGGAACAAGGGGTGTGCTAACGCGTCAGAGTCTTTGGTCTCCATCCACGTTGCGAGGACAAGACGGCAGAAAGAACCCCCCCCCCCACTATTATTAGTAGTAATAGGAGTCAACCCTTCCATTAATAGTAAGTAGAAGTAGTGTGGCGTTCGATTTTTTTCGTTCCCCCCCATGTGTACAATTTTGATTTTACCCTTTTAGGACTGCAGTCAGTCCTGTTTTGAGGACAAGCTACTTAAAATTCGACCGGTCGGCGTGTGTTCCCTAACCCTTTTAGAACTCCAGTCCCGTTTTGGGGACACACCAGCCAGATTCCAAGTAGTTTGTCCCAATTGGTCCCCAAAGCGAGACTGCAGTCCTAAAAAGGCTAAACGGGACTGCCGTTCTAAATGTTAACCCTTCTAGAACCGCAGTCCCGTTTTGGGGACAAATTACTTATAATTTGATTGGTTTGTCCCCAAAACGGGACTGCGGTTCTAAAAGGGTTATACCAATTGTTAACGTAACGCGATTCGACGAGAAGAACAGAAATATTACATTAACTCTGTAATACATACATACCTGGTACAGCAGATAAATTTCAGGCGGAACTAACTCCAGGCAGGCGGTGAAAACGAAGGAAGGTTTATACGCGCCGAAGTGGGGGGAGGAGGAGCGCCGGCTTCGTACGCATGTAACAACTCCGGAACAACTATCGATCTATCTATTATTATACCAATCTATCTAATATTAGTAGTATCTATCTGTTGTTTGGATCTATCTGTCTGAGGAACGAAAAGAGAGGGAGCTGGACAAAAAGTCCGGGCAGATACAGTTCGATGGGACCGAATATAAAAAAAATGAGTACTTGTACCCTCCGTGGTTACAATATAACAACAACAAACAGTGGTATTACGGGGGGCCATAGTTAACAGGACCAAACATTGTTCGTAACAATGGTTAAATATATAGGTTTTTATGTATACCATAGGTCCTGTTAACCAGGGTCCCCCGTAATAGTAGCGAGACGTACGTACGTGCATAAACTTGCATTATTGTTACTACTCGTACTTCCACCAACAAACAAGACAACAATCAAAGTTGAGTCTTGAACGTGCATCGCAACAAAGAAAAATACGCAAGAAGAGGGGGTGGGAGATTGTAGAGACAGCGTACGTACTATTAATAGCACCTCGGCCTACTGTTACAGTAGTAGGTACCAGGTATGATACAAAACAAGATAACTATCTGGGAGCAGCCTTCTCGGCGGCACTTCTTCCTCGCGACTTTGTGAACCCTTTTAGAACCGCAGTCCCGTTCTGGGGACAAACCAGTCAAATTTCAAGTAGTTTTGTCCCCAAACGGACTGCGGTTCTAAAGGGGTTAACATTACGGGGGGACCATAGTTAATAGGACCTATGGTATAGATAAAAAACAATATATTTGACCATTTTTACCAACAATATTCGGTCCTATTAACTATGGTCCCCCGTAGTAATAGTATGATCTGGAAAGAGGCACACTGCCGCAGCACAATAACGCCACGTACACACACTTTCGCATTATTCTACTCGTACTTTTCGCGACCAGATGATAACATTACAATACCTGGTACAATAAATTGCATCGCAACTAAAAAAAAGAAGAGGGAACTGGACATTCTAACCTAGGACTCCAGTCTCGTTTTGGGGCAAGTCACTCGAATTCCAAGTACTTTTGTCCCCAACTGTCCCCAGAACGAGACTGCAGTCCTAAAAGGGTTAATCAGCGATGTGAGAGTCCGTACTTAAACGACGGTATATTGATTCACAATCACTATCACTATATTAGTAGAGAAGACTCATATAGCACAACATAGTTATCACGTTATAATATGGTGTAAATGTTTCGTCCCATCTCGGGAAGCTCGGAAAAGTCCCAAGTCGTACGTACGCGTAGACCTTCATATCACTGGGGTGTGGCATTCCCGGCCATCATTCCTTTTTCTTTTTTTTTCAAGTGTTCTTTATTTTTTCGAAATTTTCGAGTCGAGACAATAGCAGGCGGGCATTATGCTCCGTTCAGTTCAGCCTGGCGGTAAAAACTCAACCCAATCCGTATGTTTTACGCACCAAAAAAAAATCCTTCATTGTTATATCATCAGAGGAGCGACCCCGCTGAACGAGTCTCACAGGCACACACTCACACTCCCACCACCATGATCGATCACGGGTGAGATATAACCCAACACCACACAAACCACCCCACACAAGACGGGGAAAAAAAATATCTCACTTGTGTAACAGGAGTGTCTGAATCGCCTCCCTCGTACGCCACAGGCACACGCCACAGACACACAAGCAAATAAACGTCGGAATTGCCACCTGCTGCAAACACGCTAAAAGAGTAAACATCTCATTGACGTACACTTGACGGCTACTTCCTACGACCCCGCTTGCAAAAAAGCTAGACTCCCCTTTCCTATAGTGGCCATCCGCGAGGAGCTACGTAAATCCGGGTGTGTGTGTATATCTGTCTCAATTCGGCGCGGCGCGGCAGCGAAGACGTCCGCCACCCGTAACCACCGTAACCAACTCGGAAATATCGAAACCATCCCATCCAATCCAGTCATCCACGTCGCGAAAGTAAACCTAGTGTTGGTAGGTATAGTATACACACGACGCAAAACCACGACAGTAGAGACCACATCCACCTGCCTGGATGTAATTTAAGTATAGACAACGGCTGGGGGGTGGGGGTAGTGCTGGTGGGGGACCACCTGAAACGCGGAAAGAGAGCGCTAGCCACCACCCCTAGATGGGTCAAAACGTGCGGGCGTGCGTCTTAGGTTTTCGCTAAAAAACGGGTACGCCGGTCATCCTGAGCTAAAAAGAGACACAAGACAACTAACTCCCTTTCCCCCGTTTCCCCATTTGGGGTCGCCACAATCCGATCCAACACTTTTTGACCCTGTTGGTATTCCTTCGGACCTCTCACCACGACTTTGACTTGAACGTGCCCCCCGCCCACGACTGCTCGCGCCAGGGAACCATGGACGCCTTACTCGGGGGGAAGCCGTCTTACTCGTATTTCACGACGTCGGAGAAAGACATGACAAGAGTGCAAGCAGGCGATAGCCACCTACTCCCCCGCATTTCAACAAGAGGTGATAAGATTCGACACCTCCCTATGCCTTGCCATATTTGCGACAAATTACACCACTACTCAGTAGGCCTCCTTCGTTCCCCTCCCCCTACACACAACCGTTCAAGGCGTCGTCGCCGTCCAAACCGTGCTCCAAAAATAAAAGAAACAAAACAGAGACGAAAAAATAACGACCAAGAAACGATTCAGGGGACAACCTCTTTTTCGATCCTTGCTATAGCCCGAGAGACCAAAGAGAGAAGAAACGCTTCGGTCGCGAAAAACCTTTTTTCGTTTGCGCCCTGGGAGCGGATCACAAAATCATAGCTTTCGGGGTTTTCTTCGATTAATAAAATCACGCAGCGAAATCGCAAGCGGAGTCGCGTCAGGTGAACATAATTTGGCAAGCAGCATTCGGGGAGCGTGCTCGAGAGCGTAGCAACGCGGCTCGGCTCGGCGCAACATACAACAAAACAAAAAATATACACAAGGGTAAACAACACGCTCCTCTGCCCAATGTTGCCGGTACCTATACATATGTATGTCCTAGGCAAAGCGTAAGAAAGCAATGAGAGAGAAGAAAAAAAAAGTACTCGTTTACACGTTGTGGACGCGGCGCTACAAAAAACGGTTGACACAGACCGTATCCCAGCTCCTACTTGTAGTAGTTCACTTATGTCAGACGTCAGCTGGACCGACCGACCGACAACGGGCCGAGAAAGACATCGTTACGTTAGGCGTCACAAAACATTCCTCCGCGTGAAAGTACAAGGAGACAACAAAAAAAGCCAACGACAACGAAGAAGCGGCTATATAGCTGCTGCCCTGCGCACGGAGTTTGTTGCGTCCAGTCCAGTTCAGTCAATCTCGCTCGGCCAGAGAAGGCCCACTCTTCCCTCCTTCCTTCCTGACGGACGCCCGATAGTATATTATGTCCCTCAACTTCAATGACAGGAACACCCCCCCCCCCCCCCCCTTTTTCAAACCCCCCAGAATAACCACACGGTTCACGATAGAA
The DNA here is from genome assembly GCA_031213475.1 of Nereocystis luetkeana. Lineage (NCBI taxonomy): Eukaryota > Phaeophyceae > Laminariales > Laminariaceae > Nereocystis > Nereocystis luetkeana. The sequence goes on from JARUPZ010000007.1 coordinate 9,000,776, forward strand.
ACGACATTTTCTCCCTTCCACTTTTGTCACCCGTCACAACATCATAGGCCCGGCCTATCACCTTTCCATGGCGAGAAAAAACAAAACCAAACGATACAAGAAAAGAGTACATGGCTTTTAGATCTAAATCTGCCTGAGAAGGATCCCCTCCGCCCCTACTCCCGGCGAAAACGAAAACGCCATGCCGGTCTTGTAGCCGGTCTTCCCCTCTGCGAGAGCGGCGTTGTGGCGCTTGAATACCCTGTAACAAGAAGGAGGCGGCAGACAGGCAGGCGACGTACCATCACACGGGAGGGAAGAGGTATAAATAAAAAAACAATCGTCAAAACGAAAAAAAAAACAAAAAAACTCCCAACTCGAAAAACGTTCGTTTTCTATTTTGGTGAGATAATTCGAGCATAATATGCCTGGCATGAAGAATGAAGCTCGTCACCCTTGGCCAGACAATTTCGTCAACCCTTGCTTCGCAGCCCTGCACTCTCCGCCGCAAACCTCCCCGAACCGTGCCCTACCCCTCTGCTCCCTGTGCCCCCCCCCCTCGCTCCATACATCGTTTCCACTTCCCAGTTGGTGAAACTGTCGTCAGGCTCGGGCCCCACTTCAAAGATAAAAAGGGGTAGCCTCGAAGAAGTCAGGCTCGGGCCCCACTTCAAAGATAAAAAGGGGTAGCCTCGAAGAAGGGAACTTAAGGTATCGCGTTTCTTGGTTCGGAGTTATTTACGCAAAAGAGAGATCTCACCTGGAAAGTACGAACATGACCGAAGGCGAGAGCATGTTTCCGTACTCGGCAAGCACCGCCCACGAGTCCGCCGTCTGCTCCTCCGTGAGCCCGAGCCCGTTCTGGGCCTCCTCGATAATGCGTCGTCCCCCGGGGTGGACGCACCAGAAGTCAACTTATAACCAGGGAGAAAAAAAAATGACGGGACGAGTAGGAGCAGCACCGGAGGGATGACCAGCATTAACGCGCAAACTTCAACGAATAAACGGCCGGCCCTGAAAACCATGTGACACGTTTGTATTCCCCCATTTTCTTGACGACAGACACAAGCGTGAGCACTGTTGATAATGGCATTCATAATACAAAAAGGGTTCCGACTATCAACGGATAGGGGCCCTTGAACCCACCGGCGAAAAAACCCTTAAGGCCCTGGGCCTACAAAACTGAACAAAGCCCCCCCCCCCCCCCCCCCCGCGCACACATGTGCCTACCTTCGAGTATGTACCGACAACGAAAAATACACAAAAACAAGGCTTTTCCCTTCTTACACTCGCGGCCAAGCCGTCGCCCTTCTCGAAAAACCCATGATCAAAACAACGCCAACCTAACGAATCACCGCTAGAGGGGTGCCGACGAAATCACCCCTAAAACAGGGGGAAAAAAACCGCCTCCAAACGGAGGGGCAAAAAACCGCCTCCAAAGGGGGTTTCCACTCAGCGCACAAAATAAGACTCACTGTCGTCGCGGACTAGCTTGTGCTTCTTGAGGAAGCCGTCCGCGAAGAAGGCGATGTTCTTGGCGATGTACTGCGGCAAAAACTTGGAGAGGGTGCACGTGATGCCGTTGGGCTTGATGGCGAGGGTGATCCCGTCCTCGGTCCCCTCCATTAGCCACGCGTGGTTGTCGACGATGGCGAGGGTTCCCTGCCAGAAAAAAAATAGTGGTTGTGTTGCACGGATTAGAGGTGGGGAGCTCGTCAACAATCGGCCGACCAGGAGCGAGTTACAACAGAGTGTGGGATGACGAGGGAGTTCGCATTGTATCTATTAGACGTCACACCTAGAACAGTAAATATAAATAGAAAGCCTTTTTTTTCACCTTTTGCAACAGCTGAAATAAAATATCTCAACCATCCGACTTCTCGGCAAAAAAAAAAGAGACAAGACGCAACAACGGAGCTTGTGCCATCACGACACGGAAGAAAGCAGAAGCCACTGCTTCGTACTTGTCTATATACCGCTGGAATCGCCTGAAACCGCCAAAAAACATTTCCGACACGAAAAACAAGTTCGAGAAAAGAGCGAGGGAGAAGGAACACCCGTAATTTAAAACGTCACTCCAACACGGCATCATGAAAAAAAGAAATGACAAGGGACCATGGCTTACCTTGGGGCACTCGGACTTGCGAGCTCCCTTCATGACAGCCGCCGCGCACCCGTCGGCGAAGATGGCGTGCAAGATAGCGTCGTTGATGTTGTCATCAAACGTCGTGTGTACCGAGGACAGCTCGACGCAGATCATCAACGCGTACTTTCCGGGGTTCGCCTGGAGCAAGCAAGCAGGCAGAATGAGAGAGAGACACCGCCCGAGGAGACAAGATGACATGAAAAGAGATCAGATTTTCAAGTTAAATACGACAAAATAGGTTTTCTCCCCGCGAATACTTTATATAGCCCGTTTGTGACCCCAACGAAAACCAGGCAGGCGCCTCTACTCCCTGGGTGTTGACCCCCCAAAACGAAAGGACAACGCTATAATAGCTGCCATCTACTGCCCATATATACGCTTCCAACTACTTGACCACTTTAGAACTCCAGTCCCGTTTTGGGGACAAGGCAGTCAAATTCCAAGTAATTTGTCCCCAATTGTCCCCAAAACGAGACTGCAGTCCTAAAAGGGGTAACAGCAGTGGACGAGGACACCGTTTAGTCATCACTCAGTGCTTGGTGTCAGGTCCTGGGACCAAATCGTACACGAATATCCAGCACGAACCAGATGTATGCCGATGGGGGAGAAAAAAACGGTGTTTACGTCAAGTAAGACACATACTGTAGTTGACAGGCAAAAATGTTTTTTCTTGTTGTATGTTCCAAAGTTGATAGGTGACCGGCAAAAACGTGCCCAGCAGAATCAACAGTCCTCTCTTTACGAAGAGGTGTGTGCGTGTGTGGTGGCGTGGCATCGGCAAACATCAATAATTGTGTTTCATGAGCCAGCTGTTCAACGGGGCTGCCTTTAAAAGACGCAATGGTTGGAAGCGATAGAGGGAGTAATATTGGAAGACCTGCACGGGGCATCGGCATGAAATAAAGCGCGCACACAGTTCACTACGTACTTCAACTGACCCGACAGCAGTCCACACGCAGTAACCAACACCAGCGACACACGCCACCCGCCCACTCAGTTCAGCAGGAACACTCGGCCCTACTGCTGACTCCAAGCTATACCTGGTACATCGTAATAGAAGTCCACAAAATCGCAAGAGAGGGCCGAAAATAGATCTCGAACAAGTAACAACAACAAACAAACAAAAAGACTGCCCTTAATATCAATACTGCTCACCGTGACGTAGTCGTTGGCGTTACGGAAACCGTTCATGGCCGCGGCGCACCCCATGAATCCGATCAAGGTACGGTCCACCGATCTCGTCAGGCCCAGGTTCTTGATCAGCTCGCAGTCGAGCCCGGGTCCAAGGAAACCCGTCGAAGAAACGACGACGAGCTTGGAGATGTCGGAGACATCGAGACCCGCCTCCTTGATGGCGCGCCTGGCAACGTCGGAAACGAGGGGTACTGCCTTTTCCTTGAACTTGTCGAGCCGAGTGTCCACAGGCACCTGCAGACGGCAAGGACGACAGCGAAGGAGGGAACAAAAAAAAAAAGAGACTCGGTAAATCACGGATGTTGCGGTTTCCATGGTTACATAAATACAAAAAAAAAGAGACTCGGTAAATCACGGATGTTGCGGTTTCCATGGTTACATAAATACAACAACCCGTCGACTTGGCTTTCGTCGCTTTCGTCGGGAGTTATTAACACGAATGAGGTTTCAGGGAAAAAACCTGAGTCATGGGGGAAGCACCCGTCTCTGCAAGTCACACAGGCTCGAAGCTCGAGACCCAACCCTTCGGAAGGCAAAAAGCTGCAGTCAGTCCTTTTTCGGAGACAAAAATAATTTGATCTCGGTTTCAATTCAATAATTTCGTTGTATTACGGGGGACCATAGTTGACAGGACCAAATACTGTTGGTAAAAATGGTTAACATATACCATGGTAGGTTTTTATGTATACCATAGGTCCTGTTAACTATGACCCCGTAATAGGAAATACAGGACATTATTTACTTTTCGTCTTCGGGCACACGACACTAGTTATTTATGGGGGGCCATAGTAAATAATCATTTCGTACTAGGAAATAGAGGTAATTATTTATTTTCCGTCTTCGGGCACACGAAATCGTTTTAAATATCAAAATCTTCGAGGAAAGCTGTAATTATTTATTTTCCGGTTTGGAAATGCTATCTTGAGACCAAAACAATTAAATAAATTGATCTCGGTTTCAATTTGATAATTTAGTACTATTACGGGGGACCATAGTTAACAGGACCAAATACTGTTCCACCCCCCCCCCCCCTCCGCTACGGCTATAGTGCCTTTGCTCCGATCGCGTCTAAATTGCGCCCTACCCTCTTCCCTGCTATAGGCGCTCCCAGCAGCTACGACTTCCTTCTTCCGGTTTAAAAAAATGAACAATTCATCCAACATGGTGGGATTTGAATTGAGCTCGAGGACTCAACTTGTATTTCACATATCAAAATCAGCATTCGAGGGCCGAGGGCATAAAATCACTATTAATATTAATACTACGGGCGACCGACCACTGCTGTGTGATGTACCAGGTATACCAGGAATAAAAAGCGCAACGTATTTATTGGAAACGAGACGAAAAACGAATCTGCCAACTTTCACCCTGCACTCCCCTCCCTCGTCCACACCGAACATATCAGGCACATCATACGAATGTTGTTTCTTGTTCCGTTGGCACCGCTACAGCTGCCGTGTCGCCGAATCAGACCGCCGAAACTGACAGCTGACCGGCATGTACCTCGCGCTGACACCTTGTGACCCTCACATAAATTTCCAAACCCGCTGCATTTATTTCTCCCTTCCTTGTAGTCCACTATTCGTATGCTCAAGTGCTTTACCCAGAAATTACGCTAGTACAAGCGGTAGGAAGCATGGATGCCCTCGCTCGCGACTTACGAAGGTTGGAGTTGTAACACTCCTCGTTTCTTACTCGTCTCGTACACACAGTGGCCCTCGAAAACATAAGACTCCGGCGAATGCCCACCCCAACAAAGCGGTGAGAGTGAAGAGGAAACGGGTTGAGAAGCGATGGCGGGCGTTAAACCCTTTAGAACCGCAGTCCCGTTTTGGGGGCAATCCACTCTAATTTCAAGTACTTTGTCCCCAAATCGGGACTACGGTTCTAAAGGGGTCAAGTTAAGCAGCTATTTGTTTTTCCTGCTCGTATTTCGAGAGAGCCGGGGAACCAAGTGCCGTCAACGCGTGCTCAAATAATCCTACTGCTGTATTAATAGCAGCACGAACCAAAAACATTGTTAGCCCGTTTGTCTCAACGATACAGTGAACAACCGGGAAAAAACACGGGATACCTCATGTGTGTGCACTATTAATAACTACCTGGTACAAACGATCACAACTTCCACTGCCTCACCATGTTTCGTCAACCACCAGCAGCCAAGTCGAGCACTGAACACACCCCTTGGCACTGACGCGAACCCACTCCAAAAAGGTCACGGCACGACAAACGACGGGGCTTACCCGATACCACGAGTATACATGACTAAATGATGAAAATCTACGATCACCATAACCCACGATAACAGATGCTCCAGTCACGGACAGTCAAGTCAGGCTTCAGGATAACTGCAGCATGCTCGGCACCCAAGACCAACCAAGCACCCACCTACCTCGTAGCTGCCGTCAGCCGGGAAGAACATCGGGTCGCCCGCCGCAGCCCGCGACGGCGTGAAGTCGGGGATCGCGAAGTAACGGCTGCCGATTCGCGAGTTGCCGTAGATGCGCTCCAGCACGGGCTTGATAGAGGGCAGCCCAGGGCACTTGGACGCCACGGCTAGCGCCTCAGCCTGCGTGCAGCGGTACTGAGGGTTGCCGATGGCCATGCCCGCGATGATGGGGTAGACCGTCTGCTCATCCTTAGACTTTTGCAGGGACCGGAGCACTTCATGTTTCCATGGCATTTATCAGCAGGTGCCGTCATTTTTCCATCAAGCCATCATGATCCCCGGGGTTGGGCAGTGTGGTGCAGCGTTGTAATAGGCAAACGAGACGAAGAACAAGGAGAGGGTAAGCGGGGGGGGTGGGGACGAGAAACGGGAGACCATTAATTGACGTCCATGAAAAAAAAAAAAAAGTGAGTTATGTTTCTGACGTTTCATTCAGTCGGTGCATCGGTGAACGACCACCACCGCCGTGACCGGACAACCTGGCTTGCATTCTTGCCGTCAAATCGCCTGTCGAAGAAATAAACCGTTGATTTACTGCCGAAACATGCTTGCTGTCATCAAAACAGAAACTTTCATCCTACCTGGTATTATTTATTAGTCCAATGAAAAACGTTCAACACAAGGCACCATAACAGCGAAAGAGTGCGACGACAAACCAAAACACGCTTTTTTACAGGCAGTATTACGGAGTAGGTTTAGCAGGTTGGGAGAAGGGATCTTCAGGGTATGTTTTTTACTTGAAAAATGTGTAGCGTGGTCTGCACTTCGGAATCGTCGTCCGCAACTGAGAAATTTCCTGGTTCGATGCAAACTCGGCGCAGCCGCGTTTATGGCGAGTTTTGGCTGCGGTTTGGGGTCAGGGTTAGAGTCAGGGGTGGGGTTGGGTCTTTGCCCGTATCCTGATCCCAACAGGAACCAAAACACCCGAACAGCCTACCAACCTAAAGATCCCTTCTCCCAGATTGTTAAAGGTCCTCGTATTACGGCGGTGGATCCATAGTTGTCATCAGTTTCACTTTCCAGCCTTTGACCCGTAGGATTTTTTTTTTTACCCTCGACGACCTTCTGGACAAGCCGTGGTCACAGGTGTCAACCCTTTTCCCCCCCCGGTACATGCCTTTATTTTTTGTGGCGCATAGGGTTCTGCATTCCCACTCTGTTCGTCGATTTTCATCGAATGTAGCTAACTCACGCTCTCGCGCTTTCCGCTAGTCAATTTCTTTCATGCACGAAAAAGCCCGAGCATGTACTCGGGGGGACTTTAAACCACGAATTTGATGTTGATAGGCACGCGGACCACCTACCAAGCCGCCGGGTTGGTATACATAAAAACCTACATATTTCACCATTTTTTACAACGATATTTGGTCCTATCAACTATGGTCCCCCGCAATAGTATGGCGTGTTGAGGCAATACATAACGAGCAGGCATGCACTTGTGCGCACGCCGTCACATCTTCACATGTGCAACCGAAGCTGGGAGTGACCACCTACAGCCGTCGAACGAGTACACCGTCGTACGTATCCAAGAAAGTCCTCGGGCGGGGGCAACGCAACGCTGGGGAGCATCACCTCTCAATTGTTGAATAAAAAAACCGACGACGACAACGTATGGCACCCAAAAAACCGACGACAACAACGTGTGTTGCCCAGTTGCCCAAACCTGTGCAGCAGCAGTGTTTTGAAGTATCTAATACCTGATACAACAGGACGTTGGCCACGTACACGGAACCATTTTAGGATAGACAGCCCGATATATAGACCGAACACACGGCTGTTCGGCACATTTACGTACGTACGTACACGCATTCATCTAACGTTGGTTGATGGGACGGTAGTCATGCTGCAAGGAAACACAGCAAAGCGCGTACGACGTACGAACTCCTGGTCTCTGAATAGAAGGGCAATTTTGATATTGAAATTCAATACAAAAGGTCCTTGTACATCTCAATATCAGTAGAGAGAGCATTAGGTACACCTATCGTGTACGTACCTGGTACACATGTACGTACAACAGCAGTCAGTATGTAGCAAGTATGTATCGATCGTGTACCAGAGGGAGCGAGAACTACCGAAAAAAGCAAAATTGCTATCTTCAACTGGGGAAATTCAGGTCAATTTGAAGGGATTCAAAGATACGAGAATGAAAATGGAGACCACTGCTTGCTTTCGTCACGCCATTCCTAGACTTTCACCGTATGTACTCGTCAATACATGTATCACCCACCACACAGCACGTATACAGCCTACATCCACGTGTACATCCGATACGTGCGACGAAACGACCATCACGAACAGCAACAGGGGCGGGGGGACTGACGAGGCACATGCGACGAGAGGCTGCCAGTTGTCGACTGCTGTCCCGACTCCTCCCCGTGTGGGAGCTGTGAATCGAAAGAATGAAAAAAATGGCAAGAAATTCGAGGGAGATAACCCGGCCTTGCGTTTGGCCGCCAATTCCGGTAGAAAATTCCGATGTACCAGGGCACGTCAAAATAAATAAATGAATCATACCGAGCATTGCGTATGTGTGTGGAAAAAAAAAAAAACGAAAACAAATATCGAGGTGTCTCTTGCGTCTCGAGTCCCACGTCTGCCGGCGCAGCTCCCCTTCTTGTAATAGCTGTAGTACTGCTGCTGCTGTGTGTCACACTGGTATGCAAACAAATCGCGAACTACGACAGCAGAATCATAGGTGCAAGACAGCGCTGAGCATATCTCATGCTGCATGTAGGTGGATGTGTATGTTTGTGCACGCGTGGAATGTACCCGGCCGGGCGGTTGGTTCCCCTGCGGAGATTTTTACTTGGGGGGGGATTTACAAGACTTTTTGGATCATATATTTCTCCCCCAGGATTTGCATGGTTCATGATGCGTGTGAAATGGCACGAGGCCAGAATCAGGCAGACACCACACATGGTGGTACCGACACGAGCAGCAGGGGCAGCTTCGACCGCGACCCTTACACGAGGTATACGCTCTCCGGAGCACGCGTCTCTACACCCACTGGCCATGCTACGTTGCTGGGGTGGGCAGTCGTTGCACCTCGAGGGCGGTGCTGCGGCTCGACTGATTGGTTCCATCCAGTCAGAAGTCCGCTCAATCCAGTTTCAGAACGAGCCGTAAAAATCCAATACAGCGACGGTTTACTCCTCCCGATAGGTAAGCTGTGACACAAGACATGCGGAACTCGAGCGAGACCTAAACAACCGTAACGTGAGGGTGGAGGGATGCGTCGGGGCCGAATGCGCAAGCTTCTCGCGACGGCTCCTGCCCCGCTGTGCACCAGGCTGCAAGCGAGACTTTGGCCAACGAGAGCATGCTGAAAATCTCAAAAACAAGATGTCACGCAAAAACCGTGATCACCACCGTCCGTACGGACGAGACAGGCTCAGGTCATTACACACTGCAGCTGCCAAAGGAGGGGAATCCTGCGCGCGGACGCACAGCTAGGAAGGGAAACTGGTGCACTAAGGCAGGCAGGCGGGTGTTTCCAAGGTTACGGCTCTACTGCCGCTCCATCATCTAAGGCTGGCAGTCTCTACCTGCAACACACGTTGCCTGCCTGCAAGCCGTACACTGCTTGCTAGAACTCGGTTGTGCTTTTCCAGTTCGCAAAATATACCAAAAACAGACTCAACAACAGCAGCAGGTTCGAGTTTGACTTACCGACTAAAAGCGACAGCACCACGCAGGCCAGGGCGATCTGGACCGAGGGCTCCGCGAGCATAGCTACCACTGGAGAGGACATGATGAGGTTCGATGCAGCGTGAGGTGCAATGCCGAGCCCGATCTGTCAGTGGCGAGCCGTAGGCCGGTGTGGGTGGTGGTGGGAGATGAGAAAGAGGGTGGAGTGATCGACTGAGGGAGGGAGAGGGGTTCGGTGCGCATATCATAAAAAAAAAAAAACAAGATGGTCTACGTATATACGTGCAAAAAATATATCGTGCACGATAATTAGGTGGAGTTAGTTATACCGCATATGTGGTTCCAGGATTTCGTTCGGCTTATCGTGATTCGTGATTCGTGATTGTCAAAATATTTTCTTCCAGCCAATGAGCCGGCTGTATTTCTTTTCGTAAATTGCATTGGTTTTACTACTCGTCACGTACAACCTTTTTCTCTCTCACACAGATATTATATATCTGACTATTAAATATCAGTGTCTACTACTGCTGCATATCTACAGATATATCCTAAACGATCTGTCGCTATCATGAGACGTTGTGCACGATCTGTACGGCACACAGCGGATACAGGAAACACGTCCGAAATCATGTATAATATGATTACGTGCCCCCCCCCCCCCCGGTAATAACGTGAGCGAGCACACAGAGGTCCTATCCTGCAGATCAGAGGTCTCTAACTGCTAATTGAAGGCTGAAATCTTCTCGCGATAAAAAATGAAGGCACGTACCGTAGCGGGAAGGGGGGAGAAGAGCCTGCTATGTTATCCCGGATCTGAGTTACGAGTTGGAAGGAGAGAGAGAAGAAGATGTGCGCAGATAATGAAAGGGATATGAGCAAAAAAACAAAAACCTTTTTTTTTTTTACATATATATATCTAGATTATCAGGCGAGTAGTGATCGATGATCTCCGCAAATAAATGACTACCACCGCGGTACGAGGTATCAAACAAACAAGGTACCCGTAGGTGTGTGTGTGTTCTTCACATTAAACCGTGGTAGGTGTCTGCAATATTATGGTTGCAGGGAACCAGAAGAATGCGTCACGAACCAACAGGCACTTGCTCGTACGCGTATTAGATCATCAAGAGCATGAACAGATACATTATTATATTGACATGAAAAGACAGAGAGGTAGGTGTGACGCCTGGGGCGAGGTTCGAGTGTGACGAAGTGACGAAGTGACCAATAATGTCGTTAAGTTCAACCATTATATTTCAATAACTTCGCGTTTGGTGTGTACCCGTGTACCGCCGTGTGTACCGTGCACTACTGTGCACTCTTATTTTAGACTTTTTTTTTTTTTTTTTTTCCATCCCATTCATTATCTTCGCGCATCTTCTTCTCTCTCTCCTTCCAACTCGTAACTCAGATCCGGGGTCACATAGCAGGCTCTTCTCCCCCCTTCCCGCTACGGTACGTGCCTTCATTTCTATCGCGAGAAGATTTCAGCCTTTTCTTCCCTCGTCGACTCGCATCGAATTGTGCCTACCCACGCTGCAAGGCGCTCTCAACAATTGAATCCCTTTTTTTTTTTTTTTTTTGCAAATAAAGTCAAATTCCGACCCTCCTAGGGCTCGAACCCAGGACTCAAACAAGTAGAATTCGAGGTTAACCACTTGAACCACCGGGGCGACCGGTCCCCCAGACTTGGACACTGGTTGTGCTGGATGTCGACGGGTAGAAAGAACGGTTTAATGTGAAGAACACACACACACACACACTGTGCACTATTATTTTAGACTTACTTGTTCTTCTTCCCTTCTTCTGTCTTTGTGGCCTCATTCAGTGCTTTTGCTCTGCTTATTATTCTCATTATTACCGAAACGAAACTGCTCGTCGTCACACCCTTTGTCCCACCTGTCATTTTCTCTTTTCGTCATTTCCTCATCCACGTCACTCGCCTACCCCATGCCCCACGCCACGCCCCCCCCCCCGAAACGAAGAGTCGATCGGCGACGAGGATGATTATATATATATGATGTTTTACACAAAAATCAACACAGAATCTGATATGAAGTACATGTTGTTATTATATATCATGATGACTGACTGCTGTATGTACGTGTATATGAACATGACGCCGCGTTGTTCATCTTGTTCCTTTTGTTGCTGCTGCTGCTGCTGCTGGTGTTCGCGAGCTCCCGAGTGTGCACACCTCTCTTCTTCTTCTTCTTCTTCTTCTTCTTCTTCTTCTACTTCTTGCTTCTTTTCTTTCTTTATTTGTTGTCGTCGTACCAATTTGATAATAAAACTCTATCGTCGTACGCTTTTTAATATTAATCGCTGTGCTCCTGGTAGCTCGGTGAAGCTGCTCAAGCACATATATATATATACATACTGCTGCTGCTGTGCGGTATATATATATATTATGCTGTGTGATCGTGATCATCAACTATATGCTCAGCGACTCAGCCTACTCAGCCTACTCAGCGGTAAGTAGTAGCAGTAGTGTCGCGGCATAAAAAAAGACGCGGACGGACTCCTTGATCCACTTGTTCGTTCGATCGCAACGGCAACGAGTATACTATTTGTTCATATATATTACTATTTTTCTTGCCATCCGACAATGTACAGCATGGCATGATCTTCAACATGGATCACTCATACCTTTCCCGAAAGAAGAAAACCTCGGAAACAAAAAAAGGAAACCCATGCACCAATTCTATACCTCCTCCCTTATTCTGTGCCAAAACTTTCGGCTTGTCTACTCTCAAGACTTCTGTATTATTATTTCTCTTGCCATCCGACAATGTGCAGCATGATCTTCAACATGGATCACTCATAACTTTCCCGAAAAAAGAAAACCTCGGAAACAAAAAAAGGAAACCCACGCACCAATTCTACACCTCCCTTCCGTGCCAAAACTTTCGGCTTGTCTACTCTTAACCCCTTTAGAACCGCAGTCCCGTTTTGGGGACAAACTACTTGTAATTTGACTGGTTTGTCCCCAAAAACGGAACTGCGGTTCTAAAGGGGTTAAGACTTCTATTTGCTACTGTCTTTGCTCATACCCTGGTATTGTTATTATTATTTCTCTTGCCATCCGACAGTGTGCAGCATGATCTTCAACATGGATCACTCATAACTTTCCCGAAATTATTATTGTTGTTATGCTTGCCATATGACCATGTGCAGCATGATCACTCAAAACATTCCAGAAAAAGGAAATCCCCGGAAACAAAGGAAACCTACGTATTGTATATGGAAGTTGCCCCCTTTTGCTTGGTGTTTGGAGTTGAGACTGCGTTGTGGTCCACTGCAGCAAAAAAGGCGGGGAAGTGGTACCGGGGGATCCTTGAAGAAGCCGAACGGTTCGTGGTGAGGTGGCACGAGGCTGAGGCTGAGCTGAGAGGGCAGCGCCGCACATCCGCCGTGGGTGGTGTCCAAGGGAATCGGGGGGGAGGGGGGGGGGTGTACTCGATAGGAGAGATGTACTCGATCTCATGCATGGCCGTATAGTCGTATGACCGGGGGGGGGGGGGGTGGGGGCAGGAGAAGTGGCAGAAAACCCGACCAAGGGAATGTGGAGAGGGGGGGGGACAACTGGAGTAGAACGGAAACTGCGGTGGACGAAACTAGGAAGGAGATGGCAGACCGGGTATCAAGGCACCAGGCCGACTAGGAAGCAGAACATGACTATTAATAATACTATTAATAGTATTGACGAGGTATTATATTAGTGCCACCAACTGGTGCAGCTGGTTCGAACGTGGTCTTAATTCCCTTCCCTTCCTTGTCTGTGACTTCTTTTTGTTTTGTTTTTCGTTTCTTGCGCTGTGATTCTCCGCGATTCTCATTTTTTTATTTCATTCTCTTCCTTTTCTCGATTGATAAGCCTTACGAGTACTGAAGGAGTCGTGTGGCGTGGTGGGTGGATGACGAGCCTGCTCTGCTTGTGTTTCGTATTGTCTGACGCCAAGGGGCTGGACACAATTGACGAACGCAGGGCGGAGACGGCAGTCAGGATGGCGAGGTACCAGGCGGACTAGCAGGGAGAACCTAGCAGGGAGAACCTGTCTACCTGGTATACTATTATACTCGTACCACAAACTGCTGCCGCTACCTGTGGAGGGGTGCTTCGTGCTTTGGGTTGCCTGTTATTTTCCCTTGGTTATTTTTCCCATGTATAATACGGTATGTATCTCTGCTTCTCTAATGTTACACATTTTGTTTTTTTCATCTTGTTTCGGATCCTCTCCAGCACCTTTTTGTGTGACCACGTATATACTCCTTGATTCGAGAGAACAACAACAACAATAGCTTTGGCCGCATATACCACTCCAGAGTTATTGGAGCCTGTCCTGCGACCACGGACTGCATTGAATTGTGAGTTAATGTGAGAACAACAACAACAACAACCGCCGTGTGAATATACGCCCCCAGCAGGTTTCAGTAATAAACACGTTGACATGTTAACCCTTTTAGGACCCCAGTGCCGTTTTGGGGACAAACTACTTATAATTAGAGTGTTTTGTCCCCACAGACGGGAGTGCGGTTCTAAAAGGGTTAAGTATAATGTTATTATTAATAGGACTGCTGTATTATACGTCTCTGTATGTGTGTACATTATGACATCTCCGTACGCACGATATTCCAAGTTCGCATTTACCAGGTATTTCGTATCATACCGTTTGTACTATTATGTACTATTAATACCAGACACCAGATATGTACGGTTTTCTCGTACTGGTACGTGTGAAGGTGTTACCTACTGAGCTATAGGGGTAAAAGATCGATCGATTACCCGGCCCAAGGTAATCCTTACCAGGTACCAGGTATAACATACGTCGTCTGCGCGTACAGCGGTACCGAGCAACTCAGCCGGCCGTAAATACTTGGAGGAGGGGGACGGGGGCGAGGGCAGTGTGGGAGATGGGGGGTGGGGGGGGTAGGGTAAGCGGGGCGAGGAAGGGGAGGGGGCGGGGTGTACTCGGTATCTAGGAGGGATGCACTAGATGTTATGCATGAGCGTAGTCGCCGTATGTATGACCATAGATCCTCGCATCCTTACAATGCCGGGACGAAGCATGTCGGGTTTCCACCGACCAGGCAAACATTGCTTGCACCAAGGGCGAAGCGCCGTGAGGTGTCGGGCGAGTGGGACGGGAAGGGAGAGGAGGGGTGTATTCGATATTGTGCATTGCCATAGCCGTATGTTCGGATATATATGTTATTATACTGCTTTGTATGGGTTTGAAAGCCTGGTAATTGCCCGGGTTCAGGCACTGGGATCGTATTTGTAGTACTTGGAAGGCGTATCTTAGGTGGAAAACCAGGGGTTTTCCAGAGAGACACGAGCGTGGTCTCAGTCTCCGTCGAGCACGAAATTTCAAAGGAATAAAGCTGCTCTTCTATCTCTACGCGAACTACAACGTGAGTACCAACGAGTACCGACTTAATATAAGCAGACCTGTCCAGGGATGCAAAGTCTCCCGCTGTTCGAAATCTTAATTAACAAAGTCGCGTCGTCGGCAGGACTCGAACCTGCGCGTGAAATCACAATGAATGGGTGTACAATCCAGTACTATGAGGCTTAGATTGGGTAGGCGATAGGTTAACCTTTTACCTTTAGCCCAACGGACTAAGACCTTCACGAATGGCGTCGACGGCAGGACATACATGGTGTCGTTGATCGTGAGTTCGAATCTCACGTCCACAATGAAATCGCTTTTCATTATTGAAAAGTGAGTTTCCTCATGTCAAGAGTCTGAAAAATGCTTTTGGATCCCCAGAAATTGGAACCGCGTGTGGTGGCGCGTCGACCCGTAAAACCCGGTCCGTCCCAGGGGGGGAGACTGTTATGGGGCTTATATTAGGTAGGCGATTGGTTAACCTTTTACCTTCAGCTCAACGGACTAAGACCTTCACAGATAGAAGAGAAAACATGCATGTAAAAACGGGAGCTCATGAACAAGTGCATGGGATTTCTGCAGTAAGAGTATATAACCCCCTTTACCCTTCTTACGAGATCTGCATCCAACTTTCTGAATAATAGGTTTGATGCCTATTATTTTGTTCTCGCCGTAGGTGTAGAAAAAAAAAAACTGTTGTTGCACTCGTCTTTCACGGAAGAGTCTAGAATTTGTTCGTAGGCACACGCCTTCCAACTTTCTTCGCCGGTCGTACGTATGCAGGCGAAAAGAAAAGGTTGCGCACATCGTACAGATCAGATAGATCGTCCACAGATATATCGTCTACAGATAGATCATCCAGACTCTATCCTTCCGTTATGACGTGTCGAGCAGGATATCTATGTTGCACAGTTTCAACGAAAGATACATGTACTGTTGTTACTACTACTATCTAAAACAGCTGTATATCATGCCAATTGTATGGCTCACACCCGGCAACTCATGCCGTACAGATCACAGGAAAAAATCAGGGCTTTTCGCTGGTCATGAACCGACCCGCGGGTCGAGTCACGGTGTGTTCAAAATGTCACGGGTCGGTTCGGGTCGGGTCGGGTCGGGTCGGGTCGGGTCGGGTCGGGTCGGGTCGGGTCGGGTCGAGTCAAGAAGTGATGAGAAGCATACGGGTCGGATCAGGCCATGAGCCGCGAGAATCGGGTCACTCGCGGGTCGGGCCAGCATAACCCGCGAGCCTCGTTTTCTACAGACCCGCGGGTCGGACCCGCGGATTCGGCTCGTGAATCCGACACTTGAATAACTTCCCGCTCTCTTACCCAAAGGCTTCTCCGGTACCAATACTCTGCAATACTCCTTCGGTATCATAGTCGAACATTACAACAGCGCCAAATGCATATACGCATGCCCGCATCCATTTATACTTACTACAGTCAGGTCATATATCGCTGCGGGGCACTAAAATGAACGTTAAATTGATTTTGAAGTGCCGACCCACGGGCCAGATCCGCGGGTCGAACCTTCGGGTCAAGATAAATGGCCTGGCGGGTCAAGTTGACCCGACTCGCAAAAAACCCATATCTCGCGGGTCAATCGGAAGGTGGCGGGTCGGGTCGGATCGGGTCAGGAGTTTTTCAGATCTCACGGGTCGGGTCGGGTCGGGTCGGGTCAAGAGGCTTTCAAAATCTCGCGGGTCGGGTTGGGTCAAGTCAACAAACCTCATTTTTTTCACGGGTCGCCGACCGTTGGGGCTCACGTGTGCTTAAAGATAGAAAAGAGTAGCTGTATTCCTTTATTGCACGGCGGAGACTGAGAGAAAGGCTCGTGCCTCGCTGGGAAAACCTCTGGTTTCCCATTCAAGATACGCTTCCCAAGTACTACAATACCATCCCGATACCTGAACTCAGGAAATTACCGGCCATTCAGCCTCATTCAACGCAGTACCAGAACAGTAACCCCCTCTGATGAGCCGTTTAAGCAGAATTATGGGAAATTCATGGAAACCCCGATTCCACGAGCTAAAACATTAGTCGAACGTGCGGCTCCTCAAAACCCACTCCCACACCTCTGAACAGCAAGCCTACGACAGCTCCTCCAGCTCTCGCATGGACGGCAGCAAAAAAAATCGCGTCCCCGAGATCACGGGCATCAACAGCAAGAGGCAAGCGGTGCCCTCGCCAACTGAAGTTGCTTCTTCAGCCGCGCTTCTTGGCCGCCTGACCATGCCGGATGACCGCGCCATGCCCGCGTCGTCTAACCTTGCCCAACGCTCTAACACCGGCGATCGACTCCGCCGCCGCAGCCGCCGCGGCAAACCACACCGCCGAAGTTAAACGGGCGTACAAACACCTCGATCTCAAAGGCATTCGCTCGCATTTGTATCCTTCCTTTCACCTCCCCGATCAGCCCCTTCAGACGCAGCGCGGCAACTCACTCGTTCGGTCAATGCCTCCGCGTCTGATATTCCCGTGATTTTCAGCGATGGCGGCCATGGAGGCCTTAGTTTCTACCAACTGGATCCCCGGTTGGAAGTACGCCCTCCAGAAACCCCTCGCGCGAGCCATCACGCCTGACAAGCCTTGAAACCCCTCACTCCCTTGAAATATGTTTTTTTTGGGGCAGGTGTCGCGCGCCCTCGCAGGCGGAGCCACGGGGCCGGAGGCGTTCACGCCCCTCCCGAGGTTGCCGAGCAACCACTTCGACGGCACCGACACGGGGGCCAGCTACTACACCAAGTTGCATCATTTTGGCGTGTCTAACGGGACCCCCTTTTGCGATTTTAGCTTGGGAATCAACTTTTTCCGCAGTTGGGCGTATACCCGCGTTACGAAATGGAGAAGCCCAGATTTTTTTTCGCGCCCGTGGCGCCTAGGCGAGCCTTAGAGGGGGAAAAGCTTGAGGTTGTGTTTGCGCAGGCGTTCGAAGAGGGCTCGTACCGTCTTGACGTGGGCCGTCGGATCAGAGTCGAATACGATCACATCGTCGAGGTAGGCCGCCACCCGTGCCAAACCTTTGTGATAACGAGAAGTACCAGAACAATGGCTTTCTCTCTGTCTACAGGCGCTCCCTGCCAAGCACGCGGCGACCCACCCCCGTTGTTGTCCGTGACACCACCAACCATCGTGATCTGCGTCGTCAGCCAAATATGTCCTCAGTCAAATGTTCTCCGTATCCTGCATCTTTACCGTAAGTCGGGCCCCAACGCCTTATATAGAAGACAAGGAAGAGACCAGGGCTGTTCACGGGTCGGGTCAAGCCTCGCGAGTCGGGTCAGGTCAGGTCGCGTCGGGTCGGGTCGGGGTGGGTCGGGTCGGGTCGGGTCGGGTCGGGTCGGGTCGGGTCGGGTCGGGTCGGGTCGGGTCGGGTCGGGTCGGGTCGGGTCGGGTCGGGTCGGGTCGGGTCGGGTCGGGTCGGGTCGGGTCGGGTCGGGTCGGGTCGGGTCGGGTCGGGTCGGGTCGGGTCGGGTCGGGTCGGGTCGGGTCGGGTCGGGTCGGGTCGGGTCGGGTCGGGTCGGGTCGGGTCGGGTCGGGTCGGGTCGGGTCGGGTCGGGTCGGGTCGGGTCGGGTCGGGTCGGGTCGGGTCGGGTCGGATCGGGTCGGGTCGGGTCGGGTCGGGTCGGGTCGGGTCGGGTCGGGTCGGGTCGGGTCGGGTCGGGTCGGGTCGGGTCGGGTCGGGTCGGGTCGGGTCGGGTCGGGTCGGGTCGGGTCGGGTCGGGTCGGGTCGGGTCGGGTCGGGTCGACCCGACCCGTGAGAGTTTGAAAACCTCCTGACCCGACCCGACCCGACCCGACCTGTGCCCGTGTGGCAAAGCAATAGAGAGTAGAACTCACACAGTAGAAAAATGTGAAATGAGCAAGAAATACGGGATGTGTTAGAAGAGGATATGAGACGAATCGACGAATGTGACCTGGAGGAGTTTGGTACGCTAGATAGTAGCGAGAAAACGATCGCTATACTAGGAGATAGATGGTGGCCACAGTCGGCGAAACAGGAAGGGGATAAGACGAGCAAAACAATTATATGAGATATATGGAAACAACGCAATGAGCGCCAAACTGTTGGAGGCGTCTCTATTGGAAGTAGGAACGGTGCTCCGTCTCTAAAGGGATGCAACAATGGTCAATGGCCAAATGACTAAGGCAAGCAGCGAATGAGTACGCCCCCCCCCCCCTGCTGTTCCAACAGCGAAGGGGGCGGCGGGTGACGAGCGAGGGTTAAAGCCCGACCCGACCCGACTCGACCCGACCCGACCCGACCCGACCCAACCCGACCCGACCCGACCCGACGCGACCCGACCCGACCCGACCCGACCCGACCCGACCCGACCCGACCCGACCCGACCCGACCCGACCCGACCCGACCCGACCCGACCCGACCCGACCCGACCCGACCCGACCCGACCCGACCCGACCCGACCCGACCCGACCCGACCCGACCCGACCCGACCCGACTCGACCCGACCCGACCCGACCCGACCCGACCCGACCCGACCCGACCCGACCCGACCCGACCCGACCCGACCCGACCCGATCCGACCCGACCCGACCCGACCCGACCCGACCCGACCCGACCCGACCCGACCCGACCCGACCCGACCCGACCCGACCCGACCCGACCCGACCCGACCCGACCCGACCCGACCCGACCCGACCCGACCCGACCCGACCCGACCCGACCCGACCCGACCCGACCCGACCCGACCCGACCCGGCCCGACCCGACCCGGCCCGACCCGACCCGATCCGACCCGACCCGACCCGACCCGACCCGACCCGACCCGACCCGACCCGACCCGACCCGACCCGACCCGACCCGACCCGACCCGACCCGACCCGACCCGAACCGAACCGAACCGAACCGAACCGAACCGAACCGAACCGAACCGAACCGAACCGAACCGAACCGAACCGAACCGAACCGAACCGAACCGAACCGAACCGAGCCGTGATACTGTGAAAAATTCCTGACCCGACCCGCTGATCGGGTGATGACCGGTGAGAGACCCTGACTGTGGCAGACCTGAGTAACGTCATGTACTATTCGTATGCAACGCTCGAAGTATGTATGCATATATGTATGTTGACTAAACTCGCTCGTCCGCAAGCCTGCAAGGGCCTCGCTTCAGCAGCCGGTTCTCTCGGGGCATGGATAATAGACTCAACGGTCCTTATGTATTTCCAGCATCACTATAATTCCGTTCACCATCTGACAAATGTGCAGCGCTTATTCCAATCATCATGCTACCATCCACACACAAAATGGTGACTCTAATCCAATGGTTTGAACTGCGGAAGGTGAACGAATGACTCTTTAATAGCGACTCCTAGCCGACGTTTCATAAATATAAAAACCTGCAAGGGTGACATTTACTCATGCCTTTGCCAATCAGATCCAACCAAGCGACGAATTAACCTTAGGTGTGGTCTCCTCCTTGTCAAAAGGTCGACACACTTACGACGTGAAGACCTTTCGCAGCGACCGTCGTCCTGCTCGCCATTCCTAGTGCCGAAAACAATTGAATGTGGCCCGCGTTGTTGACGATTGGGCCTATACTCCCGTGCCTATGACGAACTGCGAAGGTTCCCAGGCCCACCACCGCGTACACGCATTTTTTTTTTTTTTTTTTCTCATCCCATTCATTATCTTCGCACATCTTCTTCTCTCTCCTTCCAACTCGTAACTCAGATCCGGGGTCACATAGCAGGCTCTTCTCCCCCCTTCCCGCTACGGTACGTGCCTTCATTTTTATCGCGAGAAGATTTCAGCCTTTTCTTCCCTCGTCGACTCGCATCGAATTGTGCCTACACGCAATACGTTCGTTCATCGAGCTATCTGAATTTGAACAGTAGTACTGTATGTAGGCGTTCCAGCTCCGGCCCTGTCAAAATAGGTCGCCCCTGTTAATATTGTGTTCGACGACATCCGACAACGTGCAGCGCGTGTCGCAAAGAAGGCACGAACGAAAACGGGTAAAAAAAATAACGACATCCTTTTTGCCAAACCGATTGGCACACAAAACCCTCCCCGCTCAAAATGCTCCTGCATCTTATCCGTAAAACAGCGGCTGAGCCCCTCCTCCCCTCTGCCCTGTATATGCCATGAAGGTTGGGTTGGCGTCGGTTGGCAACGGCACTGTGAAACATGCTGCTCATTCCGTGAGATAGACAACCAGGGTACCTTTTTTTTTTTTCGTTTTTTTGGCGGTCGGTCACAGATGGCGATCGAGTTATAGATCATTTGTGCGGGGTGGAGCACCGAAGCTCCACACAAGGGGAATGATCGTACCACGTACCAGGTAGTGTTTATGGTAAGGTATCCACGAAGCAGTCACATGGTATCATCATTTCTGTCTTAGAAGTGACCACATCGGAACCTAAACTACCTCATTGAAGCTGTCATGCCTCTGCGAGGCCGCCTCACGAGCGTTTTTTAGTGGGATGCAGCTCACCAGTGATGCGACTCGCCCAACAACTCACGACGCTTCGCGCTTTGTGCAAGCAATGCCTGCCTGGCCGGTGAAAACCCGACATACTCCGTCCCGGCATTGTAGGGATGCGAGGGTCTATGGTCATACGACTACGGCCATGCATGAGATCGAGTACATCTCTCCTATCGAGTACACCCCCCCCCTCCTCCTCCCCCCCATCTCTAAGCATCCCAACGAAGCATAAACAAAAACCCCTGTTATTGCAAGCTCCTCTGCAGGCTGTTTCAAAACGCGAGGGCGACGGGGGGGGGGCATTCTTCGGTGCCAAGGACGGCTGTGCCACGAACTCTCTTCGCCGCTTCCGTAGATAGGCAGAGGATAAGGTATTGTCAGCAGCGAGCGGTGCTCCTCGCCTGGTGAGTGCGCCCCGCATCCCGCACACCGCTATGCCCTAAACTGTGATCAACACTTGGGTTAAGTATTAACACACAAAAAAGCACTTATAATTCGCATCAAATTTACAGTCTACATACAGATCGTCACCACAATCGATCGTCGCAGGGTCGCGCCCGCTAACCTTTATCCACTATGCCCGGGTAAGCCCGACAAGTGAAGGACACCCTACTGTGTATCCGCTGGCGCATGCGTACCGGGGTTGGTGCGTCTCTGCTTCGACGCCTCCTCTCCTCGGCTCGGCCCTCCGGCAAATCGTGATGGCGGGTGTTGGTTCTAGTGGGATTCTGAAGGAATTGGGTTTCTCTATCCCGAGGACAACTGTGTTCATAAGGGCCTGCTTGGCTTACTCTGCAGGGGAAAAAATGCAGGTCATGGCGGGGGCACACGCGTAGCTTCGTAATTTTCCTCAGACTCCTCCATCGAGGATAAATGCAGGTCGAGACACAGAACATCCCTCGGCAGTTTGCCTGTTGAGCAGGTACTCGTTGTCACTCACGTTTTTTGTAGATTAGCTTAGAGATAAAATAGGCTCTAGTCCTTTCAGAGCGCGATAGAAGATCAAGACAAGGCCTTCGTAGATGCCTCTTGCTGGGAACCCTCTCGTTTCTAATGCAAGATGCGCCTTTCAAGTACTACAAATACCTGTACCCCGGTAGTCGCCGGCCTTTACACGTCAGTTCAAATAAGTAGCATACCACTACGTACAGTAGTAGCCCATTCTAATGAGCCATATATGCAGAATTGAACGCAAATCACGGAAACCCTCATCCCACGAACTATTAAATAGAGCACGAGTCGGAGATGCGGCTCCTCAAACCCCACTCCTACGCCTCTAAACGGCAAGGCTACGAAGCGGAGAAGGAACTCAAAGAGAAACGAAGAAAAAAAGGAGGCTTGAGCGTAAGGAACAGGAAATTATGCACCTGCTATTACGGGGGACCATAGTTAATAGGACCAAATTTGTTAGTAAACATTGTTAAATGTATAGGTTTTTATGTATACCATAGATCCTATTCACTATGTTCCCCCGTAATAACGCCCTCGCCATACTACCAGGAAAGCGTTGGGAGAGAATATGTTGACGGAAACGCGAAAGGTTGGAATCATAAGTCATGCAGTCCGGCACCAAATTACGGCAACTCAGTGTACCCCGAGTGCCCCCGGCTCCCGAGCGGGGGGGAGATCGGCAGGACAAAGAAGAAACTTGTAGTAGTACCAAATACGTCGAAAACTACCACCAACCCGGCCCTAAAACTTAGAAAACGTGTCCTGTGCGACAAGTGAGTGGCCCGATTACCCAGACCAACCCCGGCACCAAGCGGGGGGGGCAGGAAAGACGAAAACCGCTAGAACATCCCGAACCCAGCCCCCACAGTAAACCAGAAAGCGCCAAGGGACTACCAAGGAGAAAATCCCCGACCCAAAAGCTCGGAAAACGCCAAAGGAAAAGTGTAGGGGAAGCAGAAAAACGGAAAACTACCGAATGCAGCGGCGGTGCGAACATCAGTTGTTCACGACTGCACATCGAGATTCATACACGTTACGCTGAAATCCCCGTGTAGACTCGCCTTTTAGTTGTACTTGTAGACACTAAGAACCTCGCACAGCTCCCGTTGAAGTCGTACAGCGCGCCGGAGAAAGAGGAAGCTTGATCGGTCCCGGGTCATCCATAAATCGAACTGAATATACCCCATCCGTAGTTGTACTCACGCTGATTATCCCTAGCCACCACAGACCGTGGTCGCCCTTGCACGGTGTTGCCGTATCGGCGAAGCCAATCGGCGTGCGGTACGCAGCCTCGGCCGGGTTCCAGGAAACGCTCGCTCTGACTCCGACAAAGCTCCCGCTGTGCCGCGCCTATCCGCATCCGGCGGTACAGGCGGTTTGGTTTGGCGGTACTTGCTCGGGGGTGCCGGCCCAGCAGCGCGAACATTCGTGGCGAGATAGGTCTGATGAAGGCCCATTTCCCGTTCCCAGGACGGTCGAGAGAGTCTCGTCCGGTTGTTGCAATCTCGTACATCACCTCGAATGCATCTCGCACATCACCTCGATAAACCCACCTCGTCCACGGACCGATTGGTGCCCGGTGATCTTCTCCGCGTCGAGTCGTTGAAGAGGAGTTGAAACGTCGTCTTGGGTGGCGTGGTGCCGCGGGGGGGGGGGGTTCTTGGAGAAGTTAATGAGCACATATTGCGCCAACCACGCTGGGAAACACTTTGGCGTGTCGACACGCTTGTGGGGGTTGGGGCACAGGGCTTGCAGCGTTGTACCGACACGCGCCGGTGAGCACCGGCGCCGGGCATGCCGGGAGGAAAATCCAAATACAGGAGCTTGGCGCCGAGACGGGATCTGTGCGGAGTGTCCGCGTAGGAGCAGGGGCCAACCGCGAGAACTTCGTAGGGGCCTGTCCAGTTGAGCGAGAGATTGGCCTTGAGGACCATAGCGTCTGTGCCATTCTTCGTGTTCTGGGGGGTGGAGGCAGCCGTATTGTACACCCACGCCCAGCCGTCAGCGGCGGAATCGGGGATCGGACGCAGTGCGTCGGAGAGGGCGAAATTGCGGCGGCCCACGCGGGCAACGGTGAGGGCGTTGTGTTCGTGGACGATATCGTACACGCGCTGCGGGCGGTCAGTCACCGAGTCGCAGTAGAAGAGGTGGTCACAGGCCAAATTCTCGTGGCCAGCGGCCCAGCGAGCTCGAAAATCGCGAGAGGAAGGCGCGGGAACAGGTCCATGTGGACCTCGTTGGGAGCTAAACCCTTGGAGGCCGTGACCAAGTTGTTGTACGAAAATTCGACGTGAGGGGGCTGTTCATCTGTTCATCCCACAGCTGTTTTGGAGCTCGTTGACGACCATCCCCAGCATCTGGGCCATAGCGTGGTTTACACGTTCCACCCCACCGTCGCCGTTTCGCCGGCAGGGTCTGATGGCAATTTCCGAACCCCGAGAAGCTGATAGACGGCGTACGAAAATTTTGAAAAAAAACTGGAGGCCTTCGTCCGAGAGTATGCTGCGCGGGCATCCCCCGAGGGGAATACACCGGTCGATGAGAACGTTAGCCGTGCCTTCAGCCGTGAGGTCGTCTGCTGTGACTGCGAAGATGTCGGCTCGGCGGCTGAAACGATCAGTGAGAAGCAAGATGTAGGTGCTGTTTATACCTCGAGGCGTGGCTGGAAGAATACCGAAGTAATCGACGCTGACGGCGATGCCGGGCCCTTCTGACAAGGGCATCGTGGTGATGGGCCACCGGGCCGTCAGCCGCGAGGTTTTCCGTGCCTGGCACCTCAAAGAGTTGTGTAGCCACCACCGGGTGCCGGTGCTCATGTCGACGCACCAGTCGAAACGTTCGAGCATATGCAGGGTGCGCGCGGTTCCCAGGTGACAGGAAGCCGTGGAATGGCAAGCTTGCACGACCCAGGGGCGCATGAGCAGCGGCACATAAATGCGAAGGGAGTCGTTGTTCAATACGCAAGCCGTGCGCCCCACCGGGCGCTGCGAGTCAGGCGCAAGGGGTGGAGACGGTTGTCGGAGGAACAGGACAACCCCGTGGTGGGTGGTGTGTGTTTGTCCTTTGTCAGCAAGCTCCTGAACGTCCGAGAAGGAAGGACGCTGGCGTGAAGGAAAACACCACAAAAAAAACGGGTTGGCAAGGCCTTCGCCCGGCCAAGAACTATGTAGCGCATGGCAGTGTGGCACGCGGGCTCAGTCTGTCGCTCCCGCGCTCAGTCGGCGTGAGCAAAAGCGCGCTGCTGCATCACCGAATTACAGTTCAGCAGCTGCACCGAGAGCACCCAAGCCGGTTGTTGTGACGGACGGTACACCAGTCGGGGGCGGGAGTCATAAAAGAGGAGTTCCCACAGGCTCGGCGTGGTCGCAACCGGACGGGGTAGGTACCGTCCGGCGGACAGGCCAGGCGCCAGGAGCAGGGGCCATAACGACGGCCGGAGGTGGTCACGGCCGTGGGACTCGCGGCGGGGTGATCGGTAGCACGTCGCCCCCCCCCGCCGGGCCCAAAACCATAATCAACACTAGGTGGCGCAGTGCCAGTGTCGGCGGCTGTTCGTCCGCGCGTCCGGGTAGAGATGCGGCCCGAAGGCGGCAAAATAGTCAGAGGCGCCGAGTTGTCAATCGGCGAAGTGACAGACGAGGCCGGATCAGTGGTCTCGGCGAAACCTTCCCCTTGTGAGGAGCTCGCTGGGTGACAGCCGTCGCGGCAGCGAGGGCTTCTGAAGGACCCTTGCCGCTTTCACTTGTGAGGGCAAACAACGAAAAGTGAAAGCGGTGTTGGTGGTAGGTGAGAGTGCCCGACGATCAGGGCGGCGATCGACTGTGGGGGCGGAAGCAGACACACGAGAGACGAATCTCCCCGAAGGAGCAGAAAACTCGTCATTCCTCACGCGAGGCCCATGTGCGCGAAATCACGAATATCCGAAGAGGTGAAAGGTAGCCCACCCGAAACTGCGTCATTGGGGCGGGGCACTAGCCCACCCCAGCCAACACCGGGCGTCGGTGAAGAACGGGCGAGAAGCCCGCAGGATTGGGTGAGGAAGACACCACCGTCATCGACGGCGGTGAAACTGCTAGACCCACGGCGGTCGTGGTTCGTGGCGGGCTTTGGCACACGGGATATAAAATCAGCATGTCCGTAGGCGCTGCCCTTTCGGTATTTGAGTGTGTAGTCGAACGCGGTGAGAAACTCGAGCCATTGCTAGACACGCGCGTTGTGGGCCCCCGTTTCGCTGATGCTCTCCGGTGCCTTGTGATCCGAACAAATTGCGAAACTTTGGGTCCCAAAGGTAGCCAGCCTCGAGGTCGTTTGATGGGCCAGACAATGCTGCCAGCCTCCAACTCGAGCGAAATCCAGTGTCTCTAGGAATCGAGGGTAGCCCGACTGCTGTAGGCGATGGGTCGCACAGAGCCGTCCGGCTGCTCCTGTTCGAGCGCGGCACCAAAAACATCGATGCAGGCGTCGCAGTGTACGTGGAGTGACGAGTTTGGCGACAACGCTACAAACGATGACCTCCATAGCCGACGTAAAATCGAACTCGATCACCTTCCAGAGAACGACCGTGATGGGCGGATCCGCTAGGACAAGCCGCGCAGGAAGTTGCGATGGTACCCTACACCACCCATCAGGGTTCGGACGTGCGTGAGGCTGCGGGGGCATGGGCATTCCCATCAAAGCTGACACTCTTTCAGCGATCGGACGCACACCCGCGGGCGAAATGGAGAGGCCCGGAAAATCCCGCATCCGTGGCGCCCAGACGAACCTCCGCGGGGGCGAGCTTGAGGATATGCTTGGGCAGCCGTTCGAAGTTCGAAGAGGGCACGTATTGCCTAGACTCGAGCCGTCGGATCAGAGTCGAACACGATCGTATCGTCCAGGTAGGCAGGCAGGCACCTGTTTCAGGCCCTTGATAGCCTCGTTCATCGCCTTGACGAACCGACCGGGCGAAGCACTGCTGCCTCAGGGCATGACGAGCCACTCATAGAGGAACCCCGGGGGATGACAAAAATCCCGTGAGAGGAACGGTGTCCTTGTGCGCGGTAATCTGGTGGAACGTAGAAACCAAGTCAAAAAGGGGAAACACCCGTCCTTTTCCCATAGGGTCGAGGACCTGATCCATGCGGAGGATAGGCGGAAGATGGCTGAGTCTGCTGAACTGGTTGAGTTTCTGGCAAGTCACGGTGATCCGAACGCCTCCAGACTTCTTCGGGATTACCGCCAGGGGGGTCGAATACGGAGAGGCCCTGTGCTGGATCAAACCCGCCCCAAGGAACTGGTTCAAGGCGGCGTCAACTTCCTTGGCCATGATGGGATTGATGCCGTGGGGGAAAAACGCCCGAATTTTCACGCAGAACATCTTCCAGCTGTTCGATGGTGTCAGGGGTCCAGCCCGGGCCGTGAAGGTCAAACGCCACCGCTCGCAGGGGTGACGGCAGACGTGCCCGGACGCGCAGGAACAAAGCGCGCTGTTCTGAGGCCAAACAGGCTCAAGCAGGGGAGGCGAGCGCGAGGCCGGAGCTGCCGGTAACCGGCAGAGACCGGAGACACCGCAGATAGGCCAGGGAAAGGGTCGGGAGCTCGGTGGTTCGTGCTGTAAAGCGTCCAACGGGAGGGACGCTCATAGGCGGGGAGTGGGTGACTCCGACCGAGGAATGTTGCCAGGGACGAGAGATCATCTGCAACCCCAACGAAACGAAGGACCTGTTTTGCCCGTAGGCGACGAGGCGCTCCTCACCTGAAGGCAGGCTCGACTGGGGCAGCACGTCGACCAGGAAATGCCCGGTGAGTGCCGGTGGGCCGTTGTTGGTGCGTATCAAGTGAGGTACAACGTTCCGCCCCTTCTTATACCGTAGCATGTACCAACTTTATACCGTAACTGGACCCTCGTTCTCGGGGATGAACGCGAGCTTGGAATTAGCCTTAAGTCGTCAATTCCACGCCCGGTCGCATCATGCATCATCAGGAGAAGCGGACGTACAATCGCGGGGAGGTCGCGAATCTAAAGTGGAGCTGAAGGGGGGGGGGGGGGGGGGAGGGGGTGAACTCGATCTCATGCATGGCCGTAGTCGTATGACCATAGACCGTCGCATCCCTACAATGCCGGGACGGAGCACGTCGGGTATTCACCGACCAGGCAGACATTGTTTGCACCAAGCGCGAAGCACCGTGAGATGTCTGGCGAGTCGCAAGAAGGTAGGGCTGCATTCTACTGTTGCGGGGGGGCATATTAAAGAGACCTACGGTACGGACAAAAACCTATGTATTTCGATATTTTTACCAGCAATATTTGATCCTATTTACTATGGTCCCCCGCAATATTAATATTAATAGTACGAACCTCCTGTGAAGCGGGCTTGCATATGGATGACAGACTGAATAGATTAGATTTCTGGTGTCGGGGGGGGGGGGGCGCGAGCTCATTTTTGGCTTGCCATAGTCTTTTAACCATTTACCACGTCTCCCTTTCGAGACAGAGCGCCGGGGGTCGGGGGGGGGGTGTCGGGGGGGGCGTACTAATTTGTCGCTTGCCTTAGGCTGGGGGGGGGGGGGGGGGTAAGGGGGCGGGTACTTGATATCATGCACGGCCGTAGTCGTATGGCCATAGACCCTCACATCCCTACAATGACGGGACGGAGCACACGTCCGGTTGCCACCTACCAGAGAGGAGACATCGCTTGCACCACATGGGCGGGCTTGCATGCGGAAGGACGACAGCTTTAGTGAGGGCGGGGGGTTCCGGTACCAACCGAAGGGTTCATCTCAAGCGTCTCATCCCCATTCATTCGAAGATCTAGACTAGACCTTTCGGGACAGATAGATCCCCGACGTGTCAGGTCTACACGAATGTAGGTAATGTTTGCTGGGCGTGGGAATATGCGTGATGCGGCGACGAAGGCGTGCTATAGCAGTAGCACGGTGTATTTAGGTGTGGGGTTTCCACACAAAAAGCTTTTGTTTTTGAGTCCCCCCCCTCTTTTGAGGAGCTTCTACATACATACAGCATCACGGGGGGCCACATACAATCCTGTTTAACGCTTTAAGCGGTCCCGCTGTGGGGACAAACCACTCAAAATCATACTAAGCAGCTTGTTCCCAAATCGAGGCGACTGCATTCCTAGACAAAAAAAGGTAGGAAGATTAATCCGAGCCTATATGTATACGATAGGCCCCAAAAGCCATGCACCCCCTTACCGCGTTCGGCCCCGACTACTGCCGTTGGGTGTTGCTGTTAAGTTGTTACGTTTCACCGCGGTAGTATGCGCCTCAGCCAGTACTCCGACGACGAGAAAAGCAAAGGTTTGTTTTCGTTTTTGTTTTCGTTTTTGTTTCGTCCATCCCGTTTGTTTTTATATTCGCCCTTTCGCTTGTTTCTCTGCCTTCGGTTATTATCGCGGTATCATCTCGCAGCGGAACATATGTACAGGGTCTCTACAGTACAGACAGCACAGATGACGTGTGCAAACATCGAAGGTCAATGGTCATATCATCCTATGACTAAGGCGAGCAACAAATGAGTACGCCCCCCCTCTCCCTATTGTTAATATCAGAGCATGCGGGACACTTTGTATCCCTGGACAGGTCTGCTTACTAAGTCGGTACGACTCGTTGGTACTCACGCTGGTTGTTTGCTAAAAAGATAGAAGAAGAGCAGCTTTCTTCCTTTCGTGCACGACGGAGACTGAGACCACGCTCGTGCCTCTCTGGAATACCCCCGGTTTTCCACCTAAGATACGCCTTCCAAGTACTACAAATACGATCCCAGTGCCTGAACCCAGGTGATTACCGAGCTTTCAACCTCATACAAAGCAGTATCGTAACACCATTTAGTTAAACTCCTTCACACTGATATATATATATATATATATATATACGGGTTGGATCGGCGTCGGTTGGCGACGAGACGCTGTGAAACACGCCTCTCACTGCGTGAGCTACAATAGCAGTCAAACCCAGGGATACCGTTTCTTTTTTCTGTTTTTTTGGTGTTCATCTCGGCTGGCGATCGAGTTAGATCATTTTTGTGCACGGAGAACCTTAGCTCTCTCCGCACATTGTCAAGGGGGATGATCGTATCACGTATTACGGGGGGGGCATATTAAATAGGACCTACGGTACACACAAAAACCTATATATTTACCTATTTTTACTCTCAATATTTGGTCCTATTAACTATGGTTCCCCGTAATAGTGTGTATGTGGGAAGTGAGGCACCTCGAGGCAGTTACATAGGAAACCCCTTGTTGTCTCTACGGAGTTGGCCACACCAGGAAATAAATCAATTCATTGGCGCTGTCATCCATAAATAAATGTTGAGATCACAGGTCGGAAAAAATCCGCCTCAAAAGCGGTTCTTAGAAGGGTGCAGCTCACCCTTCATGCGGCTCGCCCAACTCCCTCACGTTTCGCTTCGCAAAGCATGACGCAAGCGATGTCTGCCTGGTCGGTGAAAACTCGACGCGCTCCGTCCCAGCATGTTGTGGGGATGCGAGACTCGATGGTCATACGACTTCACTACCGTGCACAAAAATAATGAACACCCCCCCCCCCCCCCATCGAAAAGGTGTGGACTGGAGACATGTACTCGTATACAAGTATCATGAATGGTTTTATAGTTAGGGTCATTCTTTATCGGAGAGCTTTTCCCCCAATTTTTCGACATTTTTTTCTCGCAATTTTTCAATCTTCCATACTTTCCTGTTTTTTCCCCCCCAAATATTGGAATGTTAACGGATTTGATATTTTTGGTTGTGGAGAATTTCACGAACAGTGACAGAACGCCTCCGCGTATTGATACATATCTCCAATTCTTTCCAAACTTAGGAAATTATGGAAAAAACGCTCTCCGATGAGAATCAACCTTAGACGCCAGTCGACGAGGGAAGAAACGTTTTTCTCGCAATAAAAATGCCTGCCAAGGCACGAGCCGTAGTAGGGAGGGGTGAGGAGAGCCTGCCATAGTATGTGACCCCGGATCTGAGCTACGACTGCTACTATATACTATTACGGGGGACCGTCATAGTAAATAGGACCTACGGTACACATAAAAACCTGCATATTGACCCATTTTTGTCAACAATATTTGGTCCTATTTACCAGGGCCCCCCGTAATAATACAACAGCAGGAGCAGAAGAAAAAAGAAGGGCGAATAAAATAAGAAATCGGGAAGAGCAAAGAACAACAAGGGCATATATATGGCACATACATACAAAAAAAGCCTACTTGTGTTGCTATGTTCACCAACAATATCTGGTCCTATTTTCTATGGTCTCCCGTAATATCAGCAGAAAGTGCGTGGCGGGAGTGCCGCGGAGATCAATACTGCAGCCTAGTAAAAATATGTTATGAATCCTTTCGACATTTCGACGAAAAGGACGTTGCGAGCCCTGCGAGATTTCAAGAGCTCAGAAACTGGCTTTCTGGCGTGTGTAGGTTGTGGTTGTCGTACTCGGTACGACGGCATGCATGTGGCATCTTGTGCTTCGTCTATACTCTCCTCGCTGCATTGCTTTCTTTTGCGTTCAAACGATGCTTTCTTTGCTCCCTAGAATTCATTGTGTATGTCGTGCCTGTCGTATCTAGTATGATGACATGGCATTGCATTGCCCACTGCTGCAGTGCTTACTGTGTGTGTGTGTTCTTCACATTAAACCGTTCTTTCTACCCGTCGACATCCAGCACAACCAGTGTCCGTGCCGATTCTTCAATCCTAGAAGAGATACAAGTTCTGTGGTCACAAAGCTACGCCACAGAGATACTACGTTGCCACGTGTGCAGTGTGCACTGCAGTGGGCAATGCAAAGCCATGTCATCATACGAGTACTAGATACGACAGGCACGACATACGCAATCTATGAAATAGTGAAACGAAAAGAAACAATCAAAGAGAAAACAAAAACAAGGTAGACAAATCGAAAAAGAAAAAGAAGAAAAATGAAACCAAAATCTAAGAGAAACAATCTGTCGTGCCCCCCCCCCGCAGGCGAGGTTGGCAACACTTGAAAAAGAACGAGCTGGAAAAAAGAAGAAATAACAAAAAACACCACTGCTTGTGAACAGAGTAAGACAAAGAACCAAGGAGAAAGTAACAAGGAAAAATAACAAAAGGGGAAATAACAGGCAGACCAAAGCCCAAAGCACCTTCCAGGTGGCGGCAGCAGCTTGTGGTACGAGTAGTATAGCCAGGTTCTCCCTGCTATTCCGCCTGGTACCTTGCTACCCAGACTGCCGTCTCCGCCCTGCGTTCGTCAACTATGCCCAGCCCCTTGGCGTCAGACAATACGAAACGAGCAGAGCAGGTTCGTCATCCAACCACGCCACACGAGTCCTCCAGTACGGCTTATCAATCAGAAAAGGAAGAGGAAGAGAAAAAAGAATATGAAAAATCACGGAGAGTCAGCGCAAAAAAAAAAAAAAAAAAAAAACAAGAAGAGAAGACAAGGGAAGACCACGTTCGAACCAGCTGCACCGGTTGGTAGCACTAGTAGTATGGTCATGTTCTACTTTCTAGTCGACTTGGTGCCTTGCTACCCTGTTTGCCATCTCCTTCCTACTTTCGTCTACCGCGGTTTCCCTTCTACCCCTCCTGTTCCCCCCCCTCTCCGCATTCCCTCGGTCGGGCTTTCTGCCACTTCTCCTGTTGCCCCCTCCCCCCCCGTTCCCTTGGGCACCATCCACGGCGGATGCGCGGCGCTGTCTACTCATCTCAGCCTCAGCCTCGTGCCACCTCACCATGAACCGTTCGGCTGCTTCAAGGATCCCCCGGTACCACTTCCCCACCTTTTTGGCTGCAGTGGACCACAACGCGGTCTCAACTCCAAACACCAAGGGGGCAACTTCCGTTGACCCTTCGGTGGCTCGGAACTCCCTAAGGTCTTCGACTATGCATCTATGCCAAGTCTTACACTGTCCGCCTGGTCTCGAGTTCTCCCCACCAGCTATCGTCCCGAACATTACCCGACTGGGTAATCGCTCCTTGCTTTGCCGTGCCACGCCCCCCGCAAAGAAGAGCCGCCGTTTACGAATGGTCGTTTCGATGCTCTCGCAACGTGTCATCTTGAGGGCCTTCGCGTACGAGAGGGTGGCATGGTCAGTATGAAGTCGGCGCTGGAAGCCAATGACTCGCAACAGGACTTGGTGGTGAGCCGTTCGAAGCTTGGCAAAGTGTTCTGCTCTGAGGGTCCACGTCACACACCCGTACAGCAGGGTCTCAATCACCTCGGCCTTCAGCATTCGGACTTTAAGGCTAAGGGGGGCGGTCGTCCTATCATACAACTCCGGGCCGAACCGTTTGAGGCATGCTCGCATGAGGCGGATCCGTCGGTCGATTTCGAGGCATGCTCGCATGAGGCGGATCGCGAGAGCGCAGCGTTTTCGTGGATAACACCGCATACGTGGCAACGTGGTATCTCTGTGGCGTAGCTTTGTGACCAACATAATAACTTGTATCTCTTCTAGGACTGAAGAATCGGCACGGACACTGGTTGTGCTGGATGTCGACGGGTAGAAAGAACGGTTCACAGTGTGAAGAACACACACACACTAATAACGTCAAGATAACATATCCCACACTGAATCCAAGATTAAAGTTCCCACACTAATTTCAATCAAAAAAATTATTATACCATGGATACGTTCGTTCCTAGTATTGGTTGGTTGCAATTGATGCGGGATGGTATACCACAGCTCGTCAGCACCTTTTCGCTCACACTTACTGGTATACTGCCGTGCGCACCACTTCGTACATACCACAGCAGGTACTTGCTTTCTCTCAATCGAGATGCAATTCTGTTACAGCCTGTGTTGTTCGGTGGCCACAGGACAGACACAGGCAGGCAGAACTTCAGGGAAAATGAGCTGACGTGAGAACATCATCATCCCCATGTCCTTTCAACTCCAGCTACTGAACGAAAGCTTCAATGTGCGCACGCGTAAAATATCAAATATCGAAATCGTGTCCATCGGCTATTACTTCTCGTGTTCATCCTTGTTGTACCGACTATTTTTTCCCCACCAGTTTGTCGGTATTGTATCGAGTACTATTACGGGGAACCATAGTTAATAGGACCTACGGTATACAAAAAAACTATATATTTACAAATTTTTACCAACAATATTTGGTCCTATTAACTATGGTCCCCCGTAATAGTTTTTTTCGCTTATTCGCATCGTATCGGATTTTTTCCCCCCACCCGTTTATCGGTATCGTATCGAGTAGTTTTTTTGTTTTATCGGTATCGTATCGAATACTTTTTTTCGTTAACTATCGGTATCGAGTAGTTTTTTTTCGTCTGTCGGTGTCGAATCGAACTTTTTTGGTTTATCGGTATCAATCCATCGAGTAGTTTTTTTTCCCGTTTATCGGTATCGTAACGATTTTTTTGGTTTATCGGTATCGTATCGAAATTTTTGGTTTATCGTTATCGTATCGATATTTTTTGGTTTATCGGTATCGTATCGAACCTTTTGGTTTATCGTTATCGTATCGGGCTTTTTTGTTTTGTTTATCGTTATCGTATCGATATTTTTTCGTTTATCGGTAGCGTATCGATTTTTTTTTTTCACCTCCGTTCGTCGGACTTTTGTCGTTGATCGGTGTCGTATCGACTTTTTATCGTTTATCGGTGGTCGTGTTGACCTTAATTCTCATTCAATACCCAACATTACTAACAATTATCTACTGCAATTTTATACGCTTCTCTCCCCCCAAGCCTCAAACGGGTTATACTATTATTACTGCTAATACTACTGTACCACCCAGTAGTTTTTCAGAGGCTGCCGCGTGTCGTCGATGCTGTAATCACCGTCCGATTCAGACGCTCCCCCCCTCTTAAACACACGCATACAAAAAAGCTGCGAGAAGCTTGTGGACATACATACAGACGCTACCTCCTCTGTCGGTGGAGGCGTTTCCAGGGCCCCTGAAAAAAGCCGGCACACATTATATCATACCGTATCATATTATACACTTTTCTTGCTGACCACCCTGACTCTTCCACGTGACGCTGCGGGTGGGCCGGAGTACGGAACACAAGACAAACACATACGTGTCTACCAGACTCCGGCCATATGTCGGCACATTTGTACCGACAAACGTGACGCTGCATGCGGCCGATGCACTCCACGGGCACGTACTACCAGTAGTACCACCAGATGCCGGTACACATTGTACCAGTCGTGGTGAGTTTGCGGCTCTTTACAGAGACGCGAAAAGCCCCATAAAAAAAAAGAGGCTGGCTAAAGGTACAATGGGTTTTTCCGTCTATCATCTTGCAACAAACTTACTGCAGCAGCTGGTGCCAGTGCTGCTGCTACTACTGTACGTCCCAAACTCTCTCGTTCCAAAACTATCTGGGATATTTTTTGCTGCTGCTGCTGCTACTGCTGACGTTCCGTATCCTCTTTCGGACCGCTTGCTTTCTCTCATTCTGCTGCGTACCACCGGCGACAAGAACTGATCTACCCGTGTACCACGAATCAGACACAAAGGGCCGAACAGCAGCACGAAGCAAAACATGTAAGACAAGCCACAATAAAAAAAGGGAAACCCCGACCTCCGAAAACAGGGGTCGGCTCGCAAAAAACAAGATGAAAAACGAACGCAAAAACGAACGAAAAAAAAAAAAACGCCAAAAAGGTTTCCAACCACTTCGTACGTACACCGTGCAAATTTTTGAACAACTATCATACCTACCAGGTACCAGGTACGGAAACAACGAACCAACAGCGGAAGGTGGAAGCGGGTGTTACCGAGAGCAGGGTACCCATATGCACGACATCGCCGCAGTTTCCCGATTGGCCGGCCCGTTTCAAGGACATGTTTCATTGATCGACATTTGAAAATGACTTCGAAGACATTGGATGACGTCATGCGCATATGCACGGCAAGGTATCACCCAACTCCTTTACAGTTATTGATCAAAAGGAAAAATGCAGGCACATTTTACGCAGCACCCCCCCCCCCCCCGCCCTTCCCGGCATTGTAGGGATGCGAGGGTCTATTGCCATACGACTACGGCCATGCATGCCATGAGTACCCCCTCCAACAACCCCCCCCCCCCCCCCTCCCGTCTCGAACGGGATGCGTGGTCAATGGTCAAATGACTAAGGTAAGCAACAAAATGAGTATCCGTCCCGGCATTACAGGGGTGCGAGGGCCTATGGTCTTACGACTACGGCCATGAATGATAACAAGTGCATCTCTCCTATCGAGTACACCCCCCCCCCGCAGCCTCCCCGCCATCACCCCGAACGAAGGGTTACTGTAGAAACATCCCACTTTTACCACCACTCCTGCCCCGAAGTGTTCGCACGGACTTTTCGCGTAGTACAGCAGGGTTTCCCCCCCAAGAGAGGCGGTGGCGGTGTGCCTGTGAAAGCAGTGCAACCGCCTTGTAGAGGGAGGCCGCCTTATTCATTCCGGGCTATGTATGTGGAATACCCCAGTGGCGTCAAGCGGCTTTAATTGCCTTATATTAGGATGCCGTCTTTGCTCTGACCGCCTGATGGGGGGGGGGGGGGGGGGGGGGGGGGCGCGCTTAAACCCATTTAGAACCGCAGTCCCGTTTTGGGGACAAATCACTCAAATTTCAAGGAGATTGTCCCCAAAACGGGACTGCGGTTCTTACGGGGTTAACACGAATTCACACTACGGATAACACATTCCCCGGGAGAACAGAGCGGTGTTTTTCAAGGCTCCCAACAAGCGGGGGGGGGGGGGGGGGGGGGGGGCTGCAGGGTCTGTGTCATGTCTTTGTCCCCACCTTGCCCCCCCCCCCCCCCCCCCCCCCCCCCCCCTTGTGTCCCGAAGCAAGAGTACCGTTCGAGGTACTAATAATAATACAAACACAACGGTTCATACATTCTCCGGACAAGAGTACTTACTACCCACCCCTCCTTGCCCGTAAATAAAAACACCATTTTAGCTTTTTTATTAACAACAGCGGCAGCGGTCCTTACATAATCCGGCGAAGAGTATTTGAACCCTTCCGTGTCCGAAAAAAAACAAAACACCGTTCAAGGGACGAACACAAAACACCCAAGCGGTCCGTTTCACTATTTCCGGGCAGAGTGGAATACTACATCATGGCCCCCTCCCCCCCCCCCCACCCCCCCCCCTCCCCTCCCTCAGACGGAACGGAACCGAACGAGTTTATCTTACGTTATTCTTGACCCTTCTTAGGGCAGCAGTCCCGTTTTCGGGGGCAAAACTACTTGGAATTTGAGTGGTTTGTCCCCCAAAATGAGACTGCAGTCCTAAAAGGGTCAAGTTAAGCTGGTACTACGTTATTTTACCGTTTTTCTTCCCCCCCCCCCGCAAGAGATGCCCGGCTCAAGAGAAGACGTCTCTTGTATCCACGGAAAAAAGCTGCCACCAAGCAAAAAACGCCTGCGCGGGGTTTCGGGGGGACGGAGGGGAGATCGGGTAGGGGTGCGGGAAGGGTGGGTGGGGATGGGGGGTAGGGGCATGCCCAGGCGGGGTTTTACCAAGAACGGAGGGAAGGGGGGAGGGGCAGGGAGAGGAGGCTGGGGGTGGGGGGGGGGCTTCCGGCCAGTATGTATTCGAGGTGTCGTATTTACATGGTGTAGCCAGAGGACGAAAGGTAGGAGCGTGAAGGGGGGGGAAGGGGAGAGATGCGACAAATGGATGTATTAGAATATGAACGTAGATATGTAAGAGACAAATATACTTCGTAAATATTTACGAGACAGGAAAGAGGGAGAGAGAGAACAACTCTCAAACTACCCAATATATTTGCATCCAGTGTTTATTGCATGCTCTTATTTTCTTGCTCATTTGGTGGTGTATCACGCATCTTAGGTTGAAACATTTATCAATGATCAAAGTCGGGTTGCTGGGTGACTTGCTAAGAGCTCATGCGAGGAGCCTCATAATAACACGCAGGTGCTTACCGAGAGAAGGGTACCCATATGCACGACATCGCCGCAGTTTCCCGATTGGCCGGGCCATTTCAAGGAGATGTTTCATTGGTCGACATTTGAAAATTACTTGGAAGATATTGGACGACGTCATGCACATATGCACGGCATCCAAAGCTTTTCGACCCCATCACCCAACTCCTTTCCAGTTGTTGATCGATAGGAAAAATGCAGAGACGGGAAGACCAACTACTTCGAACAGCCCACACAACACTCCCCCCCCGTCAAAATCGCAACACAGGACAGCCCATCTCCAAACAAAAGAGCACCGACACAACAAACAAACACACACACACACACACATGGTCAGGTCCCACCCCGTCCCCCCCCCCCCGTACCTGATGTCTCATTTCTGAGTAACCCTTGAAGTCATTGAGCTTGAGCACCTTCATCCCTCCCGACCCTCCACCCCCCCCCCACCCCCCGCTTCCTCTTCCGCCCTCCCGCGGTGCCCACCTCCATTTTTACCCCCAGCCTCCCAAGCCTCGACGAGGGTTTCGCACGCGTTGACACTTCCCCTCCTGCCCCCCGACCCCTGGCTGCTGGAGCGAGAGCAGCGGGTATCGTTTTCTCTAGAGTCCGCCGAGTCCGCCGAGTTAGGCCTGTCAGCGTTCGGGTCGTGGCGGCGGCCGCGCTCCACCCCCCCCCCCACCCCCGCCCCCTCCTCCCCCTCCTCCCCCTCCTCCTCCTCCTCCTCCTCCTCCTCCTCCTCCTCCTCCTCCTCCTCCTCCTCCTCCTCCTCCTCCTCCTCCTCCTCCTCCTCCTCCTCCTCCTCCTCCTCCTCCTCCTCCTCCTCCTCCCCCTCCTCCTCCTCCCCCTCCCCCTCCTCCTCCTCCTCCTCCTCCTCCTCCTCCTCCTCCTCCTCTTCCTTCCCCTTCCTCCCCATCTCCATCTCCGTCTTTGTCGCGCCCATCTTCATCCTCATCGTCATCCTCATCCAGGGCTTGAGAAACCCTAGCTTCCAAGACGGCCTTAGATGCCGGCACAATGTTGTTCTCCAACCCTTGGAAGGAGAGGTATGTCTGCCCATCCCACTTCTGTCAATCGTCCGGGAAC
The DNA here is from genome assembly GCA_031213475.1 of Nereocystis luetkeana. Lineage (NCBI taxonomy): Eukaryota > Phaeophyceae > Laminariales > Laminariaceae > Nereocystis > Nereocystis luetkeana. The sequence goes on from JARUPZ010000007.1 coordinate 9,039,979, forward strand.
AAAAAGACACATACATGCACGGAGGCGGGCGGGCCGGCGGGGTTCGGGGGGGGGGGGGTTCGGGTGGTTGAGGGAGGCGGGGGGAGGGGGTGACCGCGATAGGAGATACAAGGCGCTTCGCTCGGCGGGCGGCCTACGCCGCCCGCTACGCTCGCTCAGGAAGGAAAAAAAAGTACATCAAATTAGTATGCGAAGCGAACAGAGGGCCACGATTGACTTTTTAGTCTTTTTAATGATCGTAATTGCAAACCGGCGACCTGATAATGCCAAGGGTCCCGCCGCCATGCTTTAGGAAAAAACAGCTCCGACACCAGCTCGGATGCCACATACGCTTTGCGTCGCGGATGTCGTAGGTACGTGCATACCCCAGGTAGGGCACTACTTATTTTCTTCTTTGATGTGCTCTATGTCCGTACTCGTATGTACGAAGAAAGCGAAAGCACAGCACGGCACAGCAGCAAAAACAATGAAAATGAAACCGAAAAGAAGAAAAAAATCCCCGTCCCCTCTCGTGAAATAATTTTCTGCCCGATTGGAACACCTTACACCCGGTCAAAAAAAAGAAAACAAAATAACCGAACAGAAGAGCTTCTCTCTCAGCCTCGTACGCCGCCCGCCCCTCTCGCGTCCACCTCGCCACCGATTCGGTCCGGGTAAAGCTTTTATCACTCTCTGCCACAATCAGCCCCGTCGCCCGCCTCGCGTGAAGCCCGGTGCTCACCGTGAGCCGCCGTTCGCCAGCTCGATAACGTTGGTGTTCAAACTGCACAGCTCCCTCTTTCAACTTCAGCGTGGTCGCAAAAATAAGCACCGCTTGCATATTATCTTGCGATCCCGAACGGCCCTTATAACTCGTACATACTCCACTAAAAATCATCAGTGGAGGCCAGACAAAGCCCGTTCATGCATCCCTGTGTCTCGAGGCACACGCGACGCCTAGGCACGAAAACGACGACCCCTCTACCCGCCAGCACCCGCTGACAACCGCGACGGTTCCGGGCTCTCCCGCGGTGCCGTACTCGGAGTACACGCACGCACACGAAACGAAAGAAGAAAGAAGGAACAGAGGACCGAGAGTGCCAAGAGAAACGGAGAAAACAAAGAACTGCTGGAAAGGTCCGGCAAGCAATGAAAGGAGCCGATTTCGAAGTGGGAGCTCTGAGAGGCCAGGGATGTATGTACCAACCGAGCACGCTCAGGGATTTAGATCTACTGTAAGTAAGTGGTTCTTTATGTATTCGATCTCATGCATGGCCGTAGTCGTATGACCATAGACCCTCGCATCCCTACAATGCCGGGACGGAACACGTTGGGTTTTCACCGACCAGGCAGACGTTGATGGCACCAAGCGCGAAGCGCCCCGTCAGGTGTCCGGCGAGTCGCAAGAAGGGTTAGCTGCATCATACTAAGAACCGTTTTTGAGGCGGATTTTCTCGCATATGGATGACAGCTTCAATGAGTCGATTTAAGTTCCGGTGTAGCCAATTACGGAGACAGCAATGGGAGTACCAACTGCCTCTTGGGGTGTCTTACCATGAACACTATCAATACGTGATACGATCATTCCCACTTGTGCGGAGTAAAGGTTGTTCACCTCGAACAAACGATCTAACTCGACAACCAGCTGTGACCGACCGCCAAAAAAAAGAAGACCAAAAAAAAAAAAAGTGGTACCCTGGTTGTTTACCTCTCACGTAGTGAGCGGCATGTTTTACAGTATCGTTGCCAACCGACGCCAACCCAACTATACGAATAATAGGGGGGGGGGGGGGGGGGCGTACTCCTTTGTTGCTTGCCTTAGTCATTTGACCATTGACCACGCATCCCTTTCGAGACGGAGCAGAGACGGAGCACCGTTCCTACTCCTAATAGAGACACCTCCAACAATTGGGCGCTCATTACGTTGTTTCCATAAATTACATAGTTTTTTTTTGCTGATCTTATTCCCTTTCTCTTTGGCCGCCCTAGGCCACCATCTAACTCCTAGGATAGCGATCGTTTTCTCGCTTCCATCTAAAAATAGTGTATCAAACTCCTCCATGCCACAATCGTCTATTTCCCTCATCTCCTTTTCTAACACATCCCGTTCCTCCTTGTATATATTTACATTCTCCTACTAATACGAGGTGATGCTACTCGGTGTATCTGTTAGGGGGGGGGTAATGGGGGGGGGGGGGTGTACTCGATATCATGCATGACCGTAGTCGTATGACCATAGACCCTCGCATCCCTACAACGCCGGGACGGAGCGCGTCGGGTTTTCACCGACCACACAGACACTGTTTGCACCGAGCGCGAAGCGCCGGGAGGTGTTGGGGCGATTCGCACAAAGGGTGAGAGTTTTATCCTACCAAGACACGCTTTTGAGGCGGACTTACATATGGATGACAGCTTCAATGGGTTGATTTAATTTCCCGTGTGGCCACTTCCAGAGACAGCAATGGGGGTACTATGTAAGTGCCTCTTGGGTGCCTTACCATGAACAAACACTACCAGGCCGTGAACACTACCAGGTACATGATGCGATCAACCCCCTCAATATAAACACAGAACACAAGGAGATACAACAAAAAACAACAGACCAATAGGACAACATCGACCCGACGAGCAAAAGAAAAGAAAAGGTAACGACAAAACAAAAAACGAAACCAATGAACCCCAAAAAGAGACAACAACGAAAAAAACAAACTGCCTCGTAATAAAAGAGACATATCCCTCAAACAACCCCCACCCACCCAAAACACAGGTACCCGAACAAAAAACACACGTCGACACATCCAAGCGAAAAAAAAAACAAAAAAAAAGAGAGACGACAGAAAAACACCCAAAAAACAACTCTCACCTCCTCGTAGAATCCGAGCAACTTCCGATTCTCGGAAAACACCGATATCCTCCTGCCAGCGCTGCCGCCACCCCCATCTCCACCGCCACCCCCACCGCCACTGCCACCTCCACCCTCTCCCTCCCCCCCACCTTCCGTCGTCCCACCCGCGCCCACGCTACCCCCAGAGCTTGTGCGCGGAATCATGATGAAGTGAGCCTTTTCTTCGGCAGGGACGAGATTTTGGGTCTGCGGGATGAACGGGGCCTGGCTAAGGCCCCGGTGGAGGATCGATCCGACGCCGGAGACGCTCATCCCTGCCGCGGGAGTAGGCGGATGTTGGGCGGGGGAGGGGGTGTACTCAATATTCTTATCATGCATGACCATAGTTGTCGTGTGACCACAGTAGTTGTGTGACCATGCACCCTCGGGGGGGGGCGGGGGGGGGGGGGGGGTCCTGAGGATGAGGTGGAGGAAGTCGTGGTAGAAGCGAGGCTGCATGCGGTGGGGGTTGTGGCAGGAAGGTGTGGAACCTCTTTCGAAGTTGCAGACAAGTGTTGGGGAACAAATTACTCGGAATTCGTGTAGCATCATTTTTTGCAGGAGGAAAATCGCCAATGGATTGTAAACTGAATGTAGAGTGAGCAGCATGAGCAGCAGCATGGGCAGCAGCATGGGCAGCAGCATGAGCAGCAGCAAGAGCGACAGCAACGCCATTTGTCACCAACGCCAGCACAAGCAGCAGCAGCGGGGACAACAACAGCGGCAACGACAAAAGCGACAGCAAAGACATTGCCCCCAACGTTTACCAGCAGAAGCAGGGGCAGCAGCAGCAGCAACAGCAGCAGCAGCAGCAGCAGCAGCAGCAGCAGCAACAGCAACAGCAGCAGCAGCAGCAGCAGCAGGGGCAACAACAGCAACAGCGACAACAATGATAGCATCACCATCACCATAGACTGCCACCACCACCACGACCACCATCAGTAGTATCATCACCCTCACCATCACCACCTCCACCCCCACCACCACCACCACCACTGCTGTAGAAACAACATAACTATCACCACCACCTCCACCACCACCACCACTGTAGAAACAACATAATTATTTCCACCACCTCACCACCTCCATCACCATCACCATCATCATCATCATCAGCATCATCATCATCGTCATCACCACCATCACCGCCTCCACCACCACCCCCACCCCCATCGACACCACCACCCCCACCACCAACAGACGCTCACTCACCAGGAGGTAAGGTGCTACCGCCAAGGCTATTCACAGACCAGCCCGGCAAGACCGTGCTCTCGCTCCTAGGCCAGACTTCTGCGTGAACCGCATCAACAAACTGCACTTGGGAACCTTCGGCGGGGATCGCAACACAAGAAACGGAACGGGCGATAGCGACAAGAAACGACACCAACGAACAACATAAGAAACAACACAAACAAAGGAGATGAAAAAACGACACCAAAGTTCAATAGAAGAAACGAAACAAGATGAAAAAACGACACCAAAGGTCAATATAAAAAACGACACCGACGAAAAAGATAAGAAACGACACTAAAGGTCAACATAAGAAGCGACACCAACGAACAACATGAGAAACGGCACGGGCAATACCGGCAAGAAACGTCGCCAATACAAGAAAAGCCATCAACGAGCAGCATAAGAAACGACACCAACACCCAAGATAAGGAACGACATCAACGAATATTATAAGAAACGACACCAAATGCCAAAACAGAAGAAACAACACCAACGGTCACGTATGAGAAACGACACCAACGAGCAAGATAAGAAATGACGCCAATTTTGACGACAAGAGACGCCATCAACGGTCACGACAAGAAACGGCACCAACGGTCAACACAAGAAACGACACCAATTTTGACGACAAGAGACGACACCATCTTACAAGTATCACGATAAAAACGAACCACAACTAACCAACAAATCGACGGAATCCACCCAAACGAGTTGACATAAAAACGCCGACACAACTAGTACGGGGGACCATAGTAAATAGGACCAAAAATTGTGAGTAAAAATAGGTAATTATATGAGTTTGTGTGTGTACCGTGGGTTCTGTTTACTATGGTCCCCCGTACTAAAGCTCCCTACGTAAACAAACGAAAACAAAAGACTGAAGCCGTTTGCGGGTAACAACCCCTCCCCAGAAACAACAAAGAAAACCCAAAAAACGAAAATCTCACTTCGTTCAGCTTGTGCATGCGCCGATATTGCCGCATCCTCGCCGGACCCCCACTCCGCGCCGCCGCCTGGCCCGACGTACCGTGACGAGAGTTCTTTGGAAAACAAACTCCCAGGCTGGGACCGGGGGGGGGGGGAGGTTGGGATAGGGTAGGGTGGGGTGGGATGGGGTGGGGGTTGGGCTGGAGGGGTGGCGGGACGGAGGGTCAAAACGGCAGGCAATCCAAATAAAAAGTAGACAAAGCACCACGTTTCGGGAGAGCACAAAAACCGTCTTTGTTGGAGGCCGCAACACCAGCGGGGATACCCGGGGCTCGTTTTAAGGGGCAAACCACGTGAGTCTCGAGTAGCTTGTCCCCAAAACGGGACCGCGGTTTGCCCTAAAAGGGCCACTGCTAACTGTACATGGATAACTGTGTACATAGACGTATACCTGACACTGATTTCAAGTGAATAGTGCCCAAAACGAAGGCGCAGCCCTAGGAGCTACTACTAATAACTTTTTTTTTTTCGAGGACCTTTTTTATAGGGGTGTACGTATGTACCCGTCAGTTTCCTTTATTAACATTAACAGTTCTGTTTCGCAATGCCACACCAAAACACGCAAACTGAACCCAACCCCCCGCCCCCCACCACAAGAGCTCTGAATACACACAACCTCTTCGTACAGCTTCTGAACCACGACCTGCATACCTACAGAACGACCGCACAACATGACGGGAAGAAAAAAAACAAGCGGGAGGCCAGAGGATATAAAAAAAGACTGAGGCAACACCTGTCATCTCAGAACCCTGATTTTGTGAGTCGGCAGTATCTCAAAATCACCATGAATAACAAACAAATACAAAAACACAGGGACGTGCAATGTGCGACCATCATGACACGAGAGGCATTGGATGCAGAGCTGGTGCGGGTGACCTTGGGGCCGCAGGAGGAGAGGAAAACAAGTGTCACAGCCAGCGAAACGAACAACGTCATACCTATATCAGATCACTGAACGTATCACACAGATCAGATCACTGAACGTATCACACAGATCAGATCACTGAACGTATCACACAGATCAGATCACTGAACGTATCACACAGATCAGATCACTGAACGTATCACACAGATCAGATCACTGAACGTATCACACAGATCAGATCGCCATACGGATCGCTTTTCACCGATCTGCATCATCTGGAAAGAACAAAACCGTGACGCCGAACAACAGGCCCTGAATGATCTGTGCATGATTCCTTCCGCAAAAGAGATCTACAGGGTGCGATTTATGTCATCCTGCTTGTGCCTGGGTTTGGAGGCGCGCGGTACTCTGTGCAATCTGTACACCTTTTCACGTGATCATCCGTAGGATATACACGCATACATGTTTCTCAGTCCACTCTAGGTCAGGCAGATCATGGTCTGTCAAGTGTCCCAGCCCACTGATCTATACCTGGTACCATCTAGGCCAGGCATATCATGATCTGTTATGTGTCCCAGCCCACTGATCTGTACGATCTACAGATCATGATCTATCATGTGTCCCAGTTCACTGATCTATAGGATCTAGGTCAGACAGATCATGAACTGTCATGTGTCGCATCCCACTGATCACTACTACCTAGGTCAGACAGATCATGATCTGTAATGTGTCTCAGTCCACTATTTTGTACGGTCTAGGTAGGTCAGGCAGATCATGACCTGCCATGTGTCCCAGTCCACTGATCTGTAGGATCTAGGCCAGGCAGATCATGCTCTGTCATGAGTTCCAGCCCACTGTTCAGTACGATCTGCAGGTCAGGCACATCATGATCTGCCATGTGTCCCATCCGACTGATCTATCTCTTACGATCCATTCGCGGACAGTTCAGGCATATCAATCATCTGCCCGGGGTGTAAACGAGTTGAACACCAAGCGGGGCTTGGAAAGTGGGAAAACAAGGGGCGACGACCAAGAGAAAAAAAGGCAAAAAAACGCTGAGCACGACTCACTGTGGGCACGGAGATCGATAGTGAAGAAGTCCCCCTTGAAAATGGAGCCTCCCTTTTCAAAGAAATCATTTCAGCGAACGAGCATGACGAGGCAGAGCGACGCAAGACGGGAAACGAGTTACATGGGGCTCTGGGGACGGGGGATGTGGGGAGGGTTTACTCGTGTTCATGCATGGCCGTAGTCGTATGACCATACAGTAGACCCTCGCATCCCTAAAATCCCGGGACGGAGCGCGCCCGGTTTTCACCGTCCAGGCAAGGCATTGCTTGCACCAAGCGCGAAAGAGCGCCGCGAGGTGTTGGAGCGAACGGGTGAGGGGGAGGGAATGGAGGGGGGGACGGGCGGCGTACTCATTTGTTGCTTGCCTTAGTCCTTTGAGCAATCAAAGAACGGGATGGTCCATCACAGATATTTTCAGACAAGCAGGCTCGCAACAACCAAGTCAGAAAGGCATGGGGGGGGGGGGGGGTTGCAGTGGGTTGTGGATAATCGTTACCCACTATTAATAGGACACCAACCATTGCATCGCGGCATCGCGTGAGAGCGCGGCGTAGCGCGACTTTCGGTTCGATTTTGGTTCGGGCCCCTCGGGACGGTCAAAAGGAGGCTCCGAGCCGAAAACCTCGTTGCCGCGGAAAACATGCTGTTCGCGAAAAAGACACGCAAAGCTGTAACGTGAAAAATGTCGAGCCGCGTCCTTCTGCGAATCAAAACGGGGCAAAAAACGTGCACTACTGCATACCGACCCCCTCCTCCCTCATACGACTACGGCCATGCATGGCATGGGTACACCCCCCCTATGGCCCTCTGACTACGGCCATGCATGAGATCGAGTACATCTCTCCTCTCGAGTACACCCCCCCTCCAACAACCCCCCCCTTCCAAACAAGAACAACCACGTTTCCCTTACCTCGACATCCCATTTCCCCCGCCGTGCCCCTGGTAATACCCTTCCTTCGGCCCCCCCCCCCCCACCCCCACCCCTCCCCCCGCCACCACGCCCACCGACCATCCCCACCCCCCTCCCTCCCGCCCCCCCACTCCCTTCCCTGCCGCCGGCAACACCGCCACCACCGGAAGGAGGAGGAAGCGGGGGAGAGCCACCACCACTACCACCACCACCACCGCCTCCACTCCCCCCACCCCCACCCCCACCCCCACTACCGCCACCCTCACCACCGCCCCCACCCCCCCCACCATTAGCACCACCGCGAGGCTGCTGCTGCCGCTGCTGCTGCTCCTTAACGCAGGAGGAAAAGTCGTCCCGGCGGCGGCGGTCGAACTCGTCCAAGAGCCCGCGGAGCCGGCAATCGGCCGCGTGGGGCTGGTGGGGGTGGCTGTTTCCCTTGGTGACGCGGCACAAGGGGCAGCGCCACAGGGGGCGGTCGTGCGCCGCGCCGCCGTCCTGCCCTCGCTCGAACCCGATGTGCTCCCACTGGAGTTCCATCTAGGCGTGAACGTTACAATGGGCAGGGAAGGGGTGGGGGGGGGGGGGGTGTACTCGATAGGAGAGATGTACTAGATCTCATGCATGGCCGCAGTCGTATGACCATAGACCCTCGCATCCCTACGATGCCGGGACGGAGCATGTCGGGTTTTCACCGACCAGGCAGGCATTTCTTGCAGGGGGGGGGGCGTATTCATTTGTTGCCTGCCTTAAGTCATTTGACCATTGTACCACGCATCCCTTTCGAGACGGAGCACCGTTGGGGTGGAAAGGGCCGGGGGAGGGGGGGGGAGGGTAGGGAGGGAGAAGGAGGAGCGGAGAACCGATCATGGGGTTTGTTCACACTGGAGTTCCATCTACAGTAGATATTTTGAGGGGGCGTGAGGACGGGGTGCGGGGATGGGGGGGGGAACGGGGGTCGATTGTGCTATTTACCCTGGATATCATCTAGATACGTTAGATGTGCGGGTTGTGGGGTGTGGGCGCCGCGGGGGGGAAAGGGACGATCGTGGGTCCACACTGGAGTTCCATCTACATATACATTAGCTGTGCGGGGGGTGGGTGGCGAGGATCGGGGGGGGGGGGGGGGGAGGGGGGCGAGGGGAGGGGGGGGAACCAGATCGTGGGTTCACACTAGAGACCCCACGGGTCCTCGCTGGACTTGTATATACTATACGTGACACTTATGTTGCGGAGGGCGGGCCAGGGCGGGGCGGGGTCGTGACATGTTGGCGTGTTTTCAACAACCAAAAATCGGGGGAGGAGGGCGGGGGGGGGATCCCGACCGGGCCACACAAACAACCCAAAGTAGCAAAGGTAGTCACCTGCAGCAGGTGAAGGACGGCGTCGGCCCACTTAAATATGTTGCGCAGGGTGCCCGTGGCCCCAACAGGTGTCTTCAGCGGTGCGCCTGAGGGAGGACGGAGGCGTTTGTGTGGGTGTTGGTGTTGGTGTTGGTGGTGGAGGGAGGGGGGGGGGGGGGGCAGGGCAGACAGACATGCCAGTAGAGGACAAATTATCGCGATTAGTTCCTTTAGGACCCCGATACAGGCAACCGAAACAACGGGCGACTGTACTGCCTGTGGTGATATCAAAAACGCCTACGGACAGCATGAACTCCCAGAAGAAAAACGGGTAGGGCCATGATGCGCTCCCCGCGCCCCACTGTACCTGGGACACCATTTTTTTTCATCAACAAACAACCCCACGCGGTGGCCGCTGCTGCAGTTGGAACTTTTTTACGGCCGATTTTCCCGTCTTCTCATGCATGTATAGCCCACGCGGGTCATGATATGGGATTTAGCCAAAAACAAAAAAGCTCCGCCTTCAACCCTAACCCCACTCCCAACTGTGCTCCGTCTCGAAGGGGATGCGTGGTCGATGGCCATTATAAATATTACGGCAAGCAACCAGACGAGTACCCATCGCCCGCACCACCCCCACCCCCAAACCAAGTTCAACCCACCATCGAAAGGCGGCGATGCCGGGGGGCGAGGGGGAGGAGGCACCCCTTGACCCCCCCCCCCCCGCGTTAACGCCTGCGGGGGCGCTGGCTGCGCCACCCCCGTCATGGGTGGAGGGAGGGACGCAGGCGTCGTCCACGGTTGCCTCGACACCAGGGGAGGAGCCGGCGCTACGATTGGATCTATATTCTGGCCCAGCGGAGGGATGCTCTGCAAAGGGGGGGGGGGGGGGGGTTGACGGTGGGGTGGGGGTGGGTTGGGGTGCGTGGCCGAAGTTGGGAGATGGGGGTCTGGGTCTGGGAGTTGGGGAGACAGTTTGGGAGATGAGGGTCAAGAGTTATACTTTTTGCTTCTTCGAGAGATGTTGTCATATGTTCTACCAGGGTATGCGATATCTGCTGTGCGATATCATAGGCCTCTGATGAAGTGGTTGACGAATGCAGTGGCTTTTTATTGGTTGACTGATGACTTATATTATACTGCTTTGTTGGGAAAAAGCGAAGCCCAGCCCTGCGAAGCCCAGCCCAGCCCAGCCCAGCCCAGACCAGCGAAGCCCAGCCCCAGGCCAATTCCTTAGGCCAGCCCGAGCCGAGCAACGCACCTGCATGTTGCCGTTAGTCCCTTGAGGCCACATTCCCCGTCCCAAACTCTGCATGGAATTCGCTGTCGCCGCCACCACCGCCGTCTGGTGCATGGCACCAGGGATCTGAGCGTACCCGCCGACTGAAGAGCGGAGCGAGTCGAAACAACGGACGGATAAGGGGGGAGGAGGGGGGGGGGGGGTCACCGTCACTGTCTTCGGCTACGAGGGTGTCCGCAGCCTGCATGGGGCTTGAAAAACATGACCAGGTATTGAGAATAGACGCAGGAACTCCATTACTCTTTTGGCATCCAGACTTTGCTGGCCGTGTGCAGACCATCGTTTTCGCAAGGGACGGTTGGCTGACTGCCGCTTGAACTCCAGAGCAGAACGGCGACAGCAGGAATAAACCAAGACAATGGCGATAAGAGCAACAACAAGAACAACAACTGCTAAACAACTGCTAAAAAAACCCAGCAATTAACAGCAGCAGCAGGCGCAGCAGCAGCAGCAGGAGCGAAGAGCAGCAGCAGCAGCAGCAGCGAATAACATGCCGCCGTGATGACAGCAACACCGACAACAACCGCAGCACCACCCACGACACCAGAACAAACTAACACCACCAGCTCCGACACCAGCTCCAACAACGGCAACACCGCCACCAACACCATCACCGACACCAACACCAGCAACGCCACCGACAACATCAACACCACGACGCCAACACCTACTGCTGTACAACAACAGCAAGGCCAACAGCACCACCGACCACGACGCCAACACCAACAACATCCCCATCGACACCAACAACCATCACCAACCCCGACGAAACAGCACGGGACAGCACGGCGACACCAACAAACACCCACAACACCGACAAAAACAGCGGCGCCAAGAAATTATCGGCACCAACACCGACACCGACACTAACAGAGCAACACCAACGCCAACCCACTACATCAAAACAACATCGCCAACACGAACTGAAACCCAGAACACGCCACGAGTAACACAGACGAGCATCGAATCACTATACACAGTAGCACGGAGGCGGTCCCCTCTGTAATAGTGTGCCGGTATGTACAGTATGCGCCAGCCAACAATATCGGCACTATAGGAAGCGGCAACCGGCACTAACTACTCCGCACACTACTGCCACACTGGTGAATAATCCCATCGCCGGCACTATAGGTAGCGGCAACCGGCCCTAACTACTCCGCACACTACTGACACTGGTGAATAATCCCATCGCCGGCACTATAGGTAGCGGCAACCGGCCCTACCTATTCCGCACACTACTGCCACACTGGTAAATAATCCCATCGCCGGCACTATATGTAGCGGCAACCGGCCCTAACTACTCCGCACACTACTGCCACACTGGTGAATAATCCCATCGCCGGCACTATATGTAGCGGCAACCGGCGCTACCTACTCCGCACACTACTGCCACACTGGTGGATAATCCCATCGCCGGTACTATATGTAGCGGCAACCGGCACTAACTACTCCGCACACTACTGCCACACTGGTGCATCCCATCTGTGCCTAGCGACAACACAGGCGCCATACTGTATACAGCGGGCAACCTGCACTATTCAACCGGCACTATGGACCACCGCTTTAATATGTACGTACGAATGCCTCCGCCACCTGTACAACACCAACACCACCAACGGACAAAACGAGAGCCGTTCATAAACAACGAGCGAGTACCCATATTTTATAGGCACAATTTATTACTATTACGGGGGACCATAGTTAATAGGACCCAATATTGTTAGTAAAAATGGTTAAATATATAGGTTTTTATGTATAACATAGGTCCTATTAACTATGGTACGTAACAGTGTTGGCAGGAGTGTAGAGCTTACCGGAGTTCTTCTCCGCCTTTATTCTCCGGTTTTTGCGTTTGCTCAGAACATTGATAGGAACGGTATCCACGGGAGCTGTACAAAGATAGCCACCATGCCATGCCCATCCAGGACAATAGGGGGGGGGGCGACGGCAGACCAGGGCAGACGGGGGGGGGGGGGGGGGGGGGGGGGGGGGGGGACGGAAAAAGGGGGGGGGGTCATCATGTCATGCATGGCCGTAGTCGTATCACCTGGACTTCAGTCAGCGTTGACTGAGTGGCTTCGTGATGTAACCCTTAAAAACAGACCAAATAAGTACTTCTGACCTCAACTCGCCCTCCCGCCGCTAAAGTCCTCGGGGGTTGATCAAGCCTCCAATCAGCGCCCGCATTTTCCTTTACATGGTCCTCTTACTCTACTTAGTAGTCGTCCGTTCTTTTCCAGTGGTTTTCTCCATTAACGACCCTCTGGTCGAGCGCTCTTTTATCCACCTCATGCTCACTTCCTCCCCTCTCCGGAAAACGCGGAAACACAACGTTGGTGCGGTGTGAACCCAGGACCCCCTTTCGATAGTCCATAGTCGTGTGGCCATAGACCCCCGAATCCCTACAGCGCCGGGACGGAGCACGTCGGGGTTTTAGCGAGAAGGCACTGCCAGCTTGAACCCCCCCCCCCCCCCCCGCCAACCCTCTTTCTAGTCAAATATTATATATAAATGGGTAATAGGAGAGCGGCCTCTCAAGGACGCGTCAAGGCCTCTTTTGGCCGTAATATCCGTACTATACTGGTTTTCGTGCGGGGGCGGTCAGTCATGGGGCCAAACCGCCGTCTCCTACTTGCGTGTAGGGTCTTCTTGTCTGGTCCTCACCGACGTCACCGACGGTGGGGTTCGCCTTCACGTCCGGGGTAACCCTCACGCGGAACTTCTGCCCTTGGTGCCGCTGGCTGACCTCCGTGATCTTAAACTGAAGAACGGAAAAAATTGCCGCCAAAACGAACAAGAAAAAAATGAAATGAAATGACATCCTATCATATAATATCAGTAGTGGCACATCCTATCATACGGGAACACTGTTCAGTAAGTGTCGTACCAAGTACCTAGTAGTACCTGGTACCTGGTATTACTATTAACAAGGGGGGCCATAGTCCATAGGACCTACGGTCTACACAAAACCTACCGGTATATATTTAACCATTTTTATTAACACTATTGGTCTTACTACTGGGGACCATAGTACACAGGACCTACGGACAACAAAAAACCTATAGATTTACCTGTTTGTACTATTACGGGGGACCACAGTAAATAGGACCAAATATTGTTGGTAAAAAAGCGAACAATTTACGTTTTTGCGTGTACCATAGGTCCTATTTACTACGGTGTGGCCCCCGTAATAGCGCACAGTAGCATCATCAAATCAGTGAGGGTATGGTACGACAACACGTTTAGATAGTGTAGGGTACCGTACAACACTATCACACGGGGGTGATAAGATAACACACCCCCTTCGACGATTTCGTTCTCGACAACGAAACCGCGACACTTTTGCGAAACGCCGAGCCACGCCTGCGAGCCTACGGAGCGGCCTCAACGAGATGTTTCTATCAAATAGAGGCACCAACCGCCCTCCACTGGTTGCGCGTGCGCGCCTCCTCACTCGTTTTGAAAGAAAGAACGCCTCCGAAATTTCGCCCCAGGGTGTGCCGTGTGTTGCGTTTTATAGAGACGTAAATATAAAGACCGCTGGGTCTTCACTATAGTAATGTCTAAACGGTCCTTATATTGCCGACCACAGTGGCGTAGAGTAAACGATCACGCGTTACCCTCAGCGCAGGTATCCTGCAAAAAACACGCTTCACGTTAAATCCTCGTAACACTTGCAAACAGTACGCCACACTAACTCCCATGTAGTCTATCTCCAGAAAACACAACGTGGGGGTCTCCAGTTCTAAAGCCACGGTACTACTACACAAAGCTCTTTGACCAAAAATGCAAGGAACTGTCTGGATACAACTGTGAATGCCAGAAAAACCGACGGCCCTTGCACTTCCAGGACAGCGCGGTACCAGGTTCCAGGTAAATACCGACCGACGAAAAACATGCATCCGACCGTGACCGCAAGCACGACTACAACACGTATTTGCCCCCGAAGCAAGGACAGGGATGTTAGAGGAACAGAGGCGTGGGGGGGGGGAAGGGGTCTCATTATCATGTATGGCCGTAGTCGTATGAGAGAGGGGGGAGGGAGGGGTACTCGGTGACATCCATGGTCTCTCGCCTCGTTCATCGCTTGCTCACAATACCTCCTTTTCCGATCCGTTCCGTTCCGGTCCGGTCTCGGCAGAAGCGAGCTCGAAGAGCCGTTTCCAACTCCTACATAATGCCTGGTGTACCGTTTCTTGCTCTTGAAAGTTAATCGAGATGCCTCTTGAAACTGACGGCGATCGATTCTTTGAAGGCATCGGCAGAAAAAACGATCTACTCGTACGTAGATGGTTCGGGCTGCACGATAAAAACAAAGGCGCATTATTTGTGCGCAGAATTGTGATCTTTGATCTATTATACAGTACATATGTATCGGTCTCGATGATACAGCATGGAGAATCGGGCCAAAAAAAACTTCCCGTGTGCTTGTTTAGCCGCCGAAGGACAGACAGACAGACAGCCAGACAAGACAGACAGACAGCCAGACAGCCAGCCAGCCGGACAGCCAGACAGACCGGACCAGCAAGAGCTTTCACGGTATACAACACCCAACACACCACGCTCCGACGTTCCGGGTAGCTGGGAGGGTGTGAAGGCCGATCGATGCCGTCCGTATTGGAATGTGAAGGCCGATCGCTGCACTTTTCCCTCCCAACACACCATTCCAGTTGTGTTCGTGGGCGCCCCTTAGTATCGGAGTATGATAGGAGCTCTCCCGCTAACGACTCGACGGGCGCGAGACCCCGAACACAGCAGCAACCCCCCCGCCCCCGCGCCCCCCACCCCCCCCGCGCCCCCCGCCTGGCCTTCCTACGTACACCTCGCACACAAACAACTCCCTCCCCCCCCCCCCCTCTCGAAAGAAGCATAGGACAAAAGAAAAAACAAAAACAAAACAAAACAAAACAAGAAAACAAAGAATTTTCCCGGCATCACCACGCTCCTCCGCACCTTGATATGCGCGCGCCCTGCTTCGTTTGTGGCCAGCGGAACGTCGGTCTGCACCTGCAGTATGTCCTGGGAGTGGACCTCCGTGCCCATTTCGTAAACGAGGGCTAGGTTAAGCGGCACCCCCGACCGCGAGTTGCCGGTAGCTTTTTCCCGCACCTGCCCATCGCGTCCGATCCATGTTTTTATTTTCATTTTCATATGTATTATTTTCTCGGGATGAAAGAGGGGGGATTGTGTTGAGACGAGAGGGAGCTCGGGTTACAATCAAAACAACAGCAGCAGCAACATCAAGCATGGACCCTGATGAATCATGAATCCTCACAAATCATGGAGACTCACAAATCA
The DNA here is from genome assembly GCA_031213475.1 of Nereocystis luetkeana. Taxonomy (NCBI): domain Eukaryota; class Phaeophyceae; order Laminariales; family Laminariaceae; genus Nereocystis; species Nereocystis luetkeana. The sequence continues at coordinate 9,055,846 of JARUPZ010000007.1, forward strand.
TGGACACGCATACACGAGTCATGCGTACACATAAATCATGGATACACCCTCACACATCATGGATATACATACACGAATCACGGAACCTAACAAATCAAGGACACACACAAAGCAAATCTGAACATGTCAAGATACGACAGCGTAGACCTGTGACAGACGACATTCTAGATGAAATATACTATTTTCAGAGTGGGGGCTCCCAACAGTGTGGTATCTTTGCTCACAAGTCATGGGACCCTCACAAATCACTGGCACCTTCACGAGTCATGGCCACTCACAAATCACGGACACTCACAAATCATGGACCCTCGCCATTCCAAATCATGCACTCTAACAATTCCAAAATCACGGACCCTTACAACTCCAAATCATGCACTCTCACAATCCCAAATCATGGACCTTCCCAATTCCAAATCATGGACAAGCTTCTCCTGTGACACTACGTCGGCGCTGCTTTCGATCGAACGCATGAACGTCTCCCTGTTCTCTGAAGCGCTGTATCATGGTGGTACAGTATATTTCATACGGAGTTGTCCTTCCGACATAAGGAGGCATACATATACCAGGTACGTGAACACAGGACACACCTGAACGGCGATGTCGATGCAGTTGTTCTTGCCGCCCTCGTCCTTGTACCAGCTATCCGGAGGCTGTCCGGTCACGGTCAGCGCCGACTGGCACACAGTCAAAGGCTCGCTGCTGGCCTTCAACTGCCGTCCGCCCGTCGGTCGGTTGGTTGGTCGGTCGGTCGGTCGGTCGGAAAACGGAGAGAAAATATTAAAACGCAAAATAAAAAACCTTTCTCACCGTCACACCTCGGACCGATAGATCATCTAGTGTACAGATCATCTACAGATAATCGATCCCCACAGTTCATGAACTAAATCTTTCAGGGTCGACGATCTGTATGATCTGTATGATCTAGCTCAGGTTGCCGGGTAGGAGCTATACAATCTGCAAGACCTAGGACATGCTCTCTGGGTTGGGTCTACCTGTACCATATAGATCCTGCCCAGCACCTCAGGGCGGCAGGTTGGGATCTGGATTATCTATCTGTAGATGATCTATCTGTGGATGATATTTTCCAACGTGTGAACATGTTCCGTGCTCCGCACACAGAGGAGAGAAGAACGATTAAATTTGCGTGCGCATGCCAATCAATCAACAGGCGTGATGCTGTACGACAGCGCTGCGTACCGTGGGCCTCGTACGTCGTACTGTAGTGAACAGATCTTGATCATGTTTGCCATCTGACAGCAGTCTGCAGACCAAGAGCAAGACCAAAAAAACATAAAAATGTCCGACCACTCCAACTCTGCTACGGCGGTGGTTGTACAGCACAGCACAGCAACATCAACAGTAAGAACAAAACCCGAAGAACGTAAAGAGGCACCGCTATATACCAGGTACACCATACGCAGCAGCGGCAGCAGTGATGCATAGCACACCCCCCCCCCCCGCACGTAGCAAGCGCGATCGAAGTAGTCACACGCAGCTTGCAGCGATGAGTTTCGAGGATGTGTTTTTTCGATCTCATTTCTGAGGAGTCACTGAAACCTTTTCGAAAGAAGGGAACACATCCACGGCGAACACGGCGGGGCCTTACTCGGCGTGAGGGCACCAGATCGGCCGGAGGCGTCGGGGGAAAAAACGAGGCCGCTACTAAAAGATGACTAAAGACAGTAGAAACAAGAGCAAGGATCAAGACAGCGAGATAAAAAACAAGAGCAAGCAAAGGAACGCGACCCAAGACTCAAAAGCTACGACAAAGCAACAACCGAGAAGCAAACCCCCAAGGACAGCTCGCCAAACGCTGTAGGCAAGCCAACAAACACCCGCCAGCAGCCGCGAAAACAAACAACTTCTGCAACAACTCCTGCTGCAGCTGCCCCTCCCCCTCTTGCCTTGGGCGTGTACTCCAAATTCCGAACTCTGTTTGCTCTCCACATCAGATCGATCAATCAGTCCATCGAGATTTTGTCCCATTGCGAACGCCTATCTCTGCAACATAATACTGCTGCTCACACGGAGCCCACTACTGCGATCAACGCATATCAGAGACAGACCCCCCCCCCCCCCCCCCCCCCCGCCCCTCCCTGCCCGCCCAATACAAGGAAACCCACCAAAAAAACATGGTCTAGCTCCCGCCCTCTCACCCCCCCCCGCTGCCCCCCAACATACGTACGAGTCGCAAAAAATGGGACGCACCTGATCCCCACCCCCCCAGCCGCCTCCGAAGGTTTCCACGTGCACCTTGATGGAGGAGCCCGAGCGCACAAACGCCTCCACTAGCTCAAGGTGGAACGTGACAATGCCCTCGAGCAGGGTCGGTCGCGGGGGGGTGATCTGAAACAGGCCGGGGCGCGGGCTAATCGGCTGCGAGAAAGCGTTAAAAAAACAAAAGAAGGACCGGAGAGGAGGGGAGAGGAGAGTGGGTCGCCGTGGGTCCAAAACAAGGCAGGCGGGACACGTTTCGGGGGTGTGGGAGGGACGTGTAGACCTTGGCCCAGCTCCGACAACATGGTTGACATAAACTCGACGTCAACCCTTTTACTGGTGTCCATGTACCTAAAAGGTGACTCTATTCTAAGTGGTTGTGCCCACAACGGGAATACAGTCCTGAAGGGCTTCAACCCTACTATTAATAAGTCTTTACCCTACTACTGTACAGGAACCCCGATCGTCTGGGAATTTTCTCGGAACATTCTAGGGTGTAATGAGGAGTCAGTGTGGACTATCAACCATTTCGTCCAAGCTGGGCTGAGTCGTGAACACTTCTGGGCGGCGGGGGGCCGATTCATGCCGGCAAGGAGAATATGTTGGGGAGGGGAGGGGGGGTGGGGTCAATTGCGTTTGGATGATACGGTGGCAAATGTGGAGCGTGTGGGGAGGGAGGCGGGAATATTGGGAGGGGGGAGGGGGGTCCATTTTGTTTGGCTGATACGGTGACAAACGCGGAGAGTGTGGGGAGGGAGGCGGGAAGATATACATACCAACTCAGCTCGTATATACTCAAAATACCTGCATAGGTAGGTTTGATAGTGTTTCGTTTTTTCGGGAGTGTAATTGCCGTCGCCCATCAGCGTCGTCGAAAAACGAAATAACAACAGAAACAGCAGATCTTTTCGTTACAAAATATGTGCGGTGACAATATCTTTTGATGCCGGAAATCGCGGCGGCAGTGGCATCGTTCTTACATTGATGGGGCCCAAAGCCGCGAGAGGCCAGACGATGGAAGTAAGGTGCTCCGTTGCTGTGTGCTGCGCACAGAGCACCAGTACAAGTACACCAGCAGTAGTACCGAATAAACCCGCAAAGATAAACACGCCGCCTCGAACGAACTTCAAAGACTGCTCCTCGACAACGGAAAGACGAAAACGAGCGCCGAGCGATGCGTCTCAGGTAAAGACCTCGGCGAGACCTTTCCACAGCCACCCTGTTCGTTCCGCGTGTCGCCTTTGACTCCGAGAAAATCGGCTCCGAAAATCACCTTGGGTGTGTGTTGTCTCGTCACCCGTGTGATAGCGTCATGCCATACGGTATACATACCAGGTGAGCAGCACAGCACTGCGCAGGGCTAACTCACTGCTTGACGAACCGGTCCTTGGGCGACTCATTCTACGAGCACTCGTATACCCACTGTCAACACGAGCCCACTCGAACTCATACTCGTACGATAGAGTACGAGTGCGCGCTGCTGACTGTACTACTGCTGCCATTGTACACACCTATGTTCCTGCTGATGTATTTCGTATCATGTCACATGCATGAGTACGTCAACTCAAGTCATGCCCGGTGCCCGGCAGGCGAACTGGAGAAGACATATATGCATACGTCGGACTCATCGTTATCGTGAGCTACAGCAGTAACTACGTACCTGCTACATCGTATAATGTTGATACTGCATGGCGCAACTGAATCCCCCCGTTCGAATGCATCTTATTGCCGATTTCGCTCGTACTGCTGCGTGCGGTTGCGCTGTCTACTCTCCCGTTACTGCGATACCATCCATGTACCAGGAACTACATATCTCTGCTGACTGTGTCGTGGTCAGTGACCACAGAGTTTGCATGCACGACTCTCAGGCAGAAGGGTGAAGAATCGGCAGGGATACTGGGTGTGCTGGATGTCGACGGGTATGTGTAAGTAACGGTTTCATATCAAGGACACACACACACAAACGTTGTGCGCCCACCAGCATATGTAATACCTGGTACCTGGCACGGCAGGACACTGCTGTCTGTACGTCTGTACCAGGGTGCCAGGTACAGCTCTGTTGCTGTTCGCTGCTTGCTCCACATTTTGGTCGGCGAGCCCCCGGAAAAAAAAAGGAATTCTACTCGTCGTGAGACTATTATTATTAATAATAGGACGGTATTATTATACGTAAGAAAGGTATAAATATACTCGTAGAGCTCGCATCGTATTATATGTACATGCTACCACATACCTGACACCTGATACCAGGTACGTACCGGTACCTGGTAACTACTTCGTACTGGTGTACTATTAATAATATTTCAATATTTCCAGTTCGTACTGCTGTATTAATAATATTTGCTCTGCCAAACGTCTTGCATACGTACTGCAGCTCGGATCACGTCTCTGTCTCGTAGTGCATGCCCGCAGAGTTGGTTTTAATATGTGGTACAGCATACAGCAGTACCAAAGTGAGGTACTCTTCTGTATGATACCAGACATCTCTCTCTGTTAATACGTACCAGGTACCATGTCATACGGCAAACCTAATCTGTAATCAGCACGGACGCACACAACACACCACCCACAACGCATGCGCCAACAGCACACGTGTGGGCTGGAGAAAGTACAACCAACAAAAAGGCCATCGCCAATGGCCCCTTCTCTTCCATCCTTTCGCTCCCGACCCCGACAAGCGCGCGGGTGCACCACTGCTGAACCGACTGCTGCAAGCGGTCCCACCCGCCCTCTCGCTCGCGACTGGCGGGGGGTAGTGGGACCCAGGACCAGTCAGCATCAGGACGACATGGATGGGGCAATTCGGCAGGCCAAAGGCAGGAACCACCATCATCCAATCGTTGGTCGTATCTGGTACACGTTCGGACTTCATTTACAAAAATATTATTCACCAAGAACTGAGGAACCGGTCCCCAAAAATTCGAAAAATTTCAACTGCGCACCGGACGGAGCACTGCCTGTTGCTTTACCTACTGCTGCGGATTAGGGGGCGGGGGGGGGCACCTTGTTGTTTTCGCCGGTCACCGTGACGTTGATGCCCCCCGTGATTTTCTGCACCCTGTCCTCGTCGTTGAGCAGCTTCACCTGGACGCGCACCGCCTGCTTGGGAAACAAGTGGGTAGTTGCCACTCCCACCTCGAGGTGGCACCCTGCCAGCGGCTTGCCGGGGCTGTCGCCACCACCGCGCATCGCTTCCGACGCAAAACCAGCGTAGTCTCCTCCTCCCCGGTGGCGTGATCGCTTCGAATTCCGGTCTTCCATAGCCATCTGTCTTTCTCCCGATGTAGCAGTTCAGTACGGGTTGGCGGGATTTAATCGAAACAGGTTTTCCAATCTACCCGTGGAAGCTTCGGGTATAGGGATAGAGGGAAGAAAATAGGGGAAACCACGATTTATGCAGGAAATTTCGTTGGTTGGGGGACGTTGGGGCCGCCCAGAAGATTCAAATTATTCATTGGAAGATCTTGCGTTTGCGCTCCAAAACAGACGACCCTCGATCGTATATTTATATCATGCTGCATGCGTACAGGGATGATGCTGGTGCGAGCCAACAACCTCCCATCACCTCACCCATCACACACAAGGAAGTCTCTGTGGCACTCCCTGCCTGCTGCGTATAGGCCTCGCAGATTCTGCCCGTCCCAAGGACGGCACGGTAGGTAAGCACTTACGTCTGTAATAATAATTAGTATACCTGAGAGGTACGAGGAACACAAATAGTTTATTTTGATCTTCAATCTCTCGCTGTGGCTACGTGTCTGAGAGCTTTGCATCTTTATCTTCGGCCGATTGACTGATGATCGATATTTCGAGAGGCCAGATGCCGCATATTTTGGGGCCCGCTCCTTCGTTGTGGGTCATGTTATCAAAGGCTGGACAAAATTGTATGTGGGGATGACAACACAGCAAGCAGCAGAAACACGACAACAACACCATCAACAACAATCGAGGTGGTATACCAGGTGCCGACAACACAAACAACAGACTATAATAATACCTGGTATTAATAGTAGCCGTGTACAACACAGCAAGCAGCATACTTTTTTTTTTTTTTTAACCATCACTTTTACTTTCCGGCCCAACTCGTAGGAGGTTTTACTGCCTGCATCACCCAGCGATCTTCTGGACAAAAGCCGTGGTCACAGGTCAGGTGTCGTCCCTTCTCCTACCCGGTGCGTGCCTTCATTTTTTTTGTCTTACCTGGTACATACTATACTGTGTGTTGTATTAATATAGTACATACCAGTAATTAATGCTTCCATACTTTTCGCACCTCGTACCGGCTGTTCTCACAGGGTGCGTGGCAGTTTGTGTGTAAATCCCGTTTCATTTTCGTTAGTATGCTGTATTTAGCAGGGCACATCGCCCACAAACGGGAAGTAAAAAAGTACCGTACGTGGGTCCTGAGATCTGAAGGCACACATAAATCACGAGGTCGAGTTTTGAGAGCACGGAAGGGAGTGTGCAGAGGATGCTCCACATCACGTTTTTTTTTTTTTTTTTTTTTTTTTTTCCATCCCATTCATTATCTTCGCACATCTTCTTCTCTCTCTCCTTCCAACTCGTAACTCAGATCCGGGGTCACATAGCAGGCTCTCCTCCCCCCTTCCCGCTACGGTACGTGCCTTCATTTTTATCGCGAGAAGATTTCAGCATTTTCTTCCCTCGTCGACTCGCATCGAATTGTGCCTACCCACGCTGCAAGGCGCTCTCAACAATTGAATCCCTTTTTTTTTTTTTTTTTTTGCAAATAAAGTCAAAGTCCGACCCTCCTAGGGCTCGAACCCAGGACTCAAACAAGTAGAATTCGAGGTTAACCACTTGAACCACCGGGGCGACCGGCTATCACTTATATATGAAGCTGCAAAAACATATTGAGACTGCTGTCTGGCAGATCGAGCGTGGCTTGGCGTGTGTGTCTATCTTTCTTTGCGGCGGCGCTTTGTACACAGAGTAGTACTTTTGATTATACCTGGTATGTATTATACTGCTGCAGCACAGCTGCTGTGTACATGCGATACAAAAATATATCCAGCATAATAAAAATAACCACATGCACGCGCGTACGTCGCGACGAAGAAGCAAGAAGAGCACTCCAAGTACCCAGGTAGCCGGTGTTATAACTTCGCTGCTGTTACACTCTCATCAGAGTTCGTTCGGTTAATTGCCACAACTTTTTTGTTTTCATATATATTTATACGTATACATAATGTCCATAACCACTCTGTGCCGTATCCATACAGCAATATACGCGACACTCCTATCTTGGCTCGCGGCTTATTGTGACGCCAGGGTTGAGTAAATGCAATTTTATGCTTTTACTACCTGTATTACGGGGGGCCATAGTTAATACCTGGTAGGACCTAATATTGTTGGTAAAAATGGTTAAACATATAGGTTTTTATGTATACCATAGGTCCTATTAACTATGGTCCCCCGTAATAGTATATAATTATTCAGAGTGAGGGCTGTTTCTCGTTGAGCACAAACAAATGCATGCGTACCTGGTACCGGTGTTCATTAGGTTAGCTAGCTGCAAACGAAATATCCCAGCTTGAAATTCTTGACTAAAAGATTTTCAACACACAACATGGCACACACACTTATAATTACTGTAAACTACCATCCCGACTCGGTGCGTGCTGTGTGTAGGTCACCTCCTGATATTGCTATTATTATAGCATATATATGCAGCTGTACGTCAGTTTTTTTGACGGCCCGGACTGTTGTTCTGTTGCGCCGTCGTGTGGCAGGCCTTAGCTTCGCAGCCCTCATTTCTCATCAACGTACCGCAGAAAGCAGCGGCGGCAACAACAAAAAAAAAACAGCCACACAGCAGCAGTAGAAAGCAAAAAGTCAACACCCTCGTCTTCACTTTTTTACAACTTCCATTTTCGCCTCAAGAGGACTTTGCCAGCATACGACAAGTAAGTATCAAAGAAAGGGCCCATCGAAAAAAGAGATGAAAATCCGAAAGTCTGTGAGATCAGGTGAGATTGGGAATTACGTCGAAACTCCTCGTCTTTGCCGTTTTCTATAATTCGCGAGTGTAACATCATTGACGACATACATGTTGTTTGTTTACTACCTGGTATTTAATACTACTGCCCCATATCATGTGTATATATGTGCGCATTTTAACATTGTTCTTGTTAGTTTTGATATGATCTCTCTCGATGCCGGCGTCCCCGGCGACTTTTGTGGCGACTTTTGGTACCTAGGTGGTCCGCGTGCCTATTAAAATGAATTTCGTACGTTCGAGTCTCACTGGACGAATACTGGTATTTATTTGAGTATATCGATATTTCCGCGTGCGTACGTATGGACTTTTTCTTCCATAAACAATGGTTAGCGGAAGCGCGAGAGCGTAGGTTATTTATATCCACATTAATATTAGCAACTTTCGATGAAAATCGTCGAGCAGTGGGAACGCTGATTCAACCCTATGTTGCTGATGTTGTTGTTGTCTTAACATTAAATCGTCCTTTCTACTCAGTTTCATCAGTACACCCAGTGTCCGTCCTGATTCCCTATCCTAGAGAGATACTGATTCTATGGTCACAGACTGAGACAGAGGAAGACCAAAAAATAAAACTAAATCGCAAATTCAAGTGTCAAGCAAGTGAAATGTCAGCGTACCGGGTAGGAGAACACAACACAAGGAAGACCGGAAAAATAAGAGCAAAAAGACAAAAAAACAAAAAAACAAAAATCTGAAATGAAAAAAAAAGACGAAAAAAAAAAAAAAAAACAGAATACAAACGACGCAAGGACTTCAGAAAGGCTGCTATTAATATTATAGACGGAAAGCATACGCACTCAGGAAGGGACCCGTTCTACGATAGAGGTAGCACCTTTCCGCTATTTTTTTTCTGAAGACGGGGTTCCTTGATCACAAATCGTCGGAATATCACACTCTTGATTTCGAAAAAAAAACGTTTTGTCGATGGGCCATGGGATTATTCGCCGCGATGCATTTCGATTCTCACTGACGTCAGTTTTCGGGCGAGGTATGGAGAAGCCTCGGAAAGATTAGGGCGAATCTCTATCGTAGAACGCCTCAAGGGCAGGTATCTGCTGCGCGGACGAAGCAATACGAAAGAGAGGGGGATACAGGCGAAAGTCTGTAAGAGCTAGTCGAACCGACGATACCTAGCCACCCGATCTATCATTTCGTTTCTGCATTCATTCGTCGACAGCTGTATCTGTACAGCTGCCCCTCCCCCCTTCCCCCCCTCCCCTTGTCGCCGTTCTTGGCGTCCTCTGCCGCGTGGGCGCAGCCGGCTCTTCTGTGCTTCGCCCCTGTGCCACCTAACCTATATGCGCGATAAATACACATACTTCATAATACCGGGGGGGACTAGGGATGACACCTGTGATCACGGCTTTTGTCCAGAAAATCGCTAACGGTACCTGGTATAAAAGCTGGAAAGTGAAAAAAAAAACAATATGAAAAAAATAACTTACTGATGTACCAGGTATACATTTATATGCTGACCTCTCGCTCGAAATCGACCGACGGATCCGCCTCATGCGAGCATGCCTCAAACGGTTCGGCCCGGAGTTGTATGATAGGACGGCCGCCCCCCTTAGGCTTGAAGTCCGAATGAATGCTGAAGGCCGAGGTGATTGAGACCCTGCTGTACGGGTGTGTGACGTGGACCCTCAGAGCGGAACACTTTGCCACAAGCTTCGAACGGCTCACCACCAAGTAAGTCATGTTGCGAGTCATTAGCTTCCAGCGCCGACTTCGTACGACCATGCCACCCTCTCGTACGCGAAGGCCCTCAAGATGACACGTTGCGAGAGCATCGAAACGACCATTCGTAAACGGTGGCTCTTCTTAGCGGGGGGCGTGGCACGGCAAAGCAAGGAGCGATTACCCAGTCGGGTAATGTTCGAAACGATAGCTGGGGTGGGGAGAACCCGAGACCAGGCGGACAGTGTAAGACTTGGCATAGATGCATAGTCGAAGACCTTAGTAGGGAGTTCCGAGCCACCGAAGGGTCAACGGGAGTTGCCCCCTTGGTGTTTGGAGTTGAGACCGCGTTGTGGTCCACTGCAGCCAAAAAGGCGGGGAAGTGGTACCGGGGGATCCTTGAAGCAGCCGAAGGGTTCATGGTGAGGTGGCACGAGGCTGGGGTTGAGATGAGTAGGCAGCGCCGCGCATCCGCCGTGGATAGTATCCAAGGGAATGGGGGGGGAGGGGGCAACAACAGGAGAAGTGGCAGAAAACCCAACCAAGGGAATGCGGAGAGGGGGGGGAACAGGAGGAGTAGAAGGGAAACTGCGGTAGGCGAAAGTAGGAAGGAGATGGCAGACAGGGTAGCAAGGCACCAGGCCGACTAGGAAGTAGAACATGACCATACTACTAGTGCCACCAACTGGTGTAGCTGGTCCGAACGTAGTCTTCCCTTGCCTTCTCTTTTTGTTTTGTTTTTTTCTTTCTTGCGCTGATTCTCCGTGATCTTCATTTCATTTCTTTCTCTCTTTTTTTTCGGTTGATAAACCGTATTGAAGGAGTCGTGTGGCGTGGTTGGATGGCGAACCTGCTCTGCTCGTTTCGTATTGTCTGACGCCAAGGGGCTGGGCATAGTTGACGAACGCAGGGCGGAGACGACAGTCTGGGTAGCAAGGTACCCGGCGGATTAGCAGGGAGAACCTGGCTATACTACTCGTACCACAAACTGCTGCCGCCACCTGGAGGGTGCTTTGGGGTTTGGTCTGCCTGTTATTTCCCCTTTGTTATTTTTTCCTTGGTTCTTTGTCTTACTCTGTTTACAAGCAGTAGTAGTGTTTTTGTTTTTTCTTCTTTTTTCCCAGCTCGTTTTTTTTCAAGTGTTGGCCACCTCGCCTGCGGGGGGGGGGGGGGGACGACAGATTGTTTCTCCTAGTTTTTGCTTTCATTTTTTTCTTTTTCTCTTTCGATTTGTCTTCTTTGTTTTTGTTTTCTCTTTGATTGTTTCCTTTAAAAAATTGTTTTTTTATTTCATAGAATGTGTATGTCATGCCTGTCGTATCTATTAATAGTGTGTGTGTGTTCTTCACGTTAAACCGTTCTTTCTACCCGTCGGCATCCAGCACAACCAGTGTCCGTGCCGATTCTCCAATCCTAGTAGTATGATTACATGGCATTGCATTGCCCACTGCTATGCTTACTGAATACCAGGTACGTGGCAACGCAATATCTCTGTGCAGTCGTATTTAATAATGGTACCCTGCTACCTGGTACCTGGTATGTTTTTTTGGTTGTCGCTACTTTATAGAATGTGTATGTCGTGCCTGACGTATCCAGGAGATAGATATATGATGACATGTATGTATGTATGTGTGTGTTCTTTTAAACCGTTCTTTCTACCCGTCGACATCCAGCACAGCCAGTGTTCGTGCCGATTTTTCAATCCTAGAAGAAGAGAGATAAAAGTTCTGTGGTCACAAAGCTACGCCGCACCACAGAAATACTACGTTGCCACGTATGTATGTAATACTATGTAGTAATCACAGCAGTGGGCAATGCAATGCCATGTTCATCACGCTGGATAGGACATACACGACATACACATTCTATGAAATAGAGGACGAAAGGAAACAGAGAAAAAAAACAAAAAAGGCATCGCGATGCCTCTGTCGCCCCGGTGGTTCAAGTGGTTAACCTCGAATTCTACTTGTTTGAGTCCTGGGTTCGAGCCCCAGGTGGGTCGGACTTTGACTTTATTTGCAAAAATGAAAATAAAAAGGATTCAATTGTTGAGAGCGCCTTGCAGCGTGGGTAGGCACAATTCGATGCGAGTCGACGAGGGAAGAAAAGGCTGAAATCTTTTCGCGATAAAAATGAAGGCACGTACCGTAGCGGGAAGGGGGGAGAAGAGCCTGCTATGTGACCCCGGATCTGAGTTACGAGTTGGAAGGAGAGAGAGAAGAAGATGTGCGAAGATAATGAATGGGATGAGAAAAAAATAAAATAAAATAAAAAATGTCCACTCTTATATACCTGGTACACAGCACGAACGAGCAGTATATCTCTGTGGCGTACTTTTGTGATAGAACTTGTATCTCTCCAGGTTTGAAGAATCGGCACGGACACTGGTTGTGCTGGGTGTCGACTGGTAAATTCCTGAAATAAACCGTCCTTCCTAATATTATGGTCGACATCCAGCACAACCGGTCGGTGAGTCTGTGCCGATTTTTCGATCTTCAATCCTATTAATAGACTAGAGAGACACTGATACAGCGGTACATGTGAAGAACACACACGTTCTGTGGTCACAAGACTACGCCCCAGATATTTTCATACTAACTACTGCATCGTAACATCAGCAGTACATACACCTGTCTCTCTGTCTGTGTTTTCGTTTATGACCGCAGAGCTTGTATATCTCTCTCAGCACGGACATTTTGGGTCTAGGTGTGTGTGTCGTTCTTTATACCCGTCGACATCCACAGCACAACGAGTGTCCGTACCGATTCTTTCATCCTATCTATAAAGAGATACAATCTTTGTGGTCACTAAAGTACGACGCAAAGGTACTGCAGTACAGAGTAGACACTGCAATAACATGTCATCGAACTGGATATGACAAGGCGCACATACACATTCTATTCGTAAATGAGAGAAAAATAGGAATAATCGAAGAAAATGTTGCTGGGTGTCGACGTGTAGCAGAACGGATCAATGCAAAGAACGCACATACATATATATATACAGCAGCAGTACACACCTCGCCTGTCGCATTGCATGTGTGTGTAGTTCTTCTGTTGTATCTCTTTCTCGTGCAGCCAGAAGTTGTGTAACCCTAGCGCTTTTCCTGACGTTGTTATGGCCGAGGGCGGCTAAAAAAGAAGAGCGGGAAGTGGTACCGGGGGGTCGTCGAAGCGGCGGACAGTTTCATGGCGAGGTGGCACAGGGATGCAACGCAGAAACGAAATGATAGATCGGGTGGCTGGGTATCGGGTCGACTAGCTCTTACAGACTTTAGGCTGTATCTCCCTCTCTTTCGTGTTGCTTCGTCCGCGCAGCAGATACCTGCAGATACCTACCTGCCCTTCCTGAGTTCGTATGCTTTCCGTCTACCAGGTATTAAATATTAATAGCAGCCTTTCTGAAGTAAGTCCTTGCGTCGTTTGTATTCTGTTTTCTTTTTCTTTTTTTTTTACTCAGAATTGTTTTTTTTTTTTTTTTCCTGTCTTTTTGCTCTGATTTTTCCGGTCTTGCTTATGTTGTTCTGTGTTGTGTTCTCGTACCCGGTACGCTGACATTTCACTTGCTGACACTTGAAATTGCGATTTAGTGTTATTTTTTGGTCGTCATCTGTCTCACAGTCTGTGACCACAGAATCAGTATCTCTCTAGGATAGCTATTAATATTATTAGGGAATCAGGACGGACACTGGGCGTACTAATGAAGCTGGGTAGAAAGGACGATTTAATTAATGTAAAGACAACAACAACCACACAGGTAGGTAGGTATCTACGTATCTCTCTCTGACAATCAGAACCGACGCTTGGATGGGTGTGCTGGATGTCGACGGGGAGAAATGACGAAGAACACACCTCGGGCTTCGAAGGGTCATGCTCAAATATCAATAGTCCATAGAGACCACTGAACTTGCATCTCTTTTAGGATAGAAGAATCGGCACGGACACTGGTTGTGCTGGATGTCGACGCGTAGAAATAACGGTTTCATGTGAAGAACACACATACCCTCATGCCACATACGTAGGACCATAGGAACGCACTGTTATTTCTTCTTTTTTCCAGCTCGTTCTTTTTCAAGTGTAGGCCACCTCGCCTGCGGGGGGGGGGGCACGACAGATTGTTTCTCTTAGATTTTGCTTTCATTTTTCTTCTTTTTCTTTTTCGACTTGTCTACCTTGTTTTTGTTTTCTCTTTGATTGTTTCTTTTCGTTTCACTATTTCATAGATTGCGTATGTCGTGCCTGTCGTATCTAGTATGATGACATGGCTTTGCATTGCCCACTGCAGTTCACACTGCACACGTGGCAACGTAGTATCTCTGTGGCGTAGCTTTGTGACCACAGAACTTGTATCTCTTCTAGGATGGAAGAATCGGCACGGACACTGGTTGTGCTGGATGTCGACGGGTAGAAAGAACGGTTTAATGTGAAGAACACACACACACACACACACAACACTACGAGTACATTACGGTAAGTAGTAATACTGCTGTTGTTGCTGTAAACACAACCTATAACACACGGCAACAACCATTCAACATTGAACGCACCCGAGCAGTAGTTTCGTACGGCAGTTCGTAGTTTTCTGTGGTTGACGATGTTGTGACGTGTTACGTTCGGCGGCGACGTGCTTGACATATCGTAGTTGTGCCGTGCCGACGCAGGAAAGAGGAGTGCTCTAAAGGGTGCAAGCGGCCGGACTGCCCTCGCATTTTACTCTGCTCACGAGAGGGCACGCGGGGACACAGCGACCCGGCGCGCCCACACCGAGTGGGCTTGCTTCAAGTACGCGAGAGGGAGGATCTACCTGCTGCTTCAGCTGCAGCTGCGCTGTTGCTCACCAGGCGCGGGGAAGATCGATCTATATTCACTGAGAGTGTAGTACATCGAGTGAAGCCATATTTGGAGACCGAGCACGTTCGTAAGGTAACTTCGGTGGGAAGTCAGGGCCGACACGTACCTAAATATTTACAAACGCTTGTCGGATTGGGCCACGGCAACCTCCCTTCATCAGCATACTACTGAAGAACTGCTGCATATGGTACACAAGGCTCCTGCGCCGACGATGCCGATCGATCTCCCGCCAGGTGCGCGCTACCATGACGCCAGGTAGTATGCATACGAGACGACGGAGGGTAAAATAATCAGTTAACAGAGAGAGATAGATGCAGAGATTCCCCGACGCAGGTTCCTTTCGGATCGTTTGTTACGTTTCACGTATCGTGAGCAGATAGATGCAGATGATACCGGGCGGATCCGAACGAATGTGCGACGTCTATGAACCGCGAGGCACTCTCTGCTGTAAACTCTGTCTAAAATCGTCGTGAGCCCTACCTTCTCTACTTCTTCTCGTCATTGCTCGTCATGTATACATGTGTTGTAGCCTTCTCCAGCTGCCCTTCTCTCCCCCCGCCGCTGATGCGCACTCGTATCAGTTTCCTTCTCTGCATAGCAAGCGGCAAGCATCTACAAATGAATCAAATACACACCCCACCTTTCAGGGCCTTTGGAAATGGTGCACGTCCTGTTATTTATCATTCGTACGAGTCTTCTTTGCTTTGTTGTGTGGCAGGTAAAAAATACGAGACCAACACTACTTTTTGATAACCGGTCGAGAACAGGGCGCGAACGTGTTTCAGCGCTATGAACACCCCTTTAGAACCGCAGTCCCGGTTATGGGGACCCAAATTCCAAGCACTTTGTACCCAAAACGGGACTGCGGTCCTAAAAGGGTTAACCCTTTTAGGGCTGCAGTCCCATTTTGGGGGACAAACTACTTATAATTTGACTGATTTGTCCCCAAAACGGGACTGCAGCCCCAATAAAAGGGTCAAGCAGTACCGGGTAGTTTTGTTTCGAGAACGAGAAGGTTTGCCAATACTCGTACCTTCAGTGAGTAGCTTTTAGGGCTGAGGGTGTTTTCGGAAAGGTCCGATCGAGAGCCTTCTGAAAATGTTATGTTCGACTTTTTGACTTTTTAGCGACCCTTGTCGAGGAAACGAGCGCTGGAAAACAATCGCATCCGTGTGCGAACTCAATGGTCTTTGCCGTATACCTGGTACCTATTAATACTACTGCCTGTATTGTTATGGTGCGTCTGAAGATGAAGGTCTGGGGGGAGCCGGTGTCCAGAAGAGATACTACGTAGGTAGGCCGTAACCGTTGGATGCACAGCAGTGCGGAGAGAACGTTGGGTACTTTGATCGTGGTCGTGAAAGAAGCGTCGTGGCCGTCGGCGCTCCTGCTGGTGTGGCTTCCAGTTCGCCTTAGCAGTACGAGTATGTATCAGTACGTACAGACGTTTACTTTATACCTCTGGTACTGCTGTATACTACTCTGTCTGGTACCTATCTGTGTGTAGTGGTATATCACCCCTGTGGGGACATCAGCCTCGTTTGGTGGACAAATTCCATGTAGGACTGCAGTCCTGTTTCGGGGACGGACTACCCATAATTTGAGTGGATTGTCCCCTAAACGGGACTGCGGTCCTACAAGGGTTAATGTATACCGACAAATTTGATAAAAATCGGCGAGCATGCAGTGGGTTTGTTGGCCAGTGGCTGATGCATACCTGGTAATCTTGTTTCGCCGTGTTTTTTTCGGAGATCATCGCGGTCGTATTTGCATACATATATACGTAGACCCATCCGCCTGACAGCGGGTAAAAAAGCGCCGCCGAAATGTAACCCTCGCGTTCGCTCGTACCAGGGTACCAGGTATCTCGTACGCGTACGATATATCTATGGGATATGCATACGAGTACCAGGTATGTCTACTGGTGTGCTTACTGCATTCCCTGGTACGCAACAACGTATTCTAATGCGTACAGCAGTAGTACGATCTACGCCACATAACTTACACCTCTATGATAGGATTGAAGCATCGGCACGGACACTGGTTGTGCCGACGGGTAGAAAGAAAGGTAGATTGCTACCACCCTGTCTGCCGTCTCCTTCCTGCTTTCATCAACCGCGATTCCCCCACTGCCGTTGCCCCCCCCCTCCCCCTTCCCTCGGACGCTACGCATATCGGATGCGTGGCGCATCCTACGAATAACTACTTGTAAATAATAACCAGATTCGCCTCATCCTTCTCCTACCTGACCATGAACCGTTTGGCTGCTTCGAGGACCCCCGGTACCATTTACCCTCTTTCTTCGCTGCAATGGTCCACAGCGCGGTATCAACTCCAAACACCAAAAGAAAGTGTTCCGTGGACCCCTCATGGTTTGAAACAATCTGAGGTCATCAACTACTACTCTAGTAGACATTTTTTCTCGGGACTACTCCCTCCGGTTATCGGCGCAAACATGACCCTTCTAGGTAATCGCCCTCCCCCCTCTCTTGCCGCGCCGCACCCCCTCAAAAATACCTTGCATTACAGTATGCGACGTGTACGGACGGCTGTTTAGATCGACGCTCTCATACAGTGTCACCTTGTTGAGAGTTTTAGCGTACGAGAGGGTAGCGTGATCGGTGCGCTGTCGGTGCTGGAAGCCAACGACCCGAGGAAAGACATGGTGTGGTGCGCCGTTCGGAACTCGGCGGAGTGTTTCGCGCGATGGGGCTCCACGTCACACGCCCGTAAGCAGGGCCTCAACCGCCTCGGCCTTCAGCATACGGACTTTCAGACCTCTGGGGCGGTCGTCATAATTTAAGGGAACTCCGGGCCTAACCGTTCGAGGCCCGCCCGCATGACGAGACGGATCCTTTGTTCGACCTCGACCGAGAGGGCTGCGCTTACGTGAATAACGCCTCCCATATATAAGAAGTGGGCGGTCTGTCTATATATATATTTTTTTCATCATCACTTTTACTTTCCAGCCCCACTCGTAGGAGGTTTTACCCTCTCAGCGATCTTCTGGACAAGCCGTGGTCACAGGTGTCGTCCCTTCTCCCCCCCGGTACGTGCCTTTTATTTTTTTGTCGCGCGTAGGGTCCAGCATTCTCACTGGTCGTCGATTTTGACCGAATATAGCCAACTCACGCTCTCGCGCTTTCCGCTGAACAACTTTTTTATGGAAAAAAAAGTCCCTACGAGCATGCACTCGGTGAGACTTGAACCCACGAAATTGATCTTGATAGGCACGCAGACCACCTACCAAGCCACCGGGGACGCAGGCTGTCTATACTTCTGTCCAGCTGCTTCGATGAAGAGCGGTGGAGCCAGGGATGTCTGGTCCGGTGTTCGTAGCAGCATCGCCTCTGTTTTCTCTACCGATATCGTCAGGTCTGCTGCTTCGAAGACGAGTCACGATTACTTCCATCATTTTAGCAAGCCCCTCCGCCGACCTCGATACATTTCCTGCGTCGCTGTCGTACAGTACCGCTACAGCAGCGCCCCGCACGACCCTTCGCGCGCATGCCAATGGTACCCCTTTTCTGACCACACCCCCCTCGAGGTGAACATAATCCCTTACCATTTCTTCGTGCTTGCTGAAGCGTGGTACGGAGTAGAACGAAGTGCATCATAGCAGCATAGATACTTCGAACAGGAACGGTGACACCACGCAGCCTTGTCACAGCACCTACCTGCGTGACGTTCTGTTCAACCCTTTTTGAGTGCTCGCCGTCATCCACACGCACCCGAGACCCGCGAGCCTTCTTCGTGGAGCTTGCGAATGACTGCAAGCATTTTCGAAGCGTGCGAGTATCTCCCATACAATACCAGCCCTCGGTTGACAGAGTTCTACGCTTTCTGCAGATCGATGCACTACTTGGTATACATTCTCTCTTTTCTCTCTCTCTTTCTCTTTTTCCCCTGTTTTCTTTAGTTTTTTCTCTCGTCATTTGTATATAAGCTCGCGCGTAGTATTCACAGTCAGCTAGCTCTTCGTGCTGATGGCCTATCTTTTGGTTTGTTTCTCCCTTCGCCGCCCTTCTGTCTAGAATTATTAATACCCTTCCTCGAGTATGCAAGTCTGCGTATTCACTTCCGTGTTGCTTTTTTTCGCTTGCGCATTGCGTGTTCTGAGGTTCTTGGAGTTTTCTGGAGGCTGTCATGTGACCACGGACTACAACTACTACAGTTGTAGTGGTAGGGTTTAGGCGATCACTTAATGTGAGAGCCATAACAACGACACCAGCATGTGCGGGGGAAATTTCGATTTCTCCTCGCTCGTCCGGGTTCTTGCGAGGCTTGTCGCCCGGGTGGTTTACTAGCGGTTAACCTCGGATACTCCCAAGGTTGAGGTCGTGGGTTTTGAGTCTCCTTCTATAGGTACTACTGCTGTAGTTCTGTATTTATTGTTAGTGACACCAAGTGCTGTCGAGAGCACCTATTGTGGGAGTGGGTAGGCACAATCCGACGCGACTCGCCGAGGGGAGATGGTGCTGTTGGAAATGTAAAGGATAGACCACTCAGTCAGCGCTGGCCGGGTAGCTCAGCGGTTTAACCTCCTTTCGCGATGAAGATGCAAGGCACGCATATACCGTGGTGGGGAGGGGTGAGAAAGGCCTACTCACATGTAGTGACCCCGGATCTGAGAGATGGCCTGGAAGGAGCAGGAGGAAGAAGATCGAAGATATTAAATGGGATGGACGAAAGAAACAAATAAAATCGACGCACGACGAGCATGCTGTCGACTACCTGTCTGTGGTACTGCTGTTTGTTGATCTCGCGCGAAGAAAGCCGCAATGCTATTCCTCTGGGAGTACTACCCGAACCTCGCAGAAGCTGCCAACCCTTCAAGAGCAAGCTGCAGTCTCGTTTGGGGGGACAAACCACTCAAATTCCAAGTATTTTGTCCCCAAAACGAGGCTGCAGTCCTAAAACCTTAAAAGGCGGGACGCGACGGTTTTCAACGACACTTTGCCCGTGTGCACACCAAGCGAAACCCCTCTCTCTCTGTGGTTGTTGCAATCAGAGCGATCCTTCTTTTTGTGAAGGACACCAGAATAACACATTTCCATTGCTAGGGGGCTTCTCCTGTTCTTCAAAACATCTACAAGGATGTTGTGAAAATGACCACACCCTGGACGAAACGTACCTGGTAGGCAATATTACCAATTGTCTATTCTAATAATAGCTTCCTATTGTATATTTGACCATCTATTGTGATGCCTAATTCCAACTAATAGAAACGCATCGAGCTCCATTGTCCAGACAATTTCTATTAAATGACATGCCTGGCCCTATTGTCCAGACAATTCCATTTTATAGGCAAGTCTCCGTATTTACTGCTCCGGACAATGTTTAATGGACATTGTGCCTAACTTAATTGTCCGGCCAATTTTAATTAATAGAATATCAGGTAGGCAGTGCCGATCAAGATGGATCAGCTGCCTCTACAATCGAGGCGCGCAAGCGCCAACACTACGCTCGTCCGGAACATGTGTCCTTTGGCGGAAGGAGCCACAAACTTGCCACTTTGGCCGTGGAAAGCTTTAGACGTCTCGGGGTAGAGGGCAGTAAGTTCATCGACCAGCTGGCTGCTAGGGTAGTGGGGGGGAGGGATGGTGGGTCGATGGCAAGGAAAGGATTGGCGAAGGGGCGCCTACTCCAAATCGTCTCGGTGACTACACAGGTCGCCATTTCGAGGAGGAGGGTATCACGATTTAGACTCCAGCGTAGAGGACGCCAGGAATCGAGAAGGAGCGGGGGGGGAGATGACAGGCCCACACCGATGGCATGGGGATGGAGCTTGGATGCGGGTTAGGATTCAAGAGTGGTAGAAGTAACGAGTACATATTAAGATGTAGGAGGGAGCAAAGACAACACGTAGAGTATCGTAGATAAGGCATAAAAGAAGTAGGCACAGAAGGTAGGTAGACTTGGTGTATGGGTTTCCTTCGTATACGGACGTTTCTTCTTTCAGGAATGTTTTGATTGGTCAACGTGAAAGCTCATGCTGCACATTGTCGTATGGCACACCTAACAATAATACCAGGTATCTATCTCCTACTGGTATATGATTTTTCTCGACAGTTTCAATTAATGGACCGTCTCCTATATCAATGCCCCGGCAATTCCAATTGATAGGCAGTCTCCTAAATCAATTGTGCCAACAAATCCCATTATTAATAATAGACAGCCCTCTGGACAATTCCCATTATTATTAGTATTATGTCTCTAGAAACAATTGTCCCGACAACTCCAATCAATAGACAGTCTCCAAAATCAATTGTCTGGACAATTCCAATTGATAGGCAGTCTCCCAAATAGATTGTCTCGACATTTCCAATCAATAGACTGTGTCCGAAATCAGTTGTGTGGGAAATTTCAACTAATAGACAGCAAGCAGTCAGTATACACAATCAAATATCCGGACAATTTCGACTAACAGAAATTCCAAAATTACTTCTTCAGACAATGCCAATCGGTAACAGTCTCCTACACTTGCCCGTACACTTACTTGAGGCGTTCTACGAAAGAGGAGGTTCACACCTCACCTGAAAAATGACTTCAGCGAAAATCCAATCGAATTCCGATGACTAATTCCATGACGCAAGTACAAACAAAGATCATTTTTGAAACAAAATTGGGATTCCGACGATTTTGGGTCAAGGAGCCCCGTCGTTCAGAAAACGTTTTGGCGGAAATGTGCTACCTCTATCGTAGAACGCGTCACTTTAAATTGTCAGATCATACGGATTACTATGTTTCGTGAGACGTTTTTTTAATGATCTACATCCGAACAACATGGACTAGGCGGCATTAAAACGTCCTAAGGACGAACATTTAGTATACACCTCAAAGTTTATGCATGCGTCCCGCCGTTTTCTGCTTATGCCTTGGACAATAACCTAACAATTGACTATTGCCCCTACAGCAGAGCCACTATACTTACTGTCTATTAATTGGAATTGTCCGGGCAAGTGATACCATATACTGCCTTTTAATAGCAATTGAAAATGTTCAGACAATTGATCTGGGATAATATACTGCTGTCTATTAATTGGGTTTGTTCGGACAACTGCCTTGGGAGACTTGATCGGAACTGAACATTTGGAATCTGGTGCTGTCCAACGATTGGAATTGCCTAGGCGAATGATTTTGGAGACTATCAATTGCAAATAATGTCCTGACAATTGATTTGGAGACTGCCCATTGATTGGATTTGTCTGATCAATTCATGTTTGGTGTTTTTAAAATAAATAAATAGTTGGAATTGCCCGGACAAATGGTTTTGGAGACTGCCCAATACTTGAAATGGTGTGAACAACTGATGATGCTGCGTGCTTTCCAAGAATCGAAATTATTGTTCAGACGAACGATCTCGGAGACCACCTATAAATTGGAAGTGTCCTGACAATTGATTTCGCAGGCTGCCTGTTAATTGCAAGTGCTTGAACAATTTATTTAGGGTGATGATGTAAATTATTTGAGACCCCCCATTATTTAGAATTGTCCGGACAAATGGTTCCGGAAGCGATCTACTAATCGGAATTATCTGGACAACAATCAAGTTTGTGAGGACTCTGCCATTTGAACACTGGCAGCTATTCGTAGTGCTACAGCAGTTGATTTGGTCCCGGCACTACAAGAAGACCACGCTGTATAGTATTGCCTCTGCAACAGGATAGGGAAGTTCCCCGTGTACCCCAATCATTCGCGAGGTACTTCTTTGTCCCTTCATAACGAGTAGTGTCAATTCATTGGGGTCGGAGTGTCTGATCAGAACACAACTTCTTTCGGGAAATTTATGAGTGATCAATGTTGAAGATCATGCTGCACATTGTCGGATGGCAAGGGAAATAATAATAAATAGGTGCAAGGTACAAGGCCATGAGCTTTCTCCTTTACTCCAGCAGCAATTGGTTTCTTCGGAACCCTCGAAAAGAGGCGTGCGGACAACTCCAAAGTCCTACGAGTAACCCTTTCCAATCGCCAAAGCTCGTTTGGACAATTTCATTTAGGTGACTTCACCCCAAAATCTATTGTTTGGACAATTTCATTGGGTAGGCAGCACCCGAAATCGATTGTTGGTGTGTAGGTTTCCTTTGTATACGGATATTTCGTTTTTCAGGAATGTTTCGATTGATCAACGTGAAAGCTCATGCACATTGTCGGATGGCAAGCCTAATAATAATGATAATAATTGTTTAGACAAATCCCATTCTTAATTTGAATGGTAGATAACGCCCGAAATAAGTTGTCTGGACAATTTAATTAGTGGACAGCACCCGAAATCATCTGTCTCGAAACATGATAATTAACGGACCAGCACCCGATATCAACTGGCTGTAAAATTCCAATCAATTGGCGGTCTCCGAAATCAATTTGTTTAGGTAATTTCACTTCATAGACCAACACTCGAAAACTATTCCTCACACTATTTCATTCAAAGACGGTCTTCGAAATCCTTTGTCTGGACTATTCCAAGTCATACAGTAGTAGGCAATCGCCGAAATCAAGTGTCTGGACTTCAGATTAGTGGACAATCGCCGACACCGTTTGTCTGGGCAATCCCAACTAATAGGCAGCCGCCAAAACCAATAGTCGAGACAATTCCAATCAAAGACAACCCTCTAAATCAATTTGTTACAGTTTGCACAGAAAAGAGGTAGACTTGGTGCATGGGTTTCCTTTTGTTTCCGAGGTTTTCTTCTTTCGGGAAAGTGATGAGTGATCAATGTTGAAGATCATGCTGCACATTGTCGGATGGCAAAGGAAAACATAATTTATTATAGACACATTAGACTTGTATGAAACAATAATTGGTCACAGGGTGTGGAGTTCGAACTGCAGTACTGGACGATTTCGAGGTGATCGCCTACCGCTTCCCAGTTCGGCTTTCAGTCATCTTGAGGAGACAACTCCTTCCGCGGATGTGAAGGTGTTACCTACTGAGCTATAGGGGTAAAAGATCGATCGATTGCCCAACCCAAGGTAATCCATATAACACTGGTCATCCGTGAGCCCACCCTGAATAGCCGTAGATGCAGATCCCACGACGGTACAGAGATGTCTACTTAGACATCAGAACATCGAAGAGGGGGTCGAAGATACTGCTATTCAAAACCAACAGCCCAATGAGACCATAGACCAACCCACACCTACCTGTCGTAAAATGAGGCTAAGGTGCCTCTGGTAGGGATAGCATTCAAGCTAGAGAAGGAACACATAGGAAACGAAAAAGGAGGGGCACAAAAGGTTCTCCGTCGTGATAAAACACGAAACTAGAGATACCAGGGGGCGACCGGCAAACGCAGGCCCGATGTAACAAGTCGTGGCTACCCGCGGTGTAGGCCTACGGGGAAGGCGTGAGGAACCGAGCGAAGTAAGGTGCGAACTTGAAAGCTAACAAAGAAGCCGGCAATCGCCTTGAGGTAGGGCGAAGTCCACGTGAAGGTAGAGCGAGAAGGACACAACAAGGTCCCTACGTGTTAACAAATACAAAGAAAAGGAACGAAGAAGAAATAAATGAAAGATAAGATAGATAGAGACAAATAAGAAAGATCGCAATAAATACCTAAAGACCGAAATACCGAAAGACCACCCCTAACCCTTTGAGAACTGCAGTCCCGTTGTGGGGACAAAGCACTCAAACTTCAAGCAGTTTGTCCCCAAAACGGGACTGCGGTTCTAAAGGGGCTAAGGAAAGGCAAAAAGGAGGTGCAACAAGAAAGGTAGACCCTGGAGGTACAACAACACTGTTGCGAATTGTGCCCTAGTGAAACAAACGGAACGTGAGGTGCTAGATGGAATCAACACACAAGGCGAACGCGTGTCCCAGACAGCGAACGCAGAGAATATCCCGTCCCGAAACTAGTACACGACAATCTAACGCACCCCCCGACCATCAGCTACTGTTAGTTGGTCGGGCGGATGAGTGGTGTGGGGGGGGAGGGGTGCACTGGCATTACGCAGTACACCGCGTGCCAGTCCTCCGTCCTGCCGACGACGCCCAATGTGAAGGTGTTACCTACTGAGCTATAGGGGGTACAGGATCGATCGATTACCCAGGCCACAGAGTAATCCTTGTCAACACCGAGTGACCCGCACGCCATCTCTCTCAACGCATGGAGGATTCATCTCCAAGCGATACGAAATGTGACGGTCTAAGTAAGGGCGGTGACAGTACATTTTTTTTTTTTTGCTCATCCCATTTATTCTCTTCGCCCATCTTCTTCTCTCTCTCCTTCCAACTCGTAACTCAGATCCGGGGTCACATAGCAGGCTCTTCTCCCCCCCTCCCGCTATACGGTACGTGCCTTCGTTTTTATCGCGAGAAGATTTCAACCTTTTCTTCCCTCGTCGACTCGCATCGAATTGTGCCTACCCACGCTGCAAGGCGCTCACAACAATAGAATCCTTTTTGATTTTGATTTTTGCAAATAAATAAAGTCAACGGTCCGACCCACCTGGGGCTCGAGCCCAGAACCCAGGACTGAAACAAGTAGGATTCGAGGTTAACCACTTGAACCACCGGGGCGACCGGTTGGATCGAGTTTGAACCTTTTTTTACGTACTACTATAGGTAGTGAGTGCAATAGGTTGATAGGTTGTGAGGTGAGGGGTTGTGGTGGGGAAGCATCTCATGAGTCACCCATCGTTCACGATTTCGCGCTTTGTTTTCCCAGCGTGCTATCCTCGTCCCTAGCGCATGAGCCGGTCGCCCCGGTGGTTCAAGTGGTTAATCTCGAATTCTACTTGTTTGAGTCCTGGGTTCGAGCCCCAGGTGGGTCGAAGTTTGACTTTATTTGCAAAAATGAAAAATAAAAAAGGATTCAATTGTTGAGAGCGCCTTGCAGCGTGGGTAGGCACAATTCGATGCGAGTCGACGAGGGAAGAAAAGGCTGAAATCTTCTCGCGATAAAAATGAAGGCACGTACCGTAGCGGGAAGGGGGGAGAAGAGCCTGCTATGTGACCCCGGATCTGAGTTACGAGTGGGAAGGAGAGAGAGGAGAAGATGTGCGAAGATAATGAATGGGATGAGAAAGAAAAAAAAAAATTGATAGGAAAACTGCTCGTTCTTGCCCCCCCCCACCCCCTCCAACCATACGTTGGCTGTTCGTGTTTTGCTCAGAATGTTATAACAATATAAGCCATTATTTTTAACCGTCGACATCCAGTGTTGTCCTTGATGATTTTCCTAAAATTCCCAGAGAGAAGAGGGTACGATATACCGGTAGGCTTTACGGTTACAAGCCTACTGCCTGCTTCGGTAGGAAGACGAAATACAATATATATATATTGATAGTTAGTTTTAGACAGATATTTTGCTCTAGTGATGCCGATATTTCTGCTGTGGTCACTCACGTTTCGCACTGAATCCCTCGTATAATAGGTGGAGCGGCTGCGAATCGCGGCTGATTCAACCGATATATGTAGTCATCGGCCGATTTACAACAAAATCACACGATAAAGTGGAGACCTTTTTTTGTTTTTGTCTTTTTTAGACGATCGGCGTGTGTTCCTGGCGTACTTATTTCTTCAGCGGCTACATCATTGGCTTCCTCGCCACCTACCTGCAGGGGGTGAGCACAGAGAGGGGTTGGGGTGATGGGCGCTCGCTGCGCAAGTTTCGATTTTTACTCGAAGTTTGAGCGAGCCAATACTCCGAAAAAATATAACGATGAAGAAGCTGCTCTGCCGAAATTGATATCTGTGCAAGAGTTTCGATCGAACTTTCGCTCGGAGCCACAACCCCACTCAACGCCCTGCAGCTGAACTGGTGCTCACTGTACAGTCGTACTCAGTACGCGACAGCCGTAACTCCTATTTTCGCTACGAAGGGCTTATTGTATTGGCAATGTTGAGCATGTATGTAATATGCTATTCAAGGCTGGTACACGGGATGTATTAGAGGGAGGGGCGTTCGTAGCTGTGAGCACACTTTCGATTAGTTACATACTACTACTTCGTACTCGTAGCACGTACACATATTTTAATATTTTTTGTTTCTTTCGTTTTCTCTGTCGTAGGATGTGCATGTCGTGTCCAATACGATGGACATGGCATTCCATTGTCTACTAGTAACTGCATAATAACAATGTTTTTTTTTTATTATTTTTTTTTATCCTCCGGCGGATTGGTAAACATGAAAGCTTAACCCTTTTAGAACCGCAGTCCCGTTTCGGGGACAAATCACTCAATTTTCAAGTAGTGTGCCCCCAAAACGGGACTGCGGTCCTAAAGGGGTTAAGCTCACCACATTTCCACGTAACCGTGTCGTGTTTGCTGCTGTTACTAGTAGTATCTCTGTTCCGCAGTTTTTTTTCACCACACATAATATATCTTGTACCAGGTACTCGCATCAGGTATCTCTTTTGATGAAGAAGCGGCACCGACACTGCCTGTGCTGGATGTCGACGGGTAGAAAGAATAACGGTCTAGTGTTTTTTCTTCTCTTTTTTCCCTCCATGTGTTCCTTATCTTCTTCATTTTTTTCTCTTCGTGTTTTTGTTTTTCCTTTTTCCTTCTCTGATTTTCAAGTTTACGTCTAAAACACCATGGAAATGTTCTTGTTATTCGGTTGCAAGTGATAATATACGGGATGCTACGTACCACAGCTCGTTACTCGTAGTCCGTTTCTATCCTGGACTGGTATGATACTGCCTGCCGTGCGTACTATTTCATACCAGGTACGTACCTGGTTGGTACTCATCTGTTTTCTGCCGTCGAGATCCAATATTTTTTACAGCCTGTTTTCGTGACCACAGGCAGGATTTCAGAGAAGGAAGCGAGTTAATTTGAGAACATATCCATGTAAAGAACACGCACAGCTGCGCTCTATCAATATTATGGCCGTAAATCCTTGAATGTATCAAATACTTTTTTAAGACTGAAATGATCGACTCCCGAATTGTTACGAGGTCGCGTACTACTCTGTATGTAGCGTGTTGTACGTTGCTTGCGTACGTTCTTGCGTCCTTCGAATGAAACCGTTCTTTCTACCCGTCGACACTCATCCAGCAAACCCAGTGTTCGGGATGATTCTCTATCCTATACTGATACAGAGGTACAGAAGCTCTGTGGTTATAGTAAACTACGATACATAGATCTACAGGAGTATATTATACCAAGTGCAGAAGTAGGTAGGTTCTCTACGATCTGTTGTGTGTTACCTTGTTATTGATAGTACTGGAGCCCCGTTCCGGAGATTATAGAACCAGTCAAATCGAATTGCAACTATTACGGGGGACCATAGTTAACAGGACCTAGGTTATACATAAAAACCTATATGTTTAACCATTTTTACGAACAATATTTGGTCCTGTTAACTATGGCCCCCCGTAATAGGTAGTCCCCCAAACGAGACTGCAGCCCTACAAAAAAAAATGGTTTGGCCATGCCCATCGTACTGGGCACGACGAGCACAACATACACATGCCATTAGCCCGAAAAACATCGGAAGGGGGAAAAAAGGAAAGACGATGAACCAAATAAAGGTGAAAAAATAAAGCTACCAAAACAAAACGTACCATACAAACAATACAAAACACTACCAGGTACACTACACTCTTTGTCTGTGCACGACAGATTGTTTCTCCTAGTTTTTGCTTTCATTTTTTTTCTTCTTCTCTTTCGATTTGTCTACTTTCTTTTGTTTTCTCTTTGATTGTTTCTTTTCGTTTCTCTATTTCATAGATTGTGCATGTCGTGCCAGTCGTATCTAGTATGTTGACATGGCATTGCATTGCCCACTGCAGTGCCTACTGCATGCGTGGCAACGTAGTATCTCTGTGGCGTAGCTTTGTGACCACATAACTTGTATCTCTTCTAGGATTGAAGAATCGGCACTGTCGTATCTAGTATGAAGTATCATGACATGGCTTTGCATTGCCCACTGCAGTGCACACTGCACACGTGGCAACGTAGTATCTCTGTGGCGTAGCTTTGTGACCACAGAACTTGCATCTCTTCTAGGATTGAAGAATCGGCACGGACACTGGTTGTGCTGGATGTCGACGGGTAGAAAGAACGGCTTAATGTGAAGAACACACACACACACACGGACACTGGTTGTGCTGGATGTCGACGGGTAGAAAGGACGGTTTAATGTAAAGAACACACACACACACACACACACACTTTGTTTACAAACAGCAGTGGTGTTTTTCTTCTTTTTTCTTTTTTTCCAGCTCGTTCTTTTCAAGTGTCTGCCACATCCTCTGCGGGGGAGGCACGGCATTGTTTCTTCTTTGTTTTCTTTTTTTTCTTCTCTTTCGATCTGTCTTCTTTGTTTTTGTTTTTGTTTTTTATTCGTTTCCTTTCGTTTCTTTATTGCATAGAATGTGTATGGTGTGCCAGTCGTATCCAGTATGATGACATGGCATTGCATTGCCCACACTACCCTACAATACAGCAGTGTCTTAGCTGGCACCATACAACACAATACGACGGAAAATATTGAGGATCGGGATTATTCGAATAACCTGGAGTTTTTGTCGTGAAGAAAATTCGGCAATATGGTTCATGTTCTTAGGCTGAGTAGGTACTGGTAGTACGTAGCTTACTTTGACAGCAGCAACTGTTTGGTTGATCGCGCTTGGGAGAATCTACAATAGTGGACAGGACACCGCACGGAACGGTGCTGGCATTCTGGTAGAACACGCGAACAGGCAGGGCTATTGCTTGCAGCTGGGCAGCGGTTGCTCGCTGGACCAGGTATTTCCGTACTTTTCTCAAAGTTAGCGAGCTTTTTTATTTTTATTTTTTGCTCATCCCATTCATTGACTTCACACATCTTCTTCTCTCTCTCCTTCCCACTCGTAACTCAGATCCGGGGTCACATAGCAGGCTCTTCTCCCCCCTTCCCGCTACGGTACGTGCCTTCATTTTTATCGCGAGAAGATTTCAGCCTTTTCTTCCCTCGTCGACTCGCATCGAATTGTGCCTACCCACGCTGCAAGGCGCTCTCAACAATTGAATCCTTTTTTATTTTTCATTTTTGCAAATAAAGTCAAAGTCCGACCCACCTGGGGCTCGAACCCAGGACTCGAACAAGTAGAATTCGAGGTTAACCACTTGAACCACCGGGGCGACCGGCTGGACTACGGATGCACATCGGGGTTAGATACAATACAGCACAGGTACAACACAATACCATACCATACAGTACACTACCTGCTACAATACAACTCACCCATTTTCCATTTCCATTCCCTTGGGTACCACCTAGCGTGGACCTTCCTACTCATATTTCGCCTCATCTTTGTGCCACTAAACCTTGAACCGCTCGGCTGCTTCGAGGACCCCCCTGTATACTACTTACCCACCTTTTATACCGCAATGGGCCACATCGCGGTCTCAACTCCAGACACAAGGGTGGGTTGTTCCGTGGATCCTATCCTCAGAAACAGTGGGACCCACTCCCCTCCTACCGCCGCACGCGTCCCTTGTCCGTCTTGGCTTGGTGCGGCGTCCCCACGGCCCCTCCACCCACCTCTCCTCCTCTGCGGGCAGTTGCCCCGGTTGATGGGAAGGTTTGGTTCCAAAGTGCAGGCGCAGTACGTTGTTGCCAGGTAACATTTCATTGCGGGCCACTTCGTCGCCCTCGTAAGCTTTTTTTGTGAGCATTATTCTCACGGGATCACCGGGTTGTCCGTTGCAGGGGAGGTCTTGTAACCTACTCTACGTAGTAGAGGCGCCCTCTTGATGACGTTCGCCCGCGGTTCGTTCTATTTTTCTTTGTCATTCATACCCCCGTCTCGAACCCTTTTTGTACTACAGTCCCATTTCGGGGACAAGCCGTTCAAATTCCAAGTACTTTGTCCCCAAAATGGGACTGCAGTCTAAAAAAGGGCTGAGAAAAAGACTACAAGTAAGTAGGGCCGCCGAGAAAAGGCTAGTCGCGCCACATCTCGTCTCGTGCCGGCGTGCTCGCTTTACGCTCCCTGTTTGACGCGTCTCTTCGCGCACGCGCAGAGTGGGAGGCTAAGGTTGTGCAGGACAGACTGGTGTTCGTCAACCACACCACGAAGGTGAGAAGAGCCGGATTTGATGCGATCGGCGTTTATTTTCAGAGGGTTTTTACGACCATTTCACTGCGTGGAATCCTTTCTTTTTCGATCGAAATGCACGAGGAAAAGCGCGTCAATGACCCTCCCCGCCCCCCCTCATGTTCAGCTCACACTCTGGCCTCCAACGACAGCACTCGTTTTGCTTGCTTTCTCTCGACACGGCTTCGCGCGAACAAATGAAGAGGACCCAGTGGGAAAACCCGGTGACTGGAGCCAAACAAAGCATGGCTGCCACAGTTCCCATCGACGTCACACCTCCCGCGAGCAGTCCCGAAACGAGCAGCCCGGAGACGAGCAGCCGAGAGACGAGCAGCCCGGGGACGAGCAACCCGCAGACGAGCCGCCTGGAGAGGAGGAGCCCGGAGACGAACAGCCCGGAGAACGTGGTGCCTTTGTGCGCTGGTAAGGCCAGCGAGAAGCCTGAATATTCCAGCGAAATCGAGGCAGTGGCTGAGTCGGGGTCTCTGCCGATAGGTAAGACGATGAGTTCGAGTGGTAGCGCCGCGAAAGGGGGGGGGGGGGGGGGGAGGGGGGGGCGTCCTCAATTATATTCTTCTGCTCTTGGATTTTTTGCATAAAAAAACCGACGCTATGTACTGGATAGGGGAATGATTGCAAGGTATTCAATATTATTCAGCCGATCAGAGCCACCCTTCGCCGGCTGGGTGACTACTCTATTGCGTTGTAGTCTCTCACGCTCATACCGGCATGGCTGTTGGCTTCTCGGTACGCCTTTTTTGGCATCGGAGTATTTGTTACGTTGCTCCAAAAACCGTTTTTTCTCATGTCTAATTTTTAGCTATTAACACTACAGCAGTATACTGCTGTAGGTCTACGATAGAGGCCTCACGTATGGGGGAAAAAACTTTCCGAGCTACCACGGCGTGCTTGCCGGGCGCCAGTTGAAGGATGGATGCGTATGTAACGTATAAATTGTTGGGAAAAAGCGTACGTACACGTACTATTATAGATGCGTGTGGCATCGTCAGGTGTACTCATATACCAGGTACCTGGTATGGTTTAGGCCAAAATCAGGTATACCGGGCCATATTTCGGCCAAAATTCTGTCATTGGCCAGGCTGACATCGTAACTGCTTTGGCTCGAATAGACCAAAAGGTATGCCTGACTTTTTCTCCTCTGTCTACGAGTTAATATTTAATAGATCTCAACTGATTTTGGGCAAATTTGAACAAATCAGAGAGGCCATACGTGCACTATTTTTCTCGCCGTATGCGTCTGCCCTCCCTCGGTTGAAACTCTTCTGTACTTACGTATAAACTCTGTACTCGTACATCGTAAGTAAAACTACGTATTTAGGCATCCATACAAGCGTACTCCGGCTTCACTTTTTCTTCTTTGGGGTGTGCGATGTGCTTTCAATTAGTTGTCGTTGTGATGCGTACTCTGTTGTTTTCTATGGCCACAGCAGTCTATACAGCGCCATGGTCACATGGCATTTCGTCTGCACCACCCCGCGTCGAGGTTGGTCTCAGGTTTGGTACGGCAAGATAATTTCGTGCCGAGCAGGCGGTTCCGCGAGGAGGGTCTAGAAGCTCGAAAGCTGTCAACGGGGGGGGGGGCGCCAGAGCGCCAGAGAAAATACTATTGGCGCCCCCGCCGTAACGAAACAAACGAAGCAAGTGGAACACGTGGTACCTGCACCCTAAAAAAACGAAAGGATTCAGTTTTTGGAGGCCATGTGGCATTCATTCTTCATGCTTTAGGCGCATTCCTTTTTTACGGGATGTTCAAGGACGTAACATCGCTCGTAGCGCGCGTTCTTTAGTTGTCTCTAGCATGTACCTTATTTTGGCTCAAACGGATCAGGTATACCTGATTTTTGGCATTAGCCCTTGCTTTTTCGTACACCCTGGCCACGGCAAGTTTCTCCGAGTTGCGCTTTGATTTTCCCAAAATCAGTTTGTGGGTGACTTTGTGACGACTTTCCAATACTAAAAATATGGAGCACCCTCAAGCGAGAACCTCATTAAAAAAACGTCGCATCCCTGACTTCCTGTAGCATGTGTCCATGCCCTCCCTCCCATACGATAACACAAGCCAAGAACCTCAAAGGCCCACACATCGCGAACGCCGGGAGCGGGGCGGGACGAGGGGGGGGGGGAGGGATCGACGGGTGTATGGTAGCACCTCGTCTTGGCTCTGGCGCGGCAAGGCGAAGGATTGTACTACATTTCACTGGCGTCCTTACCTCGCAATTGCCTAAAAATCTATCTCACCATTTCAGTGGAGGCAGAAAACTTAAAAAGCCAGTTGGGCGGGCTTAGCTCTTGTCGCTCACGAGTCCCGTAGGAATGGAAGGCTATCACAGGTGACACACCGCACGGTTGTTTGGTTTGTACGAGCCGGTGTGAACTGTGTGGTGAAATTCAACAATCCCGAGGGTGTGTGTGGGCGGCGGGATTGGTTGACGCGCTTCGGGGGATACACGTTTTTTTTTTTTTTTTCCAATCTGTTCTTTTTTTCATGTTTAGACTGTTGAGTCTACGTGCGTGCGTGACCGTCCGAAGAAGATTCTATGCGACCCTGCTTACGTGCCCGCTACACACGCTGATGCACGCACGCCCTAGGCCTCAGCGAACACCAAGCCAGCTCTGCCGGCGGAACGGCGGCCAGGGGCAGCCCTATCGTCGAACGGTGAGTCGCCACAGACAGCGGATGGATGCCCTACGCGACGAAGCCACTGGAAAGAGGACAAGCCACACGAACTCGAAACTGCCGCTCTGGGTCAGTTGCTCAGCCGATACACCAGGCAAATATGCAGGAACCGCGATGTCTGGTGCTGGAGTCACCCCACGTTAGGGGCTGCACGTTTTGGGCCAAACGTTTCTGACCAATTGGGTTCCTTAAAGTGAGGAACTACCAGTTAGGATGAAAATTTTACGCGTATATTCGTTTCAGGACGAGGGAATACAAGTGGCGGTCGGGTGGCACAACCGATTTTTTTCCAAGTATTTATTGCATCGGGTGATATATTGAGCTCCTAATGTGGAGGGCTCAGGAACTTCTGGTGCACCCCTATTGTGGGATGGCTCGCTGATCGAAACGTAAAACGGCGAAGGAAGTCCTCGAGCTCCACCTCCAGCGATGCGCTGTGTAGACAAACAAGTTCGTGTTTTTTTATTTTTTTATTTTGGGGCAGGTGTACTCGTGTACGTGTATTGTTTCTTCTCTTTACGTGTTTCAATCACCATTTTTTATTTTTTAGCCCTACGTGTCGTAACTCAGATTCCTCAGCATGGTCATATGGCGGACAATCAATCCTCCCCCGTCCCCGGTACATGGTGTACGGCATGTTTTACCTTCGCATCACAGTACACACACGAGTGTAGCACAGCAAACGAGCGCGAATGCTTGCTGGCGTCCACCGTTTTTCGTCGGAAGGGGCTTCGAAGGAAATCACGGGTCCGCTCCACATAAACCTGCTCAGCAATCAAACCCGTATCACCGTTCATTTTCCTCGTACCATGCAAAGCATATGCCTTAGAGCAAACGACCGAACAAGCGCGGCACCTAAACTGGTGCGTTGCCCCCCCTTTCAGTTCTCGCCCCCCCGCCCCCCCGGTTTCGAAAGGGATGCGTGGCCAATGATGACATGACTACGCAACAAATGAGTACTCCCCTCCCCGCCCTGCCCCGCCTCCCCGCCCCGCCCCGCTCCCGCTATCCGGTGTCACCTCACCAAAAGGACATCGTCTGAACGGACCAACAAATCGACCAAGAGTGTGCACTTCGGCAACCACATTTGGGCCGTCTCTACGGAGATTGAAGAGCACAGGCGTGGCGGGGGGGACACCTCGCTCCCTTCCGGTACGTGTGCGTACGACTCAAGGTTTGGTGCCTCGCTTGTTGACCGTCTAATCTATCTCCGCAATTGTGCCAACGTTATATATATATATATATATACGTGCCAGCGCTCACTGAAAAACATGTTCGCGAGCAGGCCCCCTCTCATCACGGCACGAGGAAGGAACGTGTGCTGGGACCGGTCGAGAAAGCAGAGGCACGGTATACGTATGAGGGCAGCACTACCATTGTGGTGATGGTGGTGGTGGTGGTGGTGGCAACGGTGGTGGTGTAGCCGTCAAGTGGGACGGGGACACGGATATCGTGCAGCTTCTGTGGGTGTACTGGAGTATCTCCGCGCGACGACGAGGCACCGTGAAGGCGTAAGAGGGCGAGGGACACCCGCTGGAGATGGTCATCAAACGTGCTATCATTCTGTCTTGGTCGCTGTAGCTGTGATTGTGATAGGAGGGACGGTCGGGTACAAGGACAATGGTGATGGCTAAACAAGCGCCGCGCATCTTCGAGCTTGAGCTCCGCACGATGGCCTGCCGCCGCCACGTGGATCGGGGCTGCCGGTTCATTTCCGGTTACGCACCATGCCTTCTGCACCCCACGCACCACGTCGGAGGTGGCGTTCTTCTTCTCGTGACGGCAAGCGCGAGCACCGAGAAGAATTAAGAAGCCTTGCACCCGTGTGGTATACATACGTCACGATGCTCGACCGGAGACCAAACGTCAGGAGCACCCTGCTTCTGGCGTGCCAACCCCGTTAACGAAAGACAAAGCTTTGTTGGCTGTTGTGTTCTGGTAGCGCAATCACAGTGGACTTCCCGCACGACCGAGACGGCAGCGCCCATACTACGTGAAGCGCTTCCGACACTAAACCACGACATGGACCGGACACGTAGAGTCGCTCAAGCTGCCACCACGCCTTCCATACGGACAACCCGACAACCCGCGAGAAAACCGAAAAGGCTTCACTGCGGGCGCGGATGACCACTGGTCATCGAAGAGGGAGATTACGCCCCTCTGCCCTGTCTCCGTGGACCTTGTGCTAGGCTAGCAATGCGAGCGCTGTCTCGAAGATTGCAACCGTTGTCGTCCAGTCTCCCTTTCGTGTAGTTTCCGCTCACGGTGGTAGCTTCTATCCCCCCGCACACTGTGGGGATATTAGCCTTGCAAGGCAAACAATCACCACTTCCCGGCGACACGTCTCTGGTACATGGGTAGCGTGGTGGGGTGTGCCCCTTTCTCGCGGTCGAGACTGGAAGGCAGGGGTCAAGGCCACAACAGCGTCTCCCTAAAACGCTGGAGACAGCCTCGCTGTAGAGGATCCCCTGAGATGTGTGGCATCGTACGAGCAAATAAGCCAGAGGCAACTTGTACCACTCTTCCATATGCGACCCTAGCCAAGCCAACGTCTTCTGCAAGCTGAACCTGCTTGTTTTTCGACCAGGAGCAGGTGGGGGGAATCATATCAAGGCTTCGTTGTTTTTTGGTATCCTCCCCCCTCCCCCCCCAATATAGACTACTAGTAGCACCCAACTCCCGCTATTGCCCTCCACACCCCGCGCCTCGATTGCTACCCGTCCGATGCCACACCTTCAACGCCAGAAAGCGTTGGTGCTTCCAAGCGGCGACGCACGCTCTGACGGCACTTGCGGGCTCTGCCCCCAGTCTTGATGCCGCGGGTCACCACGGCGCACTATTTTTGCTTCGACACGTTTCAGGAGATCCGTCGCGAAGACGCACCTCAAGAGCACGGCCTGCCCTGTAGGGTTAAAAGGAACGTTGATGCCACAGCAGCAGCGATATCATGGTTGATACACTTGCTGCCTATCTCGCCGCGTGCAGCGCTGATGCAGCAGTGGCGAGATCAGGGTATACTGTACTGTTGTAAAACACGGCGCTTGCGGACAACACAGACAGACAGAACAGCCCCGGTGCAGAATCGCGCTGGTTCTTGAGGCGTTCCGATGCAGGCGGGCCAAGTTCGATCTCAGTATCCCCCCTGTACCTATTATGAAAACTGTGATGTGTTCCCAGACAGGTGTGTGGCAGAGGCTGACGCCCACCGACGATAGTCGATGCTACCAACTCTCCGAGCTACAACAACGACTACCGTCGGTGGGCGTCAGCCTCTGCCACACTCCTGCCTGAGTGCAGCGGGAGTACTCGGCACGCCACGCCAGGACGTGCGCGGCGATAATGGTTGGTGACGTCCTCAACAAGGCACTTGCTTCTGGGGGCGGCTTGCTCAATCGCCGCGCTATTTTAAAACAAGCGTTCTGTTGTAGACTACTGGTGAGGGTCACCACACGTGACATCGCCCGCTGGAAAAAATCAAAACTTTGCCAACTGTTTGACGCGCGGCGCAGGACGGGCGACGACCCAAATTTTGCACCCAACGCGTGTGCGTGCAAACATCACATCAAGTAGGCGACAACTCCCCCCCCAGATCATGGCCCTTTTCGCAAGGTTTTATTTCTCTCGTCTATCTAACAGCACGCGCTCAACCTAAACCTTTTCTCGTGGTGCCTGCAGGGTGGACCACCCACCTGACCGAGAAGGGAGAGGTATACTACGCCAGTCACATCTACCAAAGGACAACCTGGATCAAGCCCGAGGCTCCTCCTGACGTCCCACCGTCGACATCGACACGTGAGCACCGTGCGGGGAGCCTCTGGCTTTAGTATCGAGTGGTAGGTTTTGGCGTCGCCTGGACCCAGCAACGGTACTTCCGTGTTATTGTGCGCGGGTAAAGTCTGTTAGTCTCGGCTTCGATTCCATCAGCGAGCGTTGATACAAGCGCACGGAAATCTACCCTTTCTACTGCCCCCCACCCCCGCCTTATCGGAATTGCCACGGCCACAAGCCGAAACTAACCCGGGCCAGTGTTTCGCGCGTCTAGCGGCATACCCCCTCCCAACTTCATACCAATCCGTTTCGCTTCGTCAAAATATATTCGAACACGGGGGC
This sequence comes from Nereocystis luetkeana, assembly GCA_031213475.1. Classification (NCBI taxonomy): domain Eukaryota; class Phaeophyceae; order Laminariales; family Laminariaceae; genus Nereocystis; species Nereocystis luetkeana. The sequence goes on from JARUPZ010000007.1 coordinate 9,093,455, forward strand.
AATCTCGACGGCACCGCAACCCTTCGCTCCATCGCTCGGACGTCGTCGTCATCAACATATAGACAACACGTCACACCACAAAACAACGAGAAGCTTGGAACTCGTGTGCCTTATTATACGCCCGCCACAAAGTAAGGCGCGCGCCTGCGAAGGCAAAGGTGACTGATGATGCCGCACGAATCCCTTCGGGTTCTTCTGCCGGTATGGTGGCCAATGAGCAGACGTGGATATCATGCGGGTGAGGAACAAGAAAAAGGCATCGCTGCTGTTTTACAGGTAATGCTCTCGCATAGAGAGGCAACATATTTCTTGGGAATTACTCGCGGGCCGGGGGCGGACGAGGGGCTCACAAAAAAATACCTAGGACCTGGTACCGCATGATGCCAGTGTTTGTCCCCCCCCCGCCCTCATCTCCTCCTCGGACAGACGTCATGCAAACGTCACTGGCACTTGAAGACGGGCGGGCGCTGGACTCCCACAAAAACGCTGCTGCTGCTGCTGCTGCTGCTGCTGCTGCCACTACTGCTGCTGGTGGTCGTGATGGTGCAGACGCTGGTGGCTACGCCGGGCAGCTGTCTATTGGTGAGAAGAGCACCCCGCGGACATTTGTTTTGATCTTGACTAACAACATCGTCCCGCTTACGTCTGCCCCTGAGCCCTGCAGAACGTACCTGACGCGCGCGTCCGATACGATTTTGTCGGCCCCCCCCCCCCCCTCCTGGTCGATGAACACCCGACAGTCCCGGTATTGTAGAGATGCAAAGGCCTATGGTCATACAACTACGACAATGTCCCCCCCGCAGGTTGGGCTGGCGTCGGTTGGCAACGGCACTGTAAAACATGCCACTCACTACGTGAACTAGACAACCAGGGTAGGGTAGTGTTTTGTCTTTTGGCTGGTCGCCCACAGCTGGTGGCCGAGTTAGATTCATTTGTGCGAGGTAAATAACCTTTACTCCGCACTAGATAATTGATCGTGTCACGTAATGTTCACGGTAAGGCACCCATGAGGTAGGTACATTGTACTTCCGTTGCTGTCTCTGCAAGTGGCTATACCGGAAATTAAAACAACTCATTGAAGCTGTCGTCCATAAAGTAAGTCCACCTCACAAGCGGTTCTTAGTAGGATGCAGCTCACTCTTCATGCGACTCGTCGGACACCTCACGGCGCTTCGCGCTTGGTGCAAGCAATGTATGCCTGGTCGGTGAAAACCCGGCGTGCTCCGTCCCGGCATTGTAGGGATGCGAGGGTCTATGGTCATATAACTACGGCTATGCATGATATCGAGTACATCGCTCCTATCGAGTACACCCCCCCCCCCCCTCTGCGCGAGGTTCCGTCCGTTCCAGTCCGCATCCTCTGGTCCTACAAACCCGAGTGGTCTACGCTTACTCACCAATTTCGTTTACCGCAAGAGCTTGCTACGGCACCTGTCCCTTGCTTTAACGGCCCGCTCCCACCTTATCTATCGCCCATTCTTGTGTTCCAGAAGCAGACAGTGACAAGTCTGGTGCATCGCCCGACAACGAACAGCCTCCACTACCGCCCGGTAAGGGCCTCTCGCCTCTGTTCGACGTGTGTCGGTGTTTGCTAGCGCTCTTGTTGGCATATGGAAAATGTGGTGTCGGAGACATTTGTGGCGAACGTTGCTTACCGCAACAACGAGTAGCGTGCGACTGTAACACCTGGAATCGGTGCATGGGCAAATGAGACACACTGGCCGAGCACAACGACACCGCGCCGTACCTTCTTTTACCGCGCCTGAGCTTATCAACACGGTGGGCCTAGTAACGTCACGAAGGATAACCCTTTTGCTGGCAACACAAGAACTAATTTTTTGGGTCCATACGCCGCAGGATGGAGCTCCCGCACGACCAAGACGGGAGGTGTGTACTACGTCAACTACGGCATGAAGAAGACCGTCTGGGTCAGACCCACCATCCTTGACGATGCGCTGTCGCTGCCATCGCCGAAAACAGGGGTGACAGCACGTGAGCACAAGCGTATACAGTTACACACGGCAACAAAAAAAGCGTGCCAGAACGGGCTGTCGCAAACCCATTTTTTTCTCACGACAAACTACAGTATACGCTTTAGTATCGTCGCTTGTTTTGACGTGTCGTCTTCATCGAGCCCCCACCCCCCCGCAGCTATGCTACAGTTCGCCAAACGCATGGCGTCAAGTAATCTACGACGAGCGCTCGTTGTGTAACGGACACGATCCGCTCCTGCCCTCTGGCGGCCTTTGAAGTTGGAGTGAGTTGAAGTCACGGTCTTTTCCTCGCCGGTGCGAGGTTGCGGAAGTAACGTCTTTCGGGACTTTGATCATGGCGTAAGTATGCAGCGACTACTACAGCAAAACCCCCACAAGTACGATCGTATCAACCTTGTAGGCCGAAACTGCGCAACAGTATAGCTCAAGTGTCACCGTGCTGCGCACTTGTCGTACACCTCCTCCCAGTGCACTTCTTACCAACATATCACCGTCCTCACCGAACCGCGGCTACTTCCTGTGGCCGTTCCAGGAATTTTCTCTTTCGTCTGTGGACACTAATAAAATAGTTTCTTTCGAGAAGGCCCAAAGGATTTTGAACGTTTAACAACAACGAACGCCTTGTCGGGTATGAACTACCCCCGGTGCAGTAAAACTGTACCCCAAGCAACGGCCGAACCGCAGCAACAACTTCGTGCGCACGTCCGTCACGCATTACGTTCGCCCCTCCTATGCCCCCCCTAAAACCTCGGGCCCTCGAACACGCTGGTCGAATTCGCCACTCAGTGGTCATCGCGAGTCCTCAACAGGGATGCACCAACGCCGATGATGTGGAACCGTCGCTTCCGCCAGGTACGCATTGGTTATGTGTGGGACAAGACAAGGTGCCTAATAATCCCACGAGAGGGGTTCGGGCTGGGGACGAATTATACTATTGATCGGTTATATACTCAAGGGTCCATGTGTTCGGGAAAAAAACGCATCTTCGGGATTGTTTTCAGTCTTGTAACCGCTGCCGGGGTCTTGTCACACGATGGTGGCTTTGAACAACCTCCGGTGTGGATCGTGTGGAGCGAGGTCATGCATAGGCGTTGCGCTTCTTCTGTGTTGCCTTTAGGCGGACTAGAGCAACACCGGGTAGCCCAAACGGAACACGGGGCTATCAGTGAAGCTATCGCTCGTTTGTTTTTTCAACCATTTTTACGAGATTTTTTATTTCGTGACACACCAACGGTGTTCTCATACATTAGTGCCGTGAACCGTACCGCAGGGAGCAACAACCGCGGGTCTCCACAAAGTTACAGTTGGTCTCGCCCAGCACGGAGCAATTGCGAAAGCCGTCGTGCAGAGTAAGCCAGCGGTAAAGGTTGGAGTACCGTATCTCTTGCACCTAAATGCGCTAGGGTCAAAGGCGATTCAGCTGGTCATTCGCTCCGCGAGGAACCCATCCTTGTGAACGGCATTCGGTGGATGGAGAGCGTCAATAGTAGATCGGGGTCGAACTACAGTATTTCAACCGCGCATATTGACTCTGAATCGGCCGCGCACGTCGGGGATCGCAGGATGGATAGCCCGCGAGACGGAGGCAGGAGAGGTGTACTATCTCAACCACGCCGACAGGAGCACCACCTGGAACAAACCCGTGACCCCCAGAGCAGCACCTTGGATGCCACCGTCGCAAGAAATGGTGATCTCACGTAAGCAACATGGCCACCAATGATAGACTTTTGAGGGGTTTCTGCAGTACCCCAATTTTCCAATTGAGTTTCTGTTCCTGTTGGTCTCATCGTTTTGTTTTTTCTCTTGCGTGTCTCTGCTGTAATCCTGCTTTGTATCACCTCTGTGTTTGCGCGTCTAATGCTGGAGGACGTCAAGAGCGCACTATTGTGAACAGCCAGGCTGCGAGTTGGATGGCAAATAAGTCGCCGACTAGTCATTAGTTGGCTGAGTATTACGGTTACTGTTGTTGCGTGCTTGCAATGTGCGGAGTTCTGCACCTCGTGTGTCTGACTCGGCCACCTTTGTCACGCGCCGAGTGTCTCTTCATCAATGAAAATGGTACACCAGCAGCAGCAGTAGCTGATCCAATACATCGACACCCTATCTACTGTGATATCTAGTCGCCACGTCCAGTCAGCTCACAGGCCTGGTGAATACTCTTCGCGCACGAGGAAGTACGATGCTCCCCTTCCGCCGACGGCGTTTGTTGTCGGCGGCATTGTATCACCCGTACCAGTGCTACTGTTGTAGGCTGTGGGCACTGGTATCCGCAGAATGCGCCTGGACGAGCATGATCTTTCAACGATGCGGTCAAATCCTACCTGGCCATACCTCTCGCCAGGGGGTCATAACTTGGTATCCTTTCAGGTTTCCCACCGCAGTCGGGTCTGTCCCGAGAACCGCGTGTGACGGCGGCTTCGGGTCGCTGATCGTGCCGAGATAAGCCTCACACAGAAGCACCGCAGGTCGTCCACGCGATCCGCCGACGGACTAGTACGGTGAATGCAGGGAAAGCGGGGCAGATCGGACGAAACGCGGAGATCTCGGCGAATGATCCCACATCACCTTGATCACCTGTGCTTGCGGCCATGCCTCGAAATGGCTCGCCCACAGGGGCGGAGGCTGTACAAAACAGTAGTAGCCACCGGTCTCCAAAGGTATACCGTCAGTTCCGCCGAGCACGCATGGGGTTGCTGCACGCGCCGCCCGTCGTGCAGAGTAACTAGTCACGAGCGAGATCGTCGAGGGGCAGGGGTGGTGGGGTGCGCGGTAACCGTCGTATCGTAATGCTTCGGGTCCAATGTGGTCTGAGACCGTGATTCGTCGCGCGAGGTGCCTTCAAGGGGTGATGAGGGCATTCGTTTGGGCCCGTCAGATGGACCCTGAACCTTGTGTCGCCCATGTAGCAACCATGAGTCGGCCTCGCGCTCGGGAATACAGGTGGGGGCTCCTGTACGACCGAGACAGAGGATGGGTACATCAACCACGCCGACAAGAGCACCACTTGAATCAGTCCCGTGACCGCTAATGTTACGCAGTTTGCTGCCACCGCCACACTGTAGCACGTCGGGCGCAAGCGTGGCCAAAGAAACCTCGGCACATGGCGCAATGGTTCTGATTGCGTTCTCTATTTTTTCGGGACTGTGCTTGAGTTTAGTCAATTGGTGTTCGCCTGTTCTCTGCGCTTCTCAAATCTCCCTCGCGCCTGTCGTCGCTCGTAACGCTTCTGGTGGGGGTCAATAGCTCTACGACGAACGCTCGTCGCGCATTCGGCATGGTCTGACCCTGCAGCCGACGGTGTTTGTGTCACGGACACCATACATGTTCTCCATGGCAGCGCTAGGCTACTGCTGTACGGTAGTGACGGCGGAGGGATCGTGTATACTCGTACCTGGTCGAGAAAAGAAAGAAATAGGGGCTCTGCGATACAGGAAAAGGTATCCACGCGTAAACTTGAACCACAACAACAAACGCGTGCGCCAAGCTTGACCTTCGTGCCTCCCGTACCCTCCCGCCTTCCCGGGTCCACCATATTGGGGCGCGACGTGTACGCCCCTGATCTTCCTGTGCGCTATGGCAAGCTTCCCGCTCTGGCGTGGAAGACGGGCGCAGAGATGAATAACATTTTTGAGCGAACGAGGAAACAATTCAGAAATCATCACGGGTACCATTTCAGTTTTAGTTTTAGTTTTTGGTTCGTTGTGTTTGACACAAAGCACCACTTTTCCGATTGCCGCTGCCTATTCTCTCGGTACCCCTGTGCTAGATGCCACCCTCCGAACACGCCGACCGAACCGTGTGGAAGCCTGCACAAGTCACCAGCTGAGCACCGCCCTCGTCACGGTGGAACCGCCGCTTCCTGCAGGTACGCGCTGTTAGTATTTCAGGTGCTGGATCCCGCTGTCTAGCACAAGGGGTGTTTGGGGTGCGAGGATTGACCGCGTAATCTCGCGGTTCTAGATACCACGGGATAGGCCCGCCTCCTCGCCCCGATGGTGGAGGGGCCATCATTTGAAACTAACGAGTAGCAGATCAACGGGTCATCGTGTAGTGTAGGGTACGTGTGGTGTTGCCGATAGGCCGACAGGTCTATGAGGATGGGCAGTGTGGGTCGTTGAACGGCGCAGCGGGTTGTTATTCCGAAGTAACGATGTTGATATCTCACCGGATTTTGGCCTAAGGGTACAACCCTACTCCCAAATACCATCCAACAGCACGCGACCCCCCCGCGCGCGCGACAGTTGCCGATAGGGCTCGACGTTTGTCCTTACAAGCGTAACGGTGCCCCGCAGAGACACAGCAAAACATCGTACCAGGTATGCGGTAGACCCTGTTCTATGCGGTGCTCGACACATCGCTCTCGTACGTGTTGTGTGCTACTCCACAGTATATCCTAGGCATGACCCATTCAAGAATCGGTCGAATCCCTATTAATAGCTACATTACATAAGTAGGATGTGTCTGATGAAGGCGCTTCCTGGAGTCCTTTCGGCTTTGCAATCCCTGTCGGGCCTGTGACGAGAAGAGCATACGGCGATTAGCATGGCGGCGTTGGGGCGTTGCCGTGTTGGGATCGATTTTGAGTAGGTGTGAGGCGCTGCCCGTGAGTATGGAAGAGCCACACAAGACAAATGCAGGCCGTCCACGTGGCTCCCACCTGCTGGGTTTAGCGAGAAAATCAGACAGATCAGATCAAAACAATTGGGGCTCTCGACAAAATGATCCCACTTCGTGCATTATCCTTGTGCCTGCGTTTGTTTTCGAAACGGTTTGCTCGTTGTTACGCGGGCCGTACCAAAGGGGGAGTGTGCGCGAGTCTTGAATAAGGAGTTACAGTCGGTTTCGCCCGCCACCGAGGGTAGCTGCACACACCGCCGCGCAGATTAAATCAGTAGTGCGGGCACCAGGTTGGAGGCAGCGGTGACTGGCGCACGTTTGATATTGCCCTTTAGGGGATGTGTCAACACCTACTGCAATGAAACGAGTCGTTTGCGACGCGAGGAACTAACAATCGGTAACAAACACTTGTGGTCGAAGCACTTTTGACCGGCTGGGACCCGAGTGTTGTCGATCCCCCCATCAACTCCGAATCGCCGGCTTCGCACTTGGGGGTGTGCAGGATGGAGCTCCTGCAGGACGCAAACGGGCGAAGCGTACTACGTCAACCACTACGAAAAGAACACCACCTGGGTCAGACCTGTAGCCGTGAACGCCGGACCGTCGATCCCACCGCCGCGACCATCCGCACGTACGTACCAGAGTACCCACCACCACTCTTTGTGATTTTTTTTTTTGTTTCTTTTTTTCTTTTTGCGTGTCTCGCGTCCTTGGCTACTACGGCCCACAGACCCTAGAAGTCGAAAGCTGTGCTTTGAACCCCGTGTCGTGCTTACACCGGGCGCGATCTGTCCCTGCAGCAGCCGCTCGTTGTTGCCTTTTTATCTCGTAAAAAATACTGTCTCCTGTATGCCGGTGCGCTATCTACCAAACAGGTTTCAGTGGTATCGCCAAAGCGCGCCTGTTCGCGCACAAGCGCTCTACGATGCATTGCAATAGTCGTACGTAAGCACCCCAACATACGCTTGACAGCCGCCGATGCATTCGACAACATATAGATAGGGGTGCACCCGCATGCTTATTTGTTCATGTATCACCCGAAAGAAACGGCTCCACAAGAAAAAGTGTACCGGTGCGCTTCACCCGACAAGTAATCCCATGCGGTCTGTACGGGGTACTATGCACTGAAAAACATTGTAAATACAATACCAGTATGTTTTAACATCCACATATTCAGTGATAGCAACAGCAGCAGCAGCAGCTCAATTTCCCCGAAAAACTCCACCCGATATAATTTCGGGAGTAACGATGCCTCTCTGATTCACCGCGCAGGAGGCTTCGCGAGCCGTCAACAGGGAAACCTCAACCCCGTCGACGGGAAACCGCTGCTTCTTACAGGTATGTCTACTCGTGGGCTAATCCCCGGTGTCGTCGTCTCAGGGGTGTCTGGGCTGAGACAGCTGACATTGTTGTACGGGGTCTCATGTGTGGATGTTCACAGGTGTATCCTGGAGTCACCTCAGCTGTGCCACCGTTGTCGGGGTCCGATCGCGAGAAGAACGCGATCCCGCCGGTATCGGGTTGCCGCGATGTTGAGCTCACTTTTGGGCAGGCTGCAGGGCTGACCGTGTTTAAGAAGGGGGGGCCGCCGCAGGCCGCCCCCATAGCGGCCGCAGCAGCCCGACTAAAGGCGATCGAATACGTATGTAGACATACAGAACGAAACCCGGAGGTATCAACGTTTTTGGTCCTTCTTCACGAACGTTCAACCTTTGTACCTGTGCGTGTGTCAAATCATATGTCCTGAGCGATTTTCTCATCGCGACTTACGTACACCACTGCCCACGACGACGGTTAACCGCAAGTCTCAAAGGGGGGTCCACAGTCAAGGGTTTCGACCGAGCACTGGACAACTGTGCAGACCGCCGTGCGAACTACAGTGGGTCAGAATGACCCCGGCAAGTAGAGGCTGGTGAGGGTGAACGTGCGGCGATTGCTACGCCAAAATACAACGACGCCCTATGTGACGAAACGCGCCATCCACCGATACACGTATAGCGCATCCGTCGAGCCTGAACCTCGTCCGTCCTTTTCTCAACCGTGAATCGACGTCGCACCCAGACGGCGCAGGTTGGAGCCCTGGCACGACGAAGGCGAGAGCTGGGGTCAAGCACGCCGGCGGGAGGAACACCTGGGCCAGGTGCCTAGCTGCGCCGTCGCCAATTTTGGTGAAGCGTGAGTTAGCAAACCGTACTTACATGCACGTACGTAGAAAAATAGTTCCACAAAAAAACCACAGAGGCGTTTGGAACCTCCGTAGTATAGCCGGAGATGGTCGCCTTACTCTTACTCGAGCACATGGTTGAAGAGGGTGAGGTTACGAATCGATGTTCTTGTTCGCGCCGGACAAACACCATACCAGACAGGCTGTACTATTTTTTGACGCCGTATTAAATGGAGAGAAGCCATCGAGCACGTTCTGCCAGCGGTGAAGGGATGCTCAACGACTCCCGCACTGCTGGCAGAAACCAGCGACAAGTGTGATACATGGTAGGGGGGTCTAGATATCGTGGCCTGGAAATGCGGAAAGGTGGCAATGAGACGTGGCACGGGAGGGATAGCTTGCATGCAGCACGTTTTCGAGCACAAAATAACTCAACTTGAGAGCGGGGCCCCTCGTTTGAGGGAGCAGCTACTGTACCCATTTTTTTTTTTTTTTTCCAATTCCGAGGTGTATTCCACAGTGCTATTCATGGCATGTACTGCAGGAGATACCCTGTGGGTTTTGTTCCGGGGCTTCGCTCACAATATCGTCCTCAAAAACACAACCAATAATGCTTTGTTTGCACCAGCATACATCACATTTTAGCTCAAATAATTCATTATTTTGATGATAGTCGCCCTTTCGTACCCTACACGCAGTACACGAAGCATTTATTTATCAAAAGTCGGTGGTCTGGGTGAGGCACAGTTTAGGTTAGAGCTCCTTACGGGAGAAAGTAGCCTAAAAAACGGTAGGTGCACGCGCCCGTTCTAAACAACCATCCTCCCCGTTTTACTCTCACCCTCGCCTGCCACAGCAAGGGCGAGACCGCACCAAAGAAAACCTTCGGCGTCAACCTCTCCATACCGGAACGGAGACCGAAAGCATCGCCCGCCCCGCGACGTATCTTTACACCCCCGCGAACAACAGACCCCCCCCGATGTGTCTGCACGCCCCGCCGTTCACCCGGGCGAGGGCCATGCCCCACCTTCGCACGAAGAGCACGCTCCCTCGAGCTGGCTCGAGCCACCCCCGCTGTTTGAAACGGGCCGCTCGCAGAAGAAGGGGGCAGCGGACGCTACCAGAAATACTGCACGCTCCGCCGTTCACGGGGGAGAGGGCCATGCCTCACTCTCGCACGGGGAGCGCGCTCCCTCGCGCTGGCTCGAGCCGACCCCACAGTTTGATGCGGCCCGCTTGCAGACAAAGGGGGCGGCGGACGCTGCCACAAATAAGCGTCTTTCCCTGGTGAGAGGCCCGGTTTATCACAGCTGGAGTTCATTTTACCCTGGGAAAATTGCAACACTACTTCTAGATGGGAGGGGGGTTAGGCTGTACGGTGGTACAGGCGGGGAGGATGGGGGTTTACGTTTTGGTTGGCCACGGTTTTCCCCAGAGGGCGAAGAGCTTGGCCGCGGGAAAATCGGACGACACGCGAGCGAATGGTCATGATCTTGAATGTTTGTGTCGCCCTATACTCGTACGTACTCCGATGATAGCTTTCTCGTTGCTGGGATTCTTGAAAATAGATTTGCCTACGACTACGCTCCGGAGTCGTGTGGATTATTCGCGCGTCGTTTCCGTACGTATGGTGTTCTTGGTTAGAACTCACTCTCCGCGGCATCGTCCTCTCCTCTCCTCTCCTCTCCTCGCGCGCCTCTCGCCTCCTCTTTATATCTCAACTCTTCTGCTCCCACGTTGTCCGCTATCTCCGATACGAAAACAACAACAACAACGACGACGACAACAACAACAACAACAACAACCGACGAACCAGCATCCGGCGTATTCAGGTCGCCATGCCGCGCCCCCAAAAGAGGCACGAAACGCCCTCCCCGGCCACCTGCCGAAACAATGTCCGTCTCCGTTTCACACTCCAGTTAAGGGAGACAAACAGCAGCAGCAGCAGCAGCAGCAGCACCACCACCACCACCACGGTGATAGTTCGGGCCGCCTGCGGACGCCGCACCAGCCAATACAATCTCCATCACCGTTTCACACTCCAGTGAGCGGTGGCAAGGAGCAGCACGACAGTGATTACTCCAACGGATCGCTGCCGCCGTCGCCACCGCCGCCGCTGCTGCTGCTGGAGTCGAAGCAGAGTCAATCGGTAAAGCCTCCGCTTCCCTCGATCGGGTCTTCTTCTCGCCCGGCTAGACAGGTTGAAGGACGGACTATTCGCTTTAGCACCATTTTCCTGACTTGCACGGAGCTGCTTGGAATGGGGTGAGGAGAGAGACGACGAAATGAGGCGTCCTGCTGTGGGGGGTAGGGGTAGTTGCTATATCAGACTCGTGCTACGGTAGGGGTGCGTAGCACCTGGTTTTCCGCAAGCACAACTGAGGAGGCGTACCACGAAAGGGGTTTACTGCTGTAGCACTTTTTGGCCAACCAATATCCGACTTGGCTGGGCTCCCTAACGCCAATATCGTTGGAACACACAGGGATCATTCACAATGTTGTTCGTAGTGTACCTAATGATAATACGCTTTGGGCTCGTTCCTCTTGTTGAAAGCTCTCTTAAGATTTCATATTATATGTATGATTCTTTGTGAGAGGAATGCGCTAAGCTCCCCAAGGCGAGGAGCACCAGATGATCGAGAAAATTGGCTTTGGGTCGTATCTCAAGAAGGGAAAGGTTGGGTTAGGTTATACTACCGTAGTGGAATCAACAGGAAAAAGGTCGAACAAGGTCGAGCAAAAGGGGTATGGTGATCCAGGTAGGCGTGTAACGGAAGGCCGCTCGACCGGTCAGTCTATCATGCGCACACTTCGACGCCATCCCTATACCGTATCATGCGTATAACTCTGTCTCTCGCTCGAGCGTTCTCTAAAAGCTCCCTAAACGTCTCTGTCTCCCCTCTAAAACAGTGCGTATACGTACTCGTACAGAGGGCCAAAGCGTGCGATATGGCTACTACCCTCTCTGGTAGACTCCTATCTCACCATGCGAAGAAGGTCCTTATACCCCACTCAACAACCGTTTTTTAGAAAGGCCGCAAAATATACACAATCAAACAGGCTTGCAAATAATATTATGCAATACATATGCGCTCCACCGTCCCCCCCTACAACAGCAGCGGTGGCGACCGGGGAGGGAGCAAGAAAAAAGGCAGGAGACCGAGCCAACAAAAAAAGCTTCTGAGCATCGACGAGCCAGACTATAGTTCCGGCCGGGGTGAAGGACGCGACGTCCCTATAACCGACGCGACCAAGGTGAAAGGAACCAACGCCTCCCACGAAAAGGGTTCGCAGGATACGCCCGAGCAGGAACCGAACGAGGAGCCGGGGGGCACCCCGGAGTAGGAATAGCGGCAGGATCCAAGGGGGGGCCGGGGGGCAGGGACGTGCCCCCTCGATGAATCGGTAGGTGTTTGATGCTTGCATGCTGACATCTGGGGGAGTTCTTGCAGGGCTAGCTATGAAGCGTTCCTTGACTCTGTTGTCGACAAGACTGTTGAACCGATCGCCGATTCTTCCTCTCACTGTTTAGTTGGTACACCCAGCGAGGGTGGCATGGACAATGCTAACCGAACGCTGCGCAGCTCAGGGGCTGAGTTTCATGCGGGCGTCATTCAGTTCGATCGGTACGCTGCCGTCTACTCTCAGGAGGTGAAGACTGAAGTGATCGTGGTTCGACCGACAGTGTTTCCAACTCGGCGGCCGTTTTAGACAAATGGGCGTTCGTCGGTCAAGCTCTGAAGTGCTTACATGTGAAGCACATGGCAAGAGCTCTTCCGGCGTCGAAACGTGCAGTGCATTTTGTCCACACTGAAGCCATAGTACGTAACAACTAGGTATTATATGCCTCCGAAACAGAAATAAATCTCGTGCCCGCAGTTTTCTGATTGGTACTCGTATAAATGGTTGTAATTTTGATTGGTGGAAAGGAAAGACATTTTGTGCCGGCAGTCAACTGTTTAGGCTTACATTTTTTAGTGGTGGAAAACTGCGGGCGCGAAATGTACTTCCATGGCGATCGTATTGCGCTCGCTCACTCGTTTCGTTGCTTTTTTTTTTCTGAGGTAGTATACCGCTCTAGAGTTACCGGTGTCTGCCCTATATCTGCCCAAAGGACTTTACTATGTCGACCCCCCTGCCCTCTCAGACGTCAACATTTTGCGCGTGCTTTGTACAGCCCCCGTCCGAGCTCGAACAAAGGGGTGAACACGCAGACCGCATGATTTTTGCAGGCTGTGTGCTGTTGTTTTTGTTTATTGGGGTATCGCGGAAAGTTCCTCCCCTTCTTGAGGGGTGCAATGCCGTCGTTTGAAACACAGCAGGAGTGTGCAGCCGCTGGTTTGCTTTCTTTTTCGCGTTCGCGGGGATTTAAGGTGTGCGTTCCGTAATAAGTGTAAAAAGGGCGTTGGGCGAGGTGCATGCATCTGGCGGCCCCTACGCCGTACGCGGCTTAAAAAGACCAAGCAAGGAGCGGTGGTTGGATGATCGCGGCGAGCCCTTGTTTCTCGGCGTGGTCTACCAGCGGTTGAGAACGAACGATGTCCAGCATGGAGACACATTTTGACCTGGACACCTAGGAGCGCGAGCACTCTCTTCGTGTATAGTGCACGACGTATGTATTGGTCGGGGTTGCCGAAGCACGACTTCTGTTTTTTTTATGGGGGATCGGGGGTGAGAGTTTGCACCAAGAAATTTTGGCCCCTTCTAGGTGCTGCACACGACAGAGCTTGGAGAACGTGTTTTATTGATGGGTTGCACATCGTCCGGGATACAAAGGCCTTCGCAATCTCGTGTTTGTTTAGCTCGTCGCTGGCGTCCGTCAACCAGCTCATGATCGCATTGATTTCAATAATTGTCTTTTTGTGCCCGTTAACTGATTAACTGTAGCTCTATATAGTTATACCGAATACGCATTCACCACTACTGCTGTACTCGTAGTACGGTTGGTAGCGTAGCGTGCAGATTTATTTGTATTTCAGGGTGACACTCATTGAACAGCAGTAGTAGACATAGAGCTGGGCCTATCCTCACGTTCACCGTTTTACGCGGTGTCTGGCGTTTTGTTTAACCCGCGTTTTGTTTTAACCCAGTTGCACGTAGTGATGCACGCGATTTTTGTCATCTACATGGTCGAGAAAGAAGAAGGGGGTCCATTTCATGGCTCCGACAGTAGTTTCTGTGAGAGGTTTTGGGTTCGTTCTTGTCGTGTTGGGGCGCGCGGAGTAGCGCTCGCTCCCGGAGTAGGGTCTACCCAAACACTGCGGTGTCTTGTGCAGCGGAGGCAACGTGGGCGTTTGAACTCGACAGCATTATTGATCGTACTTTATTCAAAAGTTGTGTCTACGGCGTGTAATGAGACAACTTGCTCGTAGGTTTTAATCAGTCGGAGGGCGTACCGTAAGTGGGTGAGATTCATTCATCAACTCCACCCCCGAGGCGCACGATGATTTAACGATGAATAAACTGTCGATTTCCGCCTGACGACTACCTGGCCGTGACCGAATTCAAAATCGTGACGGTGTTATCACTTTCGCTGGTATCGCTGGAATCTCCCCCTCTGGTCATAAACAAGCTGTAACAAAACTGCCTCTCTCGATAGGAGAACACAAACACGTACGAAAACATAGCGCTCACGACCACACCAGTACGTGAAGGGAAACAAGCCTAGTAGTAACGAGCTCGTATACCCTCCCGTACTATTTGTAACCTATTAACACCAAAAATATATCCATGGTACACTACTCATACTTGACATATCCATGGTATACTACTCGCACTGCTGTGTATATAAACCCGAAAAATAAAAATGAAACGGACGAAAGAAGGAAACGAAGCGGGGTGGAAAACGAAACAGGAAGAAAGAAAGAAAAAGTAAGAGAAAAAAGAAAAACGAAGCAAACATGCGATCAGGGCGCTGGCCGAGTCCCGAGTACTAGGTTTCTGATCGATGGTACGATCAGTCCTATGACATGTCCAGCTGATGGACCGACGGAAGGACGCCATAGAGAGTAGGGACATTAGTACCTGACAACTTTGCTGGAAATCCGGAGCTCGGGCTCATCGAGATCAAAACGTTTAACACCCGCTAGCGAGAGCGGGAGCAACACGTGTGGCGGGGGTGCAATCCCCCTACAGAGTTGGCTGTACACATCCCATCGTGTGAGCGAAAAACACGGCCGGATCGGACATGATCAGCCTTGCTGCGGGGCCGTCGAAGGTTCCTCGAGATTTGTTAGCTCGAAAAAAACGAGAATCAAGGTATACTAGTAGCTCTTAGATAAAACTTTTGCTGTACACTACATAATGAATATCCCATCATCAGAATAAACCAAGACGTAGGCCCTCGAAAACAAGGAAAAAGAGGGCTCGGGTGGGCGAACTTAATGTGTGCATCTATGAGTAGAGTATTGTGACTTCCCAGGGTATATATTTACTTCAGGAGACGGAACATATGTTATACATACGAGCTGGCTCCAGTGACAGCCGGAGCATATTGCGTCCCTCTTTGTCGGGGCTTTCGGCAATATCATTTTTTCTGTGGAGAGTGCACCACAGGTGGCGCACGAAAGGAATAAAGCTGCTCTTCTTCTATCTCTATGCAAACAACACGTGAGTACCAACGAGTACCGACTTAATAGGCAAACCTGTCCAGGGATACAAAGTGTCCCGATCTCTGATATTAGCCCGTTTAGGACTGCAGCCCCGTTTTGAGGACGAAACTACTCAGAATCTCCCTGGTTTGTCTCCAAACGAGGACTGCAGTCCTGTTAATAGGAGGGTTAACAAGCGGCGTCGTCGGCTTTAGGACTTTTTCGCCTTTTTGGCAGTACGAGGTTTTGTCACTGATTATTTTCGCTTTGCTTCCCTAGAGTAAGATTTCTCCGCACACTCCACGATGGAGACTCATGAGGTGGGAGGGTCTCCTTCCCCTCATGGTGGCCGAGGCACTGAGGCCCAGAGCCCCTCAGCGCCCGACCACCCAAGGCTCATCGATGGGGATCGAGCGCTTCGTACAACAGACCAACACGTGGAACATGAGTCTAGGCAGGAGCCCCATGATGACGACGTGGATCGAGTGCCTTGTACAACAGGCCAACACATCTCAACACTTCTCGCTCGGCTGAGCGAGCTCTGCCGTCCAAGACACCTGGCCGCCCCCGCTCTTCGGAGCGCGTGTCGCGCGTAACCGGCCAGACCTTGGGTTTTGAAGCTTTGACTCCCCACTCGTGCCCTCTGCCGTCCAAGCCACCTGGAAGCCCCCGCTCCGCTGAGCGCGTACCCAGTCAGCCCGTAGAGCCAGCTGCTTCTGCTCTGGGCCGGAGCACGTCGAACAAACCTGGACGCAACGCTCTCCGCGCCACCCAGCTGCGCTTTTCGGCGTCGGTCTACCTGCTTCTGGGCCAGATGAGAGAGTGTTCGAGACTGTGTTCTTCCTCGTATTCCGCTGCTGCCCGACCTCGCTCGTACGCGTAGGATGGCCACGAGCGATGCTGCCACTCGTGTTTTTTTTCCCCGTGCCGCCACGGCCACGCGATGGCGCACTGGATTTCAGTGTTGAGCCTGCTTCCCTCGCTGTTGTAGCTACAAACAGAGTTCTCGGAAATTCCAGTGCTGCTTCGAGTCTTGATACTGCTGTTAAAGAAAGCGCTGCGGCCGCTCGGGATTTTTTCCCCGCGCCTCGCTCACAAGACGGCACCCTGGATTTCCGTATTGCGCCAGCTTCGCCCGCTGCTGTAGCCACCCACGGTGATTCTGCTCAGAATTCTCGTGCTGATGCGAATTGTAATACTGCTCTTAGAGGGGACGACGCTTTGAATAGACCCTCTAGTACCCGAGACGTACCGAAACCAACCCCACTTGCTGTTAGTATACGTACAAACCCTGACGACCGCTCTTCTATCGCGACACCTTCTGGGGTCGATGCTCGCTCTCCAAGCGCTCGTAGCGCTCGCCGAATGGTGCGCCATGCCTTGATCACTGCCAACCAAGTTGCTGCAGCACAAGCCACGGCTATTACCTCCGCTGCTTCTCCACGACTCTGAGAACCGCCGAATCCCGACCGCCCCTGCCCCGGCGCCTTCCCCTGCTCCGATATATCTCTCGCCCCCACCACAGCATGTCACGGACGGCAAAAGCACGGAAGGAGTCACCCAGGTCTACCAGCGGCCTAAGGGCGTACGGTTCCTCTCCACACCCAAGCCCCCGGGTTCCACGGCTCTGGAGGACGCCGTGGACTTCGAACCCTCGGACTCAGAGGACGAGCGGCTGGCTATCGCGGGGGACGCAGGGCTGGCGGCCACGGAAGCAGCCAGTGTCCACGCGTCGCCTCTCCCGCTGCCTGGAGCCTGGACTTCTCTCCCTTCGCTGGACAGGGCCGCCATTTTCCGACACTGACCCACCATTTCGAGGCGCACCGCGGGGACCAAGGCGGAAGACTCGGCATCCGACCAGGGTGACGTCGTCGGGGCCGAGCGGTCCCCTGCTGCCGCTGACGATCAACCCGACGTCGTCGCGATCGAGCGGGCTTTGGCCGCCGCCGAGGCTTTCGAGGCCGCCTTGGAGAAAACCGCGAGGCACCGGGCGCACGCGCTCATGGCGTCGACGCTGCCAGAGCCTCCGAGACCGTCGACAGCGCCTTCAAGGCTGCCGCCGCGGCCTCCGAGGACGCTGCGCGCTCCGCCTCCCGCGCCCAGGAATCCACCTCCCGCGCCAGAGAATCTCTGCGGGCTGCCCGGGCGAACAATGCCACAAAGACCCGTCGTGTTGCCGAGGTAGGGGCCTCAGCTGAGGGGCTTTCCCTCGCCAAGACCGCGACGACGGCCGCCCCAGTCTCCACTACAGCCCCCGGACTTGGCCACTCAGACCAGCACTTCCCCAGCGCCATCGCGGTTGACGCCCGGGACCGAAGGCCCGAGGACATGGACTTCGTGCTGGGGAATGTCTCCTGCATGGCAACTGGCCCTAACAAGTTGCTCCCTTTTGCCGCGGCGTCGGCGGTGGTCTCCTGTGCCCGCAACCTCCGGAGAGTGCTGCCGGAAGACGACCTCTCCGTCAACAAGGCCTGGAATCAGATGTCCATGGACACCTGGCAACAAGAACAGAGCGTGGCGCTCATCATGGACCTTGTGGTGAGCCTTCGGAAGGCGCACGACCTGTCACCACACCCCATCTGCTGGCCTGCTCCAAAGGACTACCTCGCCCACCTCAGGAGCCGAGAGCGCTACGGCCACCTGAACTACCAGCCCCCGGACGTGGGGCAGGGCTCTCGGCCGGCCCACACCCCATCCAACCGCCCCTCGGGCAACCAGGCCCACCGGCACTCGGGAGTTGGAGATAACTCTGTGGCCCGCGCCAGCTCCCACTGCCACGCTGACGACCGGGACCGCCGATGCCAGAGCGGGGAGGGGACTCGGCTGGCCATAACGGCAGGTCCCGACGTGGGCACGGTACTGACCGATCCGGGGCCACATCTCGGCGAAACGGGCCTGGACGCTGGCGAAACCGCGGCCAGGGGAAGGAGAGCTCGAGCGACGGGCGCTCCAGGAGATACCACCCGCGGGGAGATGCTTCTCAGGCCAGTTTTTCTAGCTCCTCCACCGACGGCAGCGGCAAAACCCCGTTCCCGAGGTCACGACCAGCTCCAAGAGGCAAGTGGTTCCCTCGCTGGCTGATGTTGCTTCCTCGGCCGGATCAAGGGCTTTTCTGCTATTAAGAGGTGTGCTCCTTCCTCGTTTTTTCTTGGGTTGGGTTGGAGATTGTTTTTTTCTTATTTTGTCCTGCCTTCCCCCCCGCGCAGTGTCGGGCTGGTCTGGGTAATTGGGCCACTTTTTTGTGGCCCAGGGCGCGTCTCCAGAGTTGTGGACGGTGTTTAGGTGGTTCTTGGCGTCTTTCGTGTGTTTTTCTGCTCGGTTTTTGTATTCACTTTTCGTCTTCTACGCAACTTCCTCGCCTTCCCCTCTGTTGCGGGTGGCGTGGCGATGGCTTTCGTTGACGATTTATTCCTGCCCCCCAAGGCTAGGTCTTCCTTTATTTTTTTACGTACTTTGCCTGCCTCGTTGCCGTGCCGTTCAGAGGTGTGGGATTGGCTTTTGAGGAGCCGCATCTTCGACTCATGTTCTAGTTCGTGGATCGGGGTTTCCATTAACTTTCCATAGTTCTGCAAATACGGCTCATCAGAGTGGGCTAGTGCTTTGATACTGCCTTAAATGAGGTTGATAGCCTTGTAATTACATAGGTTCAGGCACTGGGATCGTATGTGTAGTACTTGGAAGGCGTATCTTAGGTAGAAAACCAGGGGTTTTCCAGAGGGGTACGAGCTTGGTCTCTGTCTTCCCGTGCACGAAATAAGCTGCTCTTCTTCTATCTCTACGCAAACAAATCACGGGAGTACCAAGGAGTACCGACCTAATAGGCAAACCTGTCCAGGGATACATAGTGTCACGATCTCTGATCCTAACACTTTTGAGAAAAAGCGATTTTTTGCTGAAGGAGGTCCATTTTAACGTTTTTGGGGATTTTGTCGGTGCCTTTGAACCAGAACTACGGACAAAAAAAGCAAAAATCTAAAAAGGTCATCCATCAGTTTTGTTTGTGTGGTCACGAAAAACAACCCTGCCAAACCTCGATTTCCAACTCTTTGCCAAGGGCGCAAAATCGAATGCTGTAAAACTAAATAGTCCCCTTAGAGTTCCAGTACTTGGGCAGGCGTTTCTCTTGTATGAATAAACCTCGCAGAACGAATCATATGTCACTTCTCCCGCTGCCAGCTCTCGGTCCACGTGTCCCCCCGCGGTGTCCAACAGATATTGACAGCTGCCCGCGCCCCCCAACACTCGTCGGCTCCTTGCGGCGACTTGCGTCGACGTCCTCACGCGTATCGAACATCAACATCATCGTCGTCTTGTCCTTCATTGACAGGAGTCCGACGCTATGGTGAAGGCCTTAATCGCGTTTCACTGGTAACGGCGGGAGCATCTCCTCTGGCGTTGCTGAGTGCTGAATATCCTGTGTGTCGGGGGACAGAGCCGTCCTCCAACGGGCACGGCCGGATATCTGTTGCGATTACGGCGGTGGCTGGAGCAGCGGTGGCGACGACTGAGGCAGTGGTGACGGCGACTGAGGCGACGGTGGCGGCGATTATAGCAGCAGTAGCGGCATCCGAAGCCGCGGTAACTGGAGCGGCAGTGGCGGCGACACGTAGCTATTGCTAAAAATCGGCATTGCCGGGGCGGCGGCGTACTCTGCCCCCCCCGTATCTGGCGGCGCCGAAACGTGCCAAGCGAGCGCACGGGGGACCGTCCACACCACGTCCTTGGTGTAGCAGATGCCTACCGTCGAGGCCTTGATCACCTTTACAGCGGACGGCGGGTGGTTGTAGCAGTTGTTGAGAGACGGTACCTACTGGACGTCGAATTTAGTGCTGTGATCCACCCGCATCATGCCTCCCTGGAAAAACGGCACCACCTGCAGCTCCGGCAGTCGCGAGAAGAACACCTCGTGGGGTGATCGCCACCCGGTGCTGGCCTTGGCCGCGGAGCAGTTGAATCAGTCGGAGGCCCAAAGGACAGCTTTCACCTACAGGGGGTTGCCAGCGGCCCCTACATGGGGGATCCGGGCAGGTGGACGCTCGGGAAGAGCCATCGAATCTCGCGGCGAGCCGCATGGCCACCCTTTATGACTCGCCAGATCGCAGTCTCTACAACCGCGTTATGTCGCGGCTTGCCCGGGGCCGTGGACTCACATCGGATCCCAGCAACGTCGCTGAGCTCGACGAAGCTGCTCCCGGTGAACTTCCCACCGTTATCCGTGCGAAAGCAGAGCGCTTGCCCCATGGCGTTGGTGTCGTCGAGGAACGTCTGGACGTACGTGGTGGTCTCCGACTTGTTCCTCATGCCGTACGACCACATCCATCGCGAGGCGCTGTCGACGAACATGGTCAGGTAATGGAACCCGTCCATGGACGCCATGTAGGAGCCGGCCAGGTCGATGTGCATCGTCTCCATAGGCCTCCCCGCGCGCGATGTCGTTCTCCGCGACATCCCAGCTCGCACAGCCTTCGCCTCCAAACATCCACTACACGGCTACAGTACTCCCGTCAGGGTGATACCGTGCTGCCCAGAACACCAACGTTAGCACTACTACTGCTTGTTTCGGCCGCTATGTCAGCGTCCCAAAGGGGTTTTTAGTGGTTTGTATACATCACTCGGAAACGACGCACAGAGTGCCGATCGAAACCATTAAGGGCGTTCGTTTACGTGGCTGGAGGAGACGTGAAAGCGGTTTATACCAAGACACCTGACAGTTTTACCAACAGCAAGTGGGCGCCTACCCGGGGCGAATACTGCTGCAGCAGTTATTCCTACGTTCCTAATCTGATGGTCCTTCCAATCAGACTGTGTACTTTCTTGGGCTGCCACAGCATGAAGAGGGGTAGGAAAAAATTGATAGACAAAGTGTCAGCTTGACCATATATGAGCCGAGCATCAGTGATTACGCTCATGGCTGTCTCCTGCATGCCGGGGGCGGCGATCAGAGCTATAATCCTTATCACTCCTTTCTTTACTCCTGGTTGCGACACCGACGATCCTATACCTGCTTAACCTGGAACCGGGGAGGGGAAACAAGAAGTCACAGGCTCTACACCGCTATCAGTGGGCTGAAAACTTGAATCCTGAGATACTGCGGTGTTAAAGACGGGCGGAAAACCATCATCCGCAGTCACTACCCTTTCTACATTACGGTGGCAAAGGGGGTGGGAGTCAAACGCCGAGGGCCCTGGCCTACGTAAGTTGAAGAGGGGAGGGGGGACCAAGGGAGGAGCACGTGAAACACGAGGTACTGAAGTACAGCATGAAAAAGCGGGGGGGATTGGAACGCCAGACAAGGCAGCCACAGCAGTATGTCCCGTAGTGGGGGTCGAGTCCGTCGGGTCCATGCGAGTCGCATGCAAACATGATCCGATCGAATCAAGGGGAAATGCCAGACGGTTGTCAAACAAGTGCACATCGTCCTTGTCCATGGGGATTGCTTTGCCGCGCTTGGGCCTAGTGTAGGGGAAACAAAGTTGAACCCGAGACCCTCCGTCACATATACGCCCGTCAACGTTACGTGAGACTATGTTTTGGAATGCATTTTCTGGTTGAGACTAATGATTCTTGTCACCATAATCTCCTTCCCATCACCAATCATAGCCATCTCCTTCCCAGGGGGAATATCTACCTACTCGTACACGTACCTAGAGTCACTGGCTCTATTGGTTGGTGACCCCGATGTCGGAAACCCATAGTTCACTACTTAGTGAACCTTGGTCACGCCCCCTAAAAGTCTCACTACCAGTCTGGCTTGCGAACACCACCAGCCCAGTTACTCCTACGGTACCAACACTTGAATCCGACTCGCCTTGTGGCACTGAACGTGCCATCAGAAGATGTAGGGCGCTCGGGGGAGATGTAGATGCTCCGGGAGAAGGGGCAGAGGAAGTGGGCGGACCATGGCTGGGAGGATGCTGAAAGTACTGGGGCGGCGGCGGTGGCGGTGGTTGGTAAAGGCGGGGACTGCTGACTGCTGCGGAGGTGGTGGCTAGTGCAGCTGCGAAGGCGATGGATGGTACTGCTGTGAAGGCGGTGGTTGGCGCTGGTACAATTGCTCTTCCTTGTAGTAGTCCCCGTGGTCGTTGTAGTACCTGCCGTCCCCGGCAGCGACGGCAGTGTCGGGACCATACGGGGCGTTATCGTAGGCGGTGGCGGCGGTGGCGTCGGCGGCAATATTTGCTTGATTGACCGTACGAGTGCGGCCGCGGCCTCTGCCTACTATGTGTCGCATACGATAGGCGGGAGGCTCCGCCGGGGGCGGTACCCCCCGGTGGAGGTGGCGCGGTACCAGAAGGCACAGGGTAGCCTGGATCCACTCGCCAGGCGCAACACTGATGCACACGTGCCGATTTGTAGGAGCTCTGGCCTCGCTTACGGGGCTCATCCCCATGCACCGGCGGCTGATAGCCGACTGGACGGGGGGGATTCGGCGGATAAAAGGGAATACTCGTAGCCGCTAGGGTGCCGGGAATACTCGTAGCCACCAGGGGGGGCGGGGCACGAAGGAAAACCTCTCTCCCTACCCCCAACTCTTTGCGCACGACCGCCCCCATACCGTTCTCTGCCACCCCTTCCGCCAGGCCTCTGCCTCCAGTGTCCCAATGCTGTGGCGCTCCGCCCCAACCGCCACCACCCCAACCGTTGGCGTGCTAGTGCCGGGGCTGCTCTTGCTGTGGTTGCTGCTGGTACGGCTGCCCATGCCGGTGCGGTTCCTGCTGGTACGGCTACTGATGCTGCTGTGGTTACTGCTGTTGTAGCTGGCACGGCTGGTGCTGGTGGTGCTGGTGGTGCTGTTGTTGCTGCTGCTGTCCACCTCCGTAGTCGTCCCTCCTGTTTCTGCCGCGTCCACCTCTCCCAGACTGTTGAGCACCCCCATTGCTCTGAGTCGCATCGGCAACTACGAGGGCGTGTCCCGTCCCGCTCCTCAGCTCCTGCTCCCTCGTTTACATCTCCCCGTACGCGCTGAGCACGACATCTTCAAGGGTTTGGGACGTCGACTCTGCATTGATGACCAAAAAGCTCTTTTGCACTCCAACTCAGGGGAGAGGTTACGCGCAAAATGCTGGTTAGCGTCGATATCAGGCAAAACCATTCCCTGAGCACTAAGCCTGCTCCTGAGAACACAGCCCCTTGAAAAATGCTCGTTGAGAGTTTCCTCGTCCATCATCCGGAAACATTACCATGCCTGAGTAAGCCTGGTCTTTGCTGCGGCTGCCTGGGGTGCATAAGACCCCTCAAAAGCAGACCACGCCACACTAGGACTCCCTGCTGCAGCTACCAGACGGGCAACTGCGCGGCATGCTATTTGACTAAGAAGTATGCCCCAAGCCCTGCTTGCCTGTTCCACGATCACTGCCCCAAAGGCTGCAACCAACGCCTCTGCGCTCGATTCTTTCAGGCCTACTCTAATTGGTACAGTTGTCCCCACTGCTTCTAGGCAACCCGTATCCCCCCAAAACTCTTTCATCTGTATCTCAAAACATCACGTTCTGCTATCTCCTTCTCCTTCCTTGAAAGAACCATCGAAAACTGCGGGGCTTATGGTGTTACTCGTATGACTGACATGGAAAGCGCCTGCCTGTCTGGTAGAAGTTGCTTGTTGCGGGAGGGGTGCTTTCGAATCCTGCATCGTGTCGGCTCGGGATGGGTTCTCGCTGCTCCTGAGCTCTTTGCCCTGGACTCGCGTACTCTCCTTCCTCACTACCCCCACTTGTGCACGGGTTACGGTTGCTCGCTCCTCGGCCGCTGCAAGCTCTCGGTCCTTGTGTACCTGAGCGGCTTTTCGTTCAAGTTCCTCGAGCGTTTGCTGCTGAAGATAGCGTAAGGGGACAACTCGTGCGCCGGGTGGTGCACCGCTCGGCCTTACCATGAGGCGCGGGAGCAGATGTAGAGATAGTGTACGAAATGTCAATTACTGTTGTGTGGTCAAGAGGGGCCTCTCATCTTTTCCCCCCGTGACCCTGCCTTGAAAATTTCATCCAAATGCATTTTTATGCAACCCATTCGGGGACACATCAAACTCATCGCAAATTTCCGTACGTCAAGTAGCCTTTACATAAATGACATCAATCAGCTCTGATATGGTCTGAGCAAATCCGCAGTCTTCCCCTTGTGAGTGCGTGTTTGTGATTTCCATTTTAAACCGTTCTTTCCACCCGTCGACATCCAGCACAACCAGTGTCCGTGCCGATTCTTCAATCCTAGAAATATACATATCTGGTACAAGTTCTGTGGTCTCAAAAGTACGCCACAGAGATACCTTATTATTATGCAGTAATCAGAGCAGACAGCAGTAGTGCAGTGCCGTGTCATCGTACTGGATACGACAGGCACGACACACACATTCTGTAAAAATACCAAACTAAGGAAAACGGCAAACCGGAAAAAATGAAAAAAAAACCGAAAAAAAGTGTCGTGTCCCCCATACGCAAGGAGATGCGGCAGACAGCACAAACACAAGTACAACTATAGACAAAACCACCATCATGCCAACAGGTCGAGCGTCGAAGTATTTCAAGGGTATGGTAGGTAAGGTACACCCGACATCCACGGGTGAGTTTTTGAGGTAGTACCTAACGCACCTAACAGTTAGGTAAGATGTTGACGGCCGTCCCAAACGTACCTTAGGTGAGGTATCGGGATCCGTACCTAACGTATCTTACGTAAGGTGTCGGGATCCGTGCCAAACGTACCTAAACCTTAGGTGAGGTAATGAGATCGCCCCCAGGCTCGAACCTAAACCCGGGTATTTCGTCGACGGGGATTATACCCGATACCCGGATAAGACTTTGAGCGACACACTACATATCGCGCCTGCAACTTATGTAAGGTATCGAGGTCCCGTACCTGACGTGCCTACTGTAACGCTTACTGCAGATAACGTATCGGGGTCCGCACCTAACGTCCCTAAAAGTTAAGAAACGTATTGAGGTCGTTCCCAGACTTGCACCTAAACCCGGGTAGTTCGTAGATGGGTTTACCCGCTACCCCGGTACGTGTTATTGATGGCCGTACCTAACGTACCTACTAAGCTTGGAGTAAGGTTTTTGAGGCCGTACCGAAGTGGGGGTACGCGTACGTACCCGCGCGTAAGTACTACTACGGGTTGTCGATTGTAGTATATAGTGTGTGTACCAGCTCGATGCTGGCATGTACGCTTAGACGCGAGTGCCGATGGCCGGACAATACACTACCTAAAATTGAGGCGAGCGCGAAGTCACGGTTGCCAGGTGAACTTGTACGAGAAGCTTCAACAGAAGAGGAGACGACGAGATGGTGTGGTGACCCCAAGTCACATTGTTGATTATGCCCATCAGACAGAGCTCTCGAAGAGCATGCGTGTTGTTGCGGGAGAGAGATGAATGAGAGAAGAGGAGAGTGGAGAGGAGTGAGCTAGCAGGACTCGTGCGCTTGAAGCTCCGAAGATGAGGCAGGATTACCCCAAAATAAAATCCAAAGGATATCACCCCAAAACATCTATGGCGAACCTACTGTAGGCTATTTCCCGGGACATTTCTGGTCAGAGTAAGGCAGTGTGGACCTTGGGGCCTACTGCTAGCAAGTGATACTTTTGGCTCTGCGTTGGTCTCTCACACATGGTGCTTGACGATATAGGAGTTATAAGCTCTTGAACTAGTTGCTGCCCGTCTCGCCAGATGTCTTCTGAACGAAGGGGCGAGGCACTCGTTGAGAAGGCATGCGATAACGCCTGCCAGGTATGATGAGGGGACGATTGCTACTAGTCATAATGCCGCAACAGGAGAGAGTCGATACCATAGATATACCCCACCCTGAAGGGTCGTATATATATATATATATATATTCATAGAAAATTCAGGCTCGAACCAAACCCATCCGCAGAGTTCGGAGAATGGATCGAAGATGCGGCGCTTCACAACCCACCCCCACACCTTCAACTTGCAAGGTTGTAGCAGATTTCACGAGGACACTGCGAATCAGACAACAAGCCTGAAAATACGAGTACGCGAAAGTAAGAAAAACAAGCTAGAACTACCCGGACGCTAAATCGAGGATAAAAAATTGAGGAAGCAGTGTGGCTCGCGGAACCAGGAGCGACATAAGCTAAGCCTAGTCGAGCAATGCATCATTCGAAAGTACCTGAGAGCGAAACACAAAGAGGAAGAAAAAATAACTATTTCACTGCCTACTGAAAGGACGGGGTGAATCGAAGAGATGAAACACAAACGGGGAAGGGGTAACACCACGGAACATATACCGGCGCGACGGAGCTCACTCGCACTGTGAGAACAGTGTCGGAAAAGAGAAAACCACGCAATAAGAGGGCCCTAGACAGTTAAGACCCCATCCCATGAAAAGAGGGCGGACAGAACGCGTGCGAGATTTCGTCGACACTGAGCGCGCTAGAACACGAAACATGCAATCAGCAGACATCGTTACGGCCTATGCAATGTCGCGCGGGAGAAGGCGAAGTGCAAACTGTCGCCGGAGAACGAAATCTACCACCTCGGCCTGCTTGGGGATATTAAGAAGGCGGAGGGGAAACGCATGAACGGAAGATGTGGTCAGACCTGAACTTAGGGTTGACTGTAAGATGCGTAAAAACGGCTCACGAACATGGCCTCGGGAAAACCAGAGAAAGGCAAAGGGATAAAAGAAAAACAACACCAAACTGGTACGACTGGTTACGCTGGTTCTGAAGAATCGGAATAGGTCGCAAGAAGGATTCACGAAGCAGACGAACGTTTCCGCCGCTCTCGAAGAGGGGGGGAGAATAGTCGTAGATACGGAGCGCAAGAGGCGCATGACCGAATGGCAGGGAGGAAGAAGTTGATCCAACCGTAAGCCCAACAGGCGTAAGAAGTCGTCAGCTGGTTGCCGTGAAAGCAGCGAAACGACTGGAGAGTTCGTGGAAAGTCAAGCACACAGTACACCTACAGAACGACAATACACACAAACTGCACAAACAGTGACATGATACCAACCCAAGCCCCGGCGACTACAGCAGACACGCATGCGCTAAACTAAAATTGGCTGCGGGGACGTGTTCAAGTCGGCAGAACCAGCTCATTCGGCTCCGCGGGAGTGGTTAACGTTGCGCACAATACCACGCTTGATTGAGCTTCCTTGGTGCACTTGCAGACACCACGAGCCGCGGACGGTTCCATTAATTAGCCGTAGTAAACCGAGCATAAGATAGTGCGAGTTTGACCGGTCCGGGGTCGTTCAAGGAGCGAACTACGTACTGTCCGGGAGTTGAAGTACCACCAAAGATGATGTTGACCCCTGTACCAGAAGTAAGCGCCAATAGGCAGGGTAGTGCCGCTGAACCGACGAATCCACGTTTGCTGGTGGGCGTAGCTGTATCCAGGAGGCAGAGAACGGGCGCCCTTGTCGCGGGCGAGCTCAGGTTGAGCGGCACCCCCGCGCATACGGTGGTACGCGGTGTTCGCCTGTCGAAATTGCAGGCGCGCGCCGGCCCAGTAGTTGAGGATGTGTTGACGAGAGTGAAAAAGGTCCGATTCACGTTCCCAAGACGGCCGGAGGAGGCCTTCCCAGGACGTTTCGTAGAGAACGACTATGACTCCGCCCCGGCCCCGTGCTGACCGGTGGCTGGAAATCTTGCCGACCTCCAAACGTTCAACGGACACGGAAACTTCGTCGGCAGTGAGGTGGAAGGGGGGAGATTTGGTGGTGTGGTTGTTGAGGACGTATTGCGTTAGCCCAGCGGGAAGGTATCGGGGGAGGTCGGTTGTGTCATGTGGGTTGGTTTAAGGTTTGAAGCTGGCTACCGATACGAGACAATGGGCGTCAGCGCCCGCCATGACGCTAGGAAGCTACAAGTATAGGAATTTGACGACCTAAAGGCGGCCGTTCAGGGTCGAGTGTAAGGGCACGGAGCCGATAGCTAATATCTTGAAAGGGCCCGTCCAGTTGAGCGATAGCTTCGTCTTGAGAATTTTGTCATCTGTGTCAAATTTCTCATCCTGGCGAATGGTGGCAGCAGTGTTTCCACTGGTAGTCCAGGGATCTGTTATTATTCCAGAGTGTTTTATTCGACCGAATCTAACAGCCCCGTGTTAATATCCGGCACGTATACGCACGTCGATACTTCCATGATACTCATGACAAGGCTTACAGCAATAGTAGGCTACTGCATAACCTCTGGTGTGTATTTGGGTGCACCTCACTTGTTGTCCTGTCATACAAGTAGCTATGCTGTGTTACGCTGCTCCGTATCGACGACATGAGTACTGTGGCTTCGCCATGCTACCAGAAAGTATTCGTTATATGTACGAGTGTACACAAAACAGTGTAAGACCCACTGTTGCATACTGGTACTCACATGAGAACGGTGATACGGAACAGCAGATCACTACTCCTAGATGGGCTCTGCCTACGTCCCACTCTGTCGTGCGAGCCACGCTGTAATAGGCAACTCTGTCTGCGCTATCAAGCAGCGACTAGATGATACAGAATACTGTTTGTTGTAATAGGTGTTATCTCTGCTAAAGTACCCGGATACACACCAACCTGTACAAAAAACGCCAAATTGATGGGGCTGGGTACTACAAGAGTAGAACAGCACGTACTGGCAGTACGGGCTGGGCTGGCCAACAAGAACGTTATACTCGGTCAGGAAGTTTATCGGTTTTGTTTGTTCGAATTTTGAGCTGAAAACTTGATACGCCTTACTTAAGGGCTAACCAAAGGCATTGGCAGCTGCACCATTTTTCATTTATATTTTTTTAGTGAACTAGGCATATATGTTTCAGAAAAATGTTTTGGCCACAACTGACGGAAAACACGAAAAATAAGATTGTGCAGTTAATTGGCAATTATTCCTTCATTATATCCTTACGTAAAACAAACTGTGATATGACATAGTATCGGGCAATAGAAGTTGTTACGAGATAACCCGTAGTGACAAAACCCTGAATACTACTCTACGAGTACTCCCGGGGCTCTGAAGTTTCCCTTGCAGTAAAATTGGCGATGCCAACAGAGGTAATGATTTGGCACAAATCATGGAACTAAGGGTGCCATCCAAAAAGTCTTGAATTTGTATTGTGGAGGGGTCGCTCACGATCACTCGTCTTTTCGTTCCTAAAACCTCGTGAGCAGAGGTGGGCACGAAGTATTTATTGAGAGGTAAACAAGATGCCTAGGACCACGCGGTCGACACCGACGCCAACGCCTCCGGTGGACGCGACGGCTCCGGTCCCGTAGGCGCCCGCATTTTTCTCGTCCAACCCCAACCCCGATCGGGCGTCTGCTACATTGATTGGTGGACTCGGCGACCCCGCTTGAAGATCTCCCCTGCTTCATGCCGGGTGCCTTGGGGGCGGGAATGGTACTGAACCTGGAGCGCGTCTTCTTGGCAACGGGGAACAGCCGTGCCGATGGTTCGCGTTTCCAAGTCTCGTGCGCCCTAGGCTGGGTGGCGATGTGGGTTCCCCCTCGCCCAGGCGCGGACACCTGGCCCCAGGTGCTGGAAGCAGCGGAGAAAGGACGATGTTCTCTCGGGGAAGAGCGTCCCGCGTGTACCGGGAGCGACGCGCCTGAAGGGGCGCCACATCTTGGCAGTCCTTTAGTTCCATGGCCTGCTCTTGCAGTCCGGACACTGCGTCCTTCTTCACGGGGCCTCCGAGGTGGGGGGTGTGGGCGGCTCGACGGGTAGGCCAGGGGAGGAGGCGGGAGCTGCAGGCATGGGAGCGCTCGTGGCCCAAATGGCAAAGGTGGACGTCACCCCAGCTGGGACGACCTCAGCCGGAGCGGGGACTGGTGGGGCGAACGCTGCAGCTGGATCGACCCCAGCCGGAGCGGCGACTGGGGGGGGGAGTGCCGCGGGCGCCTCGGGGGACCCGGGCTCGGCAGGAACGAGCGCTGATGGAGCGGGTGTCTTGGGCGCGGCGGAGTCGAGGCAGCACGACGAGCAGACCCAGGCCGACAAGGGCTAGCTCGGACTGATCACCGAGACACACTCCCCCGAGGTACGTACGGTTGTACGAGTACTGCTCTGCGGTATCCTTGCGTCTTTACATTTCATTTTGTTTTTTTTCACGAACAATATTCTTGTACTGCTGTACGGGTATTGATTTAACGTGCTGATCTTTGATTTCATACGAGAACGCGCTCGCTCTGAGTCAAGGAGTGGCTTTGTCCGTGGCGGCTGTTTCTTCGTGCGTGCTGCTGTTCGGAGTATACGAGACACAGAGTGGCTTTGTCCCGTCGGTGCTGTCGTTGGCCCGCTTGGGGATATACGACCTTCGTAGACGGGTACGTGTGCACAGCAGTGGCTTTGTCCGTTGCGCCGCTTCCTCGTACGTGCTGCTTTTTGGTGTATACGAGGCACTTGAATCTGGCCCGCGGGGTGCTCTCCATGTCACGTGTTTTCATATTCGTCACGAGGTGATTTGTCCGTGCGGCTGCTTAGAGGATACGAGGTACTCGGATCTGGCCCGGTCGCCCTCTACTAACTTCCACGCGCCGGTGTGTACTCGAGGGCCTGATACTGAGGTGTCGGGTACCGGGGGGCATGTAGCTTCTTGGATAGTGTTTTGCGCAGGGGATTCGTCCGTTGCGGCTGTCCCCACGAACGTGCTGGTGTTTGCTGTATACGAAACACTTGAATCTGACCCGCGGCGTGCTCTCCATGTCACGTATTTCATATGTGTCACGGGTTGATTTTGTCCGTGCTGCTGTTTGGAGGATACGAGGTACTCGAATCTGGCCTGCACGTCCTCTACCAACTTCCACGCGCCGGTGTGTACTCGACTATCTGATGCTGAGGTATCTGGTACCGGGGTACCCGCTCCTCCCTCGACTAAATATGTTATGAAGTGGTACTTCATGGTATATCGTACACAAGCCGGGTGTGCGTGAGAGTCTGATGCTGAGGTATCTGGTACCGGGGTACCCGCTCCTCCCTCGACTATTTTTTTTATGCTGAGGCATCTGGTACCGGGGTACCCGCTCGTTCTCGACTCTTTTGGCGCCCACGCCGTGGTGTATTTGAGTCATGGAATATCGCTAGAGGTTTATGGTGAAGCATGTCATGAGATATCGTACACACGCCGTGGGTACGTGAGTGTCTGATGCTGAGGTATCCGGTACCGGGGTACCCGTTCGTTTCTCGTCTGATTTCCGCTCGAATTTTATGGAGAAGTACTTCACGAGATTCCGTACGCACGTCGTGTGTACGTGAATGTCGCCAGAATTTTATGAAGAAGCACGTCATGAGATATCATACACACGCCGTGTGTACGTGAGTGTCGGATGCTGAGGTATCTGGTGCCGGGGTACCCGCTCGTTTCTCGTCTATCCGAAAATATGGGGAAGTACTTCATGAGATCTCGTACGCACGCCGTGTGTACGTGAGTGTCGCTATCATATTGTGGAGGGGTACGTCATGAGATATCATAGACATGCCTTGTGTACGCGAGTGTCGGATGCTGAGGAATCTGGTACCGGGGTACCCGCTCGTTTCTCGTCTAATTTGCGCTAGAATTTTATAGATAAGTACTTCATGATACTTCGTACGCACATCGTGTGTACGTGAGTGACGCTATAATTTTATGGAGAAGTACGTCATGAGATATCGATCGCATGGGGGGCGTGGTGAGTGTTCCCACCAGACTGGTTGAAAACGCACAATAACCAGAAGGAGATGTACGGCCTATACCACCTCCTACGGCAATTTTGTAGACGTCACCCGGACATGTTAAGGTGAGCGCGCAAGTGCTCATCGATGTGGATAACCAGTCGTAGTGGGCGTGTTAACCGGGGGCGTGCTGGGAACCGCGAGACTCACGCATTGCTGGTCCAGTTGTTCGAGCTCCAGGTAGAGCACTCTTTCATGTTGTCGTTGAAGTGGATCCCGACGGCTGAGGACGGAGTCGCGGATGCAATCTAGCGCCCGTCACGGGAGGCGCTTTTCTTCGCATAGCGCCTGCAGCATTTAAAGGGTTATGGGAGGAGATGGGCCCGTTCGATGTGGATCTCATGGCATGTAAGGCATCGGTCTTGCGACCCCCCTTAACTGAGGAGGCACTTCCCTTCTTCTCCCAGTTCGACTGTGCGGGTTCCGCAGGGGCGGACGTGTTTGCGCAGGATGTTTCTATCGTGCCGGATACGGGAGGCCCGGCTTTTGGATTTTGTTTTATACCCGCTATCATAGCAGGACACATTGCCCGACACATGGTGGAATGCAAGGCTCACGCGGTTACTCTCTTGCCAGCTGTGAAGGCGTCTTGGTTCCCCTTGTTGCAGCTCGCCACGGTGAGGTCTATCGAGGCGGCTCCTGCGGCTGCTGATGGGCGCTTTCAGTGGCCCAGTGCGGATAGCGGTCTCAGGAATTAGCGGTACACTCGCTGGAGGATGATAGCGTACGAGGTGGATTTCCGCAGTTGGCGTTAGTATGGGCCAAATAACAAAATATATAAATAAACGCTACATACTTATGATGATACGGACTTGATAACGATCCCCCCCCCCGCCCCACGGTCGGGGACCATCGCAAGGCGGCGCGCTCACACGCCTCCGCATGCCCACTGGGTATCGTGGTCCATTCTGTTGTTTGATTGTACACAGAGCGCCCGCGGAGGGTTCGCGACGACCCAGGACTTGGTGAGGTTGGCGTTGTGTTCCGCATGCCACGCAGAAAACCTTGCGCAATTTAATTCCTGTTGGAAATGCGGCGTGCATCCGGTTCGGGTTCTACCCGCCCCGCGGTACCCACAGCGGTCGCCAGTCGTCGTGGGTGAGTCGTCGTGGGTGTCCAGAAGCTCCAGGCACGGCGACGCAATGTATTGGCGGCGTCCGAAGGACGCCCCAGGCAAGTACGGAAAAATAGGGTAGACGATGAGTTTGACGCGTTCGTCCTCATCATTTCGGCCGGGTCCCGCGGTTGGACGACAGCAACGCCGGATGATGTATTCGATTTCCTCTGCTTCCTTGACACTCAGGGAAAAGGCACCAAGTTGGACAATGCGACGTCTTGCCGAGGCGTAGGCCGTGCGGGCGACGACGGGTGTCTGGCGGGGTGTTCATGCGCAAGACGGTACGTGGCGGAGTCAATCCGAAAAGGGTTTGTCTCTAAGCTTAAAATAGCCATGAAATAACACGGAAAAGGGGAAGAGTGGGACCCTGCCCGCCGGGTAGGCAACCCTTGCACGAGTCCATTTGTAGATTCGTACCTCACATTTGTCGGGGCCCCGGTAAATCAGGCGGCTCCAATGTTGGAGCACACACTCATGGGCCTGCTGCGCGACATGAGGTCGCAGGCGCAGGTAGCTAGTTCGCTGGCCGAGCGTATCTCTCTGACGATAAATATTTCCCTGTATGCGCTGGCCTTTTTCTCGATGCGCAGGGGACACGACCTCTCCTTTACTCTGGGGTCGCAAATTCTGAGGCTCGCAGCATCTAGAGCCTTGAAGTTTAACTTCGGTTGGGGAAAACTCTTCGTGCTTCTAGCGAGGTGGTTGTAGCGTTGGCAGACCGAGTCTGCCCGGAGTCGTGCGCGAGCCAGGCGGTTAGGGCGCACATACCCGCCGCGCAGCGGATGGGGTGGGATTTAACCGCCGGGTATAGTTTCCCCGTGGTTCACTCCGAGTGGGAGGCTCCCTCACCAGATCCCTGGCCGGGACGGCGGTGGACAAGATCATGAAAATAGCTGGTTGGAAGACGGAGGCAATAGCAAAGTACGACATCGGCGCTCCTTCTAGTGGCCGGGTCCAGGGTGACACGAGAAAACGCGACCAGCGCTACCCGGGCTAGCCGGCTTCCTCTGTCGCCCGAGTTTGATAAAGATTTCGCAGCATGTGCGAGACAAAGTGGAGGCAAGCGTAAGGAAGTTTTTGTGAGACAAGTACGTATCCGACCAGTGGTCTATTAATAGCACACACAACAAA
This sequence comes from Nereocystis luetkeana, assembly GCA_031213475.1. NCBI lineage: Eukaryota > Phaeophyceae > Laminariales > Laminariaceae > Nereocystis > Nereocystis luetkeana. Next base: position 9,127,710 of record JARUPZ010000007.1, read on the forward strand.
ATACTATCCAACGACGCAACTAAGTACGGGCAAGACCACGGGTCGACGCAGGAGGCCTCATCCAATAATCCAATACTTGCATCAAATGCTCCAGGACATCGAGTCAGAATACTACAGACAAACGAATCAAACATGCGCTCAGGGCGCAGGCCAAGCCCCAAAGACATGATTACTGTTTACTAGCACGATCAGTCCTATGATATGTCCAGCTGAGTTAAGTCCTATGATATGTCCAGCTGATCGACCAACATACGGACGTCACAAGAAGACCACAGACGGGAGGAAAGAAGACAAGAAGAGGGTATAGAGACAAAAATCTAACAACAAACAAAACACGAACATCCCCATGTCCAGTTGGTGGGTCAAGGACGACACAACCGGCACAACGATGACAGAGACAAATGGACCAAGGGGGGCTTAAATAAAAGAATCCGAAAAAAGAAACAATAGTAAAGGGTCATACAAATAACAACAAGGTGACGCAGTTGACGCCGAATGGCAGGGTACGGGTGGGGCGGTGTACTCGATAGGAGAGTTGTACTCGATCGCATGGCCGTAGTCGTATGACCATAGACCCTCGCATCCTTTCAATGCCGGGACGGAGCATATCGGGTTTTCACCGACCAGGCAGACATTGTTTGCACCAAGCGCGAAGTGCCGTGAGGTGTCCGGCGAGTCGAATGAAGGGTGAGCTGCATCCTACTAAGCACCTGTTCGGAGTGCTAACGTAACTGGTACTTTGTGCATGTATTCATGTGAAACGGTATTGGGGAGTTCCACACAGAAAATATGCGTGTTTCTGTGTGGAGCAATCAACGGGTTGACATCTTTTGTCCGCCACTTCTTGTTCGAATTCTTGTTCCTTGATGTTATTCCCCTTTCTTCCCTGTCTTGTGTGTTCTACATGGATAATATATATATATACCCTGAAGGGCTTCTATGAACTGACTTAGGCTTGGCTCATCATTTCAGTGAGTGCACCGAACACGCTAGCGAACTGTTCCAATTGGACGCATTCGCTGATTGGGGGCTCGCTGGGAGAGGTATATGTTTCGGCTCTGAGTGGAAGCGAGATAGCCACAATCGGCACGGGCGAGGTCCGATGCAGGAGGTGCCAGTGGACTGGTCACGCCCTACCGCAGTGTAGGGTGGTGGTGCATCTCATGGACGCTCCGGTGCCGCCGCTCCATGCCTACTTCGACGCTGGAATGCTGCCTTCTGGCTACCATTCCATCGTTTACAGTCGTGTCCTCACCAGTGCCGAGCTGGCATCTTTGCCACCGCAGCAGTGGGTCGCAGATCGGAGACATCGACAACTCGAGCAGCAGCAGCAGCAGCAGCAGCAGCGGGAGCAGCAGTGGCTGTGGCAACAGTTTAAACAACAACAGCAGTACAAGCAGCAGTTCGAGGAGCAATGTGAGCAACTCGAGCAGCAGTGGCTCGACCAGGAGCAGCAATGGCAGCAGTTCCTCCAGCGCGCGCAGCAGCAGCCGCCGTTTGGGGCGACTGTGGCCACGGGAGGCGCTAACAGGTAGTTTCCATGCCAGTATATTTCTGCTTCTTTTACGCCTTCTGCGCAGGGCAGATGGCTTTTCGGAGAGTACACGTCGAAAAGAGAGCGAGGGAGAGAGAGAGAAGAGGTTGGTGAGCGGCTGGACAACAACACGCGGGCGATGCAGAGGCAGTTGACCGGCGAGACAGAGCGGAATGCTCTTCCAAGCCGGCCGAATATCACGGCGGGAGGGATTTCCCCGAACGCGAGAAAACATGTGCCAGATGGTACACACGGCGTGGAAGTAATGGAGTACACCACGCGGGTGATGCAGAGGTAGTTGCCCGATGAGACTGAGCTGAATGCTCCCCCAATCTTGCCGATCATCGACGACGCGGGGGGCGACAGAGAAAGCGCACCAGAGGGTACGTGTGAGCAAGGACGCCTGCTTGACCCTCAGGAGCCGTCGCATACGAGACTAGGCGAGACAACACGAAGGGTTGTAAGCGATGCGCCTCGGAGCAAGTACGACATCGCTGTTGCGCTTGAAGCCGAGGAGGGGCCGTCTTGCGAATCCAGTGCAGAAAACAGCGTGGAGGAAAAGAGGACCCCCGAGGTGATGGAGGGGTGTCCGGAGCCGAGGACGGCCACAGGGAGGCGGAGAGCAAGGCAGGAGAGGGGAAATAGAGGGATAGCCCGCATGGTTGACTGGGGGTTGCAGAGCAGGCTGCATCGGAGGACGACACCGAAGCGGGCACGGATTAAAGAGAAGGACAATGAGGCCGAGACTTGGAAGCTAGGAGCTTGATGGGAAATTGCAGTTTTTTTTTTGCATAGAAGCCCCTCAGGGTATATATATACATATACATATATATTACCCACGTAGAACACACAAGACAAGGAAGAAAGGAGAAGAACAGGAAGAAGAAGCAGAAGTCGAACTCCTCAGTGAGTGCACCGAACAGAACCGCTTGTGAGGTGGACTTGCGTATGGATCCCAGCTGATTTAATTTCCGGTGTAGCCACTTCCAGAGACAGCAATGGGAGTAATATTACGGGGGGCCATAGTAAATAGGACCTACGGTAGACACTAAACCTACACATTTCCCTACTTTTACCTACAATATTTGGTCCTATTTACTATGATCCCCCGTAATAAGTAAGTACATCTTGGGTGCCTTACCTTGAAAACTACGTGATACGATCAATTCCCTTCTGCGGAGTAAATGTTCTTAACCTCGCATATTATAAATGATCTACAGTAACTCGACGACCAGCTGTAGGGGACCGCCAAAAAAACAAAAAACATAAAAAAAACGGTACCTACCTTGGTTGTCTAGCTCACGTTGTGAGCGGCATGTTCTACGGTGTCGTTGCCAACCGACGCCAACCCCACCTATACAGTATAGGCCTGCCGATAAGAAAGAGCCCAATAAGAACATAGTGCTCAGTTTATGGGGAACATTAAGAAAAGTGGGTTAAGAAAAACGGTTCAGTGGTGAACTCTATACACTAAGTCCTATATAATAGCCTATGCTCAAGGTTGTTTAAAGATGGCGCCCCAATAAGAATCTCAGGCTTGCCTTGATTATTAGTTGTTTCTTGTTGGCGGGCCCATACTGTATACAATAGTGGGGGGGGTGCCATCGACAGGGAGTTGGGCACCACAAAAAAGCAAAACAACCCCCCTCCGAAAAAACAGGGATCGTCGTAGTGCAGCATTATGAGGCAGTAGTGTTAAGGTCTTAGTCTGTTGGGCTAAGGTAAAATGTTAACCACTCGCCCACCCAATATAAGCCTTCTAACACTCTTCCCCCCTGGAACGGACAGGATATACGGGTCGACGCGTGACACCAACACGCGGTTCCAATTTCTGGGGATCCAGAAGTATTTTTCACATTCTTGGCAGGAGGAAATTCACTTTTCTTTAAAAAGCGATTTCCTGGTGGACGTGAGATCCGAACTCACGACCAACGACCCATGTTCTGCCGTCGTCGCAATTTGTTAAGGTCTTAGTCCGTTGGGCTAAAGGTGAAAGGTGTGAACCAATCGCCTACCAATCTAAGCTTCATAACGCCGCAACGCCCCCATCATGGACGCCCTCCGCCTTTCCCCTCCGTTCTCTGTCTTTTGAGGATCACCCTGGGCTGGGTAATTGATCGATCTTTCACCCCTATAGCTCAGTAGGTAACACCTTCATATTTGGCGTCGTCCAGGTCACGGCTTCGAACCCCAGTTCGAACGTTTCTTTTACAAAGACGCTTGCGCGTGCACACCTAAAAACACACATCTCCCTGGATCCCCAGGTAATGAAACGAAGCGGGTAGATCAGCGTACATACGTATATTCATACAGCTCCGACGCCCCAAAGACCCCGCCGGTCAGAGGGGGGGAAAGTGTTATAAGGATTACCCTGGACTGGGTAATTGATCGATCTTTTACCCCTATAGCTCAGTAGGTAGCACCTTCACAGTAATCACTGGGCGTGTCAACTATTATTAGAAAGACGGCCAGTGCCAAGGTTTGGCGGGTTCTTCACCAACCTACTGTAGCTGCCGTTTTCACCCATTCTTCAACGCCCCCCCCCCGCCCCCCCCGCCCAGGGCTTCGGCCCAACCTCGCCTTAGGTTGTTGCGCATTTTGTAGCCCAACTGCTCGTAGCTTTGCGCTTCATATATATACAGTTCTGCCGCTTCTGCAACGCGTCTGAACCACTTATTTGTCCGATTTATTCGCTGCCAGCGTCTACTACTGTCTACTGCTTCTCTTCAGAAGGCAATGATAGATCCATGTTGAAGATCATGCTGCACATTGTCGGATGGCAAGAGAAATACTATTGGAACAGCACGACCGACCAGTGAGTCAGGACGTACCGGTATACAACTGTAACAGGGAAAAAATAGTACGTACTAAGAAGAAAAGGCTGAAATCTTCTCGCGATACAAATGAAGGCACGTACCCTAGCGGGAAGGGGGGAGAAGAGCCTGCTATGTGACCCCGGATCTGAGTTACGAGTTGGAAGGAGAGAGAAGAAGATGTGCGAAGATAATAAATGAGATGAGCAAAAAAAACCAAAAAACTGATAAAATGAGTTAATAATGTGAAGAACACACACACCAGGTGAAATATGAAACTCAACCAACAATGTTTTATTTATCGTCTACCTGGTGTGTGTGTTCTTCACATTAAACCGTTCTTTCTACCCGTCGACATCCAGCACAACCAGTGTCCGTGCCGATTCTTCAATCCTAAAAGAGATACAAGTTCTGAGGTCACAAAGCTACGCCACAGAGATACTACGTTGCCACGTGTGCAGTATGCACTGCAGTGGGCAATGCAAAGCCATGTCATCATACTAGCAGGCTAATAGCGAGTGGGGTAGGTCTTTCTGGCGGGTGTAAGGCCGGACTCACCCTCAAGGAGTGAAACCTTCTTGCTGCTGCCTGTGGCCGCGAGGCTCAGGCGGCAGTAGAGTTGGGTCGTACGTGGTGGGTCAGGCACGGAGACCTACGATTCGCGCGTCTTTTTAGGCAGCTGCGGCAGAGCAGCAATGCTCAATCGGGGGGTCCGTGCGCGGAGGCAGGCGCCACCACAGGCCACACTACGCCACAGTCTATTGCGCCGGTAGGAGGCTGGATTCGACGACGAGGGAGGAGGGAGACTGAGCGTCGACGTGCGGGGAAGAGACGGATTGACCTCCCCCTGCGCGAGAATTTTTATTTCCCAGATCAGAACCGCAAGTGCGAGGAGCATTTTGTTTTTCAGGATGACGGAGAAAGGGAAACGACTGGAAGGGAATGGCAACGAGTGCACGCGCAAAGGAGCGGGTGGATTGGGCCAAGGCGATGATGAGGCCATGAAGAGCGGCAGGAAGACGGTGCATGGAGACCCATGATTTGCGCGCACACTATCATCACGAGAGAAGCAGTCATAGTTTGTTTTTTCCTGGTATTGTTTTTCACGAGGCAGAATAGTATCTACCGGTACTCGTCACTGGTCTTCGTAGTTTAACGAGTTGTATACCCTTCATGGGGAATAACCTACGCAATTATCAGGGACGTGGTATCATAACTGTGCTGCACCTTTTTGTGTCAGACAGTCCAGGAAGAGATGGCGATCGTTGATATTCGTGTGGTAGTAAGGTTCGATTGCTCCTTTTTTCACTGCATATCCGCGAGTCTTCACTCTGACAGCACTCCAGATAGCAGGCAGGTGTGCTCCTCTTTCGTTTTCACGACTACCGTGCGTTTCGTACGGTGCAGGCAGCACTTCAGACAGCATCCGCTGTAGTCAGCAGCCACGAGTTGGTTAGTGGTGGGAACGGGGGTACTCTATGTTATAGTTGAGAGGATATACCCGCGGCCATGTTAGTTCAGTTTGCACATTGGTTTTAGCTCGTGTGCGCTTTCTTCGTCTCGTGTATTTCGAGGGAGCGGAATTTTCGATTTTTCTTGTTTTTCGGATCTTCCTAGGGCTCCAGCACTTTTGTGTGACCACGGACTCCTTCGTCAGAGAGTTAATGTGAGAACAACAACAACAACAACAACTAGATACGACAGGCACGACATACGCAATCTATGAAATAGTGAAACGAAAAGAAACAATCAAAGAGAAAACAAAAACAAGGTAGACAAATCGAAAGATAAAAAGAAAAAAATGAAAGCAAAATCTAGGAGAAACAATCTGTCGTGCCCCCCCCCAGCAGGCGAGGTGGCCAACACTTGAAAAAGAACGAGCTGGAAAAAAGAAAGAAAAAAGAAAAAGAAAAAACACCACTGCTTGTAAACAGTACAAGATATTGTATCGTTATTTTGTTGAAATAAAAAATACGCACGTATACCGGTGATTGTAGGATCTGTCAAAAATGAAAATGATGGCGTGGTCATACGAGTAGTGTGTATCCCTTTCACTTTCAAATTCTTTTAGAACCGCAGTCCCGTTCTGGGGACAAACCAGTCAAATTTCAATTAGTTTGTCAAAAAACGGGACTGCGGTTCTAAAGAGGTTAACTCGTACCAGGTAGTAGGAGGTTTTTACCCTCAGCGGTCTTCTTCTGGACAAGCCATGGTCACAGGTGTCGTCCCTTCTCCTCCCCGGCACGTGTCTTGAGTTTTTTTGTCGCGCAAAGGGTTCAGCACTTCCTCGTTGTTTTTCATCGAGGTTGCTAACTCACTCTCTCGCGCTTTATATGCTGGGTCTTACGCAGTTTTTTTTGAGTGATTGAAAAAGGCAGGAAGTCGGATTTTCCACCGGCAAAAAGCCACACCAGATCGGTGCGCCATGACATTGTTGTGCCGTCTTATCGTGATTTTGGTTTTATTTCATGGGATAACTAAAAAAACAGAACACAACCGACATTTTGAACTCCACGTGGACCACGACACGAACGAGAGTCGCTCACGCCGAGTTGGGCGATCAACCTTCACCACCAGCTCCTCGAAGGAAGCAGCGGAATTTGGAAGCCCCTGGGGAGCTGCGTAAGGGGTTTGCTAGTCGCTGGACCAGCAAGGAGCTCTCGCCTTCGCGGAGCATGATGAGCTGCTTGCGGCGGTCGTAGTCAGAAAAATACCGTTTGGTCGGGTCAACGTGCCCAACTGGGCTAAATTGACACACGACACGAACGTGGAAGTGTGGTGAGCTTAACCCCTTTAGAACCGCAGTTCCGTTTTTGGGGACAAACTAGTCAAATTTCAAGTAGTTTGTCCCCAAATCGGGACTGCGGTTCTAAAAGGGTTAAGCTTTATTTTTACCAATCCGTCGGAGGATAAAAAAAAAAAAAAAAAAAAAAAATTGATTGTTTTGATACTGCTGCTGTAGTCTCGTCCTATTCGTTGCCAAAGTTGTTTCGCCTAGAGCAGCTGCAGTTGGGCAGCCGCAAGGGACACGATGGTGGCCAAGGTACTGATGCCCTCCCTCTCTGTGGTGGCCGATGCACAGGTGTTGGAGCCCAGCTGTGTACAAGCGTAACCAAGCATGCAGCGTCGTGACCCGTCATGAACCCAGTCTATAACCTAGACAAAATTGTACAATGCCACCGAGGTCTAGTGCAAAGCCAAATTTTATCACTTTCAGAGTTGATCAGAAAAGGCTGCCAAAAAAAATCATTTCATGGAATTTCAGGAGTGATAAAATCTCGGAGGAACATTTTTTCCACCAAACAGGCCCCATAAGACGTGGTTTTGATAAAATTTGATCAGATATGGGACCAGATACCCCGAAGCCTCCGTAAACAGTCATATAATCACCTCAAAAACATTTGCATTAAAGATCCGGCCTTACGCCGATCAATCTTTATGCAAGAAAAAATCCTTGCGAGTACGTATGCACTCGATGGGATTCGAACCAATGGAACGGATCTTACGATTAAAAGTAGGCACGCGGACCACGTATGTACCAAGTCACCAGGGACGCCGAATGGGAAAAAAAAATCAGAACCCGGATACGAGGGGGGTGGTTCCAGTACACCTGGCCGCTGTTATGTGAGAACGTGAGAACACCAACAACCAACAACAGGCAGAGGGGTCACAGCAGCTGCACAGCTACAGCAGTAGCTATAATACCCACCAGGTACCAGGGTAGTACACGCAATTATCAGGGACGTGGTATCATAACTGTGCTGCACCTTTTTGTGGCAGACAGTCCAGGAAGAGATGGCGATCGTTGATATTCGTGTGGCAGTAAGGTTCGATTGCTCCTTTTTTCACTGCATATCCGCGAGTCTTCACTCTGACAGCACTCACTCCAGATAGCAGGCAGGTGTGTTCCTCTTTCGTTTTCACGACTACCGTGCGTTTCGTACGGTGCAGGCAGCACTTCAGACAGCATCCGCAGTAGTCAGCAGCCACGAGTTGGTTAGTGGTGGGAACGGGGGTACTCTATGTTATAGTTGAGAGGATATACCCGCGGCCATGTTAGTTCAGTTTTGCACATTGGTTTTATCTTGTGTGCGCTTTTTCCGTCTCGTGTATTTCGAGGGAGCCGAATTATCGATATTTTTCGTTTTTCGGATCTTCCTAGGGCTCCAGCACCTTTGTGTGACCACGGACTCCTTCATCAGAGAGTTAATGTGAGAACAACAACAACAACAACAACAACAACAACATATATACACTGAGCAGGGATTACGCAGCAGCGTCGGCACAGTAGTTGTAGCAACAGCAGCAGCGGCAGCAGCAGCAGCACAGCGCCAGTGGTGGCAGGAAAAATCGACGGTAGGAGCATAGGGGCGTGAGGATACCTCAAGTGGCGACATCGATCGCAATCTGAAGAACTGCAGCACAATAAGATGGTGAGAGTGTTTAACCAATTCTAGGACTGGGAATGGAGTCAAATTTAGGTGCATGCACAATAAAAGGTTGTCGAACAGCTTGTAGAAAATAATTTGTATCATTCGTACTTATCAGAGGAACGCCGAACGCGAAGGAGATGCGAGGATATTCACGTCTAAGGTAGATAAATATCTACGGAACAACCACGATGTGAGTGTGCGGCAAACAGCCAAATGTGAAGGTAGCACAGGGAGCCGCGCACCACGAAGGCATGCTACATCAGAGAAGACGAGCAGACGCGGAAAAAAGAGGAAATTTACCAAGGCTTTTCACGGTATTTCGGCGGGATGGGATCGGCGGTAACGGCAGGACGGGACGGTAAAACCGCCGTCAAAATGGTCCCGCCGTCCCGTCCCGCCATGACATCGAACGATTACCGTCCCGTCCCGCCGTGACACCGAACAAATTATCGTCCCGTCCAGCCGTGGCACCGAACAAATTACCGTCCCGTCCCGCCGATAAAATCTCTTCCATTGGAATTTATCGTCCCGTCCCATCGTGACACGGCCTCCGGCGGACATAACTTGCTTCTTCCCCTGGGAGATACATTCGTGGTCGCCTGTTCCCATCCATTCCCACCACGGATTACAAAATTAATCAAGAAATTTCGAGTAATCAAGAAATTTCGAGTTGTATTGAAATTATGTTGTTGTTGTTGTTGTTGTTGTTGTTGTTGTTGTTGTTGTTGTTGTTGTTGTTGTTGTTGTTGTTGTTGTTGTTGTTGTTGTTGTTGTTGTTGTTGTTGTTGTTGTTGTTGTTGTTGTTGTTGTTGTTGTTGTTGTTGTTGTTGTTGTTGTTGTTGTTGTTGTCGTTGTTGTTGTTTTTGTTGTTCTCACATTAACTCTCTGACGAAGGAGTCCGTGGGCACACAAAGGTGCTGGAGCCCGATTAATAGGAAGATCCGGAAAACAAGAAAAATCGAAAATTCCGCTCCCTCGAAATACACGAGACGAAGAAAGCGCACACGAGCTAAAACCAATGTGCAAACTGAACTAACATGGCCGCGGGTATATCCTCTCAACTATAACATAGAGTACCCCCGTTCCCACCACTACTAACCAACTCGTGGCTGCTGACTACAGCGGATGCTGTCTGAAGTGCTGCCTGCACAGGCAGGAGAGGGGAAATAGAGGGATAGCCCGCATGGTTGACTGGGGGTTGCAGAGCAGGCTGCATCGGAGGACGACACCGAAGCGGGCACGGATTAAAGAGAAGGACAATGAGGCCGAGACTTGGAAGCTAGGAGCTTGATGGGAAATTGCAGTTTTTTTTTTGCATAGAAGCCCCTCAGGGTATATATATACATATACATATATATTACCCACGTAGAACACACAAGACAAGGAAGAAAGGAGAAGAACAGGAAGAAGAAGCAGAAGTCGAACTCCTCAGTGAGTGCACCGAACAGAACCGCTTGTGAGGTGGACTTGCGTATGGATCCCAGCTGATTTAATTTCCGGTGTAGCCACTTCCAGAGACAGCAATGGGAGTAATATTACGGGGGGCCATAGTAAATAGGACCTACGGTAGACACTAAACCTACACATTTCCCTACTTTTACCTACAATATTTGGTCCTATTTACTATGATCCCCCGTAATAAGTAAGTACATCTTGGGTGCCTTACCTTGAAAACTACGTGATACGATCAATTCCCTTCTGCGGAGTAAATGTTCTTAACCTCGCATATTATAAATGATCTACAGTAACTCGACGACCAGCTGTAGGGGACCGCCAAAAAAACAAAAAACATAAAAAAAACGGTACCTACCTTGGTTGTCTAGCTCACGTTGTGAGCGGCATGTTCTACGGTGTCGTTGCCAACCGACGCCAACCCCACCTATACAGTATAGGCCTGCCGATAAGAAAGAGCCCAATAAGAACATAGTGCTCAGTTTATGGGGAACATTAAGAAAAGTGGGTTAAGAAAAACGGTTCAGTGGTGAACTCTATACACTAAGTCCTATATAATAGCCTATGCTCAAGGTTGTTTAAAGATGGCGCCCCAATAAGAATCTCAGGCTTGCCTTGATTATTAGTTGTTTCTTGTTGGCGGGCCCATACTGTATACAATAGTGGGGGGGGTGCCATCGACAGGGAGTTGGGCACCACAAAAAAGCAAAACAACCCCCCTCCGAAAAAACAGGGATCGTCGTAGTGCAGCATTATGAGGCAGTAGTGTTAAGGTCTTAGTCTGTTGGGCTAAGGTAAAATGTTAACCACTCGCCCACCCAATATAAGCCTTCTAACACTCTTCCCCCCTGGAACGGACAGGATATACGGGTCGACGCGTGACACCAACACGCGGTTCCAATTTCTGGGGATCCAGAAGTATTTTTCACATTCTTGGCAGGAGGAAATTCACTTTTCTTTAAAAAGCGATTTCCTGGTGGACGTGAGATCCGAACTCACGACCAACGACCCATGTTCTGCCGTCGTCGCAATTTGTTAAGGTCTTAGTCCGTTGGGCTAAAGGTGAAAGGTGTGAACCAATCGCCTACCAATCTAAGCTTCATAACGCCGCAACGCCCCCATCATGGACGCCCTCCGCCTTTCCCCTCCGTTCTCTGTCTTTTGAGGATCACCCTGGGCTGGGTAATTGATCGATCTTTCACCCCTATAGCTCAGTAGGTAACACCTTCATATTTGGCGTCGTCCAGGTCACGGCTTCGAACCCCAGTTCGAACGTTTCTTTTACAAAGACGCTTGCGCGTGCACACCTAAAAACACACATCTCCCTGGATCCCCAGGTAATGAAACGAAGCGGGTAGATCAGCGTACATACGTATATTCATACAGCTCCGACGCCCCAAAGACCCCGCCGGTCAGAGGGGGGGAAAGTGTTATAAGGATTACCCTGGACTGGGTAATTGATCGATCTTTTACCCCTATAGCTCAGTAGGTAGCACCTTCACAGTAATCACTGGGCGTGTCAACTATTATTAGAAAGACGGCCAGTGCCAAGGTTTGGCGGGTTCTTCACCAACCTACTGTAGCTGCCGTTTTCACCCATTCTTCAACGCCCCCCCCCCCGCCCCCCCCGCCCAGGGCTTCGGCCCAACCTCGCCTTAGGTTGTTGCGCATTTTGTAGCCCAACTGCTCGTAGCTTTGCGCTTCATATACAGTTCTGCCGCTTCTGCAACGCGTCTGAACCACTTATTTGTCCGATTTATTCGCTGCCAGCGTCTACTACTGTCTACTGCTTCTCTTCAGAAGGCAATGATAGATCCATGTTGAAGATCATGCTGCACATTGTCGGATGGCAAGAGAAATACTATTGGAACAGCACGACCGACCAGTGAGTCAGGACGTACCGGTATACAACTGTAACAGGGAAAAAATAGTACGTACTCAAAAGAAAAGGCTGAAATCTTCTCGCGATACAAATGAAGGCACGTACCCTAGCGAGAAGGGGGGAGAAGAGCCTGCTATGTGACCCCGGATCTGAGTTACGAGTTGGAAGGGGAGAGAAGAAGATGTGCGAAGATAATAAATGAGATGCGCAAAAAAAACCAAAAAACTGATAAAATGAGTTAATAATGTGAAGAACACACACACCAGGTGAAATATGAAACTCAACCAACAATGTTTTATTTATCGTCTACCTGGTGTGTGTGTTCTTCACATTAAACCGTTCTTTCTACCCGTCGACATCCAGCTCAACCAGTGTCCGTGCCGATTCTTCAATTCTAAAAGAGATACAAGTTCTGAGGTCACAAAGCTACGCCACAGAGATACTACGTTGCCACGTGTGCAGTATGCACTGCAGTGGGCAATGCAAAGCCATGTCATCATACTAGCAGGCTAATAGCGAGTGGGGTAGGTCTTTCTGGCGGGTGTAAGGCCGGACTCACCCTCAAGGAGTGATACCTTCTTGCTGCTGCCTGTGGCCGCGAGGCTCAGGCGGCAGTAGAGTTGGGTCGTACGTGGTGCGTCAGGCACGGAGACCTACGATTCGCGCGTCTTTTTAGGCAGCTGCGGCAGAGCCGCAATGCTCAATCGGGGGGTCCGTGCGCGGAGGCAGGCGCCACCACAGGCCACACTACGGCACAGTCTATTGCGCCGGTAGGAGGCTGGATTCGACGACGAGGGAGGAGGGAGACTGAGCGTCGACGTGCGGGGAAGAGACGGACTGACCTCCCCCTGCGCGAGAATTTTTATTTCCCAGATCAGAACCGCAAGTACGAGGAGCATTTTGTTTTTCAGGATGACGGAGAAAGGGAAACGACTGGAAGGGAATGGCAACGAGTGCACGCGCAAAGGAGCGGGTGGATTGGGCTAAGGCGATGATGCGGCCATGAAGAGCGGCAGGAAGACGGTGCATGGAGACCCATGATTTGCGCGCACACTATCATCACGAGAGAAGCAGTCATAGTTTGTTTTTTCCTGGTATTGTTTTTCACGAGGCAGAATAGTATCTACCGGTACTCGTCACTGGTCTTCGTAGTTTAACGAGTTGTATACCCTTCATGGGGAATAACCTACGCAATTATCAGGGACGTGGTATCATAACTGTGCTGCACCTTTTTGTGTCAGACAGTCCAGGAAGAGATGGCGATCGTTGATATTCGTGTGGTAGTAAGGTTCGATTGCTCCTTTTTTCACTGCATATCCGCGAGTCTTCACTCTGACAGCACTCCAGATAGCAGGCAGGTGTGCTCCTCTTTCGTTTTCACGACTACCGTGCGTTTCGTACGGTGCAGGCAGCACTTCAGACAGCATCCGCTGTAGTCAGCAGCCACGAGTTGGTTAGTGGTGGGAACGGGGGTACTCTATGTTATAGTTGAGAGGATATACCCGCGGCCATGTTAGTTCAGTTTTGCACATTGGTTTTATCTTGTGTGCGCTTTTTCCGTCTCGTGTATTTTGAGGCAGCCGAATTTTCGATTTTTTTTGTTTTTCGGATCTTCCTAGGGCTCCAGCACCTTTTGTGTGACCACGGACTCCTTCGTCAGAGAGTTAATGTGAGAACAACAACAACAACAACTAGATACGACAGGCACGACATACATACGCAATCTATGAAATAGTGAAACGAAAAGAAACAATCAAAGAGAAAACAAAAACAAGGTAGACAAATCGAAAGATAAAAAGAAAAAAATGAAAGCAAAATCTAGGAGAAACAATCTGTTGTGCCCCCCCCCAGCAGGCGAGGTGGCCAACACTTGAAAAAGAACGAGCTGAAAAAAAGAAAGAAAAAAAAATAAGAAAAAACACCACTGCTTGTAAACAGTACAAGATATTGTATCGTTATTTTGTTGAAATAAAAAATACGCACGTATACCGGTGATTGTAGGATCTGTCAAAAATGAAAATGATGGCGTGGTGATGCGAGTAGTGTGTATCCCTTTCACTTTCAAATTATTTTAGAACCGCAGTCCCGTTTTGGGGACAAACCAGTCAAATTTCAATTAGTTTGTCAAAAAAACGGGACTGCGGTTCTAAAGAGGTTAACTCGTACCAGGTAGTAGGAGGTTTTTACCTTCAGCGGTCTTCTTCTGGACAAGCCATGGTCACAGGTGTCGTCCCTTCTCCTCCCCGGCACGTGTCTTGAGTTTTTTTGTCGCGCAAAGGGTTCAGCACTTCCTCGTTGTTTTTCATCGAGGTTGCTAACTCACTCTCTCGCGCTTTATATATATGCTGGGTCTTACGCAGTTTTTTTTGAGTGATTGAAAAAGGCAGGAAGTCGGATTTTCCACCGGCAAAAAGCCACACCAGATCGGTGCGCCATGACATTGTGCCGTCTTATCGTGATTTTGGTTTTATTTCATGGGATAACTAAAAAAACAGAACACAACCGACATTTTGAACTCCACGTGGACCACGACACGAACGAGAGTCGCTCACGCCGAGTTGGGCGATCAACCTTCACCACCAGCTCCTCGAAGGAAGCAGCGGAATTTGGAAGCCCCTGGGGAGCTGCGTAAGGGGTTTGCTAGTCGCTGGACCAGCAAGGAGCTCTCGCCTTCGCGGAGCATGAGCTGCTTGCGGCGGTCGTAGTCAGAAAAATACCGTTTGATTGTTTTGATACTGCTGCTGTAGTCTCGTCCTATTCGTTGCCAAAGTTGTTTCGCCTAGAGCAGCTGCAGTTGGGCAGCCGCAAGGGACACGATGGTGGCCAAGGTACTGATGCCCTCCCTCTCTGTGGTGGCCGATGCACAGGTGTTGGAGCCCAGCTGTGTACAAGCGTAACCAAGCATGCAGCGTCGTGACCCGTCATGAACCCAGTCTATAACCTAGACAAAATTGTACAATGCCACCGAGGTCTAGTGCAAAGCCAAATTTTATCACTTTCAGAGTTGATCAGAAAAGGCTGCCAAAAAAAATCATTTCATGGAATTTCAGGAGTGATAAAATCTCGGAGGAACATTTTTTCCACCAAACAGGCCCCATAAGACGTGGTTTTGATAAAATTTGATCAGATATGGGACCAGATACCCCGAAGCCTCCGTAAACAGTCATATAATCACCTCAAAAACATTTGCATTAAAGATCCGGCCTTACGCCGATCAATCTTTATGCAAGAAAAAATCCTTGCGAGTACGTATGCACTCGATGGGATTCGAACCAATGGAACGGATCTTACGATTAATAGTAGGCACGCGGACCACGTATGTACCAAGTCACCAGGGACGCCGAATGGGAAAAAAAAATCAGAACCCGGATACGAGGGGGGTGGTTCCAGTACACCTGGCCGCTGTTATGTGAGAACGTGAGAACACCAACAACCAACAACAGGCAGAGGGGTCACAGCAGCTGCACAGCTACAGCAGTAGCTATAATACCCACCAGGTACCAGGGTAGTACACGCAATTATCAGGGACGTGGTATCATAACTGTGCTGCACCTTTTTGTGGCAGACAGTCCAGGAAGAGATGGCGATCGTTGATATTCGTGTGGCAGTAAGGTTCGATTGCTCCTTTTTTCACTGCATATCCGCGAGTCTTCACTCTGACAGCACTCACTCCAGATAGCAGGCAGGTGTGTTCCTCTTTCGTTTTCACGACTACCGTGCGTTTCGTACGGTGCAGGCAGCACTTCAGACAGCATCCGCTGTAGTCAGCAGCCACGAGTTGGTTAGTGGTGGGAACGGGGGTACTCTATGTTATAGTTGAGAGGATATACCCGCGGCCATGTTAGTTCAGTTTTGCACATTGGTTTTATCTTGTGTGCGCTTTTTCCGTCTCGTGTATTTTGAGGCAGCCGAATTATCGATTTTTTTCGTTTTTCGGATCTTCCTAGGGCTCCAGCACCTTTGTGTGACCACGGACTCCTTCATCAGAGAGTTAATGTGAGAACAACAACAACAACAACAACATATATACACTGAGCAGGGATTACGCAGCAGCGTCGGCACAGCAGTAGTTGTAGCAACAGCAGCAGCGGCAGCAGCAGCAGCACAGCGCCAGTGGTGGCAGGAAAAATCGACGGTAGGAGCATAGGGGCGTGAGGATACCTCAAGTGGCGACATCGATCGCAATCTGAAGAACTGCAGCACAATAAGATGGTGAGAGTGTTTAACCAATTCTAGGACTGGGAATGGAGTCAAATTTAGGTGCATGCACAATAAAAGGTTGTCGAACAGCTTGTAGAAAATAATTTGTATCATTCGTACTTATCAGAGGAACGCCGAACGCGAAGGAGATGCGAGGATATTCACGTCTAAGGTAGATAAATATCTACGGAACAACCACGATGTGAGTGTGCGGCAAACAGCCAAATGTGAAGGTAGCACAGGGAGCCGCGCACCACGAAGGCATGCTTCATCAGAGAAGACGAGCAGACGCGGAAAAAAGAGGAAATTTACCAAGGCTTTTCACGGTATTTCGGCGGGATGGGATCGGCGGTAACGGCAGGACGGGACGGTAAAACCGCCGTCAAAATGGTCCCGCCGTCCCGTCCCGCCATGACATCGAACGATTACCGTCCCGTCCCGCCGTGACACCGAACAAATTATCGTCCCGTCCAGCCGTGGCACCGAACAAATTACCGTCCCGTCCCGCCGATAAAATCTCTTCCATTGGAATTTATCGTCCCGTCCCATCGTGACACGGCCTCCGGCGGACATAACTTGCTTCTTCCCCTGGGAGATACATTCGTGGTCGCCTGTTCCCATCCATTCCCACCACGGATTACAAAATTAATCAAGAAATTTCGAGTAATCAAGAAATTTCGAGTTGTATTGAAATTATGTTGTTGTTGTTGTTGTTGTTGTTGTTGTTGTTGTTGTTGTTGTTGTTGTTGTTGTTGTTGTTGTTGTTGTTGTTGTTGTTGTTGTTGTTGTTGTTGTTGTTGTTGTTGTTGTCGTTGTTGTTGTTTTTGTTGTTCTCACATTAACTCTCTGACGAAGGAGTCCGTGGGCACACAAAGGTGCTGGAGCCCGATTAATAGGAAGATCCGAAAAACAAGAAAAATCGAAAATTCCGCTCCCTCGAAATACACGAGACGAAGAAAGCGCACACGAGCTAAAACCAATGTGCAAACTGAACTAACATGGCCGCGGGTATATCCTCTCAACTATAACATAGAGTACCCCCGTTCCCACCACTAACCAACTCGTGGCTGCTGACTACAGCGGATGCTGTCTGAAGTGCTGCCTGCACCGTACGAAACGCATGGTAGTCGTGAAAACGAAAGAGGAACACACCTGCCTGCTATCTGGAGTGCTGTCAGAGTGAAGACTCGCGGATAAGCAGTGAAAAAAGAAGTAATCGAACCTTACTACCACACGAATATCAACGATCGCCATCTCTTCCTGGACAGTCTGCCACAAAAAGGTGCAGCACAGTTATGATACCACGTCCCTGATAATTGCGTAGGTTATGTTGGTCATAACCGTTCGTCATAAGTCGCACACATGTCTGATGTGTCTGATCGTGGATCCATGTGATTTGTAGAAGTGGATATTCCGCCAAGCTGATGTGTCTAATCGTGCGGATACGTGTGATTTGTGTAACTGGAAAAATGCGGCGGGATTTTCGTTCACTTCATCTTTGGTGGTTTCTAATATACACCTGGTTCAACATCTTCTCTCTGGCCTCATTCATGGCAAACTCCCGGGTGTTCACTCACTGCCCCTCCTAACCGAGGCAACCCATTACACGAGGTGATCGATTATGCTAGCACAATTGATATATCAAAGATAACTCGTGTAAGGGTTGCAAGATGGACCCGTCGATCATCGCGGACCTCCCCGAGGAAACTCGGAATGCGATTGAAGCGAATTTCGCTAGTTACGCCGCAGGGCTGATCAAAGCCCAGGAAGAGGACCGTGCCGCCAACCGCGAGGAAGAAGCAAGAAGAGACAGAGAACGAGAGCAAGCCCAGGAGAACAACCCTAGGAGCAGCACCGTCCAGTCCACAGAGCAATCCCCGCAGGACTACGCTCGAGCTCAGCTGCAGGGATGGGCTGCAGGCCCCCCGTCAGGCACGTTTCGTATTATTAATAGCAGCAACAGTAGTCCTAAAGTGTTTGATGGTATTTTCAAGAACGGGGAGGAAATTCAGCAGAGAGTTATGGTGTTTGAGGGTCAGATGATAGCACTTTTTGGGGAGGAGGGTTGCCTAGAAGCAATAAGCACGGATGTTCCTCTTTAAATAGGATTGAAGGGGGCCAACAGTGAGGCCCTCAATATATAGAGAGTTTGGAGCGGACGCGGTAGCCAGGGCACGCGTAGCATGGAGGATACTGGTCAACCAGATTACATAATCATAATTGCCCATACTGAACCTGTTTTTGGCAGCCGGCAGCCCAAGTAGTGAGGGATGGAAAATCTTTACGATTTTTTATGCTCCTCAATCTGCTGCCGAGAAGGCCAGGCTGACTCAAGCGTGGTACAGCCTGAGAATGAAGGAGAACGAACCCCCCAACGAGTACTTTGCGAGAGGTAGTGTCCTTAGAAGCCGGCTTGCTTTTCATGGGGTAGTATTCTCTGATGTAGATGCTAACCAACATTTTGCCCGTAACCTTTCATCCGCCTTCAGAGTGCAAAAGAGCAATTTGCTCACGAACGCAGAGTTGACTTGCAAAGTCCTTGAAGATGTGGTGCTCAGCGCTCATGGCGAGATGGAGATAACGAGGGAGGAGGAGAAGAGGACTGGGACGGGACACGCCCTCGTTGCTCCCGACTGGTCTGGCCGGGGCACCGGGGGTGTTCAACATGGCGGGAGAGGAGGACGCGGCGGACGAGGCAGGAGCAGGAGAAACGACAATAGGGGCGGACAGCAGCAGCAAAATCAATAGCAGCAGCAGCAACATCAGCAACATCAGCCTCAGCAGCAGCAACAGCAGCAGGAGCAACATCAGCCGCAGCTGCAGCAGCAGCAGCAGCTACAGCAGCAGCAGCAGCAGCAACAACAACAGCCTCAAAAGCAACACCAGCAACAGCTGCACGTCAGCGGTCGCGGTGGTGGCGGTTGGAGCGGAGCACCACAGCCGTGGGGCCCTGGAGGAAGAAGGCCCGGCGGCAGGGGAGGCAGAGGAAGGTATGTGGGCGGTCGTGGGCAAGCGGTCGGGGGTAGGGGAAGAGGCTTGCCATCATACCCCCCCCCCCCCGGCGGCCACGACTACTCCCGATACCCACCGAACCTTCCCCGCCCGTGTGGTAATCAGCCGCCGGTGCGTGGGGCGGACCCGCGCAAACGATGCCAGAACTGCAACGAGTTGGGGCACGTGCATCAGTATTGCGCGTGGCGAGTGGACCCTCCAAGGCACCCTCATCCCCCCGGACCCGCGCTACCTGTCCCCGGGCGTACCGCCCCCGGCGGGGCCCCCCACTTCTCGTCTGCAACACCTGGCCGGCAGCAGCCGTGGTCACACTCGTAGGAAAGCTGATGAGTACGGTTGGCCCACGAAAACTAAGGCGAGGCTTGTAGCGCGGGGGGATGAACAGAGAGCTAATATTGATTTCGGAGAATTGTTTGCGCCTACTGTTGCTGTTTCCAGTGTCCGTTTGTTGACAGCGATGGCGTGTGAGCTGGATCTTGACTTGTGCCATTTTGATATTGAACAGGCGTTCGTGCAATCTGATCTCGAGGAAAACGTGTACATGCGTTAGCCTCAGGGCTACGGTGGGTTGTCGGGGAAGATAGTAAGGCTGAACAAGAGCTTGTACGGCTTGAAGCAGGCATCGAGACTATGGCATGCGCATCTTACTAGGTGTTTGCTGTCGTTGGGTTTTCTTCAGTGCCTGGCTGATGCGTGCGTGTTTCGTCTGATGGAGGAGGGGAGTGTTGTAATGACTATAGTGGTACACGTGGATGACATATTTGCGGTAGGGGAGAAAGCCAGGTGTGACCAGTTCGGAAACGAATTGAAGCAGATGGTTCCGGTCAAGAACCTTGGAGAGTTGCGGTGGTATTCGGGGTGTTTTTATGAGAGGGATTGGGACAAGGGAGTTTTGAAGATTTCCCAGCAAACATTCACTGAAGAGTTGGCGGACAAGTACGGGATAAAGTTTGGGAAGAGTGTTCCGCTTTCTGTAGGCACGAGGCTTGCGGAATTTGACAAGAACGAAGCACCAAGGAACTGGCCGTTTCGTGAGTTCGTAGGCTCACTGATCAACCCAGACTCGACCAGATATCTCAAACGCAGTAAGAGCGGTGGCTAGGTACTGCGCTGTGCCTAAGTTAGTCCACTGGAGGGCAGCACTTGGTATTTTAGGGTATGTGAGACGGACTAGTTCCTTTGGGATTACCTTTCAGAAAGGTATGGTAGGGGGCCTGAGCTTGCAGGTGTTTGCTGACGCAGACTACGCAAGTGTGGCGGCTGACAGGAGGTCAGTTTCAGGGGGGTTAGTGATGTGTGGGGGTGCTTGTGTGTCTTGGTTTTCTAGGACACAGAAATGCGTCACACTCTCCACGACGGAGGCAGAGTACGTGGCGCTTGCAGACGTCGTTAAGGAAGTGTTGTTTTTGAGGCAGGTTTGGCGTTTTATGTTGTCTGATGTCGGCGTGACCTGCATACCGATGTTCGAGGACAACCAGGGTGCGGTGCAGCTTGCGCAGAATCCTATCACCAACTCCAACTCTAAGCACATTGACGTACGGCACCATTTCATCACGGAACTGGTAGGAAGGAAAGAGATATTGATTATCCACGTACAATCCCCATACTAGCATGCGGATTTCTTAACCAAAGCGATGCCGCGGGACTCTTTTGAGTTTCACCGTAGTCTGGCAATGAACATGTGGTGATTTTATACTGGATACCTGGTATACTGGTTTTTATTTTTTTTCGGGTTTGAGTTTGGGTTTTCGACACTGATTTTTATTTTATGGATTTGAGTTTGGGTTTTTCGACACTGATTTTTATTTTTAGGATTTAAGTTTGGGTTTTTCGACACTGATTTAGGATTTTTCGGATTTCACAGCAGGGAGGCAGCTGTTTGTTTCTGTAGTTTTTTTTTTTTTTTTTTCTGTGTTTGGAGTAATATAGCACAACAGCAGTACTACTTGTAGTGTTACGACAAGAGGATTTATGTGTTGGATGATTGTGGGCCTATTTGGAGTACGGTATATAGACACTATTATCATGACAGTGTACTGCGACTAGGGAGGCTGTTGGTCTTAACCGTTCGTCATAAGTCGCGCCCATGTCTGATGTATCTGATCGTGGAGACGTGTGAGTTGTGTAAGTGGATATTCCGCCAGGCTGATGTGTCTAATCGTGCGGATACGTGTGATTTGTGTAACTAGAAAAATGCGGCGGGATTAATGATTTCCCAAATGGGTTTTGGTATAAACATCATCTGGATACCTTTATGGGATCCTGGGACGAAGGGATAGCCCCCTCTCGTTCACTTCATCTTTGGTGGTTTCTAATATACACCTGGTTCAACATCTTCTCTCTGGCCTCATGGCAAACTCCCGGGTGTTCACTCACTGCCCCTCCTAACCGAGGCAACCCATTACACGAGGTGATCGATTAGGTTATTCCCCATGAAGGGTATACAACTCGTTAAACTACATAGACCAGTGACGACGTTAATAACAAGTACCGGTAGATACTATTCTGCCTCGTGAAAAACAATACCAGGAAAAACAAACTATGACTGCTTCTCTCGTGATGATAGTGTGCGCGCAGATCATGGGTCTCCGTGCACCGTCTTCCTGCCGATATTCATGGCCGCCTCATCGCCTCGGCCCAATCCACCCGCTCCTTTGCGCGTGCACTCGGTGCCATTCCCTTCCAGTCGATTCCTCCTATATAAATACGTGTCAAATCATAAATTGTGCAAAAACTTCCATACTATGAATGAAATACGTACCAGGTATACAACAGCAGCATTTAGTGGTATTTTTAATAGGCGTACTATGAATACTGCTGTACACTGCTTAATCAGCTACCAGGTATTCAATTAACCAGTCGAACTCACAGCTGTTGGCCTATTTCATCATTTTCATCTTACAGCAGTACAGCAGTAGCAGTATATAATATGAAATCGCTCGGCACCACATTAAGTTTTTTTCTTTAACCCTTTCAGGACCCCAGTCCCGTTTTGGAGACAACTTACTTATTATTTGACCACTTTGTCCCCACATATGGGAGTGCGGTACTAAAAGGGTAGAGCAAAAAAATGTGCTGGTGTTGATGATCAGCAGCAGCTATTTTTGTCCCTTCTTTTTTATTTTTATCTTTCTTTCTTTCCCGTTTGTACCTCTTTGTGTGTCTCTGTTGGCATGTTCCGTTTTGCTTTTTTTGTGTGTTGCTATCTGCTTTTGTTCTTGTTTTTGTTTTTGCTTCGCTTCATCTTCTTTTTTTAGTGGTTTGTCAGCTAGTCTCCTTTATTTAGTGGTTTGTCTGCCAGTCTCCTTTTTGCTTCCCTGGTGTCCTTATAGTGGTGGAATGCGTACCAGGTATGCTTGTTTTTTTGTTTTTGCCTCTGTTTTACTACCGAGGTATTACTTCCACTCCAGAGTTGTTGGAGCCTGTCCTGCGACCATGGACTGCATTATATTGTGGCGATGAGTTAATGTGAGAACAACAACAACGTTGATTTTTTTTTTTTAATGTTCGAATGAAAACAAGGTACAAATATTACGAAAAGTACGAAACAATTGAAAAAAAATACTACAAAGTAGTAGGTATTCGTACTGTAAAGTTGTGTACCCTGGTGCTGTTGCTGTTTTTTTAAAAAACGAATCTTCATACTTCATATTTCCACCCGCAAAATCTGCTACCACGAGGACACGAGGACACTTTGGATACTGGCCACAGCGATATATCAGTCTATTGCTTCAACGATAGATGAGGGGGGGAATCTATCGATGTATATTGTCTGCGACAATAGATTGAGGAAGGTATATGTCGATAGCTATTATTGTCGACGTCAATAGACTGGTGATATTGTCGACCGACAGACATTACCGAACACAATAGATGGATAACCACGTCCATGGATGGCCGTTGCAGGCCACACTAGATTGTACGAGATGTCGATCGATGACCATTGCCGGCCACAATATGTTGTGCAAGAGATCTATCGACGGCCATTATTGCCGACCACAATAGATGATGCGGTATGTATGTCGTATCGATGGCCATTGATGGCCATTGCCGACCACATTAGATTGTGCGTGATGTCTATCGATAGCCATTGCCGGCCACAATAGATTGTACAAGCTATCCATCGGTAGCCATCACGAGGATATTTTGCACTCATCCCGCGATATACGCGAGTGTTACGTTTTTTTTTTTTTTTTGCTTGACCTTAGTTGGGGATGGCTTTCGCGTATTTAATCCTGCCTATCCTATGCCCCCCGCTCAGTGTCGGGGCTGGTCTGAGTAATCGGGCCACTCGTTTGTGGCACAGGACACGTTCCTCGAGTTGTAGGTTGGGTTTTCGGTGTTTCTTGACATCTTCCGTGTTATTTTTTCTGTAGTATTCTGGCTCTCTACCGTGGATCATTTATGTACCGTACAGCCCAGGCTCAACAAATCGGACCGCCCTTGCGAAGCCCAGCGATCTATAGTTAAATAGTAGCGGGCACGGCGCACTACGCCCACCTATTCGCTGCGTCACAGAAAAAGGCGGGGAGAGGTCACCTACTTCCCGCTTCTTTGCTGTACAGAGACACCAGTTTACACACATGTACGAATAAAGTGCAGTGTTGTAACCCTTTCATCTGGAACGAATCGTTTTGTTGTTTCTTATTTCGTGCCAGGTACGTACGTAAGTACGTCGAAGCCCCCTACAAGTACAGCAGTACCGGCGAGTCGTTGTATAGTATAAGTACTTCCCTCTTCTGCTATTAATACTGCGAGTACGAAGGGAGAAATGGACTACGCGTCGGCGATCTCGATCGATCTTCCGCCAGGTGAGTTAACGTGGTTCACGGGATCATCGAACAAGCAGCAGCAGGGTAGTGGCGGCCAGTTTGCTGGCATGGGATAGTAATGCTGAGACTCACGAAACCTCGACGTTTGCATCATTGCGGTGTTCATTCACTTTGTCTGGCGCCTTTACAAGTACCTGGTAGCAAACAATTCAGAGGGGTGGGATTTCTGTACGAAATAAGAAAAACATACTCGAATACGTAGTGTTGCTGTATGTACCAGGTACGTACTGTTAGTAGTATACACACTATATTGTATGTGTCGCCCCTGTGGTTCAGTGTGACCCTCGAATGCTGCTTTTGTTACTGCTGTAAGAGTTGGTCCCGTGAGTACAAGAACCTCTGTCGTTCTGAAAAATATAAACAAAGAATCGAACGCTGAGACGTTGTTTCCTGTGTGGTTCAGATTTTGAGCTTCATATTTTGACCCGATCGCATTTTCAGCTGTGAACTTTCGCAACTCGAAACAAAGCTTCCACAGCGGAGTATCGGATTTACTGTGCGTGCAAAGAGTCGAGCAAACAACGAGATCAACTGCTGTTGTTGTGGTCTGGCGCCGAGAAGAGACGCGTTGGGTGCGCCGCCCAGCGCAAAGGACCCAAGCGTCCGAACCAACTCTGAATGCCTTTGGTCTGGCGGCGAAGCGGTGTTCCTCATTACTTGGTGAATGAGTGCAATCTTCCATTAGAAATCCATTCAACATCCGTTTGACTTACAAAGAAAGTCAAAAGGGAACGGAAGTTGATAGAAGTAGTTAGAAGTGGATTGGAAGTGGATGGAAACTTCCATGCACTTCCATGGAAGTTTCCACTTTGGAAGCTAGTCGAAGCTGGTGGAAGCTTCCAAAGTGTTCGCCAAGTGGAAGCTTCCACGGCCATGCCCGGTGGAAGCTTGGGCGAGCTTCCACTAAGCTTCCATACGCCCCGATGTAGTTCCACCTACTCACACAAACACGGGTGGTGCGAGACCGCGGAAACCTCAGCCGCCATACAATTAGCACGGGATGCGAGGGAGGATGCCCGACGAGTCATGCGCATCAAGAAGAACACACCATCGTGGAAGACGCTAAGGACGGCGTGCGCGAACCTGCGAAGTGCAATTGATGCAGCGTCGCTTGCCTACCTCGAAAGGTACCTTGTTGAAATGGAGATAATCCTCGCCGACAACGATCAGCGGGGTTTCTGCAAGCACTTGAAGAGCACGGTGGGGTTGGACGGTCGAAAGGCGAGAAGCGAACAGTTCATCCGGGACGAGGATGGCACGCTACCAAGGGACAATGTGCGCATTCTTAAACGGTGGGCGAGGTTTTTTGGCACCCTCCTGACCACGACATATTCTAAGCTTGACCTAACCATCAGCGCCCTATTTCCACAACGGCCGTTGGCAGCATTGCTTGGAGATGAACCGACCATGGATGACATGCCGGCGGTAATTCGGGGTATGCCAAACTGGAAAGCGGTAGGACCAGACTCCCTTCCGGCCGAGATACTGAAAATCGACCTCCCCGAATTCATCCGGTACTTTCATAACTTACTTGTCAACGTGTGGAGAACATGTGACGTCCCCCAGCAATGGAAAGATGCGACGATGAAAGTCCTTAATACAAAGAACGATTGCAGCAACTACCGAGGGATTTCGCTTGTAGCCCATTCAGGCAGAGTTTTGCTGAAAATGGTCGCGTCCCGCCTGAGTAACTACTGCGAGGCCGAAGGGATCCTCCCCGATTAACAGTGCTGCTTTTTCCCAGCACGATCAATGGTCGGCATGCTGTTCATCGTCGTGCGCCGACTGCAAGATTTTGGACGAGCTAGAAAAATCCTCCTGTACATGTGCTTCATCGACCTGCACAAAGCATATGACTCCATCGACCGTGAGTTGCTGTGGGTGGTACTCGCACGCTCCGGCGTACCAGAGAAGATGCTATCCGTTATCCGCCAGTTCCACGAACGCAGGCGAGCCCGCGTGCGTACGGATAACGGCGAACACTCGGAATGGTTCGACGTCACTCACGGGCTGCGGCAAGGATGTGTCTTGTTACCACTTCTGTTCATTGACTTTTTCGCTGCTGTGACACACGCCTTGCTGGTACGCTTCAGTGAAGACCCAGATATTTTGAGGGACTTGGTTCACTTCGAGGAGGACCTCGGCGAGGACAGGGTGAAGGTAGACCCACTAACTTGCGTACGGAGGGCAGTGTGGGGTATGCTGTGCGCGGACGATGCAGGCATTGTGTCTAATTCGGCGGAAAGCCTTGCGAAGTGATGACCGTCATTGTGACCGTTTTCGAAGCAGCAGGCCTGACCTTATCCGAAAAAAACGGTGGCCATGCTGCTGCGAACACCGAATCAGGCACCCCAGATCTCACCGCTCGTCATCGAGGCAGCCGGACAGAGATATTGACAGACGATTCAGGTTTTTGTACATGGGCGGTCTTGTCGTCGCA
Source organism: Nereocystis luetkeana (assembly GCA_031213475.1). Lineage (NCBI taxonomy): Eukaryota > Phaeophyceae > Laminariales > Laminariaceae > Nereocystis > Nereocystis luetkeana. Next base: position 9,154,308 of record JARUPZ010000007.1, read on the forward strand.
AGTGCTGACATTATGCCAGAGATCACACGACGGATCCGACTCGTATGGGCATGCTACAATCGGTTCAAACGGGAGCTGCTGTGTGATGTGGAGGATGCCGCGTTCACTCTAAAAGTGCGCATGCTAAAGGCCGATTTGATGGAGGCCCTGCTGTACGGGTGCGTAACGTGGACTCTTCGTCAGGAGCACTTCGCTGAGCTCCGAACGGCACACCACAAACTCCTCCTACGGAGCATTGGCTTCCAGTGCCGACAACGCACTGACCACGTCATGTCGCCCGCCAAGGCCCTCAAAAAGGCACAACGCGAGAGCGTTGAGACCAACATCCGCAAACGACGCCTCCTCTTTGCGGGGGCCGTACAGCGGACGACCAATGAACGGCTGCCCCGCCGGGTGATGTCTGGGACAATGGCTGGCGGGGAGAACCCTGGACCAGGTCGACCGGAAAATAACTGGGCCCAATGTCTAGCAGACGACCTCAGGGTTCTTCAAGCCACCGAGGGGTCCACGGAAAGCTCCCCTCTGCTGTTAGGAGTAGAGACGGTGTTATGGCCGAGGGCGGCTAAGAAGAGCGGGAAGTGCTACCGGAGGGCCACCGAAGCGGCGGACTGTTTCATGGCGAGGTAGTACAGGGACGAGGCACGGAGGAGCCGGCTACGCCACGCAGCTGAGGACGCCAAGAACGGCGACAAGAGGAGGGGGAGAGGGGGGAGGGGCAGCCGTACTGATACAGCTGTCGACGAATGTATAAACGAAATGATAGATCGGGTGGCTAGGTATCGGTTCTACTATTAGTAGCTCTTACATATTTGTGTCTGTATCTCCCTCTCCTTCGTGTTGCTTTGTCCGTGCAGCAGATATCTGTCCTTCTTGAGTACGTAGATGCTTTCCGTCTGGCAGCCTTTCTAAACTCCTTGCGTCATTTGTATTCTGCTTAATTTCAGACTTTCTTGTTTTGTTTTATTGTCTATTTGTTTTTCTTTTCTGGTCTTGCTTGTGTTGTTGAGTTCTCGTACCCAGTACGCTGGCATTTCACTTGCTTGACACTTGAATTTGCGATTATTTTTTATTTGTTTTTGTCTTCCTCTGCCTCACAGTCTGTGACCACAGAATCAGTATATTTCAAGGATAAGGAATCAGGACGGACACTGGGTGTACTGATGAAGCTGGGTAAAAAGCACGATTTGATGTGAAGACAACAAGAACAACACCAACAGCTTCCATCCACTTCCACCTACTTCCACCTAGCTTTCATTCAACTTCCAAAAGTTCCATCTGACATTACGGAAAATCCCATGTGCGCCCGTAATCGTTTGAAACAAAACAAGGCCCTGCTTGGCTCTCCTGATCCCACCCGGTCCTGATCCCACCGGGATGTGATCCCATTTGGGACGCTGCTCCCACCCACAAGGTGCACACATATATTTAGCCTTCCGCGCGAGCCGCCCGAAACCGTGAGCGCGAAGCTCGAACCGTAGACGGGCAGAAATCGTCTAAACGTTAAAAATAATCGGATGAAAAAAACGTCGCAACCCGGGAATTGAACCCGACATCTAAACCACGGTGCTGGGCACCATAGACCACGGAGCTATATCACCTTCCACCGTTCGTTTAATTAAGGATATACCACTGAGCTACTTAGTCAGCTGCTCAGTCAGCGCTGACTGAGCAACTCAGTAGCCTATCTTTTATAAAACGAGCATCCACCTCCCACCACCCCCCATCACCTCCACGTTATTTGTAGGCTATTTATAGTCGTAGTACGTGTACGTACAAGCATATACAGAGCGTAGGAATATTCCTGGAAAATAATCTTATTTTACACAAGAGTATTGAACCGCTGTGACCTCTGATCTATGATCTCTCTGTGCTAATGCTACCAACGATCAATAAGATACTGTTTACAGTGAAACGAAGCTCTCTATGTTGCTTTGACGTGTGATGTGATTTTGCTGCGACGTTTTCGGAGATCACTGGGTCGGGCGTAAATACAAGTTACTCATCATGTTCGAAAGGGGTCTAAATATGTTCCGACAGTCACAATGAAAACCTCGCATTCGCTGGTAACGTCATCAGGGATCTGTGACATGCCAGCTTGCGTCACCATGAGGGGAACACCCCACTCCCCGAAGGGGAGCCTTGCATTAATGCTTATTTTTGCGATTTTTTCGTACTTGCACGAACATATATATATGCCGGCGTCCCCGGTGGCTTGGTAGGTGGTCCGCGTGCCTATCAATACCAATTTCGTGGGTTCAAGTCTCACCTTTTGTGCATGCTCGTGACTTTTTCTTGCAAAAAAAAAAGAAATTGATCAGCGGAAAGCGCGAGAGCGAGAGTTAGCTACATCATTCGATGAACATCGACGAGCAGTGGTGGGAATGCTGAACCCTATGCGCGACAAAAAATAAAGACACGTACCGGGGGGTAGAAGGGTGGACACCTGTAACCACGGCTTGTCCAGAAGCTCGTTGAGGGTAAAACCTCCCACGAGGAAGGCTGGAAAGTAGAAGTGAATCATGATGATGATGTCATCTCTTCGTACGAGCACCTTTCGATAAAACACGACGCAGTCGACACAGCAATCCCGGCCGGACACATTGGTCGCAGTCTGGGCGTGATCCGTGCACTCTGGAGAGCGTGGCAAGTCTTCACGATTTACTTTCGGCGGGAGCGGATAAAACGATATCCCTGGTTTCAGTAGGAGGCGCCTTGTTTTGTACGTACGTACCGGTGAAATATCGCCATTTTATCGCCCTTTCATGAATATCGTACGGACGTACCAGTACCTTTTGTTTACGCCTGAACATAACTCAGCCAACAGGCAATAATACAGCAGCAGAGCAGAGAGCAAGCTCACCCCTAGCTGCCTTCAACACTACAACCCTGCCGTCCAGCAGCAGTAGCAGCGGGCAGCCACGTGCGAGTGTGGCAGGTTCATATTTACGTAGGTCTCCGCTGTGCTGTTGTGGCTAATAATATTAATAGTTGGTTTATCTGAGCCTGAGATCGATCACCCCGCAACAACACACCACCTCTCTTTCTCACGCTGTGCGCGATCGTGTGGTTGTACAACGTGTTGACGCTGTTGCACAAAGCAGTGCGACTCCGGCAACATACATCAACACGAGCAGCGCAGAGAGCGTGCTAACGCCTAGCTAACTACAGCATCAAAAGCAGGCAGCACCATGCACGTGTGCTAGACCCGCGCTGTACGGTGGATGGTTGCTCTATATCGGAGCCTGTGCGATAAATCAAATGACGCCATTGCTCTGCTGCTGCTTTTTATTGCTGTGTGTTTTTGACGGCACAAATCGATTTCTACTGCTGCTTCTGCTGCTGCTTCTGCTGTGTATTTCTTCTGGTTGCTATAGATAGATAGCAGCAGAGTAACAGCAACAGTGAAGCAGTAGTGTAATGCTCGCAACAGCGGAGAGACCAGCAGCAGTAGTAAGTACCTACGAGTATATATTGCTCGATGCTGTTGCCATGTTGGCCGTTACGAACCAGGCACACCGATAATTGCTCGGGTCGATCTTAACGAGGGCTGTGTGTGTGTGTGTTTTTTTTCGGTATTTTCCCGAAATTTCGGTATTTCTTGGTTTTTTACTATGATGGGAAACTACCGAAAATTTCGGGAAATTACTGAAAAAAACTGAAAAACACTCCGACCCTAGTCCGCAGTCATTTTTAGCATTATATATATTTGCACCCAATAATTGAAACCGATCCCTCCCTCCCATGTACCTGTATATATGGCATGTTTGTTGTTGTTGTTCTCACATTAACTCTCTGACGAAGGAGTCCGTGGTCACACAAAGGTGCTGGAGCCCTAGGAAGATCCGAAAAACAAAAAAATCGAAAATTCGGCTGCCTCAAAATACACGAGACGGAAAAAGCGCACACAAGATAAAACCAATGTGCAAAACTGAACTAACATGGCCGCGGGTATATCCTCTCAACTATAATATAGAAGAGTACCCCCGTTCCCACCACTAACCAACTCGTGGCTGCTGACTACAGCGGATGCTGTCTGAAGTGCTGCCTGCACCGTACGAAACGCACGGTAGTCGTGAAAACGAAAGAGGAACACACCTGCCTGCTATCTGGGGTGCTGTCAGAGTGAAGACTCGCGGATATGCAGTCAAAGAAGGAGCAATCGAACCTTACTACCACACGAATATCAACGATCGCCATAATCTCTTCCTGGACTGTCTGACACAAAAAAGTGCAGCACAGTTATGATACCACGTCCCTGATAATTGCGTAGGTTATTCCCCATGAAGGGTATACAACTCGTTAAACTACAAAGATCAGCAGTGACGACGTTTATAACAAGTACCGGTAGATACTATTCTGCCTCGTGAAAAACAATACCAGGAAAAAACAAACTATGACTGCTTCTCTCGTGATGATAGTGTGCGCGCAGATCATGGGTCTCCATGCACCGTCTTCCTGCCGCTCTTCATGGCCGCATCATCGCCTTTGCCCAATCCACCCGCTCCTTTGCGCGTGCACTCGTTGCCATTCCCTTCCAGTCGTTTCCCTTTCTCCGTCATCCTGAAAAACAAAATGCTCCTCGCACTTGCGGTTCTGATCTGGAAAATAAAAATTCTCGCGCAGGGCGAGGTCAATCCGTCTCTTCCCCGCACGTCGACGCTCAGTCTCCCTCCTCCCTCGTCGTCGAATCCAGCCTCCTACCGGCGCAATAGACTGTGCCGTAGTGTGGCCTGTTGTGGCGCCTGCCTCCGCGCACGGACACCCCGATTGAGCATTGCTGCTCTGCCGCAGCTGCCTAAAAAAGACGCGCGAATCGTAGGTGTCCGTGCCTGACGCACCACGTACGACCCAACTCTACTGCCGCCTGAGCCTCGCGGCCACAGGCAGCAGCAAGAAGGTATCACTCCTTGAGGGTGAGTCCGGCCTTACACCCGCCAGAAAGACCTACCCCACTCGCTATTAGCCGGATAGGGCATGTATGTTCGCACAATCATCGCACGAAGCACCGACTGTTGTTTGCCCTTTTGCGGCTGTTGTGCACTAACGGGCTCCCCCTACAGAGAGCAGTATCAGTGTGATTATTACAGTCAAACGAAAGGGGAGCAGTACACGCCCCTGTTGTTGAGTGTAGCCTTATCTTGCAATGCCGTCATATATACTAGTAATTGGTGGTAATGAGGCGTGACCTCGGTAATACCTGCAGTTACTGTAGTCATATCTGCGATGCATCATGCTGGGCGCATACGGATTATTTCGTATCGTGCTGAACGAACGTGAACACGAAGGAATATCTACCACGTACGACTACTGTACTACTGTACGCCGTCGTGGGTGCATCTCAATAATTTTCGTAAATGTTCTTGGCCTCTCCTGGCTCTTGATATGAAGAAGTACTGGATTTGGGAGGAATTGGTCGTGTGTATCCTGGTTTCCATCTCGAAATCCGGCATAATGATTTGAAGACGAAATCGGCACGGACACTGCTGCGGTGCTGGATGTCGACGGGTAGAAAGAGTCAAGAACACACAACACTCGACATGTTTTGTCCAGCAGAGTGTTTTCTGGTTGAAATTCACCACAATAAAAATCTGCATCTCACATGTTTTGTCCAACGGAAAGAGCTTCTTTTTCGCAACAACAGGTGTCACCACAACTTTACTTGGACTGATGTACGACATCTACAGCAGCAGTGCGCCTCCCGCACCATAACAGCAGCAGCAGCAGCACCAGTAGCAGTAGGTCACACGAGGCCAGGGTCAGCGTCGCCGTACGCTCGGCTTGTCGGTCTAACCCTTGCACCCTTTGTACGCGTACATATACACACACGTACTACTGTAGTACGTACCCTGCACTCGTTTTTTTTAATGTTTCCTGCTTCCCACCTCGAAAGTCGGCATAATATTTTCGAGACGACAACACGAACATGGCATATGCCCAAAAGAGCTTCTCGTAGCAGGTGCCACAACTACTGCTGCTGTGCAACATCTACATCAGAGCTTCTCCAGCAGCAAAACAGCAGCAACAGTAGCAGTAGGATCCACGAGGCCAGGGTCAGCGTCGCAGTACGCTCGGCTTCTGCCCTTTGTACACCGTACTCGATGTTGTGTGTGTGGTTCCTGATTCCACCCTCATAATTTGAAGACGAAATATCCACAACCTCTGATACGACATACATGTATCCAACAGAGGTTATCGTAGCAGGTGCCACCACTACTACTGACTGCTGTACAACTACAGCAGATCTTCTCCTGTTTCTCCGTCCCCTCGTCAGTAGGAGGGTAGCCCTGACAATATCACTTGCAGCACATGGCCCGAACGTTGCTGTGGACAGACAGGCGAAGTCTGCCTTTGACTACTCGTAGTTGGGTTTCGTTAGTTATTACCAGGTACGTAGGTAGAAGAAAGAGCTAAAAAAACAAAGCCGTCTGCCTGCTGTGGACAGGCCCAGTCTGCCTGCTGTTGCGTGCTGCGGACAGGCTCAATCTTCCTGCTGTGGATAGGCCCAGTCTGCCTGCTGTGGACAGGCCCAGTCTGCCTGCTGTGGACAAGCATAGTCTGCCTGCTGTGGGCAGGCACAGTGTGCATGCTGTGGACAGGCGCAGTCTGCCTGCTGTTGGCACAGGGACAAAAACCGTTATGATTTTGTATTTTGAACACGGCCCAGCACAGACGTGCCTACACACGTTGCCGCACCTAGCTCGACGAACTGTGAACGATTTTCCACCCCACCAGGACGAGAAAGTGTCTTGCGTGTGTGTGCGTGCACAGAGCCCGCCGGGACTGGATTTGGTGGCGTGTGCGTCGAGCGCGGTGGTGAAAGGTGGACCAAAAAAATGTTGAATCCACACACCAACTGACACACACACACATACAGAAAAAATCAAAACAGGCACCCTACCCTCGTACCCGAGCCGTTATGAAGAGGCTTTTTTTTCCTTGGTTAACCCTTTTAGAACCGCAGTCCCGTTTTGGGGACAAACCAGTCAAATTTTAAGTAGTTTGTCCCCAAAACGGGACTGGGGTTCTAAAGGGGTTAAAAACCAAGTAAAAAAAGGCTCGCTCCGCTCGCTCGCCTGCTGTGGACAGGCCCAGTCTGCCTGCTGTTGCGTGCTGCGGACAGGCTCAATATTCCTGCTGTGGATAGGCCCAGTCTGCCTGCTGTGGACAAGCATAGTCTGCCTGCTGTGGGCAGGCACAGTGTGCATGCTGTGGGCAGGCGCAGTCTGCCTGCTGTTGGCACAGGGACAAAAACCGTTATGATTTTGTATTTTGAACACGGCCCAGCACAGACGTGCCTACACACGTTGCCGCACCTAGCTCGACGAACTGTGAACGATTTTCCACCCCACCAGGACGAGAAAGTGTCTTGCGTGTGTGTGCGTGCACAGAGCCCGCCGGGACTGGATTTGGTGGCGTGTGCGTCGAGCGCGGTGGTGAAAGGTGGACCAAAAAAATGTTGAATCCACACACCAACTGACGCACACACACATACATACAGAAAAAATCAAAACCGGCACCCTACCCTCGTACCCGAGCCGTTATGAAGAGGCTTTTTTTTCCTTGGTTAAAAACCAAGTAAAAAAAGGCTCGCTCCGCTCGCTCGCCTCATTATTATGATATGATGATAACACGTGCAAATACACCCTACCCTCGTACCCGAGCCGTTATGAAGAGGCTTTTTTTTCCTTGGTTAAAAACCAAGTAAAAAAAGGCTCGCTTCGCTCGCTCGCCTCATTATTATGATATGATGATAATACGTGCAAATATGATACATGTCATGCACGTCGTACGTGAGCTGCGGTAAGAGGCTCTGCAAAATTAGTTTTTTCGAAGGCGTAAAAAAAAGACATGACATATGTGTGACAGTATACGCAGCTCTCTCGTAGCGAAGGTGTCTGATCCTGGTCAATGATATTTTTGAGTATCGTGATTCGATGTTGACGTCCGGTCCTTTTTGTTGCTTTGCGAAGTCAATTTCGACCTCTACACTGAAAATCAAGTCCGTTTCGATCCCCTACAAACAAACCAAGTCATTCCCGGCCCGCACACGAAACCCAAGTCAATTCCAATTCCGCCCACTCACACAAAAAAAAGTACATTTCATCCACCAGCACAAGAAACAGATGATCGATCTCCACACTGAAAGCTAAGCCATTTCCGGCCGAACACAAAAACCAAGTCAATTTCGACCATCTGCACCAAAACCAAGTCCTTTTCGATCCTCCACACGAGAACGAAGTCATTTTCGGCCCGCACACAAATAACAAGCCAATTTCGACCGCCTGTACAAAATCCAAGTCAATTTTGATCCCTCACACAATAATTAAACCATTTTCGGTACGCACACAAAAAACAAGTCGATTTCAAAGTGAACCGATCCCCACACTAAAACCGCGTCATTTTCGGTTAAACACTAAAATCAAGAGTAGGTTTAGCAGGTTGGGAGAAGTGACCTTTAGGGATGTTTTTTACTTGAAAATTGTGTAGCGTGGTCTGCACTTCGGAATCGTCGTCCGCAACTTAACTGAGAAATTTTCTGGTTCGATGCAAACTCGGCGCAGCCGCGTTTATGGCGAGTTTTGGCCCGTTTTGGCTGCGGTTTGGGGTCAGGGTTAGGGTTAGGGTTAGGGTTAGAGTCAGGGGTGGGGTTGGGTCTTCGCTCGTATCTTGATCCCAACAGGAACCAAAACACCCGAACAGCCTACCAAAAAAGTGGTGGATCAATCCCTGCACTAAAGCCACGACATTTTCGGCCGAACACTAAAATCAAGCAAGTTTTGACCATCCTCTCAAAAACCAAGTCCCTTTTGATCCCCTAGATAAAAACCAAATCAATACGGTCGACGCACGAGAACCAAGCCAATTTTGACTACCCACTCAAAAACCAAGTCAATTTTGGCCCCCAAAACAAAAAGCAAGTCATTTTCAGCCCGCACACAAGAAACGGAGTCAATTTCAACCATCCATACAAAAGGCAAGTATATCGATTCCCACACTAGAACCAAGTAAACTTTGACCCCATGCTAGAAATAATTTAATTTCCGGCCCTCACCCACAACAATGTCAATTTCGATCACCTTGTACTGAAAGCAAGTAAATTTTGACGCCAACACAAAAATCAAGTAGATTTCTCACGTGTGGTGAGGGTTCGAGCCCCTCCATCGTTGCATCCTCTTCTATTTCTGCAAATATTTTCCACTGTGTCATCTGCGTCACGTGTGTGCGGTGTGTGCCGTGTGTCAGGCGTGTGAGTGCAGTGTGTCACGCATGGAATATCTTCAAACATTTTTTTATCGGTAGTCCTCGGTTAAGGCCTTCTTCACCACAAGCGCCACAACAAGACATGCATAAAACATACTGACACAACATGACAATAGCGTTTAGCTGGGTCAATTCATAACAACGACTACCAGGTATTAATAAATCAATTGTAACGGTTCCATACCATTTCCAAGTATCTGTTGTCCCCAAATATGCAGGTGCGTGGAATTCTAAAAGCATCCGCATGTAAAATGCAGGCCTTTCATACCGTCGTAATGTGGTATCGTACGCTATGGGATATGCGTGGTTTACAACCAGGGATATATCAACATGCTCTATGGTTTTGATATCGCCCTTGCGCCACTCCATTAGACACCTCCCGAATGGGAACCTTGTTAAGACTACCAATGCTCGTATCAATCGTATATCACGGCACACTACTTACTACTGTACTATTACGGGGGGCCATAGTTAACAGGACCAAATATTTTAGTAAAAATCGTTAAACGTATAGGTTTTTATGTATACCATAGGTCCTGTTAACTCTGCCCCCCCCGTAATACCAGCCGTGGCATATTTCAGTGTTTCTTGCTTGTTTTCGTATATTCTATTGATTGTAGAACTGTCTATCATTGAGGGGGCCCGTAGAGTACTAGTAGAGCGTCCACGGCTCCGCCCATGGCACTTACTTGTAGCCCTGCGTTGCCCATTCATTGCTGTGGTATATTTGGAGTTCAATGTGAGTGTTGGCGCGTTCAACGAGATTTAGCACAATAATTCTCCGCTGTAATGTTTCCTGAACGACGGGGCTCCTTAACCAAACTCGTCGGAATGCCAATCTTGATTCGAAAAATGACGTTTTTGTTTACTCGGGCCATGGGGTTACCCATCGGGATGCAATTTGATTTTTGGTCAAGTGAGTTTTGGGTAAGTTATGGAGTTCCTCAACCCTTTTAGAACGGCAGACTCATTTTGAGGATAACCCACTCAAATTTTATTAGTTTGTCCCCAAATCTGCGGTTCTGAAAGGGTCAAGTGAGGAACCTAAAAAAAAATAGGGTGAAGCTCTACCGTAGAACGCCTCTGTTGTGGAGTACCATATATACAGTAGTTCATACCAGTACAGTGTGTGTGATGTGAGCATGAAGTAGCAACAATATAGACGCCCGATACTTTATAGCCACACAGACGACAAACGAAAGCACACAGACTACGTTGCTACCGTATTCAGAACGCATCCTGTCGGTTTGCCGTCGGGAACACAGCATCATCTGACATAGCTCGTAGAACACAACTGGACACATGAGCAGTTGTTCGAGTAACAGTATATTTAGGACGTAAGATTAATTATTACGGTCTATATGCGGTGAGACCACGTGGGAACTTGAAACAGTTCTTACGGTGTCATAAGCGGTAGAACCCCGAGAACCGGTTCGCGTTCACTCGACCGAGGGCATTTTGGTACAGTTTGTCGCCTGTATTCTATGCAGGTCTACGGCGTATCGCATTTGTAACGCAGTGGAGATCTTGAGTTCTGTGATCGATCGACCGTACATCATACACTCTCTCTCACTCTCTCTTCCCCCCCCCCCTTGTCTTCTCTTCGAGACCGTCGACAATCAACAACATGGCGTCGGAGCGTCATATGCTTCAACAGCTCTGCGGAACCAAAGCGCGTGCTTCCAGTCGGGTAAAATTGACGTGCTTGCCCCTGTTGATCACTTCTGCCTGACGCAACTCAACAGTCGCTAGCCACAAAACAGTACATCCCAGATAGGTTACGAGCCTCGGCTGCACTGCTGCTGCTGGCTACAGCGCTGCTGTCTCGGGTGCTGTGTCCAAAGTCACCATTTCCGGACGCTACTATATACATAAGTAAAGTTGCACCGTCTGAAGTGCTGCTGGTATCTACTGAGAAGCGGAAGCCAGAAACAATAAGAAGCGGCCTAAAGTGCTGCCCATCCGTATGGCTTCCCGCACACGCAGGGAACAAACATGGGAAACAAGCAAACACGACTACCGCACGCGGCGAACCAACACCTCCCACCCTTGATTTCCCAAGTGGAAACGAGCCTCACTCCTCACTCAACACCAACCAGATCTGGCCGTCGTCCCCTCTCAGCGACAAGGCAATCACGATACCCCATGTGCATCCAACTAATTCCAGGCAGAAACGCAAAAACTGCCGCAAATCGGATCCAAACAAAGGACCAAACAAACCAAAATGTACCAAACAAACACCAGCCATATATTGTAGTCATCTTCAGCTATGTTGAACCGAAGCTATGAGCGCGATGGATGCCCTGAGGTGTGTTACGATAGGGGTGTCACTTGTAACCATAAACAGCGAATATTTTCAACTGGTGGAGCTTCTCAACCAAAGAACAAACGTGGTAATATCAGGTTGGGACACCTTGTATCCCTTGCCAGGCTTTCCTATTGAGTAGGTATTAGTTGGTACTCACGTGTGTGGATTGCTTAAAAATAGAATAATAGTGGCTTTAATTCTTTCGAGCACGCAGGAAGACTGAGAGGGTTTTTTTGCCTCGCTGGAAACCCCTGGTTTTCCACCTAAGATACTCCTCCCAAGTACTACAAATACGATCCCAACTACCCTGTACCGGTATCCAGGTAATTGCCGATCCTTCTGCTTCATTCGAGGCAATACCAGAAATAAAACACCCAACATCGTGTGTTTTTACATGAGTGTTCGTTGTTGACCGATGCCATGATATTGCTCGTTGGGCATTGGTATTTTAATATGGCCAGTTTTCGGGTGAGACATACGAGTAAGAGCTCCTCGTGGGAAGAGCCTCAGACAATTGCTCCCCTTCCACCATAGCGTGCGTCCTCGACACGAACCTCCCTCCCGGAACTTTGTTTTTCAAAACCTGCACCTAAGTGTTTTAAAAGGTGAGCTCTTTTTAACGTACGAGAAGCATGGACTGTATTGTTGACCGACTTCTGTTTGACGTAAATTGGATCGCTTAGATTACTCAGTTGTAGGGTATTATTGGTCGCTTGCCTCGCCCTGGTGGTTTATCAACAAAATACGTGGGGGACACAAAATATTATCTTCCTGAGGGATAATAATGCTTCCATGAAAGAAAACAACAACTATAGCGCACACTGAAAAGGGCAAATAGATCCCGTACCGACCACGCGATATTGTACGCAGACGCGGCTGTCAAGACAGAACATATGCGGAATAGTCCAGACGACGGCCACGAACACGGATAATCTTCACTGGGTTTTGCAACTGGCGGTGGACGGTAGGGCGGCTATTGCCGAAGGGCGTGATGTGCGAGCTATACCGCACACTATACCAAGGACACACGGGTCTTACCCGGGACACAAAACAAATGTAAACTGGGACGGGTCGGATGGGTATACACGTATTTCTTGGGTGATTGCAAGGGGGCCGGGAGCGGGGTTGGCCGACCCGGAGATAAAATAGGAGCCGATAGTGCGCCGATGCTGGGGCAAGCGTCGAGGCACTCACGCTCGCGGACACGGCGGGTATTGGATGAGACTATCACACCCAAAACAACGACGCGCTAAAGCGGCAGCCTAGCAGGGCGTGTGGCACCGATTGCACACGGTAGGACACCAACAGGGGGTGAACAACCAAGAGACGTCTGGAATTTGATAGGATCATGGTTAGAGTAGAAAATCCGGGTTGTAGAAGTACGGCCCGCGGCTCCACCAATGTACATACAAATTTGCACTTCCTTCGCATTTACCGATCCCCGCTCCATTATTTTGATCCCATTCGTCTGCGCTTGATGCCCCCCTTTCTTACCAAGTTGGTATGCTCACCCCGTCTGACTAAACTTGCCCCCCTTGCCATGTTCCAGCTGTTTTCAAATCGTTTTCGTGGCCTGCATGGATATCCTGTTGGGTAGAGATACACCAAAAGCGTTTCGGGTATACGCACGGTGATGCTAGTGAAACCTTCCTTGCTAGAGACAAAGCGACAGCGATACTCGTGACGTCTCCGTACCGACGACTCGACGGCAGCGCGGTCTTGTTGGTACTGATGTAAATGATAGTCTACAGGCGCACAGAAGGGGAAGGAACGAAGCTGTGATACGTAGGCGACGTATATCTACCATACAGCAACCCCTCCTACTTCAAAACGCCTTCTGAGCGGTAGATCGTTCCTCTAAACCTCCTGTACTCGCCATCACGGGTTGATTTAAACGAAGAAACCTCTACGTAATGAAGCATGCATTAGACCAACGAGGGTGGGTCGCCATTCTTACTGTATACGGTACCGGTTTATTGCGTCTTTCGAGGTCGCCTAGGGCAACACACTAGATAGGGAATACAGACTCTTTTGTTGTTTTGAGGACATACATGTAGGCGAGGGAGGTGATATAACGAATTCATGAAACTACTTTACGGGACGAAACGTGTATCTAATTCCTCTCCAACGCGCCTCCTATTTTGACGTACAGGATGGGAGGCTAAAGTCGTGAATGGCAAACCGCTGTACATCAACCACAACGCACAGGTAATCCGAAAGAGATCGCTGTTTTCGCGTAATCATTTTCCCACTGGGGAAAATTCTCTAGGGCACGATAGTCGCCCCTCTCTGCTTCAAATCGAACGCTTCGACACCAGTCGCATCGATGCTAGACGAATTCAGCGGCAGAACTCGTTAGTGTGGTTGCTAATTGCTGCCGTAGTGGGTGCGCCAGGAATTGGAAACATCGCATGGATAGGGCCCACGCCCCGACGCGGGGTTTGACCGCAATAATGGTGCTACCGGTGCCCAGGTTTTCGCGACCACCCTGCTGGAGTTTCGTCTTCAGTGACGCGAAGAACATAAGAAGAACCACGAAATCGAAGCAGTTTGTCAAAGTTCGTCGCCAATAGTCGGTTCCGCCTTCGGCGATGGTTTCACTATATCAGTCCGAGCGGAAAGGTAAGGACCAGTTGGCCTTTTTATTTTCTGGTATATCCGATGGGCATTATATTTCAGTTCAGATGGGTGGCGTATAACGGTATGTAGCGCGGCCGTATCCCACTGGTGATGGGGGCGGCCCGGTAAGAATCCTTGATCGTTAGAGGTCGCCTACCAAGGAACCACGCCGGGGTTTGTTGTATTTTGGGTAGTCCGAGCGTCGGCCACAAGTTACAGATACGACTGGTCAAACTCTGGTCCTGCGCAATGCGTCACGTCTGTGCATGCCCTGTCGCATGGCATCTAGCTCGTCTCCTGGCCCGTTCAAGGGTACGAGATCGAACCCAAACGAAACGAGCAACGGCACAAACCTCTCGCATCCACCACACAGCGGCGCCCCTTCGACCTCTCGCGCAACGCATTTCGCGACACGAGCTAGCAAGCGCAATGATATGAACCTCTGCTCAATTCGTGTCGTACCCCGATTGGCCGAACCGACCGCCGACGATTCCGAAACAACAACAAATGAAGACCTCCCAGTGGGAAGATCCGGTGACAGGGCTTAGACCAGGCGCGCGTGTGGAAGCGCCCCACGGGACTGATTATCCGCTTCTGCCCCCGAAAAATGAACCGCGGTCCGAATCGTACGAGAGCAACTCGGAGCACGCCTCATCAATTCACCTAGGCAGCGCAAGCGGTAGGCCGGAGAAGCCAAGCATAATCGAAGCGGCCACGGAGTCTCGCCCCGCAGGTGATGGACGTTCAGCGGCAGTGTAGCACTTGAGAGGGGGGGGTGAGGGTAGGAGGAGCCTGGAGGCGTACTAGAGTTTCACCCTTGTTGCTTTGTGCGCCGACGAGGAATAATTTTAGTTGTTTTCGCAAGTCACGGCTAACGGTGTGGAGGTGGTTGATGTGCTGGGTTGGAGCTTAACGATATATTTGGACCAACGAATCTGAAGCAACTGATAAACGGGGAAATGGGCACGGTAAACATCCAGGGCATTGACAGGTAGAAAACGTGGGATAGGGTCAGGACGGGCATGGGTTGTTGGACAGGCTTCGCACAACTTGATGTGCTCCTCGATCATACTCAACAGACCATACCGGTTGCGGTTGTCTGCCGGGTGCATCTGCTTTGCGAGGCTTGTTTAACGCAACCTCCGCAGGATAAGTGAGGGCAGTGCACGACATGCTGCGTTTGCGTTACTTTCCTTGACCGGGACGAAACTAGTGTCTGCGATAAAAAAAATCGAGAATGCTGGGACGGACGAGGGGGGCTGGCGAAATCACTGGGAAATATCATGCAGATCGGGAACACCTCGTATTTACTCTGCCACTACCAGTTCAAGTGTCGTACAGACACCAGTGGCACCCTTAGTCTACGACCGTCTTCGATCGAGCTATCTCGTTCACTTGGGGCACGGACATACAGTAGAGCTGGACACAGATAACACTCGCGTGGTGACCGCTTTCAATCTTTATGTGGCATAGGACTCTACTGGTGTCACGGAGGATGTAGTATCCCTGCCTTCCCACCTTTGATCGTGCCATCGGTGTATCACGACATGATCATCATCCAGGAGCTTGCTGCGGCCTTTCAGCCTCCCTTTTGCGAGCTACCGTTCATCAGCCGCGTCGTGTATCCCCCCGCACGCCATTTGCTGATGTGACAACGCGCCTGTGCCAAAATCGTCGGCAGTTGATTCCGTGGAGATCTGGCCAGACGGAAGATGCTGGAACAAAGCACGACGTCGATATTTCCCCCTTCAACCCTCCGTGATGTACTGTGGCTATCCCAGTCTGAGTTCTCACCCCCCCCCCCCCGCTGTCACTGCCCCCGACTAATACCCGCCCCCCGAACCCCCAACGCATTGCAATCAGAGCGAACGGACACTTCGCGCTCGGAAACGTCGCGCTCGGACACTTTGCTCTTGGACAGCTCCATATCCACGGCATCCGGGTTCAGCCCGAGAGAAGCTGGCGCTGGTGTGCGGGTTCCAGCAAGCGGTGAGATAGGCCCTGGTACTCCTCGCGTGGTTTCCCCCCGCATGGCCATGTGGATGGCCAGGGCGTGCTTTGCGGGGATACCTCAACAAGCACAATATGAAGAGAGCGATCTTTTGAAGGGAGGAAGAAGGCTGAAGCTGCCGCAGCAATGCTCTCCCGGTATAAATCTCTCTGTCTCCTACTCACGTATTTCGGTTTTTGGCACGCCCAGCCCCGATATACGCCGTCATTATCCGTTTTTTCATGTTGCTCATCCCATCTACTATCGTCGCTATCTCTGCTCGTGCTTCGTCCTTAGCAGTAGCTCAGATCCGGGGTCGCAGAGCAAGAATTTCTGCCCCTCCCCCCCTCAACGGTACGCGCCTTGCATGTTTATGGTGATTATCGCGAGAAGGGTCTGGTAGTTTCTTCCCTCGTCGACCTGATTGAAATCGTGATATACCTGGTACTGTATATGAACTACACGCTGGCGCAGTTATTTAACGAACAATCTACCGGAACAATATGTTCATTTGTTCGTGTGATTTCCACAGCTCGCGATTGCGCGAGGCGGACGAAGCTAATACGTGCTCGCATACGGTGCAGGACGGCCAGTCTCATGTTTTGCACCAAACCCACGTGCTTGTGAGATAAAACGTTAACTCCGATGTGAGGTCTCCTCCGCATGTTGCTTTTACTTCCTCACGTGCGTGATGACCCTCAATATTCTCGCGTGCACCACCCCGCAGAGCGGAGGGCCCACAGGGAGGAAAAAGGCAGTGAGTCTGCTGGGTGGGCCAAGCGCAAGGCTTATGGAGGTTCACCATCGGCTTCGCCACATGACTATTTAATAGTTTAACAGTGCCCACCCTCCATTTCAACTCCCTCCTCTCCTCCCCTCTGTCGAAATACTACGACCGCAGACCATAAGCCCCATCGGTCTACTCGTAGCGGAGAATCTGCAACCATCCATTGCGAATAGTAGTTGTATCTTCAGTGTTAGAATACACCGACTTTGAGTCTGGAGTGGCCCTACTCCCGTATTGTGGGACCCTCAAAGATACATATTCCCAGCCCCCGACGCCACAAAGCCCGCACGTATTGTTACTTCTAGGTGGCTCACGTCCACCACAGAGCAATACGTTACGCGAAAGCGAACGTCACGAACGGTACCACACGGCCCCCATGATTGTGACGACACGGCGGTCAAGGAGCACGTATAGTGGGCATAGCATGCGGGCGATGCACGAGTACTGCTTCTTCGGGTGCCTTGCGCGGGACACGGACGTTTTCCCCTTTGGAGTCCTTCCCAAGAAATGGCATGACAGCACCACAGTTGAGTACCTCGTATCGCTGGTGCCTGTCCTTTTCTCCGCCGCATTCGCATTTGCTTGCCCCGCCGATACCCTGCCAGCGTCAATAGCGTCAGAGGACACCTCGGCGGCGTCGAATTCCCGCGAAAGAGCTACGGCTGCTACTGGTGATGGTGGTGGCATTGGGAGTTGTTCAAGCTATGAGGACATCACGAAACCGCTGCGTCCTGGTAGGAACAAAAATGCGTGATTATTGGCTCTTGCCCTCAGACCATGTCGTTCGCTGTGCTACCTTCTTGCCACTCCATGCCGACCTCTTTATCTCCAAAGTTTCTGCTGTCTGTTATACTTTGTTTTGTAGGAATAGACGGCGGCAACGAGGAGCATTCGATAGCTGCTAGCTTTGAGGTAGCGCACGTTGTCGTATTTTTTGCGCGCTTGGCCGCTACCATGCGTTGGTTAGAAGTCTCTCAAGCGCCCGCATGGCGCGCTTTCGGCAGATGAAACTTCTTATTTGCCACAAAGCGAAGTTCCCATCTAATATACCAGGGTATGCGGGAAGGACCTTGTCAATGCTCGAAATCACGTACGTAAATACTAAAGGCTTTATGCTGGTGGGGGTGTTAAAATAATAATCTGAATCGAAAAATTGGAACAAGGTTCACGGTGTGTATCAATATTAAAAAAGCAGTTTGCGTATGGGTTTTCTCCAACGAAGCGTTGGCATGAAGTATCGACGCACGTCGCAATGCTATTGGACTACAGTAGTGGATTAGTGTTGCTCGACATTGCTACACTCGAATAATTGAAAGTCGCTATTTTCGTATTTAAATGGTTCGTTATGCCCTCTGAGACAAATCTTAACGACATGTTATGTAAGTTACTGGGATCCTGTTCCAACGCAACACGTACACCAGTCACTGCTACATCAGCGAACCGTATTTTGGTTCGCATCTAGATTTTGCTTCCGATAATAATTGAGCGTGTGTGTTGATTTTCCTTTCTGGTGTACTCTTGGAGCCAAATGTCGGGGACGCAACAAGTGTGTCCACGGGGATAGAGAAAGCCATCGGAACAAAGAAATATAGAGAGACAGACGATATCACTCCCGTCGTGTTCGAGCCCAACGGCGAGTAGGAGTGAGGATGAAGCAAGCGCCCGCGTTGGTGGCAGTCCAGCTGCGTTTTCTAGGGCGTGACATGCGACGACGCGCACGGATTTTGCAAGCAGCAGCAGAACGCACCGCAATGATTCGAGACGTGGTAATCTGCGTGGCGTTCCACACAACGAAGCGGGGTTTCGAGCTGTCGGTAGCGGTTGCGTCACATATTTTACAGATGGTGGAGGACGATGAGCTCCGTAGTAATTCATTACCGAGCATTCGGTAAGTTTCTCCCGAGAGGTTGCGGTAATGAATAACCTAGACTGCCGCGAATTGTGCGCAGTCGCGGCCGTGGTCGCGTACCGGCAGGCGGTGGAATCCTTGCAATGGTCAGGCGCAGAGGGGTCAGGATTCCTGTTTCCAAGCGTCCTAGAAAGCGGGGGGAAGGGAAACAAGTGTTGACGCCACCGCAGATGACCACCAACCTCCACACCCATTGCGGGCGGCAAGTATGGAGGATACGTGTGGTACACGATGCATTCTTTCCGGGGCACAGAAGCAGTGAGCCATAACACGAATATGGGGTAGAAGTCCGCAACCGTCGCACGCAGATACCTAGGAGTGACAGCGTCCGCGCCTACGGCGGGGTGAAGCGTTCTTGCGATACGGTGATCATAGAGGCGGATGCCCTGCCGTGGTCCGAGCAGTTTGAACGTTCATACGCAGCGTTCCCGCTGGACAACCAAAGCTGGACCCGCCAGAGATCAAGGTAGACTTTGGGGTATACTACGGGCGAGAAGCAACCCACGGAAATGACAAAAAGAGACAAACAAGCTACATCCTTGACATGAAGGCAAATAGAAAGAAGCACGGGTGAGATGTCATGCCGCAGCAGGCCTCATTTAACCCAAACAATATACAAACTAAGGCAACGACAGATTGTTGCAGCAGTAATCTTGGAACCAAAAGGTGGGGACGCGAGATGTGTTTCCCTTGGGGTTGGAGATATTATCGGGGTTAGGCAGAGAGAGACGGTATCCCCCCCGCCGTGATCGACCCGACAGCAACATGCCCAAGTAGGAAGCGGCTAGGGAGAAAAAGACCATACCGCCGGCCCATCGGTTTAAGCAAGCCTCGCCGACAACGACATCAATTGGTTTTGTAGTGGTTGTTTCACGGGAGAAACTACTCTCTGCGACGAGGTGCCAGCTGATTATCAGCGAATCGATGCGGGGGTATAACCCTGGGCGAGAGTGTCCGGCTGATTCCGGTGGAGACTCCTCATTGATCCCAAGTCATAGACCCGTTGCAAAATATGAATTAAAGCGACATGACGGAACTTTACAAACATATTTACATATATCCTGTTGTCATGACACTACGGCTTCCATCGATTCGTACAGCAAAGGCGTGATCCAGTTATTTACTGGGTGAAGCCAATGGTTCCCCCATGAGTAATTATGACCTACACCGTCGACGCGGCTATATTGAGGATACGTCCCAGCACCTATGGGTGATATATTCTGCATTTTGGTGTTTACCCTCGCTGGCGCTGGTCGTGTATGCTTCCTCTTTTCACTGTCCATGTGCGCCTCCCTTCAACCCTTCGTTTAAGCAGCAGTATGATAGTTGGTTACTCTGTATTGTCCGAGCTGCCATTAATCGGTATAACTCCCTTGTGGACACCCGCGTTCCTTCCCTGCGGCCATAACATGCGACCAGCCATCGAGTCATTATTATGTAAGGTTTCCGATCAAGGGATCTGTGCGAACATCAACGTATTGGCCGTTGATGCACCCGCCAGTCCTAACGACGAAAAACCGCCGTTACCGCCTGGTAAAGTTATACCAGCAGGGTGGAACTAATAGAGGTGTGGTTGTTACGGGGATTGATATCAGAGGCATCCGTGAAGTATGCTCTTCAAAACCAACGAGTGGCACATAACTCTTGCAACCGATGTTTGTGACAATGCTGATGCCCAGTACATAAAGAACAGCAGTGCTCTATCGAGTTTTAGTCGCGTCCCAAATGATCCATGTCGACAAGTAGGAGGCACGCATCCAATCCCGCAGACGTGCGTGCGCCTTCCACCCCACCCTAGCGCGTGTAACGGTGACAATGGGCCTGCCAGTATCAGCAGTGGTGTTCAGTACCACCCGCGGAAGGAAAACAACATACCCCGTATCCATACCTTGCAGGGTGAAGTCTCGACAAGACGGCCGAGGCAAAAGTGTTTTGCATCAATCACGTCAGCAGGGCTACCACCTGGACCAGCCCTGTCACCCGTCAAACCCCGCCGTTGCCTCCGCCGCCCGTAGCGCACGCGCCAGAACATTAGCGCAGCAGTAACTGCCTACCTATTTTAGGCACTGCCAGAATGGATGGTACACTACGTCGTCATCTCGTGCGCACGACTTAGTTTTCTCAGGTCATTGTCTGTGTGAGCGCGCTGCATGTTTTCTGCGCACCCATCCACGGCAGTGCGCCAAGACTGCCCGTCACGAGCTAACGGTGAACGCGACCAGAACACCCTAAACGCTCTGTCTCTGCTGTCGCCTCATGTTCCATTGCCTCCATTTACCTCTGCTAGATTACTGATGTAACGGCTAAAGGTTACCTGATCGCCGGTCAGCTCTGCTGGAGTCCAAGACAAAGAGTGTACGACCTGGAACCACGGTAGCGCTCTGATTACAACCCCCGTGGGGCGCCCTTCCGAAGTGTGGCCGTTTGTGACGAGAGTGGGTAGGGAAAATAGATGGTGGCAGAGGTCCGGCAAGTGCACAACGTTAGTTTTCAACACTTGCACGAGACCGTTTCCGGACCGAAAGACAGCGTTTATATCACCGTATCCTTCGATTGAGGGAGTAGGGCCACCGGCAATGCGCATTTTCAGATTCTGTACCCGATAATTGAGCATGCAGTCAGATGAGAGCGTTATGTGAGTAGACGCTCCACTATCGCAAATTCAGGCCTCGTCTCCTTCCTGCCAGGCTAACTCCCCTTCGCCAATTCTGCCCGAACAATCACTGCACTTGCCCGTCTCTTCGGCCTTAAACGCGGATGCCAGGGCCGTACCTTCTCTACCATCGTCGTCCCTTGCCCCCATCTCGCTCGCTACTGCCCGCACAGATTCTTCTTTCGACGGGGGAAAGACATCAACAGCGTGCGCCCGTCCGTTGCACCGGCGGTTCTATGCGGACGTGGGGCAGGCATCGGCACGGTGCCCCCATCCTTGGCATCGGCTACATAGCTTCGCCGTGCAGTCGGCCTTCCAATTGCTCTTCTTGATTCACCTAAGGAAGTTGCCCACTGGAGTACTTCCCCTCGTGGCTTTGGCGCTGCTGTCATTGCCTTCAGCATCCGCGGCCGAGCCCCCATCGTCCTCGTTGGTCCCTGTACTGCCTCGTCCGTGTTGCCCCCAATGCCCGTTTTTTTCTCTGCCACTGCCTCCACCTTTCCCGCGGCCACCGCAACCACCGCCTTCGGCGTACATAGCACGGCCTGCATGATCAACGTTGGGCCCCTTCTTCCAGTTTCCAGAAAGAAGGTGATGCCGCTCTCGAACAACCTTGGTGATCTCATCGCGGCCGATGCTGTCACGAGGTGCCAAGTTCCGTGCCTCCACCTCGTATGCGGCAGGCAGAGCGTCAACGAAGAGGGTTTAGAGCATGTGGTCGTCAAGTGTCAGGCCTGCTGTACGCATCGTCGTGGCATGATCCTCGATCGAAGCCATCCCCCCGAGCGGCTTGCTCTCCGGCTCTATCTTGGAACTGTTAAGGCGTCGAGAGAGGTCGGATTTGGTCCCTGTCGCCTGAGGGCCACACCAGGCAAGGAGAGCGTCCCACGCTTCCCACGGCGAAGTACACCTGTGCTGTATACTCTTATCACTCTTGCTCTTGAGAGCCGGTGATAAGAAATTCTACACCAGTGTATGCATGTGCACACTTCCGCGGCTTAACCCCCTAGCGACAAGTATCGAGTTTTCTGTGTACAAGTACCGCGGTGGATCCGACACGAAGGCAGACAAGAAGCCAACTCCTTCGTCGAAATACCGAATATCGTTTGGCCAGGGATTGAACTCAGGTTTTCGCAAACTAAACGATGGTACAGCGGTGTGGTCAAAGGCCAAACGGCTCCAGAGAAGCAGATCATGCGTACCACCCGACTCGCCCCCAGGGTATGCACCTCATTCTCCAGTCCTTCCTGGCTGGTCTGGCTTACCCCTCGGTTGGCCAGCCTCGACAGGCAACGCAGTTCCTCCGCGTCCCATTGGTCCCACACTCCGCGAAGCACGCTCACGCGAATTCGTCTCGACCCTTGCTGTGATGTCCCATGCTTTCAGCAGCATGGGTCGCTCTCACAGCCGTGGGTACTGTCCCTCGCGGGGTCTCCCCAATAGCAGCGCTACCCTCAGCACCGTCGGACTCCGATCGGGCGTTGTCTCTCGTGAACCCGGCCATCATAAGCCTGATGGCGTTCATCATCGGCGCTTAGGTCTGTTCCAACATCAGCTGGACTTCACGCTTCAGCTCCTGAACTTCACTCAAGAATCGTGCTCTGCGTAAGCCGGCTTATTCGAAGACATCCTTGGCTTCGGGTACCATATCTCAAACGTCCAAGCACTTCTAAAACGAACGGAACAAAACGTTGGCCTACCGTGTCACACACGTCGCAATGCTAGCAGTGGGCAAAATAAAGGGAACCAAACGGTGGAGCCGCAAGAAGCGTGTCCCCGGGGTTATTAATACTACAGGCTGTGCAGAGGGAGACGCTATTACTCCCGTCGTGATCGAACTGAAAACAGCACGAAAACGTAGCTAGCGGCTAGGGATGAACACGTCTTGCCTAAGACGACCGCCCATTGGTGTGCACGAGGCACGCCGACAACGACATAATGTTATGTGTGTAGTGTTTAATGTAACCGGAGCAACTACTCCCTGCGACAAGGCTTCATGTTGACTAACGGCAAGACAATTCGGGAGTAGCATCCTTGGGTGAAAGATTCTGTTTGATCGAAGCAGAGAGGCCTCATTGATTCTAACCTTGGCACAAATTTAGATCTTGAGCGACTCGACGGAACTGACTGTAAAACAATACTTCGCAGACCCTGTTGTCACGAAACCACGGCGCTCGTCGATCTGTAGAGCGATGACTGGCTATAGTCAGTGGGATCCCTATGCGTCTGTGACCTGCGCCATGTTGCCACTGATCGTATGTGCATCGTTTACTCCCCATCCCCGTGTATTTCCTTTCGCGCCTTCACAGAAAGTGCATTAGTCGATTTCTTTTTTTCTCCTGAGCTGCCATTGATCGGAGTCTCCCCTCCTGTGAATATCCGCCCCCTGTAATTATGACATGCTACCAGCGATCGAGTTGCTGTTATGTAACCAAACGTACGCTCCACCGTGCGTGCAACTGCCCGGACCCGGGTGCATTGGTACAGACACGCGTGGTCAAAACCCCCTGTCAAGCGAGTTACGTTTGTTTCACGCTTTGGAGCCCTTATTGTCCCCTCGCTCTATTCCAATATTCGGGGGCTTCAGAGGAAGAGCTATGAGCGAGAATTCAAGTATCGGACGGTGATGCAGCCGTTACTTCTAACGATGGAAAATCACCGTTCTCACATGGCAAACGTATCTCAACTTTATGCAATTGTTTGAGGTGTTCGTGACGGTATGGTTGTCGCAGGGATTGATGTCAGAGGCATTCGTGAACTCCTGTATGTTCTACAAAGCCAACAAATATCACTTCGCTCTTGCATTCAATGTTTGTGACGGTACTGACGCAGAGTATATACCAGGAATGCTCTATCGTTCATTTTGCCGCGATCCAAACGATCCATTTCGACACGTGGGAGCCACGCAATCCAATCTTGCACGTCCCTGGTGTGTGTAACGATGACAATAGTCCTGCCAGTGTGAGCAGGGGCGTTCAGTACCAACCGCGACCGATTGACTTACTATCCATATCTTGCAGGATGGAGTCTTGACAAGACAAAGGAGGGACATGTGTTTTACATCGATCACGGCAGCGAGACCACCACCTGGACCAGACCCGTCACCCGTCAAGCTACACCGCCGCCTGCGCCACCGGTGGTGCACGTGCAAGAACGTGAGCACAAGAGCACCCGCAACTCCTTAAGTTGTTTCGGCACTACCGGAATGGTTGGTACACTATATGTATTTATCTCCTACACGACTTTAATTGCGTTATTCATTTTTATGTTTTCGCGTTTTCTGCACATCCATCCACGACCACCCCATATGTCAAAAGCTAACAACGAACGCGAGCAGAGTACCCGAAACACTCTGTCTCTGCTGCCGCCACGTTTTGATAGCCTCTATACACCTGTGCTGGATAACGGATCTAACGTAACGGCTAAAGGGTACCTGTTCGCCGGTGCCGGTGAGCCTAATGACAAATCTGTGGGAGCTCGAACAACGGTAGCGCTCTGTACGTGTTACATTTTTACTCACGCGCACTTTCCGTTTCCCCCTTTCCCGTTCGTTCCGGCACTACTGGAATGGATCTTGTGCGTTTCGTCCTTCCAAACACGCTCGCTCAACCACTGTAAACGAACGGTACGTAGTCCCTGTCAACAGGCTACGAAGACGCCCCACCATTGCCGTCGCCGACGCCTCCGTTGATGAAGGTTCACCGCTCACCAAAGGTATGAACATAAGCAGTATTGGAAATATCATTCCCCAAACGTTAATAAGAGCACCACCGTTTAGTCGAATCCCTTGTATCGATGGCCCTTCCTTTTTCTCCACCACCTTCGCATTTTCTCGTCCGATCGGTACCCGGCCAGAGTCAACAGCGCCAGAGAACATTTCGGTGACGTTGGACGCCCACGACGACCCTCCGGCTCCTCCTTCTCCTGTCGAAGCTACTGGTGGTGGTGGTGGTGGTGGTGGTGGTGGTGGTGGTGGCGATGGACGTTGTTCAAGCTATGACGACATCACGCAACCGCTGCCCCCTGGTAGGAACCAAAATGCGCTTTCTTTCTGTCTTTGGCGTTCATCTATGTCCTTCGCTGCGATACCTCTTGCGACACCATGCTGACCTTCTTTTCTTGCAGACCTGCTGCTCTTGTACCATGCTTGTAGGAATAGACGGCGGCACCGAGGCAAATAGATACCAGGTATCTGCTAGCTTTCAGGCAGCGCACGTTGAACATCTCATTACCGCGCTTGGTCGACACGTTGCGTTGGGGAGAAGTGCCTCAAACGCCCGCATGCCGCGCTTTGGTCCGATCGAATTACCCGCAATGAGGAACTCCCATGTACTAGATGCGGGAGGAACGTTCTCAATGCTCGAAATCATAGACATAGCTACTAAAGGGTCTTTTCTGGTGGGTAATCACAACCAGAATCATGGGCAGAATCGCAAATTTGGACGAAGGTGTTTGGTGTGTATCAAGATCGGAAAACAATTGCGGATACCAGGTGTGAGTTTTCTCCGCTCGATCGAAGCGTTGGCGTACAGTGTCGACACGCGTCGCGATGCTATTGGCATACCAGTAAATCTTGGAACAAAAAGGTGGGGACACAAGACGTGTGTCCCCGGGGTTGCAGGATTACTCCGGGTTTTGCAGAGAGGGAGACAGATTCACTCCCGTCATTGCCGACCTGACAGCAGCACTTACAAGTAGCTAGGGTCTGGGGAAACAACACGCCATGCCGTCAGCCGCACATTGCTGTGCGCGAGGTACGCCGACAACATCAGTTTGTGTCTGTTGTATGTAATGTTACCGGACCATTTACTTTCTACGGCGAGGCGATATGTTGATTGACGTCGATTCGATTCGGGGGTAGTAGCCCTGGGTTCGGCTCTGGGTGAGCATCGCAGAGAGGCCTCATTGATCTCAAACTTTGTACGAAGTACGAATTAAAGTGACAAAAAGGAAGAGTGCAACAATACGTCGCAAACCCTGTTCTAAGCCTATACCGGCTCCCATAGTTTCGGCTCTGACTCCGACCAGTTAGTGACTGTAATCAGTTATCTCCCTACGCGTTTATGTCCTGCCCCATGTTTACGAGTGTTGCCGCTGATCGTGTATGCCTTCCCCCCCCCCTTTCGACGTGCTTTTCTCTTGAATCATTTTTTCAAGCAGCAGTATGATAGTTGGCTACTTTGTCTTTCCCGAGCTGCCATTGATCGGCATCTCCCCCTTATAGACACCCGCCGCTACCCCCCCTGCAGTCATGACATACGATCGGCAGTCGAGTTGCTCTTATGGAACCAAGCGGACGCTTTGCGCGTGGGTGAAACTTCCCGCACCCGCTGATATTGCTACGGAAACGAGGGGTGGAAACCCACCCGTCAAGCGTGTTCCGTTTGTTTAACGTTTTCCGCGCTCTCAATGCCCCCTCGCCCTATCCGAAACAATCTGGGACTTCAAAGGAAGGGCTCTGTGCACACATATAAGTATCGGATGATGCAGCCGCCGTTTCTAACGATGGAGGGTTGCGATTGCCGCCTGGCAAACGTATCTCAACCGTGTGCAATTAGTTGATGTATTGGTGTCACGACGGTTGGCGCAGGGATTCATATCAAACCCGTCAAGCGCGTTCGGTTTGTTTAACGGTTTCCGCGCCCTCAATGTCCCCTCGCCCTATCCCAAACAATCTGGGACTTCAAAGGAAGAGCTGTGTGCTCACATTCAAGTGTCGGATGATGCAGCCGCCATTTCTAACGATGGAGGGTTGCGATTGCCGCCTGGCAAACGTATCTCAACCATGTGCTATAGGTGTCAAGACGGTAGTCGCAGGGATTGATATCAAAGGCATCCGCGATTTATGGTGTTCTAGGCCAACGAAAAGCGCTTCGCTTGTGCAACCGATGTTTGTGACAATGCTGGCGCACAGAAAATAAGAGCTCTGTTTGATCGCTTGTTGTCGTGCCCCAAAGGATCCGTGTCGACACGTGGGAGCCACGCATCCATTCTCGTAAAATGTTGTGCCTTTCACACTCCACCCTGGTGTGTGTAACGATGATAATAGGCCTGCCAGTGTGAGCAGGAGCGTTCAGTACCAACCACGATTGATTGACTCAGTATCCATATCTTGCAGGGTGGAGTCTCGGCAAGACGGAGGAGGGACATCCGTTTTACATCGATCTCGCCAGCAAGGCCACCACCTGGATAAGACCCGTCACCCGTCAAGCTACGTCGTCGCCTTCGCAGCCGGTATCACACGTGTCTAAACGTGAGCACAAGAGTGCCCGCGACTGCCTACGTACTTTTAGGCAATGACGGAATGATTGGTACACTATACGTAAGTATTTTGGTACACGACTTCATTTGTTTGTTTCGTGTTTGCTCGCTTCGCGTTTTCTGCACATCCATCCACGACCGTGCCATACGTCAAAAGCTAACAACGAACGCCTGCAGAGCACCCGAAACACCCGGTAATTGATGCCGCCATGCTTTCCATAGCATCTGTACACCTGTGCTAGATTTCTGATGTAACGGGTAAAAGGTACTTGTTCGCCGGGGAGGTCTGCTAGAGTCAACCGCAAAAACTGTATGCTCAAACCACGGTAGCGCTCTGTACATGTTACATTTCTATTGACGAGCGCGTTCCGTTTCCCCGTTCCCGTCCGTGTTGACACTACTGGGATGAAACTTGTGCGTTTCGGCCTTCCGAACACGCTCTCTCAACCACTGTACATGGACGATACGAAGCCCCTTCAAGCAGGCACCGAGAAAGTCCCAGTATCGCCGCTGACGAAGATCAACCGCTCCCCAAAGGTACGTAAGTAGCGTTGGAAATGACAAACTGTCCTTTCATCAGCCATCGGGCTTGATGACTAGGTAATATCGCTATTACGGGGGAACATAGTAATACGAACCTAATATGGTGTGTAAGCATTCGGGTATACCTGGGATTCGGGTTCATCGTGGACCCTGATCGGTATAGCCCCTCGTAGTAGTTGATGTGTGTACCTGCGATTAGTATCGCCTGGAGCTACTTGAGTTTCGTCGCTGCCGTCGATTCTTCTGCTGTTGGCACCGGGGATCATGGCCAATGAATGCTATCGTGTTCCCGGTGGGTTTGTCGTGTTGATATATCGTCACAGAGTCGAGCGGTGTGCGTGTCATGAATAATGGCGCAGTATCGTCGGGCTCTCCGGCCGATATAGCTTGTGCTCCTCGAAAGGCTGCTCAAGTATACTCACACTCCAAAACAACATGTATTATTTCGTTCTCAGAACAAACAGGGCCATATACCGTCTGGCACTCATTCACACGCTCAAGCTCTTTGGCCACCTGCAAAGACTCCCTCCTGCATTCCCGTTGTTTAACACAGCCTGCGGAACGTACGCCTGAGCCATGCCCTAGTTGTCTCAGTCGGTACGCTTCTGGGGCAGGGGAATACTGCCGGCAACTCAACGAGTTATAAGAAGCTGAAGGGGTAGAGGAAGGTTGTGACCGTCTGCTCGCATCCCCTCAGTCCCCGGGTTCAATTCGCATTATCTCATTTGCCTACATGCCGTGCCCACTTTTGGAAACCCCTCGGATCCTTGAATTACCACCATAACATCCTCCCGAGGTGGTTTAGCCGGACAAGGCAAGCCACGCAATGTCCTAGACGGTGGGCGCAAGGTATTATATGCCCACCAGACTAGGAAAGGCCTCCCCCAGTACGCACACTACTTGCGTCGCCTTGCTCACTTAACGCGGCATACACCGTTACTCCCCCTCCAACTAAGTTTCCGAATGCTCGCCAGGCCCCGAAACGCACTACAGTTCCCCCGACGTACAGTATCGGTACCATCTAACACTATTGCCCCAATCGATAGGAGAGATTATAAACGTCAACCCTCCAGGATGAAAACTAGGCAAAAACGGAATGTCAGATCGCAAGGAACCCCGCTGCTTCGTACAATAGTCTCCTATTGCCCCCTACTCCCGCCATAGATACACAGATCGCGACGGCAATGCGAGATGACAGGGTCTTTTTTGCATGACTTCAACATAGCAACCACCTGGCGCCTACCAAAACAAGGAAATTCTGCGAATTCGTAATGTCGTTGTTGAGCTAAGTGGGTTAGTTTTCTCAAGTGCCGCTGGGCTAGAACAACGCACCCTGTAGCATTACGCTCATCCTCCCCAGCTTAGAACAAGCGCTTCCAGAATCGCCACCCTGGAGCAATAGCCGTAGACACTCCCCGTCCATCACCCCCCCCCCCCGAAGCCCCGAAGGCGACACCGCCAAGCCAGCAATAGTGTAAGACGATCCTCGTCCATCAATCCCCCCTGAAGCCCCAAAGCCGACATCGCCCAGCCAGGTACGCCGGTGTTGCACGCGACCGTACCCGAAGGTGGATCCTGGACGCTGCTCCATCTTTGGGTTGGCTATTCGAGCATCGGCGCGAAATACAGAGAGAGGGCGCGAAAGCCACAGGCGCGGGGGGACGTGCGAAAGCATACGCGGGAGTGGGCGCAGGCACAAACACGCGCGTCCATACCCCCGGCAGCGTGCCCGAGTGACGGCGAGGGGGGAAAGAGAGAGGGAGAGAGAGAGAGATACAGAGAGAGAGAGAGAGAGAGAGAGAGAGAGAGAGAGAGAGAGAGAGACGGAGGAAGAGAAAGAACGAGAGATCATGTGCGAGACGGCGCGCCCGCGGCCCCGCCCTCGCCCTCACACTCCGAACCTCGTCATTTCGGAGGCCGCCAGCTCTTCCCAATCGTTGCTGGCGAAGCGGACGCGCCAGTACGGCGAGTGAAAGTCATAGACCTGCCCGGACCGCCCCGCGCGCCCCTCGCCGCCCTCGACCGGCTTGATGATTTTCGTGCCGATCAGGAACCTTCTCAGCGACTCCTTTTTACTCAGTGCGGGGTGTCTCCTCGCCCCCTCGTCTCGGCCTGTGGTGCACCTCCGCTCGCTACTCGGATCGTACAAGTTCCACCGAGCGTAAAACGTGTTCAACTGCAACGGAGTGAAGCTGTCCAGTGACTCCGCCTCCGAGACCCAGTCCGATGCCCCCCCCGTCGAGGTACCGGCTGCGGTACTTCCGTCTCGCGACCCCGGTCGCGCTGATCACCCACCTCCTGACCAGGAGCGAGTACGTTGGTACTGCTGCAGTCGAGTGCCCTCTGAGCCAAGATTTGCTTCCCACACCACCTGCGCGAACTTCTCCTCCATGGGGTGCTGAAGATCGGACGGCCTTGTGTGGAATGGCTTCAGCGATGCAGCGGAGATCGTCCTGGAGCGCGTCGTTTTGCCCTCCATCCCGGTGACGACGCTCAGGCCCTCGATCACCATCTCCACCACCTTCCACGGACCAGTGTACGTCTCATGGACTCGCTTAGCCCCCATTCCCTGCCGGTGGAGCGAGCTGTCGCTCTCCTTCGCCAGGACGAGGTCGCCCGTCACGACCCGAGTGCCCGCCGATGACCGCTGAATCGATGCGTTGCGACGTTGTCGCGCCTTTTCCCTCCCCTGGTGTATCCTCTCGAGTGCCTCCCGAGGCCTCCGAGTCATCTATCCGAGGCACTAACATATCGAGGGACGTATGCGGGCTGCCTCGAGCGTGTTGGGGATCCTCAGCAAGTCCACCTCCAGAACTTCCCACGGCTGAAGGTATCTGCCCGGCAGCATAGCTATACGCTGGCTACGCGTTCACTTCCTACGCCGGCACCCGCACGACAAGACGTACCCCCGCGCGTCTCTGCACCTCCCTGGCCAATGATAGCGGTCGCGCAGTAGTGCCAGCGTCCTGCCGACCCCTGGGTGTCCGTGCTGACAGTGTACTAACGCGAGCACGTCGGCTATCCAAACGCCTGGAACGGCCAGGACCGACGTGCTCTGCTCTACCTCGTACAATACTAGGTCCTTGCCGTCGAGGAGATACCTTAGTACCTCCTTCTCGCCCCCAAGTGCTTCTCAAACCTTACCGAGGAGCTGTCTTCCTCCTGCCGTCTCATCAAACCCAGCACGGCTTGTAATGCATCGATAGCCCGCTCCCCCACCGCTCGTTCCGACAGCTGCTCACTGTGCGGCAACCCTTCCCCCCTCGTGGGGGATCCACTTGAGCTACCCCCGGGTACCGCCGAGATAATCCCACGACCCGTTGGCACCACCACTGACGAAGTCTGTTTCTCTGTACCACCGCCGCCCCTTGAAAACTCCCCGGCCACCTCCATCGACGGCGAACGCGCCGACGCTGTGCGGGAAAAAGGGGCCGGGTCCGCCCGAGGTGCCCGCGCAGCTAGAGCTACGTGGTCGGGGAGCAGACGAAGTTGCACGGACGGCGCTGATGCACGCGTCCATTGCCGAAGCGCCACCGCCGGCATGCCCACCCCTACCGCAGCAAGCCTGTCGTGAAACGCGTGGTGCCCAGCTGCCTGTCAGTCAAGCCCTCTTCCCCCGATGTCTGTGGGGAGATAGCGCAGCAATGAGTCTGAGGGATCCTGTTCACAACGGCTCCAAGCAGTAAGGGCCCAGGGGGCGGGCGTGGTCTCGGCGTGCGTTATTCCTGAGGGCATGGTTCGCTGGCGTGCGGCGTGATCATGACTCAATATATTGAGCGGGACAAGGAACGGCAACGAGGTCAGTTGTGCCCTACCTAGCAACGAAGCGTACCTACTATCTGCTGGCGCTTGGCCCACAAATTACTCAGCGGTCGAGCCAGGAAATAGTTAGGCGATCCGCGTCATGAAACGTCTTGGTGCTGTAGCTGAAATCAGCGTATAACTTCAGGTCAGCTGTCCCGGCTGCATGCTCTTAGACTAGCTAATCTAGCCATGCTCACCTCTCCCCTTTGTGAACTACCTTCGCAAGGGAGAGCACGAATGTGTTGTACCCGTTGTAGCATATCTACGTGCAGTTATGTCAATATGATACTTACCATGATATTGTCTCGGCCAACTACTAATTTCTCGACCATTAAGGCCAACCCTAAACCGGAGTCAATCAGATCGCATAAGCTCACTATAACAATACCAAAACTACGTACGGGTTGGTACATCTGCAAGGATTTGCACATCATGCAGGTACCGTCTTGAAAGTGGTATGAAGAATAACATCGCGTACTACAGGGGAACAATATGATTATCGTGCATTGGGCAGTTCCGGCGCAGGTGAGGCAATACCGCATCGCGAACATGGCTATCACGGTCCCAACCTGCGGCCCCAGATGGGCGGCCCGGCGAACAAGACAGCACTGCGAACGGGCATTACTGAGTATTGGTGTAAGTGTGTGCAGCGTGCCGGTATATTGTTGAATTTGGAAGCCGAACGTCAGTACGATGTGGCCATTTTTCCGTTACACTGGGAACAGGCAATACTGGAAATTGTGGAAAAAATGTGCAACACACGGGGTGCGTAGTTGAATGTTCATACAGCATGTCGGTACAGCTGAAGCAGTGCATCACTACGTCCTCGCAATTCCGTGCAGCATGCCGGCATGGGTCAGAGGAGCGTACAACACCGGACTTTGTCAAACAATTGCGCAACTTGCCTGTTCCTAAAGAAAAGTGGACACCTAGATCGCACACGCGGCAGCCAAGTTCTGCACAAGTCAGTACGTTGTTGAATGGTCGTACAGCCTGCAGGTACACTATTGCAAATGAAGCACTACGTAGCCAGTGTTGAAATCTCGTACAGCATACCGGTATATATCCGAGGAAAAATGTAAGACTGGACGATGTTGAAAAATCGAGCAGCATGCCGGTAAGTTTCCACGAGAAGTGAAGGGCTAGACCGCTCACGCGGCTAACTAGTTGTCACAATAAGGGTTGACAAAACACGCCGAGCCCTATTAATACTACTGCTGAGCGGTCTATGCGTACACGGACAAACCCCGGGCATGATGGCCTGCCTGTCTACATGACCGTAAGAAATCGAATAACTAAAACGAGCGAGCGACAGCACCCCGTGCTTGCAGCAGTATGATACCTACTTACTGAGATAAGATATCTCGTATGCTGCGGGTTCGGCTGTAAGCGCTTCCGTACGCGAGTAGGCATCAGGCATGGATATGGTGTATGCAGCTTGTGGACGGGTCTAGCGACGTTCATGCGGTAGGTGGTGCCGTCAGCATCGTGGTTTATATACGAATCACTAAAACGAGCAAGCGACAGCGACCCGTTCCTACAGCAGTATAATAGCTACTTGCTCCGATAAGGTATCTCGCATGCTGCGGGTTCCTGCACGACTGCAAACGTTTCCGTATACGAGTGGGCATCAAGCATGGATACCAAACATGCAGCTTGTGGACGGGTCTAGCGACGTTCATGCGGTAGGTGGTGCCGTCAGCAGCACATCTTATTCGTCTCTTCTCGTCCCCCTGCCTTTCTCTACGGGCCTTCTGGCGAGCAAACCGGCGGTACGGCCTTTACCCGATTACTCTCACCTCCCTGCCCTTTCGCCTCTGAACGTCGCTGGCGTACGAAGGGGGCTGATATCATGCCTCGAGTGCGAGTATTGCCTCGCGTTGTTGCTGGCTAGCGTAATACTCGAAGTAGCTATTTTGTTGTATAAATATCTGTTGTATATATTACGGTGCCTGTATTATTAATGAGCGTGCGGTTGACTGCTCGGGGCTATCGTTTCCTTATGATTTATATCCGGTATGTATGATTTAGTGTGAATCGTATGGGGGGCATTATTTCACCTGGCGGGGCGTCGCGACTAGCCCCCCGCCCTCGCCTGAGTTTGCAAAGCTCAAATGTGACGAGGGGTGGGCGCTGTGCACTAGAAAAAGACTATGTGCCGCGGCAAGCTGCAGGATACTCCACCCAATAAACAGACCTACGTTGACGACATGAAAGGAGTGTGTGGGGCTACTACCCTCACGCGTACTGAAGCTCAGCGGAGTCCGGACTCTGCTAAACGAGGCGTCAGCCACCACCCCTCGCGGGGGAGCGGAGTCAGCCCTCATTCACCCACACTAAACCTCCCACGGCGTGCAGTCGCAAGACCCACGCGGTGTGCGTCCACGGTCCCGCTTGGGGACCGTGGTGCGAACCGATCATGACCTACCGAAGGTTGACTTCCCCGCTGCACGTGCCGTCGAATCTTTGCTCCAAGCTAGGATTAACTACTGCTGTTTACGCTGTGGGTAATCTCCGCGTATATACGAGTTTTAGTCTAAATCTCGTCATATATTCCCCAAGGGCAACCTCGCCCCCCTGTGAATCAACCAGAGGGGGCTTGGTGCCAAAACACGGCGCAGCTGCATGATGCGATACACGGGCTGCGGGATACATCCATTGAACAGAACCCCGTTGGACGCGTGTGAGGTGTGCGTGAGACCACTACACTCGTGCATATCGGATCTCTGAGAACCCGGACTCTGCTGAAGGACTCCTACCACGCAGCCCTCTCTTGAGGAGGGTGGACTCAGCCCTCGTTCACCCATGCTACACCTCTCACAGTACATACGACGGATTCGGGGCTAGTCATCGCCTCTGCGGTGGCCACGCTCCGCCAGCACTGCTGTGCTATCATATCTTCTGTGAATACTCGGGAGCCACGGCGACGAGCGACAGGCGGACGGGGAGCCGCCCCGCCGCATGCCGGAGGCAGTCGTGGCCGGTTGCCCGCTCTACCATGTCCCGTTCATCAGGGAGTAGTTGGTGGCGTCGCTAGTTATCAGTTTCGGTGTATTCAAAGATACCAGGTACGAGTCTACCCAGTAAGGAAGCAAATAAAATAAACGGAAAGTTCCCAAGAACCCCCTCACACCTCCGGAGAAACCTCGACCAGCAGGAGCAACATCAACCACTAAGAGCAACGTCAACCCGGAGGAACAGCATATATTAGAGAGTCTGCCCAAAGGGTTCTCTTCAGGCGCTCCACGGTGTTTGCAGGCACAGACTATGCTACCGGAATGGAGACCATGTCACAGAGTCGAGCGGTGCGCGTGTCATGCATGATGGCGTAGTATCGTAGGGCTCTCCGGCCGATATAGCTTATGCTCCTCGAAAGGCTGCTCAAATATACTCACACTCCAGAACATCATGTATTATTTCGTTCTCAGAACAAACAGGGTCATATACCATCTGGCACTCATTCACACGCTCAAGCTCTTTCAGTCCGTTACAAAGACTGCCCCCTGCATTCCCGTTGTTCAACACAGCCTGCGGAACGTACGCCTGAGCCATGTCCTAGTTGTCTCAGTCGGTTCTCTTCTGGCGCAGGGGGATATTGCCGGCAACTGGACGAGCTACAAGAAGCTGAAGGGGTGGAGAAAGGTTGTGACCGTCTGCTCACACCCCCACAGTCTCCGGGTGCAATTCGCATCATCCCCTTTGCCTACAGGCCGTGTCCACTTTCGGAAACCCCTCGGATCCTTGAATTACCACCGTAACAATATGCCAAAGTGTCGGGGGCCGCTCGAGTGGGGCATAGTCTGACCAAAGAAAATTGACCAGGTTGGACGAACCGCAGAGCCCTCACAGCATGATCCCAATTCGGAACCGTGTACCATATTTTGAAACAATGGACAACGGTCACGCAGACTACAGTTTTCACGCCTGCTGAGTTATTATACTTAGCACGAAGGCAGCTGGACACAGTGTAGTGCACAGCGAATCAGCAAGGGCGCCATGGGATAGAAACGGCGTCGATGGTCGTTTGAAGCCGGTTGTCTGCATCTTGGCTACACTCCACGTCCACCGGTTCGCCCGAAGCGTTGGGCTTTAGGGGCTTCCATAAAAACGCACACATCACCCAAACACTCAGTTTCCATTGCTTTGGTTGTGGTGGTTCCTTCGGGTTCGCTAGGTTGCGTACGTTTCTGCAGGGAGCACCTGTTTGCGCGTAAGGTTTGCTGCAAAGCTAACCAACATCGCATACCCAAACACAGATGGCAGTGGTTTGTGTACGTGGCGCTCACTCTGACGCTCACACGGGTGGGACGCACTGCGATGTATTCCGTCGGCTACCAGCAGCGAGCCGTCAACAAGAAAGGCCCGCCACCGTCGTCACCGCGACCATCGCCGTTGCCGAAGAAGGATCACTTTTAGCTGGTACGTATCAATTTTGCACGTGGCTGCCAACGTGTTCTCTGAAAACTGTTTGAGGTGGAGTTGACCCACGATACTCCATGGTGTTATATGTGTTATCTGTTTTACAGCGTGATATTCTTTCAGCCTTGTCGCCCGAGCTAGCTCTTCGACGAACAGTGCATGGAACGGTGTTGCCTGGTCGCTCTTGCGATAAGTGCAACGTTTGCCGTCCGGTTTGAGGTAGCTCCCGGTGGCGGAAATACACAGGTCGACGAGGTGGACGGCCGCGCCCGTGGGGAGCATCGGGCACGGACGTAAGAACGCAGAACCATTGACGTGTGATCCCCCATCTAAACTGTCCACTGTCTGCCTACACGCGTACCTACGATTGTTCGGAGCGGGATAACGAGGACCGTACTGGCCTATCAAATGTGAGCGAACAACAACGTTCAAGTATCTAGAGCGGTTACTCACTACAACAGACTGAACCCCATGCAGGGTCAAGCGGTAGTGGAACCATGGAATGGCATGTCGCCATAGCTTTGTAGCGTGTTCGAAAATATTTGATCGTAGACGCGATGCTGATAGCACCACAGTAAAACTATCTGGTACTATACATTAAGGTTAATGTTTCTCTAGCACGTGACAGCAGATACACAAATCCCCGAGTAGTACGCAAGGAGGGACACAGTTGAATGAAAGATGCGGTGACCGTGCGGTGATGACCTTTTTAAAAGGTGTCCTCCACCGCTATTGTTCAACGATTCGTGCTCGACGCTTGAAACCTACAATCAATGACCACGCTGTGGGAGCACACTAATTTGGGGTCGAATAGTATTCGCCCGCTCGTCGGCCATGAATCGGCTTGGCCGGTCTGCAGTACAGGCGAGATGGAGCTGCCGCACACCGAAGGGACAAGTGATCCAAGTCCACCTCAATGATGACGGCAGCACCTGGTGTCACTGCTACAAGTAGAATTGCCGGGACGTGATCACAACACTAGACACAGACATGTTATCACTTCATATGGAGCAATTTTCACTTCTGCCCTATAGTCAGTCTATCGGGCCCTTGTTCGCGCTGAAACGGTTCTTGATGCGGCGAAATGCAACAACAAACGAGTTTCAACCGCGGCAGCCCTCTGTGCATGTTGCTTTCACACGCGCACCTCCTGTGCCCCCCTGCCCGCCCACACCTGGCTCTGTTGGACGTGATACGTGCATGTGACCTGTCGAACACTCTGACTCAACTGTCCGCGTGGTAGCTCCCGCAAGTCGTTTACAAAACGTCCCGTCGACGTC
Organism: Nereocystis luetkeana; assembly: GCA_031213475.1. NCBI lineage: Eukaryota > Phaeophyceae > Laminariales > Laminariaceae > Nereocystis > Nereocystis luetkeana. The sequence continues at coordinate 9,192,142 of JARUPZ010000007.1, forward strand.
GACAAAGAGCCATCGCTCCCTGAGGGTACGTACCGGTAATACGAAAAAGCCAAGATGTCTTCTCAGACGCCACTAGATTTGGGAAATATTCTTGCTAATCTCCTTTGTTCGTGCGTTGTCCGTGTACGGCGTGGTTTGTGTTAGAACCGTCTCAAAGGATTGATGTTGCACGTTCGGCATTATACACTTATCACGGACCGAGCTCCTCAGCGCTCAAACTACCCAATGTTTTTAGATTCGTTAGGTACCTGACCCTTGGGTTGTGCATGGAGCTTAGCTCACACATTTTCTCAACTACGGTTGTAGGGCGAGAGTTATGGCGTTCCTGAAGGCAGGGAGGAGCCTCGAAAACAAAAAGTTCTACCTGTACCCTCAAACGGGCCATTGTCCTTTCGAGCTTCGTCGGCGCTGCCGAGTCACCGGTAAGACGGGCGTGCAGCGCTGTTGCTATATCTGAACGTTGCCGGGTTAGTAGTACAAATGGGACACGCAGCGTAATTTTGTTGTTGCGATAAATGCGCCGCAGGTCACGTGGATGGTCCAAAGCGGTGGCACTTATTTAGGATTTGAGGCGGCGGAAGATAAAGTCCTCCGAGTGTAGGCCCTTAGCGTAACTGTTTGCCACCCTGCGTGTTGCCTTCACGCTTGAAGCGTGGTCACACGGACCACACCAAAATAAACCTCGAGAATATCTTGATATCAAGAGCATGTTTTCCCCCAACACGGATAGCGGCACACACCTACGTGCAGGCTTCTATCAGCAGTTGCACTGACGAGTTGCCGTGGCCGCGGAGATGCGTTGACGGACCAATCAAAGGCGTAGTCGCCGGCTGCATTTCCGCGCGTGTTCTTCTGTGTCTGGATCCCAGATTGATTACATCGCTGCAGCAGTATAATTATTTGGGTCCAAGCCGATATTCCACCGTCGCGTTGACCATGAATCGGATCCTCCGATGGCGACGTAGAATGCTGACTCTGCTGGCACATTGTCTCTATCGCTCGCGCTTGCGCTTCTGGTATCCGCCTGTGGCTGTCCGCGCCCATACGGTTGGGACGCGATGAAAACGCATGCCCAGTGCACGTCATGAGAGCCCCTGCCAGTCGCCAAGTAAAAAACATTTCTCCTGCCGGTAAAGGGTTGTCGCCTGCTGATGGTACGTTTTTTTTTGTCCTGCGGAAGAAGCTTGAGGAACGTAGTTTCAACATCGGGGACAATCGCGTAGTCTCGCGAGTCGGTGCGTCTATCTGCGATGCAGCCTGAATCCTTCGGGTACGGAGCCGCCTTTTTTGGGCCTTTGCCAAGCAGGGCGGGTGGTGTTGTTTCCTCGCCGCTAGCTGAGTCCGCTGTGCTCAGACGCGCTGGCCTCGCGGCGTTAGGCTTCACAACAACGCCGCCGCCAGCTCCCGTAGTCGCCCGAACGATAATGATGGCCACAGGGTAGGGTGGGAATGAATGCAATCGTATAGACTATGGCTCTTCGACGATGTCGGCCTTGCATCTGGCCTTGCGGCGTTAGGCTTCACAACAACGCCACCGCCAGCTCCCGTAGTCGCCCGAACGATAATGATGGCCACGGGGCAAGGTGGGAATGAATGCAATCGTATAGACTATGGCTCTTCGACGATGTCGGCCTTGTATCTGCGCATGCATATTACCGTTTTAAACAACTTCTCATTGCCATGAGGACCATACACAGAGGCATTAACCGACAGTGTCTAAGCATCTAAAGTAGTTTTGCGCAGCACGGGCGTGTGATTACAATAAACTGGGACCGTGGGCTTGACTCCTTTGGGATTTTAGTGGGGAGAAAAAGTCTAGAAGCCAATCCAATTGCAGCATCGGCCTCACGTACGTATACTATCATAGCCTGGGTTGCGGGGGCCGGAAGTGTGTGCTGGAAGCGCAACGCTAGGAATTTTACGGTACGCGCGCAGCATGCCGATAGCCGTGCTGTTCGGGTCTCTTTCTCGACGGTTGGTAACATTGCGCTTCTCGTGTTTATAGCCTACATACTACAGACTGTGATATCAAGTCAAATCGAGCTAATGTACTCTCATATCGACCACGAATTGAGTCCTCCCCTTTTTCAGACGCGGAAAAATGCTTCCGCAAGCGTTCTTCGTTCTCAACGCCCACACTCGCGCTTCTGATGTCCCCTCGGCCGCCCGGGTCCGGATCATGCGGGTGTGGCGCACGCGCTCCGCCCTCGGAACGCCCCGTCTCCACGTATTAGTCGCACGGTAGCCCCGGTACGCTGTCAAGTGGAAAGCGCCGCCCCCGCTGGCGAAGACCCGCTGCTCCCTGAGGGCACGTTCAATACGTTAGACGGGCACAACGGTATGGTCTCAGCAGCGACTGGATTTGGGGCGAACATCGTAAACTCCCGGATCGTGTCTGTTTACGGTATGGAATAAGGTTATTTCAGACGTTTTGTGAGAGTGAGCCGTGTTGAGTACGACGTGCGCTACGCAGTAGTACGAATATCACGTGTGGATCAAGCAGAGGAGTAGGAGATCGCTCGAGTCACCTCCAGCGATAGTTTGTAGAATCGGGTAGAGTTAACGAAATATGAACCTTGGATACATCGTTCCAATCTCCGACCCTCGGTCTTGTGCGTGCGCGATTTTATCCTATGAGAATTATAGCAGCGGTGTACCAGGTCGTCCGCGCGGAGCCACATTAGGTGGCGATCTGTAGACACATTTAGTACCTGGAATAAAAGTTCCGGGAGTAGCCTTACAGCAACCACAACCAGAAGGCTGTAGTATTCTGTCTCTCTACCGTGGATCATTTAATGTAAGTATTGGATTGGATGAGGCCTTTTGCGCCGGGCAGAGGTCCCGTCCGGTATTTCCCCCCGCGCTGAGTAAAATGGCGAATCACAAACTCTGCGCGGGGTTAGTATCTGTAAATGATCTGGGTATACAAGCCCAAGAATACTAATCCTACTGCCGGGTGGGTGGGATGGTCTCAAGAAATGGCGCGACCAACTCTACTCCCGAGGTTTCGGGAGCGAAAGGAAGAAGTGACCTCGATTCGATATATATTCCGAGACTTTTCGATGTAATCAATGGTTCCATTATTTGTACCAAATTTGAATCCATGGATTGGATCGCCATTTTACTGTAGTATTTTTTCTCTCTACCGTAGATCATTTAATGTAAGTATTGGATTGGATGATGCCTCCTGCGCCGGCCTGTGGTCCCGCCCATACTTCGCTACGCCTCCTTTCAGATTGCCTTTGTAGTTGACCGCTGGTCCGGGGAAGAATAGTCTCACCCAATCTTCTATCACCTGAAATCAGTCCTTACCGGCACCCACCGCAACGTCCTTTCTGATCTCCGGCGACAACGGTAGCTCGCTAGCTTCGCGTAGCTCAGGCCACGTTTCTTCTTGCTACCCCGTACTTGTCCACTCGAGGTAGCCCCGATGTAGTACCTTGCAACTGACTCTGTTTTCCAGCCACCAATTTTCATGATCTCGTCCACATCCGTCCCGGCCAGGGATTTGCTGAGCGAGCCTCCCACTCGAAAGGAGTGCATCGTGACGTGGTTCGGCAGGTCTGCCATTCGCAGATAGCTTTGCAGGTTCGACGTCATACGGGCCGCGGAGAGAGAGAGATGGCCCCGGCCACCTTCTGCCGTGGCAACGGGGAAGAGGTGCCCAGTGCTTAAGTCCCACCCAATCCGCTGTGCGGCCGAGATGTACGCCGTGTGACCGGCCGAAAGGCGCGAATAGCCGGGCAGTCCCGGCCCGCTAACACCACCATAGAGGCCCGCAGCGTCTAGCCAAAATCTGATAGTTGAAGATCAAACCCTTCGACGCTGGGAGCCTCATTGAGCCGCCGGTCCCTACGTTCCCGCAGCACCTGTCCCGTAGCCTAGCTGACGCGAAGCGCCTCCCCAAGCGCCCCCACCTCGGATGCTCCGAGGGGAAGAACACAGTGCTCCGACTCCAGGAGGATGGCGTGGAACCGGAGGTCTAGAATGTACCAGACCAAACGCCGCGTTGCTTCAAGCTCGCGGCTCGGTCGGGAGGCGCCGGCCCGGGGCCGACGCGATAGCGGCAGTCGCGTCCGCTGGAGGGGCTGGTGTCGACCGGGTTGTTCTCAGCATACTCTCAAGAAGTTCGCGACCAACTCGTAAAATTCACGAGGTTTCGGGAGCGAAAGGAAGAAGTGACCTCGATTCGATACAAATTCCGAGACATTTCGATATAATCAATGGTTCCATTATTTGTGCCAAATTATAATCCATAGATTGGATCGCCATTTGACTCAAATATACTTATGTGTCGCGTGGTCCGCCTTACTCACGCGGTGTCAAAATTGCGTACCGTTGTGTTGCAGCGTACTGGAATTAATAACAACAGTGAATTTTGGGACGCAGTCCCAAATTTTTAGTATACTTCATCTGCGGGCCCTTTGATACGTGTCTCAGATGTACCGAGGTGCGTAAATTATGAATATTGGATACCCGCTATATCAACACACCACGCAGTTGTTGTTGTTGTTCTCACATTAACTCATCGCCAAAATACAATGCAGTCCGTGGTCGCAGACTGGCTCCAATAACTGTGGAGTGGAAGAAATACCTCTGTAAAAATCAAACAAACAAAAAATAGTATACATGGTAACTGAAACACATCTACACCTCAGACGAAAAACAAAAAGTGAGGCGCACGTGCGTATCATATACATGCGGTACGCTGTACAAGTCGCCACAGATACCGAGAAGACCACATACTACCCGGAAGAAATAGACAGGATGAAAGAACAACTCGACGTCGAAAAATCGAAATCAAATCGAAAAATCAAAAAGGGAAGCTCAATTCAGGCAAGAAATTAGGAAAGCATGGAAGGAAACACACGAAAGAATGCGCATATCTCGCAGATTGCAGGCTCGCACGCTACGCGACGTGTGGAGAACAGAGATACGAACAAAACGACATACATACCCCGCTACCAAGAACACCAGGGAAGCAGCAAAGAGACTACTATAGTAATATACAAGAAACAAAAAGGAAGACGAAGCAAAGCACAAAGCAGAGCAAAAAGCAAAGCGAAAGCAGCTAGCAAAAAAAAAAGAAAAAGATTAAACGGAAGAAACAAAGAGAGACGAAAAGAGGGGTACGCGGGAGAGAAGGGAAGAGCGGAAAAAGAAAAAAGAAAAGGAGAGACAAAAAGCGACAAAAAACGGGCGGGGGGGAAAATATATTACGAAAGGCAGGCACTGGTGCACCTACAGACACGCAAAGTTGCCCGGGTGGCACCGTGCTAGTTACTTGGGTCCCAAAGAAGGGAGCGCATTATGGCGATGATGCCATACCCAGGCTTCAGTCTGTTGGGCAGAGCCTCCCCTTCCCCACTCCCCCTCGTCCCCATTTCGCCCCCCCCTCTTCCCTGCCATTCTGCGCACGTGCGCTGGCGTCAACGGTTGCAGTCGTGGTTTCAGCCGTCCTGTGGCGTTCTGCCGATGCCTCCTTCTCCTCCTTATATGATTTCCGCATGAAGACCGACGCCCCTTCCTCGACGCGTCTGAACCATCTGCCGGCTTTCTGTGCAGTCTCGCGTCACCCTTCGAGCTTGATGCCAAACTCCTTGAGGTCCTCCTCAAGGTACCTCATCCAGGCCCACTCCTGTCCTCCGGAGTAGCCCTCACCTCCGACCATCTCCCCAAACATTACCCTCTGTGGCAGACGCCCCTCTCCCATCCGTGTCACAAAGCCCGCAAACAATAGCCTATGTCTCCGTACTGTTGTCTCAACGCTCTCAGATTTTGTCCTGAGAAGCGCGCTAGCATATGATGGAATGTGGCCTTCGCGCTTTCGTTTTCGCCAGCCAACGCATCGGAGGAGCATCTTGTGGTGGACCTCCCGTAGCCTGCCGTAATCAGTTTTCTTGGGCTCCACGCAACGCGACCGTAGAACAACGTTTCGATCACCTCGGCTCTCAGCATCCACACCTTCAGGCGAAGGTGCACACCCCGGTGGTCAGAAACTTCCATCTTATACCGCCCGAAGCATGCCCATGCCCTCTGAAGTCGACGCGTTTCCTCGACACTTCTGCTTGTCCAACCTGCGCTGATAGCCCCGCCTGAATACACAAACTATGGCGTTTGTTTGTACACTTGGCCGGTTGCGGTGACGGTGAAAGGCGCGTTCCCCCCATCTTTCGTTTGCAGACACATTATCTCCGTCTTGGTCTCCGAGACCGTCAGGCCGAAAGCGACACACGCAGACACGATCACCGTAATCATCCTCTCGAGGCCGTCAGGTGATCTCGATACTATGCCCGCATCGTCAGCATGGAGCATAGCCCACAGTGTCTGGGCCTCTTTATCAGTCTGTCGAAGCCCAGCCTACCCTGCGAGCACAGGAGAGGCGAAGAAAACATACAGAGAATTTATGCCAGGCCTCGGCCATCCCCTAGCAGCGCCCTGGCGCTGGCCCTGGCGCCCGCGACCACGGTGCCGTCCTCTCGCCGACGCGGGATCGGAGCTCGGCAAACTTCTATTTTAAACAAGAACCAACCCGGTCCACCACACGTTCACCTTCCTCGAAGAGCCGTTACATACTCGTAGCGGCAAAGGGGTTTGAGTCAGGGCTGGGCGGGGCAGATGTCGATAGAGGTCTGGGCCATAGTCAACGTTTCTTGCTGCAGCGCGCCAACAGCAAGGTATGCTACAGGGAGCGAACTGCGGTTCGTGGGTTGATTTAATCCATGAACATGTGTTGCGTAATTTAAGCAGCCTAGGAACACAGCATAGCGGTCGTGCTGATGACCTTACAATTCCCCGAAACCTCGCCCGTGGTAACAAAACAGGCTATATCACTCTACCGGTAAGAACAAGTAACACGGGAAGCTGTGTCATGACAGCTACTGTTATACAAGGTATATCGGCACCACTAACTACTGTACGAGCGGAGTCTACATTTGAGTGGCTGCTAGATCGAAACAGCAGCACGCCGCAGCGACCGGCACGGGCAGCATCGGCATGAGCAGCGGTGACCTCACAACCGAGCAATCTGGGGCCAACTGGGAATGAACCGCAAATCAGCAGCAAGCATCTGCCATATAGCGACCACGATACATTGTACCGCACGACTGCCCCTCTATTGTGTCGTGTTTTATTGTTTTGCCTTTCATTCTGTTCCCGCGTCCAGGATCGTGCGGCAAGCGTGCAATCCATTTTTCAGCCCAGTGGTTCCGTTAGTGGCATGCCTAGCCAAGGGGTACCCCTCTGTTCACTTGGGTCGAAGGTAGTGCAATTAGTAAAAAAAAACAGTACGTACACAGGTGGTCGCCCCTTGTACAATGTGTATGTAAAACAATATCCTTGTGGATGCGTTGGTTATCAATGAAGCACACGCCATTAGGCGTACCGAATTCAGAGGTTGCCGACACCTTGTGGGGTTTACTATTTACGGGGGACCATAGAAAATAGGACCTAATGTTGTTCGTAAAAATACGTAAATATATAGTACCATAAGTCCTTTTTACTCTGACCCTCCGTAAATACAGCCTATTGTTGAAGGTCTCCACAAGTTTGTTTTCACACCCACACCGTGCAGGGGGGGGGGGGAGGCGGGTGCCGGCCACCTGTGTAGGTTTCCCCCGACACATGCTAAGTTAGAGGTATCCGGTTTTTTCTAGGGTTCCTTGCTTGAGGCAGCTCTGTACTAATACTGAGCAATTTAAAAAAAAAGTGAAAAATGCTAAATGGTTGGTGAACGATCCCTTATACCCTAGGTGTACGAATACTAGCACTGTAATGTCGCCGAAAAAAGGGGAAGAAAAAACTTCAGAAAAACGTTTAGCGAAAAACGTGCTACGCACCCCCTTATCGCAACGCTTTTGATATAGAGCGCAAACCGGATGCTCCGTCGTCGAGCAGATGTCACAGCCAGAGCGCGGCAATGCCAACGCCCCAACCCAAGGACCTGAGAGTGCAGCCACAACGACTTGTGCCGTGGCAACAAGCTTCGTATTGCAGCGCGACGAGTGGCGGGCACAATAAAGGCTCTTGCGCGTTTACACACACGTCTCAGCCCCTCTCATTATTTCGTGCTTGACAACAATAAAAGCTGCATATTTATTCCTTCACGCCTCTCGCTCAATTCCACATCTGCTCTCGTTTTTGGACATGATTGCATCAGCAGCCAGATTGCAGCAGTGGGGCCTGCGCTTTGCACGCGGCGCTCGGTTTTCCGGGAGGCGACGGAAGTGGGGGGTACTCATGTCATGCATGGCCGTAGTCGTATGACCATAGATCCTCGCATCACTGCAATACTAGGGCGAAGCACGCCGGGGTTTTTTACCGACCAGGCAGATATTGCTTGCACCAAGCGCGAAGCGCCGTGAGGTGTTGGGCGAGTCGCATCCTACTAAGAACCGTTCATAAGGCGGAATTTTTTGCATATGGATGACAGCGTGGATGAATTGATTCATTTTCTGGTGTGTCTACTTCCAGAGACAGCAAAGGGTATACTATGTAACTGCCCCGTGGATGTCTTACCATATTCACACTAGTTGACACGATCATCCCCCTTGTGCGGAGTTAAGGTTCTCTCCGCACCAAAATGACCTAGCTCGACCGCCAGCCGAGGTGACCGCCAAACAAACTAGGTTACACGATCATCCCCCTTGTGCGAAGTGAAGGTTCTCTCCGCACCAAAATGATCTAACTCGCCCGCCAGTCAAGATGACCGCCAAACAAAAGCGGTACACTGACTGTCTAGCTCGTGTAGTGAGAGGCGGGCTTTACAGCGTCGTCGCCAACAGACGCCAACCCAACCTATATATATATATAGGTATATAATATAGCGGGGGGGGGGCGTACATCTTTCTTCGAGGTGCCATGGCCGGGACGGTTGGGGAGGGAGACGCACGAAACACTCCCCGGTCTATCGCGGACGATCTGCAGAGACTACTGGGGAGAGGGACGCACAAATAAACTCCACCATCGATCGCGGACGTTCTACAGAGAAGGATCGGCTACGTAGGGGGGAAATCTACATGCGTGCTACTGTAATTCTTGCGGAAAAAGGCGCTATATATCTCTATGGTACCGCACGCGCGTCGCTAGCTTGTCGCCAGCCCCGACCCACCTTTTTTATCATGGCCTGCGTCCGTCGCACGTCGGGGGGGGCGATGGGAATGGGCACGCTTACGCTGTAGCGTCGACCCTCCCATCTCTCGCTCTTTGTCAGGACAAACCATAAAGAAACCGTTTGGAGGAGAGAGCGGCGGCAGAGGCGCGGCGACACGAGGTGCCAGGATATATATCATATGTAGCCGCCAGAGATACCAGACTAACGGGTTTTAACGGAATACCAAGGGGGGTGGCAGGCACTGAAACAACTGTGCTCCTCGTGACAGACATGTACTGGCAAGAAATAGGCGCCGGGGACAGCCTACAGTATGAAATTATGATAGGGGGCAGAAGGTGAGGAAAGGCAAGCTGATGCTTACGTCGCGTCGACCCTCCCACCTTTCGCTATTGTTTATTTAAGACACACCAGCGAAAACGGTTTCGGTTTGGAAGAAAGATTGGCGGCAGAGACAGTGCAGCATTAAGAGAGACACCGACACCGGGCAAAAGTCTCCGAGGGTTTGTTTATTGCTTGTAGGATATCTATTCCGGGGGGCTCAGACACCAAAATATTGTGTCTTCGTAATGCTCGGGTATTGTCACTGCGTCGACTTGACACGGTACCACTCGAAATCATTTGACCTATATACAGGTCGCCGCTGTGGCACCTCTGACAAGCAGCACGTATGATGCCGACGTCCGGTCGATGCGGTATCACGTACGCTGTGTGCTGATAGTGTTGAGATACAGGCCACGCAGAAGTACTACATGTGTATGAGTAGCCTGCGGCCGCAGTAGGGAAAATCAGATGGAGCAGACAAACCGCGATGTATTCATGCAAGGCCCACTCCCGCCTTCACGTCGAGTGTATTGGCCACGACTTGAGATGAATTGTCCAAACACGAGCGATTCTTTTTAGCAGAAATAGATTCCACACAATACCGTTCACACTGCAGCCAGGAAGGCCACCGTAGCGCGGCGTCAGCAGGGGACGAGATGTGACGGCTGTGTGAATAGTACCGTCGCCAGCTGCGATTTTTGGCTTCGTCTCCTGCGCCCGGTAATGAGGGGCACTCATCGTGTTAGTACGGTCGATTGTGCAGACCCTGGCTCATCCCTGCATCCACTGTAAATCAGGCTCACCCTTTTGGCCATGCAGGCTGGAGCCGCCGCACGACGACGGCGGGGGATGTGTACTACGCCAATGACGTCGACAGGACCACCACCTGGTACAGGCCCACGACCCCTCAAGCTGCGCCATCGATGTCATCGCCACAAGCAGGAGTGCCGTCACGTAAGCACACAATATATACCTCAGTCTGTGGTATACACAGGTACGCCTATGAACATTTTGGTTGATTACAACTGTTATGCCATCTTCTCTACTTTGGCAGTAGGGAACGCGTTGCACGTGGGATAGACCCCAAGAGTGCCATATCAGACGTGTATAGGTTTGCAATGAGGCATCGCGGGTCAACGCGTTGACTAAACACGGTACCGCTCGAAACCATTCAACCTGAATTGTACACGTGGCCGTTGTGCCATCAGATTCTCTGACGAGCAGCGCGTATGATCCAGACGTCCGGTCGTTGCGGTATCACGTACGTTGTGTGTTGATGGAGTTAAGATATAGACGAAGCAGAAGTAGTGCATGTGTCTGAGTAGCCTGTGCCGGCAGCGTGGAGAAACGAATGAAGCGGACCAACTGCGATGTATTCATGCACGCCCGAAATCCGTCTTGACCTCGAGAGTGTCGGCCACCGCTTGAGACCCTTTGTCCAGACGTGAGCGATTGCGTCCAACAGGAATAGATTCCACACAGTACCCTACAGACTAAAGTCTGGAAGGCACCGTAGAGCGGCGTCAACCGTGAATGAGCGGTGATGGGTGTGTGAATGACACCGTCGTCAGCTACCATTTTTGGCTTCGTCTCCTGTGCCCGGAACCTGGGATGAGAGGCACACATCGTGTGAGTACGATCGACTGTGCTGACCCTTGTTCACCCCTGCATTCACTGTGAGTCGGGCTCGCCCCTTTGGCCACGCAGGCTGGAGCCGCCGCACGACGACAACGGGGGATGTGTACTACGCCAATGACGCCGACAGTACCACCACCTGGCACACGCCCCCGACCCCTCAAGCTGCGCCATCGATATCATCGCCGCCAACAGGAGTGCCGTCACGTAAGTACACAATCATACACCTCAGTCGGTGGTATACACAGGCCCAACTAAAAACATTGTGGTTGTTCACAACTACTACGCCCACGTCTCTACTTTGACTGTAGGGTACACGTTGCACGTGGAACAAACCCAGTGGTACCATCTCAGACGCTTTTACGATTACGATGAGCCATGCCATCTCGCGGGCCGTTGGGTCGACTTAACACGGTACCGCTCGAAGCCATTCGACCTATATACAGATCGCTGCTGTGGCGTCTCTGACGAGCAACACGTATGATATCGACGTCCGGTCGAAGCGGTGTCAAGTGCGCTCGGTGTTGTGAGATGCAGCCCACGCAGAAGCGTTTAGGGTTCTTGGGTAGCTCGCGGCCGCAGCAGGGAAAATCGAATGAAGCGGACCAACTGCGATGTATGCATGCACGGCCTAATTCCGCCTTGACATCGAGTGTGTCGGCCACCGCTTGAGACGATTTGTCCAAACACGAGCGGTTGTGTCCAACAGGAATAGATTCCACACTGTACCCTACAGACTGAAGTCAGGAAGGCCACCGTAGAGCGGCGTTAACCGTGAAAGAGCGGTGATGGGTGTGTGAATGACACCGTCGTCAGCTGTTTTTTTTGGCTTCGTCTCCTGCGCCCGGAACCCGCAACGAGAGCAACACATCGTGTGAGTACGATCGGCTGTGTCGACCCTGGTTCATCCCTGCATCCACTGTAAATCGGACTTGCCCCTTTGGCCACGCAGGCTGGAGCCGCCGCACGACGACGGCGGGGGATGTGTACTACGCCAACGACGCCGACAGGACCACCACCTCGAACAGGCCCGCGACCCCTCAAGCTGCGCCATCGACGTCATCGCCACAAGCAGGAGCGCCGTCACGTAAGCACCCGACTTACACCTCAGTCTGTGGTATACACAGGCACGCCTATGCACGTTGTGTTTGGTTGCTACTGTTACGCCACTTTCTCTACGTTGGCTGTAGGGAACGCGTTGCACGTGGGATAGACCCCAAGAGTGCCATCTCAGACGTGTATAGGTTTGCAATGAGTCATCGCGGGTCAACGCGTCGACTAAACACGGTACCGCCCGAAACCGTTCAACCTGAGCTTCGAAGTACACACGTGGCCGTTGTGGCGTCTCTGACGAGCAGCGCGTATGATCCAGACGTCCGGTCGATGCGGTATCATGTACGATGTGTGTTGATGGTGTTAAGATACAGACGAAGCGGAAGTAATGCATGTGTCTGCGTAGCCTGTACCCGCAGCGTGGAGAAACGAATGAAGCGGACCAACTGCGATGTATTCATACACGCCCGAAATCCGCCTTGACCTCGAGAGTGTCGGCCACCGCTTGAGACCCTTTGTCCAGACGTGAGCGATTGCGTCCAACAGGAATAGATTCCACACAGTACCCTACAGACTGAAGTCTGGAAGGCACCGTAGAGCGGCGTCAACCGTGAATGAGCGGTGATGGGTGTGTGAATGACACCGTCGTCAGCTACCATTTTTGGCTTCGTCTCCTGTGCCCGGAACCTGGGATGAGAGGCACACATCGTGTGAGTACGATCGACTGTGCTGACCCTTGTTCACCCCTGCATTCACTGTGAGTCGGGCTCGCCCCTTTGGCCACGCAGGCTGGAGCCGCCGCACGACGACAACGGGGGATGTGTACTACGCCAATGACGCCGACAGTACCACCACCTGGCACACGCCCCCGACCCCTCAAGCTGCGCCATCGATATCATCGCCGCCAACAGGAGTGCCGTCACGTAAGTACACAATCATACACCTCAGTCGGTGGTAGACACAGGCGCAACTAAAAACATTGTGGTTGTTCACAACTACTACGCCCACGTCTCTACTTTGACTGTAGGGTACGCGTTGCACGTGGAACAAACCCAGTGGTACCATCTCAGACGCTTTTACGATTACGATGAGCCATGCCATCTCGCGGGCCGTTGGGTCGACTTAACACGGTACCGCTCGAAGCCATTCGACCTATATACAGATCGCTGCTGTGGCGTCTCTGACGAGCAACACGTATGATATCGACGTCCGGTCGAAGCGGTGTCAAGTGCGCTCGGTGTTGTGAGATGCAGCCCACGCAGAAGCGTTTAGGGTTCTTGGGTAGCTCGCGGCCGCAGCAGGGAAAATCGAATGAAGCGGACCAACTGCGATGTATGCATGCACGGCCTAATTCCGCCTTGACATCGAGTGTGTCGGCCACCGCTTGAGACGATTTGTCCAAACACGAGCGGTTGTGTCCAACAGGAATAGATTCCACACTGTACCCTACAGACTGAAGTCAGGAAGGCCACCGTAGAGCGGCGTTAACCGTGAAAGAGCGGTGATGGGTGTGTGAATGACACCGTCGTCAGCTGTTTTTTTTGGCTTCGTCTCCTGCGCCCGGAACCCGCAACGAGAGCAACACATCGTGTGAGTACGATCGGCTGTGTCGACCCTGGTTCATCCCTGCATCCACTGTAAATCGGACTTGCCCCTTTGGCCACGCAGGCTGGAGCCACCGCACGACGACGGCGGGGGATGTGTACTACGCCAACGACGCCGACAGGACCACCACCTCGAACAGGCCCGCGACCCCTCAAGCTGCGCCATCGACGTCATCGCCACAAGCACGAGCGCCGTCACGTAAGCACCCGACTTACACCTCAGTCTGTGGTATACACAGGCACGCCTATGAACGTTGTGTTTGGTTGCTACTGTTACGCCACTTTCTCTACGTTGGCTGTAGGGAACGCGTTGCACGTGGGATAGACCCCCAGAGTGCCATCTCAGACGTGTATAGGTTTGCAATGAGTCATCGCGGGTCAACGCGTCGACTAAACACGGTACCGCCCGAAACCGTTCAACCTGAGCTTCGAAGTACACACGTGGCCGTTGTGGCGTCTCTGACGAGCAGCGCGTATGATCCAGACGTCCGGTCGATGCGGTATCATGTACGATGTGTGTTGATGGTGTTAAGATACAGACGAAGCGGAAGTAATGCATGTGTCTGCGTAGCCTGTACCCGCAGCGTGGAGAAACGAATGAAGCGGACCAACTGCGATGTATTCATGCACGCCCGAAATCCGCCTTGACCTCGAGAGTGTCGGCCACCGCTTGAGACCCTTTGTCCAGACGTGAGCGATTGCGTCCAACAGGAATAGATTCCACACAGTACCCTACAGACTGAAGTCTGGAAGGCACCGTAGAGCGGCGTCAACCGTGAATGAGCGGTGATGGGTGTGTGAATGACACCGTCGTCAGCTACTATTTTTGGCTTCGTCTCCTGTGCCCGGAACCTGGGATGAGAGGCACACATCGTGTGAGTACGATCGACTGTGCTGACCCTTGTTCACCCCTGCATTCACTGTGAGTCGGGCTCGCCCCTTTGGCCACGCAGGCTGGAGCCGCCGCACGACGACAACGGGGGATGTGTACTACGCCAATGACGCCGACAGTACCACCACCTGGCACACGCCCCCGACCCCTCAAGCTGCGCCATCGATATCATCGCCGCCAACAGGAGTGCCGTCACGTAAGCACACAATCATACACCTCAGTCGGTGGAATACACAGGCGCAACTAAAAACATTGTGGTTGTTCACAACTACTACGCCCACGTCTCTACTTTGACTGTAGGGTACGCGTTGCACGTGGGATAAACCCAATGGTACCATCTCAGACGCTTTTACGATTACGATGAGCCATGCCATCTCGCGGGCCGTTGGGTCGACTTAACACGGTACCGCTCGAAGCCATTCGACCTATATACAGATCGCTGCTGTGGCGTCTCTGACGAGTTGCACGTATGATATCGACGTCCGGTCGAAGCGGTGTCAAGTGCGCTCGGTGTTGTGAGATGCAGCCCACGCAGAAGCGGTTAGGGTTCTTGGGTAGCTCGCGGCCGCAGCAGGGAAAATCGAATGAAGCGGACCAACTGCGATGTATGCATGCACGGCCTAATTCCGCCTTGACATCGAGTGTGTCGGCCACCGCTTGAGACGATTTGTCCAAACACGAGCGGTTGTGTCCAACAGGAATAGATTCCACACTGTACCCTACAGACTGAAGTCAGGAAGGCCACCGTAGAGCGGCGTTAACCGTGAATGAGCGGTGATGGGTGTGTGAATGACACCGTCGTCAGCCGTTATTTTTGGCTTCGTCTCCTGCGCCCGGAACCCGCAACGAGAGCTACACATCGTGTGAGTACGATCGACTGTGCAGACTCTTGTTCACCCCTGCATCCACTGTAAATCGGACTTGCCCCTTTGGCCATGCAGGCTGGAGCCACCGCACGACAACGACGGGGGATGTGTACTACGCCAACGACGCCGACAGGACCACCACCTCGAACAGGCCCACGACCCCTCAAGCTGCGCCATCGATTTCATCGCCATTGATGCTATCACCGCCAGCAGGAGTGCCCGCATGTAAGCACACCATCATACATCTCAGTATGTGGTACACACAGACACAACTAAACACATTGCGGTTGTACACCACTATTGCTCTACTGTGGTTGTACTCGTGTCTGAGATGTTGCGCATGTCGCGCGTTTGGAGTGTTCGCCAAGCCTACCGCCACCTCATCCAGATTGGCTATTCCTGTTTTCAAAGCCGCTTTGCCTAATGTGCGTGTCAACTACTCTCCACGCCTACTGCCACCGCCGTGCGTCATACCCTTTCCTTTAAGAGATTACCTAAACGCGCACGGAACACCTGAAATAATAGGTATTTGCTCACTGCCGTGCTTCGCTACAGAGAAACACCGCTTCCTTGCCAAGGCCAGATTGCTCCAGTCAACGATGTACTGGCCTGTGAGGTGTTCTACAATGTGGTGCGGTACTGTTCGGACAACACTATTTCTGGCTATCTTCTGGCTCGGTTGAATATCATGAGTGCTTTCCGACAACATTCGTGATATACAGAACCTACAGCAGTAGGCCTTGGGATCGCTCGTCGGGTTGAACTTTGAGCTTTTCTCAAAATCAGTTTTTTTGGGTGGGATATCGAGCTCCCATACTTTAATCGCAAATGCTGTCGAAGCGACTACGTACTACTGATACGTATCTAGCCAAAGCATATGAACCATAACGCCTAATTCTCTCTACAGCAATAAACTGCAGATTATTATCATATCGGTTCCCGACCTTGAATAATCTTTTCCAATATTATCACCTTAGAAAACTTAGGTGATACCCCTACCGTAGAATGCGTCTTGCTTGTACGAAAGCCCTGTGATCGTGTGTGGAGCGCGCAGAGAGAACACGCTTGAGCCATGACGGTGCACGTTGCGGCGCACGTAGAGGGCCCTAAACAGCCCGTGATTATCGAGGCTGTAATCCCCTAGACAGCATGGAGGTGTGATCTGTGGAACGATAGTACCAGGTAGGTTGGAAACGGTTTTGAACAAAAACAGTCCTTAGTAGTACTGTAGAGCAGGGCAATCGTTGTTGCCCTGCTGTTCCTTAGGTTTTACCCTTTACCTGGTAGTATTCTCGTAGCTTTGTGTAGTTTTGTGCTGTATTGATCAAAACTGGTACATCAGACAGGAGCGCGAAGGGTAGACGCGTCGAACACGGACACGACGGTCGCCACTACTTCTGTATAGATACTTGAAATATATTACGTAAGCAGCCTAACACTAGAAGGAAACATCACGAGCCGATGGAAAGGTACTGTGTCACGATGTTAGAAGGGGCTAAGTATACGACACTGTCACAAACGTAGAAAAACGCTGCATTTCATCTACGCGGGCCCGTATACTCTAACCCCCCCGGGCACCAAGCCCCCTAACGCAACGCAACGCAACCTAACCCAACCCAACCGAAGAGGTCGTGGCACGTTTGCTACACCAACCCTAATGCCGATGCAGAGAGGCGGATTGAGCAAAACGAATTCGATTAAAAACGCGTTGCATCTGAACTACACGGGGCCGTTTTGCCATACTCCACGGGCCCAAGGGACCTTAGCGGTCAGGATTTCAGCCGCATTCACAAGAGACCCAGCGCCCTAGATCGAACCACCGTGCTTCGCGCCAGCCGATGAAGTCGTCGGCTTCGCGCTCGCGACCGAAACCGTGCTGGTGCCGAAAGCTCTCTCGCGGATGAACTTGTCATTGCGAGCAACCTCGCCGTGCTCTTTGCGCTGTTTGGCGAACCAACGCTCGCGCTAGCAGGAGAACCTATCGGGCTGTATGCTCTCTATAGCAAACCAAACGTTCGCACTTGCGCTCCGGTACGTGGATGACGTGCGCACGCGCGATCGTTTCTGTTGTAAGAACAGAACAGCAGAGCGGGTGACGACCGCCCTCTGATCATAGAAGCAGTATTCGAAGAAGCAGAAGTCTGTCTCACCCTGACCCGACAGGTCAAAGACAACTGAGCGGTCGCATTTGTAGCATTGGAACGGGGTGGTGGTGTCCGTGATGGTAGGACGCCGGCATGCCTCCCCATCACTGTGGAAGTACTCCCGTCCACCACACTCAAAGGATGATCACACGCCAAGTCCGGAACGTCCTTGACGACGGTAGACCGGGTTACCGGTTTGCGACGACTCCTGCAAGACCCGCAAGAGCAAAGATGAGAAGCCAGGGGACGGGCAGTCAAGCGGAAACCATCATAATTGTACAAGAGCTCATAAATATAAATTCATACGAATATCACTAGAACAGCCGGTGCATCGGAAGGTGGCGTAGCAGCGGCCGAACCACTAGTACAGCAGGAACAATCGGAACGTCGGCGGATTAGTGGGTGGATTGGGGGTGTGGGTTGTTTGAGTGGATAGGTGGGTTGGGTTGTCGTCCCATATCGCTGCAGCACGGGCTTGTGATCAGCAAACACACCCCAAAGTATGAGTAAGCATCAGAACGTGGTGGTGAGGGTATATACGTACGCCGGCGCCGCTGGCGTGGTAGCTATCGTACCACTAGTACAGCAGTAAGCACCGGAAGGTCGGTGGGTTAGTGGGCGTATTAGTTTCAAAGAAAATGGCTATCACACCTCGTCTGCTTATCATCGCAAGATATCGAAATTGAGACATCAAAGTAGAAAATATGAGTGGTGTGGGTGGAGAGGCAGATTGTTTTTTTTGCCACATAGCGTTGTGGCATGGGCGGGTGGTCACCAAACACAACCCGAAGTACGGGTAACGGTTACACGGGGCGTTTAACACATCTTCTCACGGCAGCAGCGCTCAACGCACACGGCACCAATGCCAGTCCTGGCGGACTCTGCGCACGCACAACGCGCAAACGAAACCTTCTCGAGCTGGTGCGGTTGTAAGTCGTAAAATATCAAACGGTTTTTGCTTTTCGAGTTCCACCCAACGAAAGCCAACTCTACGAGTGGTCGTAGGCAGACTGTGCCCGTCCACACCAACGTTCAGGCCGTGTCGCTAAGACGTTCTCAAGGTGGTGTTGTTAGGCCCCCCCTCCTACTGATGAGGGGACGAAGAAGCAGACGAAGATCTGTTGTAGATGTCGTACAGCAGTGGTAGTGGCGGCACCTGCCATAACGGTTTTTGTATATTGAGTTCTTCTATCTAACCAAACCTCACTCTACGAGTACTCGCAGGCAGAATGTGCCTGTCCAAATCAACGTTCGGCCCGCTGCTGCAGATGGTATTGTCAGGCCCACCCTCCTACTGAGGAGGGGAGGGAGGAGCAGGATAAGCTCTGCTGGAAATGTCGTAGAGCAGTAGTAGTTTCGGCACCTGCTACGATAAGCTCTGTCGGATATGTCTCTGTATATATTTGTCGTCTTCAAATTATGCTGAATGTCAAGGTGGGGAACCAGGAAACACACAATAAAACCGTGTGTGTGTACGAAGGGTTCAAGGGTTTGACCGACAAGCAGAGCGTATAGCGAAGCTGACTTGGCCTCGTGTGTCCTACGGCTGCTGCTGCTGCTGGTTGCAGCGAGTGCTCTAGAGTTTTCATTGAAAAAAGGCCTCTTCGAAACGAGTCGTGCGCGAGTAGGGCGCCTCGTTCATAATGCATCTGTAAGTGTGTGTTACTGTGTCATCGTGGGGAATTCAACATGCATTTGTTTTGGTCACGTTTGTCGACCGTGCTCAACGCACACGGCACCAATGCCAGTCCCGGCGGGCTCTGTGGACGCACACACAAACGAAACCTTGTCGTGCTCGTGCGGCTGTAAGTCGTCAAATGTCGAACGGTTTGTGTGTTTTTAGTTCCACCGAACGAGACTCAACTCTACGAGTACTCATACAGTAGGCAGAATGTGCTTGTCCACAGCAACGTTCGGGCCGTGCCCCTAAGATATACTACTGGCGGTGTTGTCAGGCCCACCCTCCTACTGATGAGGGAACGGAGACACAGAAGAAAATCTGATGTAGATGTCGTACAGCTGTAGTAGGTAGTGGTGGCACCTGTCGTAACGATTTGTTTATTTTGGACTTCCACCTAACGAAACTCAACGCTACAAGTACTCATACAGCAGTAGTAGTGGTGGCTCCTGCTACGAGAGGCTCGGTTAGACATCAGCGCAACACTGCTGGTTTTGCCTCGCAGCATGTGTTGATTCCGGGAAGGGTAATAGGGGGCGTTTGGCACCCCTTCTCGCAGCAGCAGCCTCCTTCCTAACCATGCTGCGCGCGGCGTGCTTCCGAGAGGAGTTTTGTGCATGTGCGTCCGTAACTCTTTGTGCGCGGGCTTCCATACTTGCGAGTCTCTCCGATCGCGCAGCAATTGCTCTGGGACCTTCCACGGCGTCAAGAATTTCCGCGTTTCTGCTGATGTTTTCTGTTTGATAAGTACATCGATTTACGGTGGATCAGGAAGCGACCCTGCCACAAAACGCCACAGAATATATCGCGAACCCCAGCGCATCAAGACCATGCAGCAAGAAGCGGCATTGCACAGCCGTTCGCGAGCGGTGGGCAAGACCCTCATTAACACTGTTAGCCAATCCCGCTAAGTGAGCCATGCTTCGACAAGGTGATCTCACTGTTGGTACGGTCGATGTGCTGTAGCCAATTGCGAAATATTTCGCTGCTCGTACCGAGTAGGACATTTTTTAGAAGCTTACGTTAAACGAAGAAGTGGGGGTGAATGGTCCGCATTCAATGTAGATTGTTGTGCTTAAGCCAAACAAATAGCATTCAATGTGCCTGGCACAAACAGCGGAGTACAGTCGCGTATCGCCGTTGCTAAGGGTCGTTGCTAACGACCGAATGAAATAGCAAAAAACTTGCTATTTTGGCAAAACATGGTTTCCATAAAGTTGCCAAAACCTTCTATCGTGAAACACTGCATATGTGGCAATATTTGGCAAATGTTCGCATCACAACACCCTCAGATTTTATTATTTGTTCAACCGCCTTACAGCAGCAGCAGCAGGTAGCCGACGGCACGCCGACGCGCTCTATGGAGTAAATGCTCCCGCAGAAAGGACTCCAGGCGCAGCCCACGTACCTCGGAGGTCGGCAGTCCTTCCAGCCCGGCCAAAATCCCCTGGGAAAGCTGGGACGGCTACTGTTTGTGATTCTATTTTAGCCCCCGTACCTAACGACACCCATGCCCCATCCACCCGGGGCTCACGGCCAGTGTCGCCAGCGCTATCATAGCTGTGATCAATGCCACCGGGAATCCTTCGTATCTATCTCTATTTCACAAGTTAGAGCGAGTCTAGCGTGGGGCGTCGTCGGGTCGTCTGTTTTGTACAACCTTGCGTTGGCGTTATTGGGCTAACATAGCACTTAAAATAGCAAATATCACTTCCCAAAAACTTGCCAAGGAAGCAGGACGAAATAATCCAAACAAATTGGCAAGTTTGTAGCTATTTTGGCAAGTCCACTTTTCCATAAACTTGCTACTTTGGCGAATAATTTGCCAAACATGTGTCGTTAGAAATGCCCCTGAGCAAAGCCGGCAATACTAAGGTACACGAAAAGGGAAGGAATCAAACAAAACAATACGTGCACAATAACTGCATATCGGAGCACACTCAGGGTGTGTCTTAACCCTCCCAGAGAGCATGGGAACGAGCGGAACGGAACGAGGCTGCTCGTGGTCATTCGTTCCGTTCCTATATAAAAAAACGTGTTTGGGTCCACGCAGAATCCTGGGCCTCGCCAGCCGAATCGGCACGAACGGTATATTTTGCACATGCCACGACCAATTGGTATCCACATAATCTTCGGTGGAGTCCATCTACATCAAATAATCTGCTGTTTGTTCCCGTTCGGTCGGGCCGTTCGGTCCTCCCAAACAATAAAAAGGGGTGCAACACTTCTTCTTCCTCTTTCTAGATATACTGTTTTTCTCGGTCTGCACTGAATCTACTTGTTTCCCACAACCAATCAACACCAATTCATGCGGCAAATAATATTCCATTCGGCTCGTTCCAATGCTCTCTGGGGGGGGGTTAAGACACACCCTCATAGTTTGTTGTTTCCAATATATTTGACTTGCCTTGCCAGATTTGTTTGGCTCCTCCATCGCGTAAGTCGGAAATACATGAAGACTTAGTGCATCCCTGTTCTATTACGGGGGACCATAGTTAATAGGACCTATGGTACACATAAAAACCTATATATTAAACCATTTTTACTCACAATATTTGGTCCTATTAACTATGGTCCCCCGTAATACAACGCCAGGTTCACGGAAACAGTATGTTTTACACACACCTGATTACTTCCGCTCCCCTCACTTTCACTGATTTCGTCTCACCTTCGTTGTGCCAGTCGACAATGACAAAGAAGCGGCAACACGAAACCCCGACAGCCCTTCAATGTCCGCCCCTGTGTGCGGGACAGAAGGCCTGAACGTATCCCCCCCGGCCACCTCTGCATACCCCATCAAAAACCCCGGAGAGGAAGATGTGCTCCCTTCTTACGAAGCTTGCCGTGCTCGCGGGAGACTGGCCGAGCCGCCCCCACCGCCCTGCGAAGTTCACGTGAAGCAGACTGAGATTGCGGCCGCTGCTGGATGTGTTTCCTTGGTGAGAGGCGGATATTTTCACGTTTCGCGTGTCTTCCCCCACTGATCGTTGTCGACGTTTTTACAGGGCATAGAAAGGGGCCCAGTCGTGTTAGGGCGGGGCGGGTGGGGGGGGTCGTTTACGTTTGTGTCAATTATCCCGCTTTTTGCTACGTGGTAGGGGTACACCTGTACGTTTATAAGGCTCTATACCTCGTCCCAAAACGAAGTTGATTAAAAACTCAACGTGCGCCCGATGACCCTAGTTGTAACTAAAAAAATAGTGTAAACCACCATTAACAATAGCATTCCAAGGAAGTTGGGTTAAAGAGCGCGGTCGTGACGACTGGAAAGAGGCGGTCTGGTAGCAGGTGAGAGACGTCATAGGGTCAAAAAAGGAAAGAGAAAGGTGACACAGCGCTTGCTTGGTAGTTGCCGCATTTGATTTGTTATGTTATTCTGACAATACCTACTGTACTTGGGGTCGGTGTTAACGGGGGCTGGGGGGGTGGGATTCCACGGGGTGTCCTTAGCTGGACGTCCAGCTTGCGCATGCCAGTGCGAACGACGATTTAGTCTTGAAGGTCTTCGATATGCTCAAAATCAATATTTTCAACGACTGCCGCCCCCCCCCCTCCTCCTCCCTTGACCCCACCTTGACACTCGACACTTGACCTCAACCACTTATTACAGCAACGGCGACAACCACAACGAGAAGAAAGCTGAGAACGATGGACAGGACAAGAAACGAGAAGAAGAGAAGAAGAAACAAGACAAGCCATAGAAAACCAAGTTTTCACACGAGCTGAACTTGCGCTCGTCCCATTCTAGTCACGATTCAGGCACAAGCGCATTGAATCACATTCCCGACACCGACGAGGCAGGCAGTATCACCATCAGCATAAGCATGGTCAATCTAGTCGACCGCGGCGACGAGGAAGGACCTGGGGAGGGGGAAACTAGTTTTCGCTCGAAGGAAACAATGCAGCAGGATAAATCGGGGGGAGAAATTGAGAAATGGAGGAATCAGGAAATGACGCGGATGACAAGGCGGAGGGGGGGCTGGAGAAAGATATACCGATGGACGTGCCGGAGGAGGAAAAACTGAAAGGAAAACCGAAGAAATTGCAGGAAGATGCAGTGGAGGACATATCGGAGGACAACGAGCCGGAGGAGGATGAACCAAAGGAGAAGCAACCGCGTGAGAAGCCGCAGGAAGAACTGACGTGCGAACCGATTGACGAACAACAGGAGGACAAACTGAAGCGAAAACTCGAAGAGAACGAACCGGAGGAAGAGGTCCCAGACAAGGAGGAACCGGGGGCGAAACCAGAGAAGGAGTCATAGTAGGACTTCGAGGAGAAACCGGAGGAAGAACCCGAGTAAAACCTGCAGGAGGGACTGGAGGAAGAGAAACCGGAGGAAGAACCCGAGTAAAACCTGCAGGAGGGACTGGAGGAAGAGAAAACGGAGGAGGAACCGGAGGAGGAACCGGAGGAGGAACCGGAGGAGGAACCGGAGGAGGAACCGAAGGAGCACGAGAACAAGAAGGAGAGGGGATCCGAAGAGGAGGAACTGCAAGGTCAGCCGGAGGAGGAATGGGAGAAACAGGAGGAGGAACCGAAGGAACCGGGGGAACCGGAGAACCCGGAGAACCCGGAAGGGGAGCCGGAACAGGAACCGGAGGAGGGGCCGGAATAGAAAGCGGGGTGGGAACCGGAACATGGGGGGGATTTTTATATTACTTCAAACAACCGGGAGAAGGATTGGAGGTGGACAACTGTGGTGCGTATTATCAAGGGCTGGAAGAAGAGCAGCAGCAGAGAGGGATCGGGGGTAGGTGTAAGCTTAGAGGAGGTGGAAGTAGGGCAGGAGCACGACAGCAGGATGAGTACAACAGTAAAAGTGTGTTTTGGTTATGGCCCAGAAGTTGAACCGTTTTCTATCAGTAGAGAAAGATCCTGGGGATTGTATGGGCGGTACCAGCTACACGGAGGAATCATAATTTTAGGAAAATTGCAATGGCTTGAAGGGACTGTAGGAGGAAAACGGACGCAGGATCAGCCGCACGGGACGCACTTTCTTTTGCACCTTATTTAGCTTACCGTACCCTGTTTTTTCCTCTCTCACGGCCTGCCAGCGGGTCTTGTTAAACGTGTTTATTATCTCGCATTGGATACACCAGTTATGATAGCCAATGGCTTGAGTCGGAGGGTGCTGCCACAGGCAAGGAGACTTTTCGGCGTGGTTTGTTGTCGACGTCTGCCGCAGTTTGTACCGCGCCGTGCTAAAAAGGTGCTCGACGACGCCATGATTCGACGCCCAACTCTTCACGCTGTCGAGCCTGATAATAGTTTACTGCCAACAGAGGTGACCACGGTACGCATCCTAGCTTCCGTATATATTGCATCAGTGTCAACGTGTATGTGGAAATGCATAGTATCCCGTCCTGTATGCCAGCTACTGGTACAGCAGTACAATAATACTTAGAGCAGCCACGCATCGTGTGGTCACAAAATACGTATCGGCGGCTGTGAGTCGAGTAATGTGTATATGTGTCGTTTAACCCTCGGTAGGCTCACGAAAGGAGGACGTCTTCGACAAAGTTCAATACACGTGCTTACTCTACCCACGTACGCAGTTCGCAACATTGGTGAGGCTGGCGTTGTGTAATATGGTGTTCCCCAGGTTTACCTAGGGTGTTCTACAGCGGAACTTCGAAACCTGTCTGTCTGCCTGTCCCCTGTCACAAGTATCCTCTAATCCTCGCAAAATCTGGTCCCAAACCGCCCCCGACGTTGACGTGTATACCGCGCGAATCGATAGCGGACACCCATACAAGACGTCTGGGCCAACGTTTGGATCAACGATTTACGGAGCCCTGCGGTACGCGACCCAGCCCCACACGGGATAATCGCTTGTAGACAATCGTTTGGGCCAGACTCGGGGTACGAGCAGCAAAATCTCGCACATTGGCTACAGCACATCGATCATAACAAATATGGGATCAACTTATGGAAACACGACTCGCTCAGCGGGATTGTCTAACGACGTTAATGAGGTCGTTGCCTGCCACTCGCAAACGGTGGTGAAAGATTGCTCAAGGCTGAACGGTCTTGACCTCGTGCGGGTTTGTGATATATGATACAGCGTTTGTTTGCCGGGTCGCTTCCTGATCCACAGTAAATCGAAGTCATTATCAACCAGACAACAACAACAACAACAACAACAACAGCAGCAGCAAAGCCTTACCACCACCGCAGGCTCGCGGCATTTCGGAAGTGCTTGAGGTCGTGCAAGGTCCCAGAGAAATTGTTACTCGATCGGAAAGACTGGCAAGGATAGAAGACCGCGCACAAAGAGCTACTGGCGGACGAACATAAGGTTCCTCTTGAAAGCACGCCGCGCGCAGCAAGGGTCAGAAGGAGGCTATTGCTGCGAGAAGGTGTATCAAACGCCCCGCCCCCGTTACCTCTATAACCGTAATCCTGGTTAACAATTGTTGCGAGGGATGTACATCAGTGTTGCGCTGTTACTCTCGTCCATCAACCATAGTTTTAGATCCCAGTCAAGTTCCCTCCCTCAATACTGCACTCCCTACAACCAAACCGTTTGTCGTTATGCGTGCGTGGAACCTAGTATTTCGTGGTTGTGAGGCGCGATCTTAATGTACGCAGTACTGCTGTAGTAGTCCAGTCTGCCATGCGGCGTGTATACGGATTGAACTCTCGTGTCATCTCTCTTCTCGTTTGCCCTGTTTTGACCCCTGACCGCGTGCGGGTGTGAAGGCAGCTGCTGCTGCGAGAAGGTGTGTCAAACGCGCTGTATAACCGATACCCGTATAGCCGTAGTCCTAGTCGACAACTGTTGCGAGGGGTATACAGCAGTGGGGCGCTGTTGCTCTCATCTGTCAACCATAGTTGTCGAGCCCCCGTAACTCTTACTCCCTTCTTACCGAACTCCCTATGACCAGATCGTGTGTTTTTATGCTTGCGTGAAACTAGTATTTGGTGGTTATGAGACGCAACCTATATACCCTCAGTACGGCTTCAAGTAGTCGAGTTTGCCATGCTGTCATAATACGGACTGAACTCTCCGGTCATCGATCTTCTCATTCGCCCTGCGTTGCGCTGTTGCGCTCGTCCGTCAACCATAGTTGTCAAGCCCCTGTAAATGTTCCTTCCTTGCTACCACACTCCCTGCAAGCAGACCGTATGTCGTAATGCTTGCATGGGACTAGTATGTTGTGGATATGAGGCACTACTTCAATACCTGCAGTACTGTAGTCTTGTTTGTCATTCTGCGTTTATACGGGTCAAACTCTGGTGTGTTATCTCTGTCTTCTGTAGTCTTATCTCCGATGCCATGTGACTACGGGTCGCACTCTCATGTGTGTAATTTTTTCGTTTCATATTTTGTATATCTCACCACCAGAACAGCTAATTTAATGGAGATCTTGCTGACCGTCATGATAAGCGGATGAGGGTGTCATAGCCATTTTTTTTACTTATCCGCCCACTAACCCATCGATGACGTTCCTATGCTTACTGCTGTGCTAGTGGTACGACCGCTGGCACGCCAGTGGTGCCCGTGTACGTACATTTACCCACACCATCAACGTTCCGATGCTTACTCATGCTTTGGGTTGTGCTTGCCGACCACCTGCCCATGCTGCAATGCTCTGTATGGGAAAACCAACTCATCTATCCACTCAAACCACCCACACCCCCTGCACATTTTATTTTGATATAATCCGTCCACAAACCCACCGATGTTCTGATGCTCACCGCTGCACTAGTGGTCCGACCGCTGCCATACCAGCGGGGCCCGTGTACGTATCTACCGAAACCACGGTCGTCCCGATGTTTGCTCATGCTCTGGATTACGTTTGTTGACGACCCCATGCAGGAACATTATGTGGCGAAAACTCAACCCAATTATCAACCCAAAGCACACATATGTTCTACGTTAATGTGACATTTTTCGGTATCTCGTCATGACAAGCAGGCGAGGGCGTCATAGCCATTTTGGTTTGAACGAATCCGCCCATTACCCCACCGAGGACGTTCTGACACTTACTGCTGTACTAGTGGCACGACCGCTGCCATGCCAGCGGGGGGCTTGTACGTATACACCCACATCATCGACGTTTCGATGCTTCCTCATGCTTTGGGTTGAGTTTGCTGTCCACCCGCCCATGAAGCAACGCTATGTGGCGAGAAACCAACCCCCTTATCCACCCAAACCACCCTCACCCCCAGCACATTTGCTAGGGAACTAATTATCCCACTGACCCGCGATCGTTCCGATGCTTTCTGCTGTACTAGTGGTACCACAGCTTCCACGCCGGCGGGGCCACTGTACACGTATATACCAACATCACCCACGTTCAGGGGCTTAACAATGCTTCGAATAGTGTTTGCTGACCACCCGCCGCAACGCTAAGTGGCGAAACACCAACCCAATAATCCAACCCAAACTACCCTCACCCCCAGCAGTGCAGCAGTACAAGTACTACAGTAGCATACGAATCCGTCCACAAATACACCGATGTTCCAATGGTTGATGATGTACTGGTGGTACGACCGCTGCTATATCACGTCCCGATGGTTCCTGCTGTACTACAGCAGTGCTTTTCGTAAGCATTTCTATTTATAAACCCTTGTACGGTTCTGATGGTTTCCACTTGACTACCCGTCTCCTGACTTATCATGTTTCTATTGCGGGTCTTGCAGGAGTCGTCGTAAGCCGGTTCCCTGGTCTCCCATCGTCACGGCAGCTTATGTCTTGATGTGTGGCCATTCGTTGAGCGTGATTGACAGGAGTACCTTCACTGTGATGGGGAGGCTGGCCGGCCTCCTACCATCACAGACACCCCCACATCGTTCGAGAGCTACAACAGCGACCGCTCAGCAGTCTTTGAGCTTTCGGGTCAGGGTGAGACAGAGTTCTTCTTCTTCGAATATTGCTTTTATAAGCAGAGAGCGGAATTCATCAGCGCCGCTGTTCTGCTCTTACAACAGAGCAGATCGCGCGTTCGCGTGTCATCCGCATACAGGAACACAAATGCGAGCGTTGGTACGCCAAATAGGGCATACGGCACGGTGGAGTCTCCCGTTACCGCCAGCGTTGGCTCGCCAAGCAGCGCAAATAGCGAGACGGGGTTTCCCGCAAGCGCGGTTTCATCCGCGAACGCGATTTCGATTTTGGCCGCGAGCGCGTAGCCGATGATTTCAACGGCTGGCGCGAAAGACGGTGGTTTGATCCAGGGCGCAGGGTCTCCCGTGAGCGCGGCTGCAACCTCGACCTCTAGGGGGCATGTGTCCGGGAGGGTAAGGATCCACGGCCTCACGTCGTTTAGAAGCAGCGCGTTTCAAATCGGCTTTGTTTTTCCCTACCTGCCTCTCTGCACCGGCATTGGCGTTGGTGTATCAAACGTGCCACCGAATCTTGGGTTGGGTTGGGTTGGGTTGCGTTCCGTTAGGGGACCTGGTGCCCGGGAAGGTAAACGTAAACTCCCCCACATAGATCAGATGGAGCACGTTCTCACGCTTGTGACGGTGGTAATAAGTTTTGGCGCTTCCTTTACCTTGCCACAGCATATTTCCGTCGGCTCGTGGCGTTTCTTTCCCTGTGTTAGGCTGCTTCATTGCATAGAGTTCGAGTATGTATACAGAAGTAGTGGCGACCGTCGATCGTTCGCTTGCGGCCGTCGTGTCCTAGTTCGACGAGTCTGTTCTCCGCGCTGCTGGGCCATGTACTAGATTTCATCAAGACTACAACACGAAACAACACAAAATTACAAAAATACTATTAATAGCATATGGTAACACCGAGCGAACAGCAGGGGAACGATTGCCCTGCTCTACAGTAGTAGAAAGGTGGTGACAAACACCCCCCTAGCACGGAAACTGTCCTCTGGTTTTCCAACCACACCTCTCGATTTGCTCGTAGTCCTGGATCATTTGATGTAAGTATTGGATTCTTGGATGAGGCCTCCTGCGTCCACCCGTGGTCTCCCCCATACTTCGTTGCGTCGTTTGGATATTATTTTGTTGTGCGTACTCTTATTAGACCACTGATCGGATACGTAGTTGTCTCGCCCAAACTTCTTTACGCCTGCCTCAACCCTATCTTGCACATGCTGCGAAATCTTTCTCGAACTCGGGTGAAGATTATCACAAATTCCACCACGAAAATCCAGTTATCCAGAAACCTTATACCAGGTACCACAAAATTCACCAGAATAATATATTCCTCACTTGAAAAAATATTTGACGTTGAAACTACTCGGATATCACAAAATTCACCTGAAGACATATTACAAATTCATCAGAAAATTCCGGTGGTAACGAAAATCCGATGTGCAGAGTGGCTTTGTGAGGAAATCTGCGCGTTGTTGCCCTGACTCTACGTGGACAGTGTCAACCTCTCTCCTTAGTACAAGTTCCCTCAGAATATGGTGCCTTACATCAATGTGCCTCGAATTTGAGCTGCACACCGGATTCTTCACCAACTGAATCGCCTCCTTGCTATCCTCGAAAACCCTGATAGACGGTGAACCAAAGCCTGGAAAAATAAAACTCCACACATACCGCATACAAATCACCAAGGTTTATCACAGTGACTGAGAATCGTGGCGGGACGGGGCGGAACAGATTTTTCTTGTTTGGCGGGGGGGGAAATGACAACGGGACGGGACGGGACGGTAAAATGAAGACATAAAAAGTTGGCGGGACGGCACAGCGGGTGCCCAATTTCTCGACGGGACGGGACAGTAGAATTCAACGGGACAGATTTTCACGACGGGACGGGACGGTAATTTTATTTTTCTTCGACGGGGCGGGACGGTAAATATTTATTCCTCGGCTGAACGGGACAGTAAATATATATGTTTCTTCTTTTCTGCTGCAAGGTCGGCGCGATTGTACGTGAAGACTTTCCCGCACTGCTGATTGCGCGAAGGGAGACGGCCCGACGCAGACGTTTTTCGTCTCGACCCGCGGCCCACAAGCTCCGAGAAGTGCTACCACTACACGGGCGACGTTTTTTTTCTGATTTCTTCTCGCCTGCCCCAAGTACTCTTGTTGCGGTGCCAGCTCATGGTGGCTGTTCTGATGATTATTGTGCTTGCGCTGTGTTACTGGTGGTTGTGGAGGTAGGGAGAGATAGGTGGTGGTGCAGGTGGTGCCGGCGGCGGCGATGATTATGGTGCCGCTCGCTGCTGGTCGATCGACCCCGCCCGTGAGATAGGCCTCCGGTCGCGTCTGGTTAGCAAGCCACATCAAGCACCCAACTAACTCACGAAACGGCCAGTCGCCGTCAGGTTCAGTCACGTCAAACCCCTCGAGTCCTAGGCCTTCTGCAAGCGGAGTCATCCTACTCGAGTTGACATTGAATCTTGCAGCTGTGTTTTCAGCGAAAGATTGCTGCGAAATCGCCAACCTACCAGCCTCCCAGTCCCTAGAAAATCGGCATAGAGAATACCACCTCAACTCGCCGAGATTATTGATTGGGACAAGTGGATTCAAGTCATCGCAGAACTGGTGACACCTGTCCTTAAGCCCCACCGCAAATATGCCATCCACATGCACTACTGTTACTATGGAAACAGACCTCGACTCGATCAAACGCATATCACAAGCATCTGCGGGGCACTGCTCAAATCCAAGACTTTTCATGTGCATCATCAAGTGATCGTGCCACGATCTGGACGCTTGCCTTAAGCCGTAGAGACTGCGGTTCAACCGTACTATCTTACCGGACATTTCACCGCAGCCCTGAAGTAGATGCATAAAACCGTCCAAAATCCAGATTCGACTGGACGAATGCCTGCTCGGCATCGAAATGGCACTATTCCAAATCCAACTCGCACGCAATACCAGCCAACAAACGAAGACAAGGCGCTGCTGGCGTCGAAGCAAACTTCTCAAAGAAATCAATACCCTCACGCTGTTTGAAACCCCTCGCCACCAGCCTCGCTGGTCTCTCGTATCAAATCACCATAACCACCATCCACACATATTTTTCAAGAACGTCCAACGTCCAACCCGCACTGGGCTGACCGGTACGTGCCCAAGCCAGAGACTTCTTCTGCAACACGCTAGCGTGTTGGAATGGCCTTATGCTCGGACAGGTACCCGGCGAGGACGATCAAGAGGAGTTCACGTAGCTCACACGAAAACACACAGATGTATATTATTAAGTACAAAAGACAATGATAAATGCTTCCACGACAACGTACCAGCCCACAAAGGCGGCGAACCATAATCCCTACCACCAATGCCGACGGACCCCTCTTGCCCACATCACAAAAACCATCATCCATATATAACTCCTCAGGAGTCTACGATAGATCCATGTCGATCTCCGATCACGACCAATGGGGGGCATTTCCAAGTAATGCAGGCGAAAAAACAGGTCGTGAGATGTATAGAGGTACAAATAGCTGACCACCATGATGTTGCTTAGGTTGTGTGGCATCTCGTGAAACATCCCGCTGCATGTTACTACGTTAAAGCGGAGGGATGTGTCTTTCCAAATCGCGTAATATGGCCAAGAAACGCAAGAAAAAAGCTTCGTACGGGCCATGGGTAAGAAAAACAGCCGCGAAACGAAATGCAACCGCTTACGAGGAAGGTGCGGTGGCGACACCATCCGAAGAGCGGCGGGGCGCGCAGCCCC
Organism: Nereocystis luetkeana; assembly: GCA_031213475.1. Taxonomy (NCBI): domain Eukaryota; class Phaeophyceae; order Laminariales; family Laminariaceae; genus Nereocystis; species Nereocystis luetkeana. The sequence continues at coordinate 9,224,048 of JARUPZ010000007.1, forward strand.
CGAGGATGCGGTGCGACGCGGCGGCCTCGAGGTGTCCGAGGCATGCCGGGATGGAGCGTTGCAAGAGCGGGACAAAGAAAGCGTACATACCAGCTTATGCCAGCGTTCGACGACTATCATCACCGCTTCAAAAACCACCGTCCAGCGGGTCTTAGCAGACCGAATAAACGTTGCTCTCCACTTGACACCACCATTGCATTGTCTTTCTCGTTTTTTTTTTCCTTTGCGCGAACATGGTGCGGGATCGGTTCAGGAGGTCCAAAACGGTCCCGAGGAGGATAACCGCATGAAGGAATTCCCACTCGTGTCATGACTCCTTTCCGAACGAATCCATCAAGTATTCACTCTCTAGCCCAGCAACAACCGCAATGTGGAGGACATGAAGCACACTACCCAGGCGGAGGCAATAAATGCGCTCCTCATCGCTGGAGGAGTGGTTTCTTCGTTGTTTGGCGAGGAGGACGGTGGCTGAGGGTTCGGTGCCGTTGGCATTCGTCCGCAGGTTCCGCGATCGACATGTTGCGGCCGCATGTACAGCGAGCGCTGACGAAGACTGCGGTGTTGGTTTGGCTGCACGTTTTTACTCCGATGCTTGCTGCTACACCGACGTACACAAATAATATACCTCGTACCCTGCTGGTATTAGGTGTTCTGTGTGCGGTCGTGCAGTCGCAGCAGCAGCAGACAAAGTTGTGAACCTATTTTTCTGTCGTATTGAATACGTCACCACTCAATAAAAAAAAGGTTCATCGTTCGAGCTGGATCTTTGATAACATATTCAAGTCGAACGCTATCAACACATTTGGAGATCTGACCTCGGTCTACTGTAGCTTGTATAAATATACGCATACCTGGTACAGAGGAACTCAGTAAAAAGCATGGTACGCTAGACCAAGAGGTATCTCCCCGTGGAACCCGCTGCAGGCACTTGTGGGTAGTGCCCACAGCAGAGAAAATGGAGTCAAGCGCCGCGTTCGCAGCGACGCAGACCCACGCGTCGCCATAGCGACGAGTGGCATACGGCGACAGCAGCGATTGCGCTGACAGACAGATGGCAAGTGGATACCCGGCCCGGGAATCATTAAGTGAGCACACTCGGGCGCGCTGCACACTCGACAGGCCACATCACATTCGGGCTTTTGTGCTTCATTCTTTTTCATCGCTGCCAATGAAAAGAAATGGCGGGGGCCTAATATCGAGTGTGCCGTAAGTTTTTGGACCCCCACCTGTGCCATCCCAACAAAGCCTCAAGGTGCAAAGGGGCAAACAGAACTGGATAGGGTAGCCGTTAGAGCCAAGATATATGACACACATCAGGGCAATATATGCTCTTGAGTGTGTCCGTTGCCTCCCCCGAAAAACAAAGAGAAACCGTGGGAAGCAAAATGAAGAGAAGGAACAAAACCGGGAGAGCTACGAGTACTACATACAGTAGTTGTACGCTCTTGCGCAATTAATTCAACAAAAACGAGAGAGATCTCAGGACCCCGCACAAACCAAAACCAGAAAATCGAACCAGCATGGGATGCGTAGAACGATCTCCAGTGCGTACAAGCGCGTGTCTCGGATTGGACACCATGTTATGGAACGTGAGCGTACAGGTCATGAGGTCTAGGGTCTGGATTAGGCAAGCAGATCGGGCATGTGCCTCTTCGAGTGATCACTGTTTACAGTCCGCACGGGATAGAGCAGGATTACAACACATGCATGCCTTCAATATGCAAATAATAGAGACCAACAAGACCAACCGCAACTCTGGCCACGATCCAACCATATCTAGACGTGCGCTCGCACGTGTCCCAGAGAGGTATAACGTGCTTCTGACGCTAGGAAACAGTTCTCCCAGGTACTATGTAGATGGTAAAGTGATTGCTTCATGCCCCAGGTCGAGAGCAATGACCTTGGGCAGCATGTAGGACCACCGAGAAGGAGTGGTAACCCACAAGTTGGGGAGTGGCCGTAATTGACGCGGCCTGCTGATAAAAAAACGCAAGTCGTCGTAACTGCTAAAACGGTCCGAATCCGTAACAGTAGTACTGTAGATATCCGGATAAAAATCAATACATAGCATCGGGCAGGAAAATAGTAAGCGATGATGAGATATACCAGGTATATATAGTATTAATTGTCATTTTCACAGACGATCAGGGTGGTGAACCGAAATTGAAAAGTGGCTTGGTCGGTTTTTTATTTTTTTCCCCGAAAAATCGGTCGGCTTCGGTCGGTGTAAAACAAAAAGCGAAAAAAGAAAAGAAAAGGAACCGAAACCGAACAGTTGTCGGTCGGTTTCTCGGCCGGTTTCTCGTCAAAACCAGTCAAATGGTCTGTATTGCGAAGGGTTCAGTGCGCATGTGGTGGCATAATGGTGTGCCATGATCGTATGGTGTCACAGGTCAAGTGACCCCCCTGCAGCACCTGCATCTGCTGCGCCACACGGTAAAGGCCGGCAGACATACACCATACCTGTACGTCAGACGTGCTTATAATCTGCAGCAAACAAAAACTACAGATAAAGCAGTTGCTACAGTAAAAAAAAAAACTAAGACAGGTAGTAGGACAGTGCGAGGGTACTTGGGTGGGTTGTCATAACGTAGACGACATAATGTGTCGTTATGTATCGATATTTACACTATTTATTTGATGAAGACACAACTTGCAGCGTACAACTAACGTCATGGAGAAATCTAGGCCGCTGAGGGGGGGGGGGTGAGCAGGAACAAGTATTGAAGGCAGAGGGCGACGGTGCGACAGTTCAGCGGACGTTAAAACGCATGAAAACGGACGGCCACAACACACGACGTAACACGCAACACATAACACACAACACAACAGCGTCCGGTTCATATGCCATCTGCACTCGACATGGTTTGTCCCTCACAGTCTCGCGGCGCACGGAGCCCTATGCCCTGTGTGGCTGCCGCTGCCTGCTGCCCCTGCTGTTCCTGTGTGCCGTGCTGTTATGGACGTGGAAAGGGCACTCGCTAAGATCACGGAGGTGCAGCGGTGAAAAGGGGCGGAGTGGTGGGGGGAGGGACGACGGTCTCCCCTCGTCTCTCGTCCTGCGGTCCGCCGCCGAACGACACACGATAGTAGCAGCCCTCCGACTGTAAAGTCTATGATGGGGGGGGGACATAGTAATCAGGACCAAATATGTTTTGTAAACATATTGGAATATATAGGTTTGCGTGTATGTGATGGGTCCTGATTACTATTCTACTCGTGCACCATACCGTGCTGGCTGTGTCGCGTGTGGCGTATCCACATAGAACGGGGTTTCCATATAATATCAAGGTGATAGTGGGGTAGGGGACAGAAACCGACCGAGAAAAACAGAGTCGGTTTTCCGGTTTCGTTTTTTTTTGCCGAAAAAACGAATATAAAAGGTCGATTTTCTGTTGGAGAAACCGACAATTAAACGGCCGAAACAAACTACTTCCGGTTTTTGGTTCACAACCTTGCAGACGACATGTTCAATATATATAAAACTATCGCAGACATTGTGGGTGGCCAGCGGGTGGATTACGACACAGGTACGTTAAATTAGTGGCATCCACATTTGACATTTGATCCTCCGTGATTTTCTCGTTGATACTTTGTTCCGTGTTTCTTTCTCCTGTCCTTCTTTTATGAAAGAAGTCTTGTTGTAGGTCCTATAAACTTTACGGCTTGCCACAGGTGCTTTCAGGCACGCGGAGTACAAATAAGGAGATAGACGAGAGTATAGGCGCATGCCTGACGTGCCTTAATTTTCCTTAAATGTGTCTATATTTAAGGCATTTGCCTTTAAAAATTCATAATGTTAAGATCAGCAGGCGGGACACTTCTGTATCCCTGGACAAGACTGCCTATTAAGTCGGTACTCGTTGGTACTCGCGTGTGTTGTTTGCTTAGAGATGTAAGAAGAGCAGCTGTATTCCTTTCGTACACGGTGGAGACTGAGATCAAGCTCGTGCGTAAAAACCAAATGCAACCAAGTCGGCAAAGTACGTAAAGAAAAAATGAAAGGAAGACCTAGCCTTAAGGGGAAGGAAAAAATTGTCAACGAAAGCCATCGGCAAGGAAGATGCATGGAAAAGCGCAAAGTTGATACAAAAACCGAGAAGAAAAATAACATGGAAGACACCAAGAACCACCTAAACCCAGCCCACAACTCTGGAAACGCGTTATGTGCCACAAATTAGTAGCCCGAGTAACCAGACCAGCCCCGACACTGAGTGCGGGGGGGTAGGCAGGACAAAATACACAAACACCACCCCCAACCAAGCCCAAGAAAAAAATAAACAAACAAGAAACTCACCGCCAGACAAACAACCGACCTGAAAACTCGGAAAACGTCAAAAAGTAGGAACAATCACCCCCCAAAGACCAGGAAAACGTCAAGAAAAAACAATCGAGTGCAGCCGAGAAGCGAAAGTCAGCTATCCACGGCGGCGCCTCGAGATTCGTCGACTTTACGCTGGGCCCCCTGAACAAACGCGCTAGACAAGTGCATTTGCAGACACCAAGAACCTCGTGCAGCTTTGGTCGAAGTCGTTTGCGCTGGAGAAGGCGGAAGCTTGATCGGTCCCAGGTCGTACCAAACTCGAACCAAATATACACCATCCGTTGGCGTAGTCGCGCTGATTTTCCATGGCCACCACAGACCGTTGTCGCCCTTGCACCAACCGTGGGCCCCGTTGGAAACCACGGTATTGCAGTAGCGTTGAAGACCGTGGGCGTGCGATACGCAGCCATAGCCGAGTGCAGAAACCGCTCGCCGTTACTCCAAGAAAGCTCCCGTTGGGCCGCGCCGATTCTCATTCGACGGTACAGGCGGATGGTTGGCGGTGCTGGTTCGGGGTGCCGGCCCCGTAGCGCAAAATTGCTTGGTGAGAAAGCTGAAGGTCCATTTCTCGTTCCCAGGATGGACGGGGTAGCCCTGTCCAGTGCGTCTCGTACATCACCGCGATGACGCCACCTCGACCTCGAACCGATTGGTGTCCGGTAATATCTTCCACTTCGAGGAGTTGGTGAAGAGAGGTCGAGACGTCGTCCTGGATGACGTGGTACGAGGGAGATTTCTTGGAGAAGTTGTTGAGCACGTACTGCGTAACCCCGCTGGTAATTACGTGGGCATGTCGCTACGGTCGTGGGGGTTGGCACAGGGCTCGCGGCGTTGAGCTCGGGGGGGTTGACTCAGGGCTTGCTGCATTGAACTGATACGCGCCGGCGAGCATCCGCCTCGGGCATATCGGAAAGAAGATCCAAATACAGGAGCGTTGCCCCAAGAGGAGATCCGTCCCGGGTGTCCGCTGAGGAGCAGAGGCCAACTGCGAGAACTTTGTTGGGGCTTTTTTAGTTGAGTGAGAGTTTGGCCTTGAGGACCTTGGAGTCCGTGCCGGGCTTCGCGCCCTGGCGGATGGTGGCCGCCGTATTGTACACCCATGCCCAGCCGCCAACGTCGAATTTGGGGACTGGACGCCGAGCGCCGGAGAGGGCGGAGTTGAATGGGTTCACGCGAGCAACGGTGGGGGCGTGATGTTCGCGAACGATATCATACGCGCGCTGCTGGCGGTCCGTCGGCATGTCGCAATTAGCGAGGTGGTCGCGGGACAAGCTTTGGTGGCCCGACTCCAGCACGCTCGAAACTCGTGAGAGGGAGGCGTAGCAGTCAACCCATGTGAGCCTCGTTGGAAGCCAGACCCGTGGCGGCGCTGACAAAATTGTTGTACGCAAATTCGACATGAGGGGGCTGTTCATCCCTGTTGTTTTGGAGCTCGTTGACAACTATCGCTAGCATCTGGGCCATCATGTGGTTTACACGTTCCACGTTCCACCCCACCGTTGCCGTTTGGGTGGAAGGAGCTTGTGGCAATTTTTCGAACCCCGATAAGCTGGCAAACGGCGTGCGAGAGCTTGGAGCAGAACTGGAGGCCGTTGTCCGAGAGGGTGCTGCGTGGGCACCCTCAGAGGGAAACATGCCGGTTGATGAGAATGTTGGCCGTGCCCTCAGCTGTGAATTATGACGCTGTGACGGCGTACATGTCCGCTCGGTGGGTGAAACAAACAGTGAAACGCAAGATTTAGGTATTTCCTCGAGGCGTCACCAGGAGAGAGCCGAAATAGTCGATGCTGACGGCGATGCCGGGCCCTTCTGGAAAGGCAAATGTGATAGTGGGTCATCGGACCGTCTGCCGCGACGTTTTCCGTGCTTGTCACTTCAAGTAGTTGCGTACCACCGGGGGCAGATGCTCATACCGATCCACCAGTAGAAACGTTCGAGCATACGTAGGGTGCGCGCGGTTCCTAGGTGGCAAGAACCCGTGGAATGGCAAGCCTGCATGCCCCAGGGGCGCATGAGCTGTAGCACTTCAATGCGAATAGGCTCGTCGTTTAATATACAGGCCGTACGGTCCACCGGGCGTTGCGTGAATGACGCAGGGGGGGGGGCAGCTGTCGGACGAGTAGAACGATGCCCGCGTCGTTGGTGTGCTAGCGGGCTTTGTTGGCCAGGTCCTGAACCTCCGAAAAGGGAGGGCGCTGGTGGGAAGGGAAACACGAAACAACGTCGGCTGGCAAAACGTCCGGCCGGCCAAGGGCTTTGTAGCGCATGGCAGCGTTGCACGCGGGGTCGGCCTGTTGTTCCCGAGTCCAGCCGGCGTGCGAATAGTGCGCTGCGGAATCACCCAACTGAACTTCGGCAGCTGCGCCGAGGGCGTCCTAGTCAGTCGTGGTGACGGGCGGTGCGTCAGTCGGCAGCGGAAGCCGCAAAAGAGGAGTCCCCACGGGCTCGGCGTGGTCGCTGTCGGACGGGATGGGTACCGTCGGGACCGACGAGGCGGCAAGAGCCGGGGCCACAACGACGGGTGCGGGCGGTCGCGGCCGTGGATCTCGCCGCGGGGTGGTATTATAGCACGCCGGGCTGATGGTTTAGGGGTCCCGCCGGGCTCGAAGCCATATTCAACAGCAGGCGGCGTGCCAGCAGCAGCGGCTGTTCTTCGGCGCGTCCGGGTAGGGATGCGGCCTGAAGGTGGCAGGATAGTCAGAGACACAGGGTTGTCTGGCGGTGGAGGGACAGACGCGGACGGATCAATGATCATGGCGGAATCTTCTCCGAGTAAAGCGCTCGTTGAAAGAGGAGCGCGCTGGGCGACAGTCGTCGCTGCAGCGGGGGCGTCTGCAGAGCCCGAGTTGCCCGCGGAGGGTACGACAAAAACCGAAGCGAAAACAGCGTTGACGTTGGATTGGAAAACCCTCAAACCAGGACGGCGACCGACCGTGGCGGCGGAAGTAAATACACGAGCGACGAGTTTCCCCGAAGGAGCAGAAAAGGCCTTCAATCCTCATACGTGGCCCGTGTGTGTGAAAATCGCGATCGAAGAGGTGAAAGGCAGCCCACACGAAACGGCACTTTCGGTACGGGGCACCAGCCCACCCAAATCAACATCAGGGGTCGGCGAAGAGCGAGTGCGAAGCCCGCAGGCTCGGATGAGGAAGATACCGTCGTCCTCGCCGGGAGTTAGGCGGCTAGACCCACTGCGGTCGTGTTCTGTGGTGGCCTTCGGCAAACGTGAGGTAAAATCGGAATTTCTGTTGGAGCTGCCCTTGCGGTACTCAACGGTGTAGTCGCACGCGGTGAGGAACTCGAGCTACCGCTGGACGCGCGCGTAGTGTTCTCCTACTGACGATGCTCTCCAGTGCTTCGTGGCCCGAAAATACGCGAAACTTCGTGCCCCCTAGGTAACCTCAGAGTCGTTTGATGGCCCAGACAATGCTGCCAACATCCAGGTCCAACGGAGTCCAGTGCCTCTCGGAATCGAGGGTAGCGCATTTGATATAAGCAATGGGCCGTACCGAGCCGTCCGGTTGTTCTTGTTCGAGCACGGCACCAAAACGGTCGATGCAGGTGTCACAATACGCGTGGAAGGGGCGAGAGCCGTCGGCTACAGCGCCTCAGTCCGGGAAGACCAAAATTGGCGGGGCAGCGAGCTCGGCGAGGATCTGGCGAACGATAACTTACATGGCCGGCGTAAAGGCGTACTTGACCCCCTTCCGGAGAAGGGCGGTTAGAGGCGGATCCTTTTAGACAGGTCGGGCGGGAATTTGGGATAATATCCCACGCCACCCATCAGCTCACGGTCCTGCTTGAGGGTCTTGGGCTTGGGTGTTTTCGTCAAAGCCGAAACGTTTTCCGCATTGGGGCGTATACCCGCGGGCAAAATGGAGTGACCCAGAAAATTTAAGTCCGTGGCGCCGAGGCGAGCCTTCGAGGGGAAGAGCTTGAGGTTGTGTTTGCGCAGGCGTTCGAAGAGGGCTCGGATTGTATTGACGTGGGCCGTCGAAGCAGAGTCGAAGACGATCACATCATCGAGGTAGGCCGCCACCTGTGCCAGACCTTTCATGACTTCGATAATCACTTTGACCAACCAGCCGGGCGAAGCACTGTTGCCTTGGGGCATGACGAGCCACTCGTAGAGACCCGTAAGAGTGCAAAACGCCGTGCGAGGGACGGTGTCCTTGTGCGCGGTAATTTGGTGGAACGAGGAGACCAAATCGAAGAGAGAAAACACCCGTCCCTTCCCCAAGGAGTCGAGGGCTTGGTTCACGCGAGGAATAGGCAGCTGGCTGAGGTTGCTGATCTGGTTGAGTTTCTTGTAGTTCACGGGGATCCGAACGCCTCCAGACTTCTTCGGGAAGACCACCAGCGGGCTCGAAAACGGAGAGGTCGAGTGCTGGATCAACCTGCCGCTAGATACTGGTACGACGTGGCCTCTAACTCCTTGGCCAGGATGGGATTGATGCGGTGCGGCCTGGACGTGACAGGAGCGCTTTCTTCCGGGGCCGAAATCACGAAAATCATCCCCGAGCAGGAACCATAATCAGACTTGGGCTTCACAAAAACGTCAGGAAATTCGCAGAGAACACCCCCCAGCTGTTCGATGGCCTCAGGGGTCCAGTCCGTGCCGTGAAGGTCAAACGCCACCTCCCGCAGATGCAACGGCAAACGTGATCAGACGAGCAGGAACGAAGCGAGCTGTTCTGGGCTCAAACGCTCCAGAAGGGCAGGCGAGGGCGAGGCTGGAGCTGCGAGGGGGGAAGCTGCAACTGCTGAGACCGGAGACACCTCAGATAGTCCGGAGGAAGGGCTGGGGACTCGGTTGTCCAGCTGCAAAACGTCCAGCGGGACGCTTAGCAGTGGGGCGTGAGCAACGCCGAGGATATCCCCCGGCTCGAGGGCCGCCACTCCAACGAGGGGAAGAGCCTGTCGCCCGGAGGCGACGAAGAGCTCCTCAACCGAGGGTAAGTCAGGCGGGGGTATCATGTCGACCAAGTAGTGTCCAGTGAGTGCCGGGAAGCCATCGCTTCGAACCAAGTTAACAGCAAACAGTTGAGGATCGTCGGACAGGGTGACGTTTGTCGCGCCCTCGTAGCGTAGATGGAAGCCTCCACCCGAAGCGGCGGAGTCGATGGCCTACACGGACATGCCTCTCCGGGCGTGGTGCACTGACTCCAGCTCGCCAAAACCGCGTTGGTCAGACGGCCGAGGTGGCAGAGAGCGGTAAGAGTGGCTTTTAAAATGCATCCAGCTCTAAAGTCCCAGCAGTACTGCATGCTGCATCACTGAGGGGGGAACCACGCAGGCCCCAACTGCGAGGGAGCACGTAGGCTAATTTGCTCGAAACAATTGGGCGATCAGGCGGACACCCGGGGAAGTCTTCAGGGGGGCCGATTCGCGACCCCCCCCCCAAGAACGAGGGGCGCATTTTTGCTCGCTCGCGATGAATGCCGCACCAACCGACTGCATGCGATCCAAAACGTCTCGTCGAATGAACGTCTGTGGGGAACCAGTGTCAAGAAGCGTCACGCAACCAAGAGGTGCAAGAACGCCAGCTACGCTGTGAACAGCGATTTTGGTTGTAAAAGTGGCGTCATCGAGGGTAATGGGACCCCCGACGGGGCAGGGACCGTGTTCTGGCAGCGCGAAGGAGGGGTCGACACTCGGGGCGACAGCCAAAACCTCGTGGCTGCGATCAGCCGGCACGTCAGAAAAAACCTTCGAAACCTCCAAGGGAGGACCTGGGCAAGCGCGGGCCACGGCCAAAGAGCGGGGCGGCGCTGGTGGAATCGCATGAATTATGTCGGCCGTGGTCGGAGTGAAAAACGGATAAGAGGAGATGGGGTGTGCAACCCGGCCTCACCTGAGCGGAGGGTGTCACGAAGGGTGGAAAGTGCTTACCCAAGAAAAGTTTTCCCACGCCACCGAGAGGGGCCTTGAGCCTCGGGATCGTCTGTCCGGCCTCCCGATGCCCCACAGGAGGCCAAAAGGGCTGGATTCAGCCAAACGGTTCGTGCCAGTGCTCTCTAGGTGCTTCTTTATGGCCGGGGTCTGCGTGAATTTGGCAAAAGAACCAGAAAGGGCGGCGTCTTCCCGCACGCGGTCCCAGGCAGCGCAGTCGAAGTTATACACGCCTCGACCGAGGCATTTGTGCTAGCGTGGGTCTAGTGAGGCCATAATCCGCTCCGCTGCGTCGTGGTGAGCTTTTCCGCCATCATACATTGCTCCGATCGGGAATATGACACATCGTAAAAGACAAAATACGAGGAAGACCACAGCGAGAAATAGGAGCGGGGCTACGAGAATAGTACCACCCGCTCCGTTGGTTGCTCGAGAGTAGCGTTGGAGACCGACGGTGCCGAGTCGTCGGTGACAGCAGTTGCAGTGTTTGGGGGGGGGGGTGCTTCTCTGAGAACACTGGGCCCCTGGTGGACGAGGCGAGTCCGGCTCTATATATACTGGTTCTGTGTTACCATTGCCCGTAGGCCAAAATTCGTCAGAATGTTCTCATACTGCGCCCGTTGATTTTTGTCCTGGACAAAATGGGGCAGGGGGCTCTGAGCCAGTTCTGCTTGACGAGAGCCGCGATTCTTCCGACTTTAACGGGTATGCTGGCCGCTTGATCTGACCGGAGGCCGGGGAGTCACTACTGCACTACTGGCTCGACGGGCAGTGTCATATTTCTCCTGTTCCACTGTAGCCGAAGGGCCGCTGCGCACGTGGAGTGGCGTGCGCGAAGACGAAAGAGGGCTCACCCTGTAGACGACTTCCAGAACGGTGCTCCGGTGGGGGGCAACAAAGGGTGCACCGGAGAGGTCTTCCGTCCAGTAGACCTGGTGGGGAAGGGGGGTGAGGTAGACAATCGTCTCGTCTCCTCCTTGATAGGAAAAAGGGTGGAGCGGCCTCCGTTATTGCGAGGAAACGTCAAGTCAAACTTCAACCAAGATCTCGGGGTTTCGCCTCAAACCGACCACCATCGCATTGGCGGGAGGTGAAGAAGGAGGACACCCTCGCTGAACAAAACGACGCGACGGCGCAACACTCGTTGTGCTGCGCTGAGCGTGGTTCGGCAGAGCGGCGTTTTTTGCGCCTGTTCTCGTGCCCAGGTTGAGGGGAACGGCGTTCGAGGCGCGGGCTCCCGACGTCGGGAAAGACGCCCGGGGGATTCCCGGTAAACCCAGTGGAGCCGAGTCGCTGCGTCGGTCCGAAGTACGGAGCCACGCCCGGGTCGGGACCGGAGAAGGTCGGCGATGGTGCTTAGCGAGCCAGGGGCGCGATCATCTTGTGAAATCAATGGTTTTACTCCAGGCAATGTTGGCGGCGGGCGGGAACGAGGAGTTGAACCGCCGTCGACCTGTTAGTACCGGCACGGAAGGTACCTAGCTGGCGTCCTTTCGAGTTTCCGCTCGAGTTATGCAAGGTACCGTAGCGAACCCCAGAGGAGGGAGCTTGGGTGGAAGAGGCAGGGGCAGCACCACTGTGATGGCCGGAGTTAGAATATTGGTGCCCTTGCCCGTGTGTGTGATGCAGCCGTCACCTTGTCTGTTCTACTGATCCTGGCCGTGGTGCTGCCCACGCGAGTGGCCGGAACGACGCCTGTTTTTCTTCTGGTTGTGCTTGTTCGGCCGTGATTTATTTCCCCGGAGGCGTCTGATCATGCGTTATTGCCAACGACTGAACGCCTCGCCGTCCTCGCCGAGAGGTCCGAGGTCGGGATTGAAAATAACGCTCAGATTTTAGAAGGGATGCCTACGCTGTCTGAGGAAGTGTGAGTCTTCGAGGCAGTTCAAACAGTGACCTCGATTTTTGCTGAGGGCCGCCGCGCAGGCGGCCGATGAAATTAGACCGTTCCAGAGGGGAGGGTCCTCAGTCTAGATGGACATGCGAACAGCGTGAACTTCAGCCTAATGGTGTTCTTGCAGGGGCCAGCAGTTGGAAGAGGTGTCAAGCCACGGGTCGAGGCAGTCGGGGATGGATTTGTGGGCGTTCATCACAAGCGGATTATTGCGCGATCCCGTCTGCCAAGCAGGCGACTGGGGAAGCGTCCGGCCCTGGCCGTGACCATTACTGGCGGGCCGGGGCCCCGACGGGGCGGATGACCGCACACCCGTCGAAGAAGCAGGAAAGGAAAATGTATTTCGCCGTTGATGGCAGGTGTCTTATTATTCGCGAGAGTCTCGAAATCCAACCACATGGCGTCCAAAGCGCCAAACGGCCTCGATACCATAGCCAAACTCCCGGGTACAGCGTGGGCATCAAGCTGGGGAATTGCTCGTTTAATGCCATCCGAACCACCTCCGAGAAGACCTCCACCCCCGGTGCCGGTGCCAAAACACGCTCAGTCCCCGTCGCTGCCAACACCACCCCTCGAAATGCACGGCTAAAATCGCAAAAAGGGATCCCATCCGGCACGCCAAAATTATGCAACTTGCTGTAGCTGGCCCCCGTGTCGGTGCGGTCGTAGTGGTTGCTCAGTAACCTCAAGAGGAGCGTGAACGCCTCGGGCCCCGTCGATCCGGCTGCGAGGGCGCGTGACACCTGTCCAGAAAAATCATCCATCAAGGTAGTGAGAGGGGCGGTCGTGGGCTTGTCAGGCGCAATGGCGCGCTCCGGTCCTGTCGATCTGGCTGCGAGGGCGCGCAACACCTGTCCAAACAAATCATCCCATCAAGGTAGTGAGAGAGGTGGTCGTGGGCTTGTTAGGCGTGATGGCGCGAGCGAAGGGTTTCTTGAGGGGGTACTCCAAACCGGGGATCCAATTAGTAGAACTTAGGCTTTCATGGCTGCCATCGATGCACATCATGAAATATCAGACGCGGAGGCCTTGGCCGAACGAGTGAGTTGCTACGCGGCGTCGGATAGTTTGATCGGAGGGGGAAACGGTAGGACAGAAATACAAGAGATATCTTTCAGTCTCAGGAGTTTGTACACCCGTTAGACGTCAAGGGTGTGGGTTTTCGCGGCGGCGGCGGCGGCGGCGGCGGCGACGGCAGAGTCGATCGCCGTCGTTCGGGCGTGAGCAAGGTTAGGCGACACGGGCATGACATCATCGGGCATGGTCAAGCGACCAAGAAGCGCGGAGGAGGAAACAACACCCGTCAGCGAGTGAACCACTTGCTCCTTGGAGCTGGTGGTAACCTCGGGGACGGGGGCTTTGCCGCTGCCGTCCGTTGATAATCTGGAAGAACTGGCCTGAGAAGCGTCTCCCGGCCGGCGGTATCTCCTGGAGCGTCCGTCGCTCGAGCTCTCCTTCCTCTGACCACGGTTTCGCCGGCGTACCCCGTGTCGCCGAGATGCGGCCCCGCCTCGATCAGTACCCTGCCCACGGTAGGGCCCGCAGTTATCGCCGGCCGAGTCCCCTCCCCACTTCGGACGCCGGCGGTCCCGGTCATCAGCGCGGCGGTGGGAGCTGTCGTGGGCCCCAGAGCTATTGGGGACTCCGGGGTGTCGGTGCCCCGGGAGTCGGTGGGCCCGGTCTTCCCAGGGTGGGGTTGAACGGGGCGTGGGGCTGCCCAGAGCCCTGCCCACCGCCCGGAAGCTGGTGTCCCTGGGGACCGGGGCCCGACCGGCCCATGCAGTGAAGGCTGTATGCGGCCGGATTAGGCTAGGACGCGGTGGTGGAAGACGCGTCGTGCGCCTTCCGGAGGCTGACCACCAGAACCATGGTGAACGCACGGCTTTGCTGCACCTCCCAGGGGCCGTCCATTATCTTGATCCAGGCGTCGTTGACGGAGAGGTCGTCATGGGGATTCTCGAATCGGAGTCGCCGAGCGGTAAAGATCCCCATTGTCGCCACCTCAGAGAGGCAGGAAGTCCAGGTCCCCGGGCCTCCGGATCCGGGCATCGAGCGCGATCGTGCAGGAGAGTTGCTCGCCCGAGGTACCAGGTCCAGGGGCTGGAGTTTGGACTGGGACAGTCGTCGTCGCGGTCGCGGCGAGAAGAAGGCTCTCAGCTGAAGCCCCTGCGTCGACGACACGACGGGTCTTCGTGGCACTGTCCGCCCGGGCAGCCCGCAGAGTTCCTCTGGCGCGGGGAATAGAGTCCTGGGCGCGGGAGGCGGAGCGCGTGGCGTTCTCAGAGGCCGCGGTGGCAGCCTTTGAGGCTTTGTCGGCGGTCTCCGAGGCTCTGGTAGCGTCGGCGACGGTGCGAGCGGCAGCTGATGCCTCTTGCTCCGCCGCCGTGAGCGTTTTCGCCCGGCGTCTCGCGGTTTGTGGCCGAGGCAGTCCCGACGGTCTCGGGTGTGGCCAAGGCTCGCTCGGCCGCGACGACGTCGGGGTGATCGTCAGCGACTGCAAGAGTCCACTCGGCAGTGACAGCGTCGGCTTGATCGGGCGCCGGGCGTTTTGCCGTGATCCTCGCGTCGAGGCCCTAATTGGCGGACCAATGCTGGAAGACAGCTGCCTGGTCCTGCACCGAGAGGGAGATTCATGCTCCAGGTAGTCGGGAGGGGCAGGGTTTGGGCACTGTCCGGTTCCTCGGCCTCCAGTCCTGCGTCCTTTGTGGTAGCCAGGCGCTCGTCCTCTGAGTCAGGGGGCTCGAAGTTCACGGCATCCACCAGAGTCGTGGGACCCGGGAGCTGGGGGAGGCGTTCTACAATAGATGTCCCCCCAAACTTTTCTGAGGCTCCTCACTTAAGGAGCTTCATACCTCACCCTAAAACTAACTTCAGTAAAAATCACATTGCATCCCGATGAATAATTCCATGGCCCAAGTATACAAAAAGATCATTTCTCGAAACAAATTTGGCATTCCAACGATTTCGGGTTAAGTAACCCCGTCACTCAGAAAAAAGGAAGCGGAACGTGCTACCTCTATCATCGTAGAACGCGTCGGGGTGTCCTTTCTCCAACCCGACGAGGGAGAGGAGCCGTAAGTTCTCAAGCCGCTGATAGACCTGGCGGGGCTGGGTGACTCCTCCCTTGCTTTAGCCGTATGTGACGAGCTGAGACGGGGACGGGCGACAAACATCGGGGCAGGGGAGGACACCGGGGCAGGGGGGGGCATCGAGGCCGGGAGGGACGGCATTCAGCGGTTCTCAGGGTCGTGGAGCGCAGAAGCAGCGATGGCAGTAGCCGCGGCTTGTGCTCCAACAAAGCTTATAGCAGTGATCAAGGCATGGCACGCCATTCAGCGAGCGCTACGAGCGCTTGGGGAGCCAGCATCGACACCAGAAGGTGTCGCGATAGAAAGGCGGTTGTCACGGTTTGTACGTCTACTAACAACAAGTGTGGTTGGTTTTGGTACGTTTCCGGTACTGGAGGGCCTATTAAAAGCATCGTCCCGACGAACAGCAGTATTGAAATTCGCATCAGCACGAGAATTTCCAGCAGAATCGTCATGGGTGGCTACAGCAGCGGGCAAAGCAGGCGCAATACTGAAATTCAGTGTGCCGTCTAGTGGGCGGGGCGCAGAAAAAAAAACAAGAGCGGCCGTATCACTCCCTTTAACAGCAGCATCAAAACTCGCTTGAAGTTCCAGCAGAATCAGCGTGGGTGACTACAGCAGCGGGCAAAGCAGGCGCAAGACTGAAATACAGTGTGCCGTCTTGTGGGTGAGGCGCGGGAAAAAATTCACGAGCGGCCGCATCGCTCCCTCTAACAGCAGCATTAAAACGCGCAGCAGTACGGAACTGCCAGGCAGAATTTTTGGTTGTAGCTACAGCAGCGAGGGAAGCAGGCTCAATACTGAAATCCAGTGTGTCATCGTGGGTCTCGAGCACGGGAAAACATTCACGGATGTCAGCATCGCTCGAGGCCATCTTACGCGTACGAGCGAGGTCGGGCAGCAGCGGCATACGAGGCAGAAAAACAGTCTCATACACTCTCTCATTTGTCCCAGAGGCAAGTACATCAGACGGCGAAGAACGCGGCTGGGTGACATGGAGAGCGCTGCGTCCAGGTTAGTCCGACGTGCTCCGGTCCAGAGCAGAGGCAGCTGGCTTCACGGGCTGACTGGGTACGCGTTCAGCGGAGCGGAGTCTTCCAGGTGGCTTGGACGGCAGAAGGCACGAGTGGGGAGTCAAAGCTGCAAAGCCCAAGGCCTCAGTGGCACGGCCACCATGAGGTGGGGCAGATCCTCCCACCTCATCATCAGTGTCCATCGGGCAGGGTGCGGAGCAAATTTACTCCAGAAAAAGCAAACGGTCCAAAGTGAAAGACAAACTCGCACCGACAAAAAATGCAAAATAAAACTTTTCACGGGGGAACATAGTTAACAGGACCTATGGTGTACATAAAAACCTATATTTTAAACTATTTTTACTGACAATATTTGGTCCTGTTAACTATGCCCCCCCGTAATAGAGCCGAAGACGCCACTTACTTGTTAAGATCAGAGATCGGGACCCTTTTATCCCTGGACAGGTCTGCACTCGTTGGTACTCACGTGTGTGTTTTGCTTAGAGATGGAACAAGAGGTAGGTGTATTCCTTTCGTACACGGTGGAGACTGAGATCAAGCTCGTGCGTCTCTGGAAAACCCCAGGTTTTCCACCCAAGATACGCCTTTAACTACTACAAACACGATCCCAGTGCCTGAACCCAGGTAATTATCGGGCTTTCCATATTCTGTGGAGCAGTTCAGACATCCCCTTTTCCCGCAGAACATTATGTTATAAGCCTGGAAACCTTCTGTATGAAAACGTCCCGGTCACTTCACACGAGGCAGTTTCATAACGCTCAAGACATGCCTGAAATCTTTTCGGCGCCACAAGACGAACCCTACACTAAAGTCTTGGGTAAGTGGGAAAAATGCCTGAAAGAATGCCTAAAACTTGTTCAGAGTCCCAACGCAAATCCTTCACTAAATTCAAGTAGTTTGGTTTGAAGTGGTAATGCCTGAAAAAAAGCAAAAATTTGGGCATATATATGCCTGACGTGCCTTAATTTGCCCTAAACGTGCCTATCTATTTTGTATCAGCCTTAAAAATGCTTGAGGCGTACCTGAAACCTTTTCGGCGCCCCAAGACAAACCCTGTACTATTTTCAAGTAGTTTAGTTTCAAGTGGTGAAATGGTCAGTATTTCGAGGGGTTGGGTCTGGGGTGTGCATGTATGTGTTGTCATAATAATGTGGCATGATCGTATGGTGTCAATCAAGTGGCCTCCCTGCAGTACCTGCGTCTGCTGCGCCACACGGTACAGGCCGACATACGCCATACTGATACGTCAGAGGTGCTTGTATAATCTGCAGCAAACAATAACTACAGATAAAGCAGTTGCTACAATAAGAAACATTGAGTAGGATAGTGCGAGGGTGCTTGGCTGGCTACGGGGACCCCATAAAACATTTGTCCTCTTTCCCCTGATTTTGGGAGTTTTAGACGAACGCTGTTATTTTTCATGCCTTACCCCCTTTAGAACCGCAGTCCCGTTTTGTGGACAAACGGCTTTTAATTTGAGTAGTTTGCCCCCAAAAGCGGACTGCGGTTCTAAAGGGGTTAAATGCCTGGGAGTGTGCCTGACGCGTGCCGGGCGAAAGATAGGCAAGACAGGCACGAAAACAGAGTAGTTCACAGGCACACGCCTATTTCAGAAACAGCAGTAGTTACTGTAGTAGTAGTTCGGGTATTTTTTCAGAAATAAAATGCCTTAACCCTCTTTGCACCGCAGTCCCGTTTGGGGAAAACCTACTTAGAATTTGAACGGATTGTCCCGGAAACGGGACTGCAGTTTGTTCTAAAAGGTGTAACGATGGGTCTATGTTGTTGCGTGTGTGTGTTCTTCACATTAAATTTTCTTGTTGCGTGGGTGGATCAGGCAGCAGGAGCCTGCTTTTGATTTTTGCGGATTGTCTGACGCATATCGTTTCCGGGGGTGGGGCATGGTTGATGAATTTTGAAGCAGGACGGAGATGGCAAACAGAGTGTGTGTTGTGTGCGTTTTCCTTTCTACCCGTCGACATCCAGCACAACCAGTGTCCGTGCCGATTCTTCAATCCCATTATTAGTACAATAGAGAAATACTAGCAAGTTGTTGTTGTTATGACATTAACTCTCAAATCAACGAATTTTGTGGTCACACACACAAACGCGCTGGGGCCCGAGGAATATTCGGAAACCATAAAGATCAAAATCCGGCTTGGAAGCACGATGCTTCCCACCTGAAAAAATACACGAGACGAACAAGGCGCACACGTAAACTCAACCAACCGTGTACGTGTCCTGCTAAGACACAAAATCAAAAAAAAAGAAGGGGAGGGGGAAAAAAAGGGGGGAGAAAAATTGGGTGGGGGAAAATCAACAGTTTAATCAATACTTACTACTTACTGGTAAAATGAAAAGATTTCAAGATCATTATTTATTTTCTGAAACCGGGGAGACGAAAGGAGATCAATCAATCAATGTGAAAACTGAACTGACAAGGTGTACCAGACCGAACACAGACAGGTAGAACCTGTCTATTATGCTACTTGTAACACAAAAACTGCTGCGTGCGGCTGCCTGGAGGATGCATTTCGTCTTTTTATTTTGTGCATCGATTTGCGTGTTAATCCCCTCGGTTCTTCACATTACTCTCTTCAAATATTTAATGTAGTCGTATACTGTTTATTTTGGTACTTCTATATTGTCTGCCACATTACCTACGGGCTACGGGAGGGCATGACACTTTTTTCATTTTTATTTCCATTTTCCTTGTTTGTTTCTTTCGTTTCCTCTCTTTTGTAGAATGTGCATGTCGTGCCTCGCCTTCTCTTCTATTTTACTATTGATGCTGTGTCTATGTAACCGTAGCGGGAAGGGGGTAGAAGAGCCTGCTATGTGACCCCGGATCTGAGTTACGAGTTGGAAGGAGAGAGAGAAGAAGATGTGCGAAGATAATAAATGGGATAAGCGAAAAAAAAAAATAAAAAATGTGTTCTTCACTCTTCACATCTTTACATCATACACCGTTCCTTCTACCCGTCGACATCCAGCACGACCAGTGTCCGTGCCGATATCTGTGGTCACACAAAACTATGCCACATATATACTCGTACCTAGTCATGTTGTATGATAAGCCGTTCGCACGTATTCTATATGTGATTCCTCGTGAACGAGATAGGCCTGTGACTCCCCTGGATGGTACCCCGGTCAACAGGACTATTTTCATGGTCACTCGACGCACTGATACTACTATCTGTATATAACCAGAATAAGAGAGAGTGACATGACGTTGCAACAGACATGTCGAAATGTTTTCGTTTTACAAATATCATACGGAGTGAATGCTGTTTGTTGAGTTGTTGCATGCGATGGTTCTAAGTGTGGTAATATTTCCGGGGGATGAGCCGCTGCTGCTGCTGCTGTTGGTGCTGCTGCCGTGGCTTAGAATTGTGTGACCGCAGAGCTTGTATCGGATCGAAGAATCGGTACACGCGGGCACGGGGTAGAATAACGGAACACACACCAGGGGAAGGATTAACCCCACCCACAACCATTCAATGTGCATAGGATAGCCTAGCAGGTATTATATTGTTCAATCTGTGTTGTGTTGGTGTGGTTGTTGTGACCAACATAAAAAGACTTTTATGGCGGTGTGAGCTTGACCCTCCCGGGGACGCGCTTCGTGTACCGTACTGCCCAGGCTCAACGGACCGGATCGTCCTTGCGAGGCCCAGCCATCCCTAAATAAATAGTACCGGGCACGGCGCACTACACCCACCTATTCGCTGCGTCACAGAAAAGGGTGGGGAGAGAGAGGTCACCTACTACTCCTCGCTGCTGTGTTTTACAGAGATACCAGTTTATACACATGTACGAAAAAAGTGTGTTGTTGAAACCTTTTCACTTGGAACAGGCTGTTTTTTTGGTTGTACCAGAGAGGTACCTAAACATACATCGGAGCCCCGACGAGTCCAGCAGCGAGTAAGTCGTACCAGGTAGTAAATAAATAAGTGCTTCCCTTTTTCTGCTACTACTACTGCGAGGGCGAAGTGCGAAATGGACTACGCGTTGGCGATCTCGATCGATCTTCCGCCAGGTGAGTTAAAGTTTTGGTCAAAAGTAGTGGTCATTGAACAGGCAGCAGGGTACACCATTATTACATAGTGGCGGCCAGTTCGCTGGCATGAGATAGTAGTAATCTTCTTTTTTTTTTAGGTTTTTGTCTGCTATTAATAGTCTCCTTTTTGCTTCCCTGGTGTCCGCAGTGGTGGAGTGCGTATGCTTGTTTTTTGTTTTTTGCCTCTGTTTTTACTTGAGGTATTTCTTCCACTCCAGAGTTATTGGAGCCTGTCCTGCGACCACGGACTGCATTGAATTGTGAGTTAATGTGAGAACAACAACAACAACAACAACAACAACAACAACAACAACAACAACAACAACAACAACAACAACAACAACAACAACAGTAGTAGTATTGCTGAGACTCACAACAGATTGGTGTTTGCGTTATTGCGCTGTTCATTCACTCTATCTGTCTATGTGATGCCTTTAGATTGTCAAGTACCTGGTACTGCTGTGTATAACAAGCAAATCAGAGGGGTTGGATTTCTGTACGAAATAAGGAAAAAAACACTCGAACACGGAGTACTATTAATACTGCTGCTATGTACGTACTATTAATACATGTATCATTGTTTCTCCTAGATTTTGCTTTCATTTTTTTCTTTTTCTCTTTCGATTTGTCTACCTTGTTTTTGTTTTCTTTTTGATTGTTTCTTTTCGTTTCACTATTTCAAAGATTGTGTATGTCGTGCCTGTCGTATCTAGTATGATGACATGGCTTTGCATTGCCCACTGCAGTGCATACTTCACACGTGGCAACGTAGTATCTCTGTGGCGTATAGCTTTGTGACCACAGAACTTGTATCTCTTCTAGGATTGGAGAATCGGCACGGACACTGGTTGTGCTGGATGTCGACGGGTAGAAAGAACGGTTTAATGAGAAGAACACACACACACATATCACGGAGGCCCATATATTAATTCAGTGTTTAGGCCCAACATAAACCCAGTGTGGTGCGTTATGTCGGCGTGAATCGAAAATGTTGTCGGTTTTGATTATAGACTCTCCATCGATGCTATATTCGAATTCTTCATAAATACGTCGAAGCTTCTTTCCCCCCGTTTTGGGTCTATACCTGTATATGTTAGGGAGCACTGTGATATAGTTGTGTGTGGTGTTCACATTAAACCGTTCTGTCTACCCGTCGACATCCAGCACAACCCGTGCCCGCGCCGATTCTTTAGTCTACCACTACTGCAGAGTTGGTTGGTTCAGTGAGTTCAAGAAGTTCTGTATTTTTCATGACAAAAATAAGAATCAAGCGCTGGGAGGCTGTTTCCTACCTGGTATCTACTACGCGATTCAGATTTGAGCTTCACAGATTTTAACCCGATATCGTTTTAAGCTGTTGTTGTGAACTTCGAAATCGAAAACTGCTGACGCAGTTATTATTATTTCTCTTGCCATCCTACACTGTGCAGCATGATCTTCAACATGGATCACTCATAACTTTCCCGAAAGAAGAAAACCTCGAAAACAAAAGGAAACCCATGCACCAAGTTTACCTCCCTTCCGTGCTAACTTTCAGCTTGTCTACGACTCTATTTGCTGTATTTGCTCCTTCCTTCTCATTACGTTCTATTCTTGAATCCTAAACTGCAGTTAATTTTTATTCTAGTATTTTTTTAGATACTGCTGTAAATCCGTAAATTCTTCTTCATGTTTCACCATTCGCCGCCTGGAGATGAATCCAAATTCAGAAATACGTGGGGCCAGCGAGCGACCGCTGTCCAGGTGCAAAAGAAACAAAAAAAGAAAAAAAGAAGGCGGGGACGAGCCTCACGTCGGCTGGCAAAGAAAGCAGCACGCGAGGCTCGTAAGAGACAGAAGGAGGCACTTGTGACGGTAGCGACCTACAATGTGCGCACCCTGGCTGTAAAGGGGAAGAACGGGTACGGACATGACGAGCGGGTACTGGCGAAGGGACGGCAACTCGGCTGTGACTTCATTGGCCTGCAAGAAACTCGGAGGTCCGGCAGCACGACGTTCCGTGCGGCAGGGTATCGTGTTTTCTGTTCTGGACAGGAAACAACAGCCACCAGGCAAGGGCTGTACGGAGTAGGCCTAGCTGTCAAGGAATCGTTGTGCAGTAAGTCTGTGTATACTCATCAGTTCGTTGACGAGCGGCTAATGTCTATGCGCTTTGAGCTGGCTGGCAAATGCGAGGCAGTCAATTTCGTCGTTGCGTATGCTCCAACTGATTGTACCAAGGACGCCGAACTGAAACGTATTTTCTGGCAGAAGCTGGAGTACTTGGTGGAAAAAATCCCGACGAAAGAGTGTCTGTTTGTACTGATGGATGCCAACGCGCGAACTGGACAGAGGAAGGAAGGGTGCGGTGATGATGAAAGCAGAGTGCTGGGAGCGTATGGACGTGATGTTCGTAACGATAATGGCAGACGGCTCCTGTCGTTCGCCACCAATTGCAAGTTGGCTTTCACCAACACGTTTTTCAGCACGCGCAAGGGTGGGATATCGCATACTTACAACGGCACCGGCCCGAATGACCGTAAGCGGATTGACTACATCCTAACCCGTCAAGTCCATCGACCTAGAGTACAAGATGCGAAAGTCGTCCCACAGCCTCCTGCCCCAGCTAAGGCTGACTCAGACCACAACATCTTGTATATCAAAGTCCGACTCAGTGGTCATTTTGCGCCCAACAGACAAATACGTAGACCGACGAAACGCCGAGAGTTCGACAGGCAGCTTTTTATGTCCGATGGAAATTGTCGTGAACGAGTAGTCTCCAGGATCATCTCCACTCTCAACCAGCCTATCCAGCCCCGTAATACGTCTGGTATGGTTGAGATTTTCACTACGGCTGTTATTGATGCGGTCGAAAAAGAGGTACCACCCCCTGCACGTCGCCACCGCAGACATGGATGGTGTGAGTCTGCCGAAACCTTGGCCGCATTCATGCCAGCATGGACAGCGAGGGAGGATGCACGACAATTCTTGCGTGCCCACCCCCGGGACAGAACCGCGTGGAAGACCCTGAGATCTGCGTGTGCGAACCTGCAGAAGGTGATTGCCGCAGGACTGCATGCGTACTTCGAAGCGTACCTCGCCGAAACCGAACGACTCCTAGCGAACAACGACCAAAGAGGCTTTTACAAGCACCTTAAGAGTACGGTAGGATTGGAAGGGACTAAAGCGAGGAGCGAACAGTTCATTAGGGACGAGGATGGCACGATCCTACGGGATAAGGTGCGAATTCGTGAACGATGGGCGGGGTTTTACCACAAAGTCTTGAACACGAAGTCGCTGAAACTCGATCCCACGATCATCGACCTCTTGCCACCGCGACCGCCTAAACTGTCGCTTGAAGATGAACCATCCATAGACGAGATGACCGAAGCACTTAAGGGGATGTCGAATTGGAAAGCTGTCGGGCCAGATGGTCTCCCGGTCGAACTCCTAAAAATCGACCACCCGGCATTCGCCCAGCGCTTTCACAACATCCTTGTCAATGTTTGGTTAACAGGAGAAGTCCCTCAGCAATGGCAAGATGCGATCATCAAGGTCCTTCACAAAAAGAAGGATCGAACTGACTGCAACAACTATAGAGGGATTTCGCTTGTTGCCCACGCAGGCAAAGTGTTGTTGAAAATCGTCGCGTCCCGCCTCAGCAACTACTGCGAGACCGAGGAACTACTCCCCGAGGAACAGTGCGGCTTCCGCCCCGCACGATCAACGATTGATATGTTGTTCGTCGTGCGCCGGCTGCAAGAGCTCGGACGACAGAGGAAAATCCCCTTATACGTGTGCTTCATCGATCTGCAGAAAGCGTACGACTCTGTCGACCGAGAGCTGTTATGGAAGGTACTCACACGCTTTGGCGTACCAGCCAAGATGCTGAGAATTATCCGTAATTTCCACGATGGCATGCGGGCTCGCGTGCGTACTGATGACGGCGAGCTCTCGGAATGGTTTGATGTCACGCAGGGGCTGCGGCAAGGCTGTGTACTATCACCGTTACTGTTCAACGTGTTCTTCGCTGCTGCGTTACACGTCGTACTATTACGGGGGACCATAGTTAATAGGACCTGTGGTATACATAAAAACCTATATATTTAACCATTTCTACTAACAATATTTGGTCTTATTAACTATGGTCCCCCGTAATAGTACGCTTTAGCCAAGACGAAGCCATTGTAAGGGATTTGGTCCAACTCTGGGAAGCTGGAGTAGTTCGAACAGGGAAGGAGGAGCCATTGGCGTGCGTGCGAAGGTCTGTATGGGGCATGTTGTACGCCGACGATGCAGGAATTGTCTCGAAGTCGGCTGAAGGGCTCGCAAAAATGATGACAGTCATCGTGACTGTCTTCGAAGCAGCAGGCCTCACGGTGTCGGAAAAGAAGACTGAGACAATGGTCCTACAAACACCAGACCGGACAACCCTCGCACCACCGCTCGTCATCGAAGCGGCAGGTCAGATGTATAAGCAGACGACCCAGTTCTTATACCTAGGCGGCGTTATCCACGAAAACGCTGACCTCTCGCTCGAAATCGACCGACGGATCCGCCTCATGCGAGCATGCCTCAAACGGTTCGGCCCGGAGTTGTATGATAGGACGACCGCCCCCCTTAGCCTTCAAGTCCGAATGCTGAAGGCCGAGGTGATTGAGACCCTGCTGTACGGGTGCGTGACGTGGACCCTCAGAGCGGAACACTTTGCCAAGCTTCGAACGGCTCACCACCAAGTCCTGTTGCGAGTCATTGGCTTCCAGCGCCGACTTCATACTGACCATGCCACCCTCTCGTACGCGAAGGCCCTCAAGATGACACGTTGCGAGAGCATCGAAACGACCATTCGTAAACGGCGGCTCTTCTTTGCGGGGGGCGTGGCACGGCAAAGCAAGGAGCGATTACCCAATCGGGTAATGCTCGGGATGATAGCTGGTGGGGAGAACCCGAGACCAGGCGGACAGTGTAAGACTTGGCATAGATGCATAGTCGAAGACCTTAGGGAGTTCCGAGCCACCGAAGGGTCAACGGAAGTTGCCCCCTTGGTGTTTGGAGTTGAGACCGCGTTGTGGCCCACTGCAGCCAAAAAGGTGGGGAAGTGGTACCGGGGGATCCTTGAAGCAGCCGAACGGTTCATGGTGAGGTGGCACGAGGCTGAGGCTGAGATGAGTAGACAGCGCCGCGCATCCGCCGTGGATGGTGCCCAAGGGAACGGGGGGGGAGGGGGCAACAGGAGAAGTGGCATAAAGCCCGACCGAGGGAATGCGGAGAGGGGGGGGAACAGGAGGGGTAGAAGGGAAACGGCGGTAGACGAAAGTAGGAAGGAGATGGCAGACAGGGTAGCAAGGCACCAAGTCGACTAGGAAGTAGAATATGACCATACTACTAGTGCTACCAACTGGTGCAGCTGGCTCGAACGTGGTCTTCCCTTGTCTTCTCTTTTAGTTTTGTTTTTTTTCTTTTTTGCGCTGACTCTCCGTGATTTTCATTTCATTTTTTCTCTTCCTCTTCCTTTTCTGATTGATAAGCCGTACTCAAGGAGCCGTGTGGCGTGGTTGGAAGACGAACCTGCTCTGCTCGGCTCGTATTGTCTGACGCCAAGGGGCTGGGCATAGTTGACGAACGCAGGGCGGAGACGGCAGTCTGGGTAGCAAGGTACCAGGCGGATTAGCAGGGAGAACCTGGCTATACTACTCGTACCACAAGCTGCTGCCGCCACCTGGAAGGTGCTTTAGGCTTTGGTCTGCCTGTTATTTCCCCTTTGTTATTTTTCCTTGTTACTTTCTCCTTGGTTCTTTGTCTCACTCTGTTCACAAGCAGTGGTGTTTTTTGTTTTTTTGTTATTTCTTCTTTTTTCCAGCTCGTTCTTTTTCAAGTGTTGGCCACCTCGCCTGCGGGGGGGGGGGCACGACAGATTGTTTCTCTTAGATTTTGCTTTCATTTTTCTTTTTTTTCTTTTTCGATTTGTCTACCTTGTTTTTGTTTTCTCTTTGATTGTTTCTTTTCGTTTCACTATTTTATAGATTGCGTATGTCGTGCCTGTCGTATCTATTAATAGTATGATGACATGGCTTTGCATTGCCCACTGCAGTTCACACTGCACACGTGGCAACGTAGTATCTCTGTGGCGTAGCTTTGTGACCACAAAACTTGTATCTCTTCTAGGATTGAAGAATCGGCACGGACACTGGTTGTGCTGGATGTCGACGGGTAGAAAGAACGGTTTAATGTGAAGAACACACACACACACACATGCCGCGTGCCCTGTCTGTTCGCGTGTGTTCTACCAGTTTGAGAGCATCGCGTTCCGTGCGGTATCTATCCACTTGGTACCCCCTCTAGCGCGATCAACCAAATTTTGCCCGTTGCTGCTGTCAAAGTGAGCTACCCAGCCGAAGAATATGTACCATAGCGCCTAATTCTCTCTACGACAACAAACAGCAGATTATTAATTATATTATCATACTCGTATCTGTTCCCGACCCAATTTTTTGTTCATCACCTAATAATGATTATTTATAGAGGAAGACGCGCAGGAATATCGACGCAGGCGACGACACGCTTCTTCTTGGTAAAGTTCTTCTTGCTGCTTATCTGTACGTGATGACATCAATTCATCAAATTACACCTCATGTTGACGGGTAGGAAGAACGAGTTAATGAAAATAAACACACTCAAGACGACTGTCAGAAAGAACCGAATGAACCTGAGGTTCATTCTTATCGGAGAGCGTTTTTTCCATAATTTTCGAAGTTTGGAAATAATTGGAGATATGTATCAATATACGGAGGCGTTCTGGCACTATTCGTGAAATTCTCCAGAACCAAAAATATCAAGTTCGTTACCATTATTCCAATATTTGGAAAAAAACAGGTTAATATGGAAGATTGAAAAACTGCGCGAAAACATGCCGAAAAAATCGAAAAAAAAGCTCTCCGAAAAGAAGGACCCTTAGTAACTTTGTTTTCGCGCAATTTTTAAATCTTTCATACTTCCTAAATCATACCAGGTACCAGGTATATATATATATATCAAGTACGTGAAATTTAATGAACTTGAGTTTTTGCTTCTGGAGAATTTCACGTATAGTGACAGAACGCCTTACATTGATACCTATCTCCAATTATTTCCAAACTACTACAAGTATGGAAAAAATGATGGGAAAAACGCTCGCCGATAAGGTCGTTCTTATCGGAGAGTTTTTTCCCTAATTCTCGCGGCGCGCCAAAAAAATGGATCCTAGGTTCGGTTCTCAGCGATGACGTTTTTTTATTACTACGTATACTCACGGATGTGTGTGATATTCTGCTAACTACTCTGGATGCGTTTGTTTTCCTTCGCTTAGAGGATGACAACTGGTTGTTTATGCTGCTTGAGGCCGGCGAAAGGCCGTGATCGAATGTAATGCTGCTCGCTGCCAATCACAGTGTAAAGCACCATTTTTCACAGTTTGCTCATGTTCCATGAAAAGTACCCATGCATGCATTGAGTAGAACATGCACAAGTGAAAAGAGAAGCGAAGTATTGCATTGGACTGCTGTGCGTAAGATACTTATTAAGAGTAGGAAAGTACCGTGTCTTCGCGACTTAGGGTGTTACGCACAAATACACTCCCCGTCCCGAACTCAGCGGGAGCCCAGAACCAGCATCGTTGCCCGCCCGGCTTGAGACCAGATCAACGACGAAGCGAGACACAACAGGGTGAGACGTGTTATATTGAAAATTCACTTCACGCGATGAATAAAACAACATCACACCGTATAGAGTAGTGGTAAAAGCACGTCAACCAACAAACCGATGCCCTCGAAACGAGCCACCTAAAAAAACAAAAACCCGGATTCCCACCCCCGTATCTACAGTAGAAAACTCTGCAGCCAAGCCCCCCCTACACCAAAGTGACCTCCAACGACACTCCGTTGCCCACTGGTTATACGATCGCTTGACACACCGCATGTACCACAGTTGAGCACGTCGAAAAACGACAACAAAAAAACGAAGTCTGCCCACACCGGCACTACGGAGGACGCGTTCTACGATAGAGGTAGCACTTTTCCGCTATAAATATTTCTGAATGGCGAGGTTCCATAATCCGAAATCTTCGGAATGCCCATCAAGTTTCGAAAAATAAATGAGGGTTTCATATTCTTGGGCCATGAGATTATTCATCGGGACACATTTTGATCTTCGCTGAAGTCAGTTGTCGGGTGAGGTATGGATCTCCTGTAATATCAACCGGTCGCCCCGGTGGTTCAAGTGGTTAACCTCGAATTCTACTTGTTTGAGTCCTGGGTTCGAGCCCTAGGAGGGTCGGACTTTGACTTTATTTGCAAAAATAAAAAAAGGGATTCAATTGTTGAGAGCGCCTTGCAGCGTGGGTAGGCACAATTCGATGCGAGTCGACGAGGGAAGAAAAGGCTGAAATCTTCTCGCGATAAAAATGAAGGCACGTACCGTAGCGGGAAGGGGGAGAAGAGCCTGCTATGTGACCCCGGATCTGAGTTACGAGTTGGAAGGAGAGAGAGAAGAAGAGGTGCGAAGATAATGAATGGGATGGAAAAAAAAATAAAAAAAAAAAAAAAAAAAAAAAATAAGGAGCTTCATAAAATTGTGAGTGAACATCTATCTATCGTAGAACGTCTCGGAGGCTAGTATTAATAGTGTGGATGGGACAGATTTACACCCCCCTGGATGATTGGCGTCTCCGATGCACTCGCATTCCCCGCCGAACTTTCTGAGATGGCGTTTGTTTTGTTCGGCTTTTTGACAACACGAATGAGCTCCTCTCGTACGGTGCAGACTGCCTCCCCCCCCTGATGCTAAAAACTGCTTGTGGCAGTCTTTGAAAGGTCCTTTCCGCATCTATCTTGTGCTCACACGTTAACCCTTTCACAACCGCAGTCCCGTTTTAGGGACATTTCTCTTAAATTTCAAGTAGGTTGTCCCCAAAACGAGACTGCGGTTCTAAAAAGGCTAAGCAGTGTTTACAAATCCGGGAAAGCTTGGCTACCACGGCTTCAGCCCCACCTTCTGGCGCCGGCTCTCCTCCAGATCCTCTACTATCTGCTCAGGGAACTGAAAGGCCAAGGGTCCTCCAAGAAGCCAAGGCTTCGCCATAGCGCCTGAAGTGGCTCCAATATCCACGGGAGCACTAAGCTGACCCCTGATAGGCGCCTCTTGTGCTCGAACGGGCTGCAAGGTTTTCCTGGTTTTGATGCGATCGTGATGCCTGTATCGTCGCCGGGGCACGGTCATGAGTGGTTTGTTATGCCAGGAAAATCGCAGAGAGATAACGTTCAAAAATACCAAAAAATAACCGAAGCGTTTCCGCCCATTCGTTTCACAAGCCGGCATTGACACAAAACCGCGGCATGTTTTTACTCACTATCTCCAATATATGCCTTAACCCCTTTAGAAGTCCAGTCCCGTTTTGGGGACAAGGCACTCAAATTCCAAGTAATTTGTCCCCGATTGTCCCCAAAACGAGACTGCAGTCCTAAAAGGGTTAAGGTGTGCCGCGGTCTTCCTGAAAAAATTAATGCCGACCACCGGGATCTTTCCTGCTTCCATGTCCGCAACGCGCTCGTTCCACTTCAGTGAAAACAAGTCAAAGTCTAAGAAAGACTGCCGCCCTTCCTTGTTCACGACATACATATCATAAGAAAGACCGTATCGCTAAACCAGGAGATATCGGCAGGAGTACGAATTGTCATGCATGTGCGGTACATGTACCCCCTGCATCTTTGCTAGGGTGGCGGCCGATCGAGTTAGTTCCGTACGAGGAACAGCCTCGCGCACGGGGAGTTCGGTATCGCTAGCCCCAAGACCGACCTCGCCCATTTCCTCTAGCCCCTCAACGCCCCCTTCGTCACCCTTTGGCGGAATGCTTCGGATAAATCCACTCCGCTCCCCGGTTTCGCCGCAAGCGCTTGTGGCCAGCCAGCTCGGGCATTCAGCGTTGTCAAAAACAGCATGGAAGTCATCCTCTGACAAGGGCAAAAGGGAGATGTGAAGACGGCAAGGTTACGAGTACTGCGCTAGCAACTACAAGGAAAACTACGAGGCACGGGGTCTAGACCCAAAAATATTTATGGTTGTTGTTCACCATTGCATATTTCCGTTGGCATGGACTACAGTAAGCTCGAGCATTGCCGAAATACGTGCAAGAAAATACTCGAATAGAAATGGAAAATACCGCACAAAAAGTACCCCTTCGGTCTCCCACCAGGCATAGCAATGACGGCGACTCGGACACCCTGTGAGAACAGTAGCAGCGAGGCGACAACCACCCTCTCGACCCCCATCATCCCTGCAGATCCTTCGCCTTGTGTCCGGGTACACCAAAAACCTCGCAGACCTCAGAGATAGATGCGGCTGAGATGTAGCTGCTGGTAATCGTGCCGAGTGTAATGTGCTGCAGATTGGCCAGACCTTAAGAGAGCCTTATGGGAGCACCCAATCAAGATGATTTCGTACTCGGCAAAAAAATACTAATCTGGCGCAAACATAAGGACCGTTCAATCATTAATATGAATATTAAGCGATCCTTATATTTGCGACCAGAACCTTATGGGCGATCAGGTAAGACCATGGGAATGCGGCTATATTTCCGACATTTTTTTCGAGCAATTTTTCAATCTTCCATATTTTCCTGATTTGTTTTTCCTAATGACATGTATGTGTGAAAATTTACGAACTTGTTTTTTTTTGCTTCTGGGGAATTTCACGAATAGTGAAGTGGCAGAACGCGTCCTCCGGATATTGATACATATCTCCAATTGTTGCCAAACTTCGGAAATTATGGAAAAAACGCTCTCCGATAAGAATGAGCCTTACTACCACTACGTAAGTAATACAAGGCGTTTCGCTCCGAGGGCGGCCTACGCCGCCCGCTACGTTCGCTCAGGAAGGAAAAGTACGTCAAACTACTATGCGAAGCGGACAGAGGTCCATGATGATTGAATATAGTTTTTTATGATGATCGTAGTTGCAAACTGGCGACTTGATAATGCCAAGAAGAGTCCCGCCGCCAGGCTTCAGGAGAAAACAGCTCGGACGCCACGTACGCTTCGCATCGCGACGGCCGCACGTACGTACATACCCCAGGTAGGATATTTAATTTATTGTTTTGACATGCTGTTTGTACGAAGAAAATAGAAAGCACAGCACGGCACAGCGGCACAGCAGCACCGCAAAAAAATGTAAAATGAAACCGAACAATTCGGGAAGAAAAAAAAAAACCCGTCCCTCTCCTGAAATAAATTTTCTGACGGGTTGGAACACCTTGCACCGGTCGAAAAAGAAGAAAAAATTACAGCAGAGCTTCTCTCTCAGCCTCGTACGCCGCCCGCCCATCTCGCGACCACCTCGCCACCGATTCGGTCCGGGTAAAGCTTTCCTCACTCTCTGCCACAGTCAGCCCCGTCGCCCGCCTTGCGTGAAGCCCGGTGCTCACCGCTTGAACATTATCTTGCAACTTCGAACGACCCTTATATCTCGTACATACTCTATCCAAAATCATAAATTGAGGCCAGACAGAGAGCCCATTCATGCATCCCTCGTGTCTCGAGGCACACGCGACGCCTAGGCACGACAGCGGCGACCGCGCTCCTTGCAACCCCCCTACACCGGTCAGCACCCGCTGACACCCGCGACGGCGCCGGGCTCTCCCGCCGTGCCGTGCTCGGAGTACACGCACGCACATGAAACGGAAGGAGAAAGGAAGAAAGGGTCCAGAGTGCCAAGAGAAATGGAGAAAACGAAGAACCGCCGGAAAGGCCCGACAAAAATAAAAGGAGGCGGTTTCGAAGTGGGAGCTCTGAGAGGCCAGGAATATACCAACCGAGCACGCTCAGGGACTTAGATTTCAAAATACGTGGTTCTATAATAATACAGCTATACCGCTTATGTTGACAAGAGGCCAAAATCGGGTATACCAGATGCTTTTGTGGCCAAAATAGGAAATATTTCTATTTCAGTGACCGTGACGGCCCCAGGACGCCCTCTCATTGGTCAACGCCGGCCACCACCCGATGTTGACCACATTTGCGCCGGGTTTACCCGATTTTGGCTATTTACCCCCCTAGAAGTACCCGATTATTGTATCAATCACCTACCACCTACCCGAAAATGGCAAGACTATTGGACGACAACGACCAACCACCCCCTCGGGGTTCATGCCTCTCGTCCCGGCGAAGACGAGGAAGAACCATTTGCGTGATGTCCATGATTAGGTTCATTGTAGACCAGTTCATTCGCCCTCCCTCTGCTGTAGTAGTGCTGAACCAACCACACACACATCATCTCTCTCCCTTCCTCTCCTCTCCTCTCCCAGATAGTGCAGCCCTCTCTCTCCCCTTCTCTCCAACCAAAAGCAACCTAAGCACAGCAGTAGTTATTACGGGGGACCATATTTAATAGAACCGAAGTTTGTTAGTAAAAATGGTTATATATATGTCTTTATGTATACCATAGGCCCTATTAACTACCTGGTATGGTCCCCCGTAATAGTAGTAGTGGCGGATGTGATGGGTGGCGCTACCACACTTCGTGACAAATAGAGTGCTACCCAGACACAAAGAGTGGGCATTACTATGCAACATGTCATATTTCTGGCCACACGCTAGAATCCTTCTGTAAGGCAGGGCGTGTCCCACCCTATTTTCAGGGAAAATAATGTGTTTTTTTATATTCTTCCAAAACCCTCGAGCCTTAAATTCTCAACACTAAAACTAGTACGGGTAATTGCTGTCGCGTACTACTGCTAGCAGCTGCTGTTGTAGTCATTCTGCATGTTTCAGACACGCACGCGCCGAGGTTTTTTCGGTGCTTCGGGCAGTGTGGGTATCTGGAATAAAAACATCCGTGCAAGAGTAAAGTATCTCGTATTCCTATCGAACGTGGTCGAGTAAATTATCGCGGCTACACGATATACGGTCATGAGATGACGCCTCGGAAAATAATACAGCAGTACGAAGAATCGTTCCCGCAAAAGGCCACAGGTACTGAAATGTTGGGCGATGACGGACGAACAAAACTCGTTCAGATAAAAGGTATGATCTACGAGTCAATTCGTTAGGAGTTAGGAATAGGAAGTTAATAATGTTGCGTATCGTCGACTATTTTACATTTAGTTGCGGTGAGAACGAGGTCGGACGATACCCAACATTATCTTCCCAACAAAATGACACATGGCTCATACCCCTCGTGCAAGCGACAACGCCGTTATCTCATGATGACCCTATCATGTCGCCACGACAATCTACTGGGGGCCACGTACGATACGAATATGACACATTTTTACTCGCATACGAATGTTTTTATTCCAGATACGTACACTGCTCCAAGCACCGAACAAAACCCGGCGTGTGCGCATCAAAAATTTGCAAGATTACTACAACAGCGGCCAGTAGTACGCGACAGCAATTACCCGTACGCATTTGACTGTTGAGAATTTCAGGCTCGAGGGCTGGATGAAAACAAAAAAAAAATGACATTTTTTGTACTGAAAATAGGGTAGGACACACCCTGCCTTACACGCAAATTCCAGCGTGGCCAGCTTTCAGAAGCGATGCTGCATAACAATGCCCACTATTTGTGTCTGGCTAACACTCTACTTGTCACGAAGTTGGTAGCGTCGCCTATGGTCAGTCACTACTACTTAGGTTTGCTTTTGGTTGGGCAGAAGGGGAGAGAGAGGGCTGTACTAACTCCGGTCTGGGAGAGGAGAGGAGAGGGAGGAAGAGAGGTGGTTTGTGTGTGGTTGGTTCAGCCCTACAGCAGAGAGAGAGCCAGTGAACTAGTCTAGAACGAACCTCATCATGGACATCACGCATATACTTCTTGCTCGTCTTCGTCAGGACGAGAGGCGTGAACCCCGAGGGGGTGGTTGGTGGTGTCGTCGAATAGTCTGTCCATTTTCGGGTAGGAGGGTACAAAAATCGGGTACCTCTTGGGGGGTAAGTAGCCAAAATCGGGTAAACCCGGCGCAAATGTGGCCAGCATCGGGAGTTGGCCGGTACCGACGAATGGCGTCCTTGGACCGTCGCAGTCACTGAAATAGACAGGTTCCCGATTTTGGCTACAAAAGCTTCGGGTATGCCCGATTTTGTCCCCGTATCAATAATACGCCGTCGAATTATAAATAGCCTGAATACTCAATACCAGGTAGCATTTTGGAACGTCGTGTTGCTCTCCTTTAGTTGACTGATATGTTTATCTAGAGATATACAGCGGTAGTATTACTTCTGAACCCCCAGAAATTGCAGCCGCATGTTGGTGGCACGTCGACCCGTACATCCGGTCCGTTCCAGGGGGGGGAGAGTGCGATATGGCTTAGATTGGATAGGCGATTGGTTAAACTTTTCACACCTCGGATACCGTAACACTCGGACAACTTATATACGTTATAGGGCCTATCACAAGGACGTGGTAATGTGCTCACATAATGTTAGCACTGGAGGAGTAATCACGGTAACTCGGTATCACAGTGTTAACTGGAATCCCACGAATATGTACAAGCCGTAACGTTTCTGCTCGATCTGGTCCAGCTGTGGTACAGTAGTAACATTGCGTTACGCCGTGATCAGTCCTTCAAAAAACACTGTATCATAGTGTCAGGCTTTGACCAAACACGTACACTATCACTCCAGTATGCCCAGATCGATATCGGCATATTTACTATCACGATAACATAAGGTTGCTGACGACGCAGCGTTAGACATAACACACTAAAATAGTGTTACCCTTAGGAGGAGTGTTACGCATAGCACCCTTACATAACGTTAAAATGTTCGCCAGCATTTTACTTACACATAACATTGAGTCACAAATAACGCCCTAACGTAACATAACGCAGTGGTCAGCACTACTGACACTACGTTATCTGGACCCCCCATCTGATTGCCTTAGGCTCGGATAACGTGACAATTAACGTACGTTAGATACGATACAGTCTTAGCCGGCCCATACGTAACAATATGTTTGGATGTTAGCCTGATGCGGAGTTCTCTGTAATATTATGCCACGGTGTTAGCGTTAGTAAAGACTTGATAGTAACATCCCGTTACCGTGTTACCATAAAAAGCAATCCGGGTCTAACTTTATGTTACTGAGTTAACGTTGGGGCCGCGTACTAACGCAATGGTACGATTAATACGTTACCCTTTGGACCTTCCCGAGATCTAACATGTGTAACTTGTTTCAGTGGTAAAGCGGCGTGGCGGAGTAACATAACGTAGCCGTGTTATCCAGTTTCACCGGCATCCCAGCAGGGGGTACCTATCAACATATCCCCGGGGGGAGAATAGCATGGCATCCCGGGGAGCTAAACGCGTCAAAATTTTAAAACACCTCAAAACGAAGATATTTAGGAGGGATCCCCGCCATAAAACGCCTCAGTTCTTTCTGGAAACTCCGCTAGTGCGTTATCCATCTATAACGTAATATCCACACTCGCACGAACGAGCTAACACGGCAGTAACATATTGTTGATGCTAGATCGGAGGTGTACGTTGTCTGCTATTGTGTCACTACATAAATTGCATACGAGCTAACACATTAACGTAGTGCTACTATACGCTATCCATTTGACGTATTTGATGACAGCGAGTCTTCCGTTAACACCCTCACATAATGTCGCTTGACACGGACTGCTGCGGCTGACACGGCAACATAATGTTAACGCTGTATTGGTCATTTGCGTCATCTCTCCAACGTGTGTTACGATAGCCACTATTAATAGGAAGCTCACTAGCACACTAACATAGTGTCATGTACGCGTTCATTCGGCCGTGTACGTTGTCCCTCCAAGGGGTGTTACGGTAGCACGTGAGAATTCCGCTGACACACTAACATAACGTTACTCGCTACGGGCTGATGTCGCTAACACGGTAACATAATGTTAGCGTTTAATCGACCATGTACGTTATCCCTTCAACGTGTGTTACGATCAACAAGCAATTCCACTATCACGCTAACATAGTGTTACTCGCTATGGGCTGCATGCCCTAACACTAAGTTATCACAAAATCCAGAAGGTAGCTAACGTAGTAACGTAATGCTACGGGGGGGTTTCGCTGACGCCTAACATAAAACGTCAACTGTTGCGTTATCCGAAGTGTGCACGGTTTCATATCACTTTTGCGCCACTCCCCAAGGCACTTCCCGAAGGAGAACCTTGTAAATACTACCAATGCTCGTATTGTGGGGGGCCATAGTAAATAGAACCTATGGAGCACACAAAAACCTATATATTTATTTATTTTACTAACAATATTTGGTCATAATTACTATGGTTCCCCGTCATAGTATATATCACGGCACACTGCTTACTACCTTGTACAGGTACAGCAACAGTAGTATGCCCTACCCTACCCAAGTCAGGCCGAAACCACCCTTGATTTCCCAAGTAGAGCAAACGAACCTCAATCAACACCAACCGGATCTGAATGTCGCCCCTCCTCATCGACAAGGCGATCACGTATCCCATGTGCCTTCAACTACTTCCAGGCAGAAAAGCAGAGACTGCCCCAAACTGGATCCAACGAAAAGACCGAACAAAACGCTTTTATTGTATACCTTTCGAATTGCATTATCATTATCGTTTCCTGAGTCGAGGGAGAGAGAGGTTCCTCCCCTCGGCCAGATACCTGTATCGCAGCTTCCTGTAATACCCTGGATATCTCGACCACCCTAATTCTACGTCTCTCTCTCCCTCCTATTATACCGGCCGGGTTCCTAACTAGTACGGCCTACAGTTGTCTCGGATGACCAAGCCTCCGAATGGTACGGTACCATTCGACTCCTCCAATCTAACTTACAGTAAGCCCTAACGGAAGGAACGACATTTCCTCCGTACCCCTGGCTACTCGTGCCTCCCCCCCCCCCCCCCTTCGAAAGAAAAAATAGGGGGGGGTGGGGCGGCGGAAAATAAGGCACAACTCCCTGGCTTGGATCCACAAACCAGCGATTACCTCACGTCTGCCCGTGCTCGTCACAGGACCTCGTGCTTGCTCGGACCCGGCGTGGGGATGCTGACCTACGCTCGGTGCTCTGCTTGGAAGGACTGCGTGCGCGGTCTTCCCTTCCAACCAAACTTGTTTCTATCCCAGTTCCCGATACAGGCATGCCACATTCTCTCTACCAATAAACCCTGCTTTGTCCGTTACTTCTTTTGCGGAGGCCGTTGCCTCGTCTACGGACAAACCTACCCTTTATTGTATATCTTTCGAATTGCATTATCATTATCGTTTCCTGAGTCGAGGGAGAGAGAGGTTCCTCCCCTCGGCCAGATACCTGTATCGCAGCTTCCTGCAATACCCTGGATATCTCGACCACCCTAATTCTACGTCTCTCTCTCCCTCCTATTATACCGGCCGGGTTCCTAACTAGTACGGCCTACAGTTGTCTCGGATGACCAAGCCTCCGAATGGTACGGTACCATTCGACTCCTCCAACACGGAGGTGATGTGAGGCTACGGTTTGCCGTAGTCATAGTTACTTCTTACCCCACGCCGTTCCTTCCCCCGGCTGTCTCTCCCTTGCCAACTTTGCCCTCGCCAGCTTACATGACACCCTCGTGGAATATTCTATGTTATTACGCGTGTACGCCTTGTACGCTTCCGACCTCCACCTCCCTTCTCTCTGGATAACTCGTTCCGCTATGCCTCCCCCCGCCGCGAGCGTGGTCGCGGCTCCTATACGCAACGAGTGCAAGGCGAACTCGTCGGGATTCCGACCTGACTTCGCCACCACCTCTTTGATTGCTCTAAGAGCACGGCCATACCTTACCACTCTTACGGCCTTGCCACACCGATACGAGGAAAGGGGGACACGGTCGGGCAGACCAGGGAAGCATGACATCAACTCCAACATAAGGGCAACGGCCCCGCCGTCTGCCCTAAAGGACGACCGTGGCCCGCGAACCTCACTTCGGGTCCGCACGCGCACACTGCCCGTCTGTTCCTGACCCCCCTTATGCCCCTTAAACCGCACCTCTACCCTGTCCGGTTCTTGCTCTCGCCTCTCTCCCAACTGAGTGCCCTCGGCGAAAAACGCCACGTCCCCCCGCGTCAGGCAGTGCACCGGGTGCACCGCCCCCGAATCCGCGGCGAACCTTTCGTCCGA
Organism: Nereocystis luetkeana; assembly: GCA_031213475.1. NCBI lineage: Eukaryota > Phaeophyceae > Laminariales > Laminariaceae > Nereocystis > Nereocystis luetkeana. The sequence continues at coordinate 9,262,443 of JARUPZ010000007.1, forward strand.
ACGCGTCATCAGGAAGTAACTCAGACACAGACACAACCACAACATTTTCCCCTCTGGGCCCCACGTGGGGATGAGGGTTTCCCCCGCAAGCAGCATGCCGAACGACACCGGTAAACGGACGCGGCGCGGCGTCCCTGCCGTCACGTGGGCCCGTGCAATACCCCTGAGCGCACACTGGACTACGGGAGCCGTGACCGGCAGCTCCACTCCAACCTTCAATCGATGGAAATACTGCACCGCCGCAAATTTTCCGGCAATCGTATTCGCCAAGTTACCTTCCGACGCACAACACCACGATGCAAACTCGATCAACGCCCAGGCCTTAAAATTCTCCGAATCGTTCGCCGCCAAAAACTCCTGACAACCAATCAACCTGCGAAACGTACTCCAAGATCGGCGACCAGACTCGTACGTACGCCTAGTCGAGCTCGCAACCGAGCCCCAGACGTACTGGAGGCCAAGATGTCGGTACAGAGATCCGCCCCCGCCTCCCCCAGGCGCTGCTCCTGCCAATTGGTGTCGGGACGAAGCGCGTGGAGGCGGGGAGCGATGGTGGGACGATCCCACCGTGAAACACCATCCGCCAAAACATTCGCAACGCCGCGCACATGTTTGGCTCTGAACCACCATCCGCTGCGCATTTCAAGGCAGCCGAGTATCCGCATAAGTGCGCCCGCCCGCGGCTCGCGCCCCCCCCGACATCGACTAACCCAGTGGATGGCCGACATATTGTCGCCCCGCCTTAGAATACTCTCGCTGACGTATTGGGGCGCCGTCTGGGCCTCTTGCGTAAACGCCCATGCCGTAACTACCATGGCCAGCAACTCCAACATATTAATAGAAAGGTCATCCCTCCCCTGACCTTGCGACCGGAGGCGGTCCTAGGCATCGTCGTCGAAATCCCACCGCCACCACCGCCCGGTCTCCAAATAAAAAACCCCCATCGCGTCCTTGGAGGCGTCGCTGATGAGCGTACGCGAATGGGGCTGCAAATAAAAACTCAACAGTGGGGCGGAAAATGTGCCGCCCCCCCCCGGGCCCATCGCTTTTTGTGCCATCAACCGCCAAAACGAAAGGTCGTCGTGGAACTCGGCCCCAAGGCGGACGTGTGAACGGCTCGTCGACGACCGCTCGCCCCCCTCCGGACCCCGTACTTTCTCGTGCCAGGCCTGTACGGGGAGCATGCCTAACTGATTAAGCATGCGCCGCACGAAAAACTTGCCAGGTCGCACGACTTCGCATACGTGCATAAGTTTCCCCATCAACGACCGCAACTCGGATTCCCGCGCGCTACGGCGGTTGCTCGGCCACTCCGCGAGCCGCTCACGGAGCTGGTCAAGTTTCCCCTGCGGCAAAGAAATCGTCATCGCTACTGTATCAAGCTCCCATCCTAATACCTCGAGCCGCGTGTGCCACGAGGACACCTTAACCGGTGCTAACAGGGGCGGGTCACCCGCTCGTCGTTCACCTAGGAAGCGTCCGTGATCGGATCCCATACTTTGGGACGCCCGCACGCACGGGTCCCCTACAGGGGAACACTGTGGCTCTTACAAGACGGCGTCATCTACGTACATTCGAGTAAAGAACGGCTTGGCCGCCCCCCCCCCGTCCCCCGGGGGTACCAGGTACCCCAGGGGTAAGCGGACGGGGCATTCTCCGGTGGCAGGCTCACTCACGGTGACGTGACTCGTGACCGCCTGGCCAAAGGGGGTGACCACCGCGTTCCGGAATGTTGTGTGGACGTGCGCGTGTTCGATAGCGGCCGAAAACAAACACCAGAATCCCGGGCTATTCCGCCACCCAAACTGAAGACGCCGGTCGACTACGACCAGGTCGCGGAAAGCGTACCCGAACAGGGGGCACTGTGCCCATTCCACGGGGATCTGTCGGAAGGCGTCCTTCACGTCCATCTTACTCAGCAAGATGCGCGTGAGTGGGGCCGACGGGCGACCCAAGTGTAAAATACGCCAAATAATACCACGTAGTACGTGGCCCAGTTTACAGGGGGAGGCGGACGAAAAATCTGTGCCGGAGTTGACGCTCGGTACAGATGTCTCAAAGGTAAGGTCGTGAATGATTCGGATCTTCGCGGGAGACACTGTCACCCCTAGAGGTGACAGACGGAGACCGGGGATACGATCGACCGTGTCCCGCGGGAAGACAAATGCCCGCCCAAGCCTCACGTCTTCCGCTATTTTACACAGTATGTTTCCCTCGTACGGGACGATCGATCTATGATTACCATACTGCAGGGCGGCACCCAAATCCCCGACGCCGTTTACCACTACCGGCACCCCGTGCGTGATTATTCTCACCAACAGGTCAATCTGCGGAAAACGCTTAGTATACCCGAACCAGGCCGACACCCGACCTGCCTGCACGCGGGGGACGTGTAGCAAGTTTTCGAGGGCCCGCATGCACGCGAATCCCCCCCCGTGGACAGACAAAAAATGGGAATAGTGACTCGCTACGCGCTCAAGCGCCTGTTCTACCCCCCCGGTTCCGGCCACTGCCATCAGTTCATGTACCGACTCAACGCACGCGCGGGCAAGGGCCAGCCCACCTGCCGCTGGCCCCGTCGTCATGTGACGAGGCCCGTCTCCCTATCCACGCCCGGGCGCCGCTGCCCCCCAGGCGGCCCCGCCCCGGGCAGCGGTACTCCTCCCCCCGCTGTTCCTGGAGGCGCTGGCGGCCCCATTCGGTTTGAGGCGGCCCTCCCGCCCACGCCCGCCTGATGGCGGGCCGCCGCCTCCACCAGTGCCGCTGCTGTCGTTGTGTGCACTTCCACCGGTCCCGTCGCGGCCGTTGCTCGCCCGGTACTTCTTGTGGGCGGGATGAGCGTACACCAACTTTTCGCCGAACCGGCACCCGCGTGCCTCCCCCCACGCGAAGCAGTCGCCGAACCGGCTGCCCCCCCCCCGAGGTCTGGCGGTCGCACTTCTCCGCGCGTCCCGCGGCTGCCTTCGGGGAGAGCCCAGCGCCTAGGAGCCCCCCTCCCCGTATGTAGTTGGTTAGGGCTGGCCACGTCGGGTACACCACGCCCGGCATGTTCTCGATCATCGGGGGTGGACCCTTCGCGACGTCCACCGCTGCGGAGAACAGGCGCTGGCAGTATTCCTTCATATCGGCGTCCATCAAGGTGGCCATGAGCGCCTTGTTCTCCGGCATGACAGCCTTGGGCCGGTGCTTCCGGCAGTGGATCCGGAGATCGGAAAGACCCCGCCGGAGTCCGTCCTCCAGCATGCTGAGCCTGTCCCCGCCGTCCTCCGAAACCACCCCGTTCCCCATGACCGCCATGATGGCCTCCACCATGATTTCCAGCTGCTCCGGCAGGAACATGGCCGCCGCCAGCCGAGCGGTGTCGTCCTCGGCCATATACGCTCCGACCCGGAACCCGGTGAAGGTGTTCAGCTGGGCGGTCGTCTCGTCCGACGCGAGCGCCACATCCCCCAGTAATGCCTGCATCTCTGCCCGTTTCAGGTTGTACACCGCCGGTGTTTCCCCGGTGGTGATCCACATCTTCCGGGCGCCGAGGATACGCCACGCCGCGAAAAACTCCTTGTCCCCGGCTCGTCGCCCCGGTGCGATAGACCCGCCCCCGTAGGCCCCCGGCTGCTGGGACCCCGCGATGGAGAGCTGCATCTGTTCGCACATGGCGGCCACAGCTCCCCGGTCCTCGGTCAGAGCGGCGACCTCCTCCTGCGTCGCGGAGAGTTGCTCACGGATTGCCCGGAGGTCCTCCCGTATCTCGCCGACCGCCGCCACCAGCGCGTCCGAGTCTCGATCCGTTTGGAGCTGGCGGATAAGCTCGGTCAGCGACGCGAGTGACACCTTCGCCGAGGGCGCCGGTGTCGCCGCCCCGCCCCTCGCGGCCGGGGCGTTTCCGTCCCGGTCCGTTGCCCTCGGCCCCCGCCTACCGCCATTCCGCGTTGCCGACGGCATCTGGTTGCGTCGCTGCGCATACGGGAGAGCGCGGCGGGAGGTTGGTAGGGAGGGGGGGGGGGTTATGTGGTGAAGATATATTTCTCCCCCTTTCGCGCCTTCTCTGTACTCATACGTACGTGCATCTTCTTCCGCCCGCCCCTGGCGGGTGACTCAGAACCCGTGGGCGCCAAGCCCAGCATCCCGAGCGACAAACGAACAAACAAACAACGTGGGGACGGTGGGGGGGGGGTTCCCAGCGCGATGCTCTTCCCCCCCCCCATGTTCGCCGCCTCTAATTTGATATAGTTGCTTCTGCGTATGCCACCGCCCCGTCCAAAACGTGCTTATCAGCCGGGGCGCACGACTCACGCCGGGCGGCGTGGGCCGTGCGTCCCGCGACGAGGGATACTCCCCCCGCCCAACACGAATTCTGGAAACAGGGCCACCGGCAGCAGGGCAGTTACCTCACCCGGCGTTGTTTGACTATGTCTGTCTCAATCCGTGTCTACGTCACTCGCTCGGTTCTCCCCCTCCTCCAGTCTGTGTGAAGGATAACTTGCTGGCCAATTCGTTTTTTCCTTCTCGCGCTTCTCTTTCCCTCTTTTTTTTGTTTTCTCTTTTTTCCCTTTTTTTGTTTCCCTCTCTCCTTTGTTTTTTTGTTTCTCTCTTTTTTTCTCTTTCCGCGACCGGTGCCGGGCGCGTGATTTGTTTGCTCATTCTTGGAAAAAAAAAATTGAACGCCGAAGAAGTAACGCTCCCCGGAAAGGAGGGAGAAAAAAAACAACTAGGCAAATGGGGGAATCCAGGCTTCCAGCCCCCACGGTTCTTCCTTCTCTCTTCCTTGTTTTTTTTATCCTCTCTCTCTGTCTGTCTTTCCTTACTCTCTTTGTGTCTCCCCATGTGGGCGTTCCGAAATAATTCCCTCGTGCCTTTCCACCTGGGTGGGCCCTCCCTGCTTCCACAGCGAGCCCGCCCCTTTCCGTCTCCACGGCCGGTCAGCACCGCGTCGGTCGTGCGTCTATATATATAGTGTTCCCGTCGCACGCAGCAGTACTGTCTCCACAGCGCCCCGACTCTAGTTATAACCGCGGCCCATCCTTGGCCATGTTTCCATTAGTATCGGGCTCAGAGCCTGTAGTATCAAGCCACACCCCATCGGTCGGGCGTCGATATGTTTTCATCGCGCACCGCAGCCCTGTCTTCATGGCACGCCGACTCCAAGTATTGTTATAGCGGCCCCCCGCCAGCGACCCGTGTCAGTCGTGCGTGTATATGCTTCCTCGCTCACAGCGGTACTGTCTCCGTCGTGCCCCGACGCAACTTATCGTTATTCTCATAGTGGTCCACACCTGGCGTGTGTGTGTGTGAATTTTTCTCTCTCACTAATCTCAGGCCGAGAAATTGTAGCCGGACTGTGCCTCCACACCCCACCGCACCGTGGCGTGCGCTCGTCCACATGTTTGCATCCCGCACAGTAGTTCTGTCTCCACAGCTGCCCAAGGATTGACACGAGGCTTCTTTTTTTTTTCTTCTAAGGCCACCCCGCCGTGTCAGTCGTGCGTCGATATGTTTTCGTCGCGCACAGCAGCACTGTCTCCACAGCGCGCCGACTCAAATTATTGTTATAGTGGCCCCGGCCAGCACCCCGTTTCGGTCGTGCGTGGATAGGCCTCTTCGCACGCAGCGGTACTGTCCCCACCGCGACCGACTCAAGTTAGTATTATTATTATTGTCCTAGTGGTCAATACCTGGCATGTGTTTCCTTTCGTTTCATTATTCTCAGGCCGAGAACTTGTAACCGGACTGTGTCTTCCCACCCAACACCACCGTGTCGGGCAGTCGTCCAACCTGTTTTTCTCACACGCGGCAGTTCTGTCTCCACAGCTGCCCAAGTATTGACATAGGGCTGTTTTTTTTCTCTCTCTCTCTCTTTTCTCTTTCACAGCCCACGCCACCGTGTCGGCCGTGCGTCGAGATGTTTTCCTCGCGCACAGCAGCCCTGTCTCCACAGCGCGCCGACTCTAATTGTGGTTATAGCGGCCACGGCCAGCAACTCGTGTCGGTCCTGCGTAGCTATGCTTCCTCGCACACAGCAGTGCTGTCTACACAGCGCACCGGCTCCAATTGTTATTATTGTTAAAGTAGTCCATACCTGGCCTGTGTGTGCGTATTTTTTCTCTTCATTCGTGACGGGCCGATATTCTGTTTTTTTTCTCTCCCTTTCTTTCTTCCCCGGCACACCACATACTTCCATCGCACGCCGCAGCACTGTCTCCACAGCACCCTACGCCGATTATAATATGTCTCCACACCGCACCGCCGCACTGTCTCCACAGCGCACCGGCGCTAGTTATCATAGTGGCCAATACTTCGCCATGATTCTATGAGTATCGGACCCTGGGCTTGCAACCAGACTGTCTCCACAGCAGCCCGCAACCCCATGTCAGTCGTGCGTCGATATTTCTGTTTTTCGCGCGCACGGCAGTACTGTCTCCACAGCGCACCGACCCACATTATGCGGGCGACCGATTGTTATTCTGTTATTAATAGTATTACTACTATGTCCTTCTTGCCTTTCGATAATGTGCAGTCTGATCTGCACCATTGAGCACTCATCGCTTTCTGCCTTCTCATTGTTATTGTAGCTGCCAACACCGGCGCCACAACGCGTCCTCCCTCTGCCGCGTTCAGGAATGTATGTCCTATCAATAGCGTGTTTTGCGGTTGTGCATGCATGCATCTCGAGGCCTACCCTCGTCTCCCGTTTTTGCGAATAGCGTGTTTGCGATGTGCATGCATGCGTCTCGGGGCCGACCCTCGTCTCCCGCTATGGGGATGGGACCGCCACTCTCACTCATCGTTTCTTCGCCTATCGTTAGATAGCACCTTATCGCCAGTCAACCATCTCTACACACGCGAACATACCGTGTGGTTCTCCTGAGACTCGCTGGACCCAGCCCTCGCAGCAGATCCCTGATCGCCAAGTCGCGTCCGCTCGTCCCCGCGCTCAGTTCGTGGTCCCAGCGGGCCGGAGTCGAGACGGGAGGGGAAAATAAGGCACAACTTCCTGGCTTCGATCCACAAACCAGCGATTACCTCACGTCTGCCCGTGCTCGTCACAGGAACTCGTGCTTGCTCGGGCCCGGCGTGGGGATGCTGACCTACGCTCGGTGCTCTGCTTGGAAGGACTGCGTGCGCGGTCTTCCCTTCCAACCAAACTTGTTCTATCCCAGTTCCCGATACAGGCATGCCACATTCTTTCTACCAATAAACCCTGCTTTGTCCGTTACTTCGTTTGCGGAGGCCGTTGCCTCGTCTACGGACAAAAACCTACCCATGTGCAAACCAATAGGTATGATGTTAATCGTCGGCTACGCCGAACCGAAGCCGTAAGCGCGATGGATACCCTGAGGTATTTTTCTCCCTGCACCTAACCCCCTGTTCTCGCTGCTAGCTCGTCTCCGCCGGAATGGGCGTACGACGGTAACGATTCTGAGGAAACCAGTACGAAATTATGGAATCACCTCTTGTATCCAATCGGGGTTCTGGTGATTGGTCAACGATTTTACTGCAGTATTATTTTACGCTGCCGCCGATCACTCAAAGTAAGTATTGGATTTGGATGAGGCCTCCTGCCCCGTCGGTGGTCCCACCTAGACTTCGTTGTGTTTCTTAGATTATAATTGGCCACCTCCCGGGCGCTGTGTTGTCTCCCCGAACTTCTTATGGTACATGCGTCAGGCGTACTTCGGCGCGCACGCCGAAAAGTCTGACTCAAACGCCCCGGACAGTGGGAGGTCGCCCGCTGTGGCATAGGTGTTGTCCGGTTTCCTCTTGGATGCCGAGACCCGCGATGTACCTCTAACAGACAGCAAACACCCGCACTTCAAAGCGCCTGCTGAACAGTTGATCGTTCCTCCACACCTTCTGTAGTCACCATCACCGGTTGATCTAAACGAACAAAACTCGACATGATGAAGGTGTAGTTGGACCAACGAGGATGGACCGCCATTGTTGGCGTATACGGTACCAGGACTTGACGTTTTTCGAGGTCGTCCCAGAGACCCTAGGCTAACAACTATTACGTATAAGGTAGGGAATATATAGCATATGGTTGTTTTTACAACATACATGTAGGGGAGTGGGCGAAATAACGAACTCAGTAAAATGCTTCAGTGGACGAAATGTGTGTTTAACTCCTCTCCGACGTGCCTCCGATATTGACGTACAGGATGGGAGGCTAAACTCGTGAATGGAAAACCGCTGTACATCAACCACAACGCACAGGTAATCTGAAAGAGATCGCTGTTTTCGCGAAATCATTTTCCTACTGGTGAAAACTTTCTAGGGTTCGATAGTCGCCCCTCTCAGCTTCAAATCGAACGTTTCGACATCAGTCGCATCGATGCTAGAAGAATCGGCGGCAGAACTCGTTAGTTTGGTTGAAAATTGCTACCGTAGTGGGTGCGCCAGGAATCAGAAACAACGCATGGATTGGGTTCACGCCACGGCGCGGAGTTTGGCCGCAATAATGGTGCTGCCGGTGCCAAGGTTTTCGTGACCACCCTGCTGGATTTTCGCCTTCAGTGACGCGAAGAACATAAGAAGAACCACGAAATCGAAGCAGTTTGTCAAAGTTCGTCGCCAATAGTCGGTACCGCCTTCGGCGATGGTTTCACTATATCAGTCCGAGCGGAAAGGTAAGGACCAGTTGGCCTTTGTATTTACTGGTATATCCGATGGGCATTATATTTCAGTTCGAATGGGTGGCGTATATCGGTATGTAGCGCGGCCGTATCCCACTGGTGATGGGGGCGGCCCGGTAAGAATCCTTGATCGTTAGAGGTCGCCTACCAAGGAACCACGCCGGGGTTTGTTGTATTTTGGGTAGTCCGAGCGTCGGCCACAGGTTACAGATACGACTGGTCAAACTCTGGTCCTGCGCAATGCGTCACGCCTGTGCATGCCCTGTCGCATTGGCATCTAGCTCGTCTCCTGGCCCGTTCAAGGGTACGAGATCGAACCCAAACGAAACGAGCAACGGCACAAACCTCTCGCATCCACCACACAGCGGCGCCCCTTCGACCTCTCGCGCAACGCAAATCGCGACACGAACTAGCAAGCGCAATGATATGAACCTCTGCTCAATTCGTGTTGTACCCCGATTGGCCGAACCGACCGCCGACGATTCCGAAACAACAACAAATGAAGACCTCCCAGTGGGAAGATCCGGTGACAGGGCGTAGACCAGGCGCGCGTGTGGAAGCGCCCCACGGGACTGATTATCCGCTTCTGCCCCCGAAAAGTGAACCGCGATCCGAATCGTACGCGAGAAACTCGGAGCACGCCTCATCAATTCACCTAGGCAGCTCAAGCGGTAGGCCGGAGAAGCCAAGCATAATCGAAGCGGCCACGGAGTCTCGCCCCGCAGGTGATGGAAGTTCAGCGGCAGTGTAGCACTTGAGAGGGGGGGGTGAGGGTAGGAGGAGTCTGGAGGCGTACTAGAGTTTCACCCTTGTTGCTTTGGGCTCCGACGAGGAATAATTTTAGTTGTTTTAGCAAGTCACGGCTAACGGTGTGGAGGTGGTTGATATGGTGGGTTGGAGCTCAACGACATATTTGGACCAACGAATCTGAAGCAACAGATAAACGGGGAAATGGGCACGGTAAACATCCAGGGCATTGACAGGTAGAAAACGTGGGATAGGGTCAGGACGGGCATGGATTGTTGGACAGTCTTCGCACAACTTGATGTGCTCCTCAATCATACTCAACAGACCATACCGGTTGCGATCGTCTGCCGGGTGCATCTGCTTTGCGAGGCTTGTTTAACGTTACCTCCGCAGGATAAGTGAGGGCAGTGCACGACATGCTGCGTTTGCGTTACTTTCCTTGACCGGGACAAAAACTAGCGTCTGCGATAAAAAAAATCGAGAATGCTGGGACGGACGAGGGGGGCTGGCGAAATTACTGGGAAATATCATGCAAATCGGGAGCACCTCGTATTTACTCTGCCACTACCAGTTCAAGTGTCGTACAGACACCGGTGGCACCCTTAGTCTACGACCGTCTTCAATCGAGCTATCTCGTTCACTTGAGGCACGGACATACAGTAGAGCTGGACACAGATAACACTCGCGTGGTGACCGCTTTCAATCTTTATGTGACACAGGACTCTACCGGTGTCACAGAGGATATAGTATCCCTGCCTTCCCACCTTTGATCGTGCCATCGGTGTATCACGACATGATCATCATCCAGGAGCTTGCTGCGACCTTTCAGCCTCCCTTTTGCAAGCTACCGTTCATCAGCCGCGTCGTGTATCCCCCCGCATGCCACTTGCTGATGCGACAACGCGCCTGTGCCAATAACGTCGGCAGTTGATTCCGTGGAGATCTGGCCAGACGGGAGATGCTGGAACAAAACACGACGTCGATATTTCCCCCTTCAACCCTCCGTGATGTACTGTGGCTATCCCAGTCTGAATTATCACACACACACACCCTCCTCCCCCCCCCCCCCCCCCGCAGTCACTGCCCCCGACCAATACCCGCCACCCGAAATCCCAACGCATTGCAATCAGAGCGAACGGACACTTTGCGCTCGGACAGTTCCATGTCCACGGCATCCGGATTCAGCCAGAGCGAAGCTGGCCCTGGTGTGCGGGCTCCATCAAGCGGTAAGAAATGCTCTGGTACCCCTCGTGGGGTTCAGAGTGGTCTTCCTGATTGCCAGGGAGTTTACGGGGATACTTCAATAGGCACAATAGGAAGAGAACGGTCTTTAGAGGGGATGTGAGAGGGCTAAATCTGCAGCAGCAATGCTATCACGGTATCAGTATCTCAGTCTTCGACGCACGTGTTTAGGTTTTCGGCACGCCCGGCCTCGATATGCCCTGTAACGTTTATATTTCGCCGTATATCCCTCAAATTGTCATGTTAGTATTCTCGGCAACGTCCGGGGGGGGGTCCACTGGCGTGGTACGAGAGCCGCACCACGGACCGCTGGCTCTCGTTGCCTATCGTACTGCCAGTACCCGGGAGTTCCCCCCCCAGCCGACTGGCCGGGGCTACAAATGCAGTCTCGGACGACCGAGACCCCCAAACCATTGGCATACCCCGCTCTCCTGGTGAGAGCCCCGAATCGCTACCAGTTAATCACAAACAATAATAAAGTATAATGCGGTGTGGCCAGCACCATGTGGCCGCTCCGTTCCACCCACCTTCGAAAGAAGAAAGGGAGCGGGTGGGCGGGAGAAGCACAACCGTAGGCCTAGCCTCTAGGCCCACCAATCGGCAGCGAGTAGTGCCGTGCGCTTTTCGTGCACTTATCACTAGAAGCTAAGAAGGGGCACGAGACGAGTATGGCCAATATTCTCTTCTCTCTGCCTCCGAACAAGTTAGGCCATTTAGTTTCCGTCGGTAGGCCCCATGATTATAAATAATTAATTCCGTCGGTTGTGAACAAACCAGGCATCTTACGTGAACCTAGAGATACTACGTATTGTTGTTTATCCTTCGAAAATTCATGTTATTATTATTCTCTGCGACGCCGGGGGGGGGGGTCCACTGGCGTGGTACGAAAGCCACGACACGGGCTGCTGACTCTCAATGCCTATCGTACTGCCAGTACCGGGCAGTTTCCCCCCCCAGTCGACTGGCCGGGGCTCTAACAAACGCACCCTCGGACGACCGAGGCCCCCAATGGTAGTAAACCATTGACCTTCCTCAATTCCGAGGTCGCGTTGATACTACGGTCTTCGGCCCCGAGCAGCACCCTGGTCTCGCTGCCTCTGCCCTATGTTTCCGTCTCTGCTAGTTTTCAATACCCGCGTCCTCTGGCTTATTGCGGATGTACGTCCACCTACCTTCTCTCTGGATCGCCCTGTGCGGCACTTTCCCCCCGGCCGCCAGCGTAGTGGTTGGGCCGATACGCAATGAGGGGAGGCCGACTTCGCTGAAATCGTCTCCTGCTTCCGCTACCATTTCGTGAAGTGCCCCGAGGGCCTCCGTGTACCCCCACACTCTGACCTCCGTACCGTACCGATACGACGACAGCGGGGCCGCTTCCGCAACGTCGGATATCCCGACAACTCCACCATGAGAGCGACGATACCGCCGTCACGTGTGCGCACGATAACATCTTTACTGAGCCTGGTCACCTTTATGGCCCTGAAACAGGACCCTGAGGCTGGTGGTCTGATGTCACTGCGACGAGGTCAGCCGCCGCTCCCCCGCGAATAACGCTATGTCACCCCTCGTCAAGCAATGCTCGGGGTGTACAACTCCGGACGAAGAGGTAAATAGTTCGTCGGAACTCACCATGAAACCAATAGCCAATGCCAACGACAGCCAAAGAACTCGGCCACCCGGGCCCCACGACAAGGTCAAACCCTGTCCTCCCAACAACGTGTCCAACGAAATAGGGCGACGGATTATTTTTGGGGTACCGGCATGACCGCGAGACCGTGCCACCCCTTTCCATGCGCGCTTAACAAGCGGCAACGATGTGGGCAACTCCATTTAAAAGTTTACCGGGTGGAAGTGTAACACTGCTGATAGTTTACTGGCAACAGTACCGGCTTGGTTGCCCTCCGACGCACCCACGCTACGAACTCAAGCAACGGTTGAATATTATCCGTATTGGAGGCTGACGTGTCAACTAACGGCGCCACCCTTATTAACCCTCGAAAATGGGTCCAAGACCGGAACCCTGACGTATACGCTCGGTGAGACGACGGCGCAATCGACTGGCGGATGAGCTGGCTGGCAGCACTCCTGAGCATAGCGCAACTCCCGCTGGCCCCAAGACCTGGTCTCCCAACGGAGACCGACCCCGGACGTACAGGCTGGACGTACGAGTCACCCCACGTTAGGGGTTGCACTCTTTTGGCCAAAGGTTTCTGACCGACTGAGTTCCCTAAGTGATGAACTAGCAGATAGGATGAAACTTTTACTCGTTTATTCGTTTTAGGACTAGCACATAGAAGTGCCATTCGGGTGGCGCGAACAAATTTCTTCCAAGTATCGTATCGGGTGAGATATTGAGCTCCTAATGTGGGGGGCTCAGGAACTTCTGGTGCACCCCTACCGTGGGATGGCTCGTACAAGCTGTGCATCTCGCGCTACTGGTTCTGTACGCCCTACGACCGGCCTCGCCCCCACTGAGGGGCGATGCCCGGCCCCCATATTCGTTAGCCTTGGCCGCTGCCGAGCGAGTGAACCCCCCCCTCCACTCGACGCCCCGTTGCTACTTCCGCTGCCACTGCCGCCGCCGCTGCTCTCATGACTTGCACCGCCACCCGCAACCTCCACTTTGCTCTTGCCCTTGGCCCTCCTGGCCGGGGGTTCCCCGAATACAGCGCCACTGGCTACGATGCCGCTATCGGCCGGACCCCCGCCTTGCGCTTATTGCCGGTTCACGCCCTGCGAACGGGACCGACGTGGATGAACACGCAGGTGTCACCGAAGCGGCACCTGCCGGTCTTCCCCCACTGCCAGCGTTCGTCACCCCCGACCTGGCCGCCAGGGTGAAGGTGAGGCTCGATTGCTGGACTTCGGCGTTGGTATGTCCGCCGAGGGCGACGTCGCCGGAAAGACGGCGCCAATGTGGCCCCGGAATGGTGGGGAAGGGCTCCACCGACGGGGGGTAGGCCCAAGCGTGGCGTAGACGTCGGAGACACCGCAAACGTCGAGCGTGAAGGTCTCCAGGTCTTCGATGACCGGAGCCGCCAGCCTGGCCCGGTTCGCCGGGCGATCGGCGCCCAACCTACTCCATAACGTGGTCATTGAGGATGGTATCCTCCTCGCTGAAGGCTCGGCCAAGGGCCTCCAAGCGAGCGAGCGCCACTTGGAGGTCCGCGCCATCTTGCGGGAGCCCACGGGACGCGATCGTAACGATCGAGTACCCCAACATTGTACCAGTGGAAGGTTAATGCCTGACCCGCCGCGCGGTGTGAAGACCAGAAAGTCAAGGTCCTTCAACGCTTCCAACATGCCATAGACGCCGGCCGGAATGTTGACCGTGGCCCCAATGTACTCCTGCACGACCGCCCTCTGCATCAACGCCGACCGGTCGCCGCAGATAATCTGCCATAGCCGAGTCGTGGGGCTGGCCCACCATTCCACTGCCGGGGTGGTCATAATCTTGTTGACCTGTCGGCCTATGGCGGTAAACAGGTTTCCAGCACTGCCGTTAGCGTAAATGTTCGAGCAGAGCTAAGCCCACCCAGCCCGACGTGCGCCACGTGGCCGAGTGCAACCGATGGGGCGCCGTTGGCTCCTGCCCCGCCCGGGGCGTAGCCGCGCCGGTGGCGTGCCCGCCCGCACGCCTATCCAGAGACAGCGCCGGCGCCACCGGCGCCACCCACATAACCCCCGTATGCGAGCACGCCCGCCTGGCTGAGTTGGGCACGGGCGGTTCCGTTCCCGGCCAAGCGCTTCTGTACCCGACCCCTCTCGCTGGGCCCACGGTGCCCCCGGTACCGCTGAAGACACTACCGTAGCCCCGCTCTCCCGGGCCCACGGCGGGCGGATCTGCCTGTCCGAGGGGCGCCGGCGGCTCCAGCGCCGCTCGGAGTACCGCCGTGGCAGAACGCCCGCCCCGGGCCTACGGCGAGCCTGCCCTGCTCGGGGTTGGGGGGCCCACAAAGACCCGCGCGGGCACCCGTGGCCCCATCGACGGGTTGGCCGGCGATGCTTGGAGTCGGCGAGAAAAGCCCGGTAACGGGGCTCCCGAACGGCTGACCGGCCGGCGGTCAGAGCAGAACGGTGCTGGGGGGGTGGTCCAGCAGGAAGGCCCCGGCAGCAGAGATGTCGGGCTGCGTTCCAAACCAACTGGCGCCACCTTCCCCCCCCCGAGGGCGGGACGGCGGGAGGCTTGGATGATGTTGTTCATCGATCTCTGGGGCGCCGCCTGGAGCTGGGCCATTATGTTCGACATCTTCTGCTTCAAAGTTGCATAAGCCGACCAGCGACGCGAAAGCCTCCTCGTCGCCGTCGCTACCCGTCATTATCCCGAGTCCCCCCTCCGCCATCGTTCTCGCCGGGCCTCTGCGAAATTTGGACGCGGCGAGACAGCGCAGACGCGAAACCAAACACAGTGACGGCAACCACAGACGACGCGGACGCGGAACAGAACACAACAACGGCAACAACGTACGCGACGAGACGGCGCGGACGCGAAACGGGGAACGCGACGGGAACGATATGAGATAAAGGCGACGGTGAGCACTATCCATGCACCGGCCTGGGCAAGGGTCGGGCTTGGTTGTCCCCGTTCTGGTGAGCGCCGACACACCATTAGTGCGCGCCGACGTTGTTTATAGCCGCGGTTGTTTACATACCTCGGCATCTTCCTACAAACAGCATCCGCTATCTGGTGCTTCGCACCGCGCATCACGGCGCATACTCCGCCACTATCGACCGCTTTATAGTGCACCCGCACGGTCTCGTTGCTGTGCGTCGCGACGCGTATGAGAAGTATCGTCAGTGAGGGGCAGGGCCACCAATGGTCGACGCGTTGGCTCCGGCCACGAGGCTTGCACCGGCACATAGTCCCTCACCGTCGACCGCCTTTTAGCGTCGTTTTAACATACAGTTATCGTTATTGAGGGACGGGCCATAGGCCGACGTGTTGGCGCCGGCCACGAGACCTGTACCGGCATATATTCCCTCACCATCGACCGCCTTTTAGTTCACCGGCACAGCGTTGTTGGTACATACAGCAGTACATTGTGTCTCACGGCGTGTATGATATATATCGCTATTCGTAGCAAGGGACGGGCCAAGGGCCGACGCGTTGGCGCCGGCCACGAGACCTCCACCGGCCCAAAATCCCTCACCATCGATCGCCTTTCAGTGCACCGGCACAGCATTGTTGGTACATACAGCAGTACGTTGTGTCTTGCGACGTGTATGATCTGACGGACAGGGCCAAGGGCCGACGCCACTGGCACAGTAGCGTTGTTCATATATACCAAAAATAAAAAAGCGTCTGCTGTGAGATCGAGGATACCAGGCGTGTATCAAGTATGCGCCGGTACGTGCGAGTATGTATCTCCATTCCTGGGTACAGCATGTCTGCGAGGAAAAATAAACCTGGTAAGTGCTCGTACAGCACATATGCCCTCCGTTCAGGTGTCACCAGCGTTCCCTATAAATGCCATATACACTGTGTGCGGGTAGGTATCTCCATTCCTGGGCACGGGCTTCTACGGATATATCTGGTACATATCATGTACCCTTTCATCGTTGGTACGCTCGTCTCAATCGAATATCTCTACTAAGGTACGAGTCCTGTCTATTATGCTGCTGCGAATATCGTCAGTGTTACCTCCTGTGAACAGCCGATTCGCGGATTCGCGGTGCTAGGACGGGCATCGATTAAACGTGCCCCCAAGATTATACGAGTGTTTCCTTCTACCCGTACTACCTTCAGGCATGTAAGAAACTGTTACCCATCCACGGGAGCGAACCCATCAAGAGAAAAAACCTCATGGGAAAAATCATGGCTGGCGGCTCCAAGTGATCGAGGTAACGATGATTGCAGGCGCATGAGGCTTGTGAGTCATTGTGCAGCAATGTCGACAGCCCCACGCCCACTTGTGATCGAGGTCAAAAGTCCCGATCGTCCCGGAACTTTGCTTTGTTCGCGCGCTTGTCGTACACGTACCGGGAAAGCGCGCGTCGCCCCTGCTCGTCCTCTTCCTTTTCCATGCTGCAGCCCGCCAACCGCCGCTGTTACTGCTGCTGTTGTCGTGAAGAGGAGCCTCAACAGAAAAACCACAACAGTAGGCCTACCCTCTAGGCCTCTAAATCGGCAGCGAAAAGTGCCGTGCTCTACTATTAATAGTGCACCTATCACCGGGAGGGGGCACGGAACGAGTGTGGCCAATCTTCTCTTCTCTCTGCCTCTAAACATATTGGGTCATTGCATTTCCGTCGGTAGAGCCCATGACTATGGATAATGAATTCCGTCGGTTGTGAACAAAACAGGCATCTCATGTGAACTTAGAGATACTACGCGTTATATTTAGGTTCTCATCCCATCTATCGTCGCTATCTCTTCTCGTGTTTCATCCCTAGCAGTAACTCAGATCTGGGTCGAAGAGCAGGATTTTCTCCCCCTCGCCCCCACAACGGTACGCGCCTTGCATGTTTATCGCGATTTTCGCGAGAAGGGTTGGGTAGTTTCCTGCCTCGTCGACCTGATTGAAATTGTGATATTCCTGGTACTGTTTTTGAACTCCACACTGGCGTTGCTCTTTAACGAACAGTCTACCGGAACGACGTCTTTATTTTTTTGCGTGAAGTCCAGAGCTCGCGATTTTGCGAGGGGGAAGAAGTCAATACGTGCTGGCCTACAGTGCAGGACTGTGCAGACGGCCCGTCACATGTTCTGCACCAAACCACGTGCTTGTGTGGTAAAACATTAACTTCCGACGTTAAGTCTCCCTCCGCAAGATGTTTTTACTTCCTAAAGTGCGTGCTGACCCTCAATATTTTCGCGTGCGCCCCCCCGCAGGGCGGAGGGCCCACCTGGTGGAAAAAGGCAGTAAGTTCACCAAGTGGGTCAAGCGCAAGGCTTATGGAGCCTCGTCATCGGCTTCGCCACGTGAGTACCATGCGGCGATATAAATTTGTGTTTTTCGTGCAACTCGGACTCCACCGGTGAGAGTTTGACAGTGCCCACCCTCCATTTCAACCCCCTCTCCCTCCCTCTCCTCTGTCGAAATGCTACGACCGCAGACCATAGCCCCGATCGACCTACTCGTAGCGGCTACTCTCCAACCATCCACTGTTAATTGTACTTGTTTCTTCGGCGTTGGAACACACCAACGTTGAGACTGCAGTGGCCCTACTCCCGGATTGTGGGACCCTCAGCTACATCTTCCCAGCCCCCCACGCCACAAAGCCCTCACGGATAGGTACTTCTAGGTGGCTCAAGTCCACCACAGAGCAATACGTTACGCGAAAGCGAACGTCACGAACGGTACCACACGGCCCTCATGATTGTGACGACACGGCGGTCAAGGAGCACGTGTAGTGGGCATACCATGCAGGCGATGCACAAGCACTGCTGCTTCGGGTGTGTTGGGCGGAACAACGACATAACTCCTTTTGGAGTCCTGCCGAATAATGGCATGACAGCACCACAGTTGAACACCTGCTATCGCTGGTGCCTATCCTTTTCTCCGCCGTCTTCGCACTTTCTTGCCCCACCGATGCCCTGCCAGCGACAATAGCGCAAGAGGACACCCCGGCGGCGTCGAATTCCCGCGAAAGAGCTACGGCTGCTACTGCTGATGGAGGTGGCATTGGAAGTTGTCCGAGCTATGACGACATCACGAAACCGCTGCCTCCTGGTAGGGAAACAAATGCGCGAGTATTGTCGTTTGACCATGTCCTTCGCTGTGCTACCTTCTTGCCACTCCATGCTGACCTCTTTAACTCCAGAATTTCTGCTGTCTGTTATCCTTCGTTTTGTAGTGATAGACGGCGGCATCGAGGAGCATTCGATAGCTGCTAGCGTTGAGGTAACGCACGTTGCGGGTATTTTTTGTGCGCTTGGCCGCCACCATGCGTTGGGTAGAAGTCTCTCAAGCGCCCGCATGGCGCGCTCTCGGCAGATGGAACTTCTGATTTGCCGCAACGTGAGGTTCCCATCTAATATATGCGGGAAGAACCTTGTTAATGCTCGAAATGACGTCCTTAAGTACTAAAGGGTCTATTCTGGTGGGGGTCTTAAGAATAAGAATCTGAACCGAAAAATTAGAAGAAGGTTCATGGTGTGTATCAATAAAAAAAAGCAGCTTGAGTAGCGCATGAAGTGTCGACGCACGTCGCAATGCTATCGGACTAGTATTTGTAATGCTCGACATTGCTACACTCTAACAATTGAAAGTCGACATTTTCGTATTCAAATGGTTCGTTATCCCCTCTGAGACAAAGCATAACCACATGGCATCTAAGTTACTGGGATCCCGTTCCAACGCAACACCTGCCCCGGTCACTACTACATCAGCAAGTCATTTTTTGGTTCGCATCTAGTTTTCAGCTATCGACAATAGTTGAACGTGTGCGTTGATTTCCCTTCCTGAAGTAATCTTGGAGCCAATTGTCGGGGACGCAACAAATGTGTCCTCGGGAATAGAGAAAGATAGAGAGACAGACGATATCACTCCCGTCGTGATCGAGCCCAACGGCGAGTAGGGGTGAGGATGAAGCAAGCGCCCCCGTTGGTGGCAGTCCAGCTGCGTTATTTAGAGTGTGACATGAGACGACGCGCACGGATTTTGCAAACAGCGGCAGAACGCACCGCAATGATTCGAGACGTGGTAATCTGCGTGGCGTTCCACACAACGAAGCGAGGTTTCGAGCTGTCGGTAGCACTTGCGTCACATGTTTTACAGATGGTGGAGGACGATGAGTTCCGTATTAATTCCATACCAAGTATTCGGTAAGTTCCTCCCAAGCGGTTGCGGTAAGGTATAACCTAGACTGCCGCGAAATCTGCCCAGTCGTGGCCGTGGTCGAGTACCGGCAGGCGGTGGAGTCCAAGCAATGGTCAGGCGCAGAGGGGTCAGGATTCCTGTTTCCAAGCGTCCTAGAAAGCGGGGGGGAGGGAAACAAGCGTTGACGCCACCGCAGACGACCACCTATCTCCACACCCATTGCGGGTGGCAAGTACGGAGGATCAGTGTGGTACACGACGCACTCTTTCCGGGCCACAGAATCGGCGAGCCATATCATGAATATGGGGTGGAAGTCCGCAACCGTCGCACGCAAATCCGTAGGGGTGACAGCGCCCGCGGCCGCGGCGGGGTGAAGCGTTCTCGCGATACGGCGGTCATAGAGGCGGATGCCCTGCCGTTGTCCCAGCAGTCTTCACGTTCATACGCAGCGTTCCCACGGGACAATCAAAGCTGGGCTCACCAGAGGTCAAGGTAGACTTTGGGGTATACTACGGGCGAACGAAAACTACGGTAATGACTAAAAGAGGCAAACAAGCTACGTCCTTGATATAGGGGCTAATAGACAGGCGTATGGATGGGATTTCATGACGCAGTAGGCCTCATCGAACCCTAAACAAACACAAGCTACAGTAAGGCAACAACAGATTGTTGCACCAGTAATCTTGGAACCAAAAGGTGGGGACGCAATATGTGTTCCCCCTGGGGTTGGAGAAAGCATCAGGTTGTGCAGAGAGAGACGGTATCTCCCCGTTGCGATTGACCGGACAACAACGTGCACAAGTAGGAAGCGGCTAGGGAGAAACAGACCATACCGCCGGCCCATCGTTGTGCGCAAGCCACGCGGACAACGACGTCAGCTTGTTTTCGTAGTGTTAGTTTTACGGGAGCAACTACTCTCTGCGACGAGGTGCCCGCTGATTATCGGCGAATGAATGCGAGTGTAGTAACCCTGGGTGAGTGTCTGGCTGATCCCCAGTAGAAACGCCTCATTGCTCTCAAATCATGTACCAGGTGCGAAGTAAACATCAAGCGACCTGACGGAACTCTACAACCATATTGTCAGAAATCTTAGTAGTCATGAAACCACGGCTTTCATTGATTTGTACAACAATGAAGTTATCCTTTTACCAGTGGTCTCCCCATGCGTATACATCGCTTGCACCGTCGACGCGGCGATATTGAGGATACGTCCGAGCACCTATGAGTGAGATATTCAGCATTTAAATGTTGACGCGCGTGGCGCTGGGTTTGTATACTTCCTCTTTTCCCTGTCCACCTGCGCTCCCCTTGACCCCTTTGTTTAAGAAGCAGTATGTAAGTTGGTTACTACTGTCCGAGCTTCCATTCATCGGCGTCGCCCCGTTGTGGATACCCGCGGCTGCCCCCCCTGCGGCCATGACATGCGATCTGCCATCGAGTCGCTCGTCTGTAAGGTTCCAGAGCAAGGGATATGTGCGAACATTCTCGTATTGGCTGTTGATGCACCCATCGTTTCCAACGATGAAGAATCGCCATTACCGCCTGGTAAATGTATCTCAGCTGGCTGGAATTGTTTGGTGTGTGGTTGTCGCGAGGAATGATATCAGAGGCATCCGTGAAGTATGTTCTTCGAAACCAACGGGTAGGACTTCACTCGTGCAGTAGATATCTTGTGACATTGCTGACCCGCGGTAAAGAGCAGCCGTGCTCTAAAGTTTTTTTGTCGCCCCCCAAAGGATCCATGTCGACAAGCGGGAAGCCCGCATCCCATCCCGCAAACCTTCGTGCGTCTTCCACCCCACCCCAGCGTTTGTAACGGTGATAGTAGGCCAGCCAGTATGAGCAGTGGTGTCCAGTATCCACCGCGGGAGGAAACCGACTATCCCCGTATCCCTACTTTGCAGGGTGGAATGCTCACAATACGGTGAAGGGGCATGTGTTCTACACCAATCACGCCAGCAAGACCACCACCGGGACCAGGCCTGTCGCCTGTCAAGCTCCACCGCCGCCTCCGCCGCCGGTACAGCACGTGCCAGAACGTGAGCACGAGATTACCCGCAACTGCCTACGTATTTTACGCACTGCCGGAATGGTTGGTACACTACGTCATCATCTCGTGCACGGCTTCCTTTGCCTTGGTCGTTGTTTGTGCTTGCGCGCTTCATGTCTTCTGCACATCCACCCAACGACCGTGCCATGCTTCAACGATGATTGCGAGCAAAGCACCCGAAACACTCGGTATCTTCTGCCGCCACGTCTTCCGTTGCCTCTATATACCTGTGCTAGATTACTGATGTAACGGATAAAGGGTACCTGTCCGTCCGTGAGCTTTGTTAGAATCAAAGGCAAACCCTGTGCCAGCCCAAACCACGGTAGCGCTCTGTACTCGTTACACTTCGCGCTTTCCGTTTCCCTTTCCCGTCCGTGCCAGCACTGCGGGTACGCAACGTGTGCGGTTCGGCCTTCCGAACACACTCGCTCAACTACTGTAAACGAATGATACGTAGCCCCTGCCAGTAGGCAACGAGAAAGTCCCACCATCACCGCCGACACCGCCCCTATAGAAGATACACCGCTCCCCAAAGCTACGTACACATCTAGTGTCGGAAACGTCGTTCCTAAAAAAGGCATGACAGCACCTCAGTCGAATATCTCATACTGCTGGTCCTTGCGTTTTTCTTCCCCACCTTCGCATTTGCTTGCCCGATCGGTACCCTGCCAGAGTCAACAGCGCCAGAGGACATTTCGGCGGAGTCGGACTCCAACAAAGGCGCTCCGGCTACCCCTGATACTGTTGGAGCTACTGGTGGTGGGGGCGGCATTGAAGGCTGTCCAAGCGATGACGACATCAAGCAGCCGCTGCCCCCTGGTAGGAAGAAACAATGCGCGATTTTTCTTGTATTTTTCGTTTGGCTACGTCCTTCGCTGTGATACCTTCGAACCACTCCATGCTGACGTCCTTTCCTTGAGACCTTCCGCTCTTATACTATTTTTGCAGGGAGAAACGGAAGCACCGAAGAAATTTCGAAAGCTGCTAACATTCAGGTAGCGCACGTTGTACGTATTATTAGCGCGCTTGGTCGTACAATGCGTTGAGGAGAAGTGTCTTAAGCGCCCGTATAGTACGCTTCGGTCAGGAACTACCTGCAATGTGAAGCGCCAACATAATAGATGCGGGAGGGACCTTGTCAGTGCTCGCAATCATACGCCTAACTGCTAAACGTTAAGTTATGATGGGCGTCTCCAGAATCATAATGGCGAATCTGGAGGAACGTTCTCGGTGTGTATCAAGATCGATTACGAATATTACGGATACCAGGTATGTTTTTCTCCAATCGAAGATGTTCGTTTCTTGATAATTAAACCACTGGGATACTAAATCAGCCCTCACGAAGTAGCTCACAGGTTTAACTGTTGATATAAGAACCAATCAAGTCCCGAGTTGAATCCCGCCAAAGTCGGTTTTCCCTGTTTCCCGGGCGGAAAAAAGGAAGAACAAATGGAAAGATCCACGATCAAATAATTCACGATATGTGGGGAGGGGGGCACGACAAATCAGGTGCTGATTAGGGTCTTGATACTGGCGGGAGGCCGTATCGAGCCCAAATGTACATTTTTCGTTTTGAGAGCTTGAACGACTCAATGAGTAGCTCAGTGGTTCAACCTTTTTGAAAGGAACAAAAACAGTGCCATTGCCGAGACCCTTCGCCTTGGAGCACCCTCTGCACTCCGGCAGCTCTCTCTCGAGGACGATCCCATGCGGTTGCGGGGTCTTGCGGAGTAGTATCTTGAGGAAGTGTCCAGTCGCGAGGTGGGAGTCGTTGATGCCAATCGCAGCGTTGTTGCGCAGTTACCGACGGCCAAGTACAACACAGGCAATATCCCTACTACTGCAGTCGATCCGGTAGCCTTCAAGGCTGCACAGGGTCCCACTCAAGGGGAACACGATCGAACGCTCTTACTTAAGTCTGGCTGCAACTCCCGTGGTGCGCCCTTACGAACTATGGCTGTTTGTGACGAGAGTGGGCAAGGGAAATAGGTGGTGGCAGAGGTCCGGCAAGTGCACAACGTTAGTTAATAGCACTTACACGAGACCGTTTCAGGACCGAAAGACAACGTTTATGTCACCGTATCCTTCGATTGACCGAGTTGAGCCATCGGCAATACACATTTTGAGATTATACACTCGATAAGTAAGCATGCAGTCTGCGGAGGGCGTCATGTGAGTAGACGATCCACTATCGCAAATCCAGGCCTCGTCTCCTACCTGCCAGGTTAACTTCCCTTCCCCCATTCTGCCTGAGCCATCACTGCACTCACCTGTCTCTTCGGCCTTGGAAGCCGAGGCCCGGAACATACCTTCTCTACTACCCCAACCGCGCTTGCCATCGCCAACACAGCTACTTCTTTCGGTGAGGGGCAAACATCAACAGCGTGCGCCCGTCCATTGCATCGGCTGCATCGATTCTACGCGGACGTGGGGCAGGCATCGGCACTTGTGCCCCCGTCCTTGGCATCGGCTACATAGCTTCGCCGTGCAGTCGCCCTTCCAATAGCCTCTCTTGCTACACCTATGGCAGTCGCTCACCAGAAGTGCTTCCGCTGGAGTCTCTGGCATTGCTGTTATCGCCACCAGCAGCAGCCGCGGCCGAGCCCCCGCGATCCTCGTTGGTCCCTCTCCTGCCTCATCCTTGTTGTCCCCAACGTCCGCCCCTTTCTCTGCCACTGCCCCCACCTTTCCCGCGGCCACCGCCATCGCCGCCACCGCCGCCCCCGGCGTACATAGCTTGGCCTGCATGGCCAGCGTTGGAACCACTCTTCCCGTTTCGATAAAGTGGGTGATGCCGCTCTCGAACAGCCTTGGTGATCTCATGGCGGCCGATGCTGTCACGAGGTGCCAGGTTCCCTGCCTCCACCTCGTATTCGGCAGGCAGGGCGAAACTGAAGAGGCTGTATATCATGTGATCGTCAAGTGTCAGGCCTGTTGTACGCATCTCCGCCGTAAGATCCTCGATCCTACCCCTCTCCTCGAGTGGTACGGTTTCCAGCGCTATCTTGAAATTGTTCAGGCGTCAAGAGAGGTCGGATTTGACCCCCGTCGCCTGAGGGCCGTACCAGGCAAGGAGAGCGTCCAACGCTTCCCTCGGCGAAGTACGCCTGTTCAGAATACTCATGTCACTCTCATTCTTGCTCTTAAGAGCCCTCGACGAGAAAGACCACGCCAATGTGTGCATGTGCACACTTTCGCGGCTAAACACCTAGCGACAAATACCGGGTTTTCAGTTTCTAATCCCCCGAAGGGGATGTACTGCGGTGGATCCGACGCGAAGGCAGACAAGAAGCCAACTCCTTTGGCGCATTACCGAGCGTCTCTTGTCCACGGGTCAAACTCAGGTTTCAGCCCACTAAACGAGGCTACAGCAGTGTGCTCAATGACCAAATGGTGCGAGAGAAGCAGATCATGCCCACCACCCAACTCGCCGCCAGGGTATGCACCCCATTCTCTAGCCCTCCCTGGCTGGTCTGGTTGACCCCTCGGCTGGCCAACCTCGTCAAGTAGCGCAGTTCCTCCGCGTCCCTTTGACCCCAAACTCTGCGAGGTACGCTTATGCAAATTCGTCTCTCCTCCTGCTGTGTTGTCCCCGTGCCATGATTGCAGCAGCAGGAGCAGCATGGGTCGCTTTCACCGCAGTGGGTACTGTCCCACGCGGGGTCTACCCGTCAGCAGCCCGGCCATAATGTGTCTCATGGCGTTCATCATTAACCCTTGACTCGATTCCAACATCAGTTGGACTTCGAGCCGCAGCTCTTGACCTTCACCCGAAGAATCGCTCTCTACGTGAGCCGACGCCTCCGAAGACATACTTGGCTTCTGGTGCCAGACTTCAAACGCCCAAGTACTTCATGAAACGAACAGAACAAAGCGTTGGTGTGCAGTGTCCACACACGTCGCAATGCTATTGGTAGGCCAGTAAACTTGAAACCAAACGTGGTGACGCAAGAAGTGTGTCCCCGGGGTTGCAGAAATACTCCACGATGTGCAGAGAGGGAGACGGTATCACTCCATCCGTGATCGGCCTGACAACAGCACTAACAAGTAGCTAGCGGCTAGGGAAAAACAGGCCATCCTGAAAGCCGCCCATTGCTGCGCGCAAGGCACGCTGATAACATCAGCTTGTGTTTGTAGTGTTTTGTGTAACCGAAGTAACCACTTCCTGCGACGAGGTGCTATGCTGATTTCCGGCGGGGATCGTAGCTCTGGAGGAGAGATTCCGGCCGACCGCTGGAGAAAGGCCTCATCGACCCCACACTTTGTAGGAAGAACTATAGCCGGCGCGACGGAACCGTACAACAACACTTCGCAAACCCTATTGCCACGAAACCACGGCTCTCGTTGATTTGTGCGGCAATGACTGACTGTAGCCAGTGATTTTCCTATGCGTCTGTGACCTGCACCGCGTTTACGCGCGCTGCCGCTGATCGTGTATGCTCCTTTACCCCATGCCCACGTGCATTTCCTTTTCACCCTTCTTTTAAGCAGCAGTATGTTAGTCGGTTTCCTTCTATTGCCCAAGCTTGATCGTCATCGCTCCCGTCTGGACGCCCACGTCCACCCCCTGTAGTCATGACATGCGATCAGCGGTCGAGTCGCTGTTAAGTAACCAAATGTACGCTCCTTGCGTACGTGCAACTGCCCGGACCCGCTCGTACTGCCACGGAAACACGTGCGGTGAAAAAGCTCCTGTCAAGCGCGTCACGTTTGTTAAACGGCCTCGACGCCCTCAATGTCCCCTCGCCCTTTTCCAAACTTCGGGGAGTTCAGAGAAAGGGCTATGTGCGAGCTTTCAAGTATCGGACGGCGATGCAGCCGTTACTTCTAACGATAGAGAATCGCTATTACCGCCTGGCAAACGCATCTCAGCTGTATGCAACTGGTTGAGATGTTGGCGACAGCATGGTCGTCGCGAGGCATCCGCGAAGTAACTTTTTCGAGACCGACAAATAGCACTTTACTTGTGCAACGGATAATTTTGGCGATCCTAACTCAAAGTAAAGAACAGCTCTGTTTCATGTCTTGGTGTCGTGCCCCGAAAAATCCATGTCGACAAGCGGGAGCCACGCATTCTATCTCCCAAGACTTTGTGTTTCTTACACCCCGGCCAGTGTGAGCAGGGGCGTTCGTTACCAAACACGAGCGATTGACCCAGTATCGGTATCTTGCAGGGTGGAGTCGTCGCAAGACGGAGGCAAGACGGGTGTATTACATCAATCACGTAGGCAAGACCATCACCTGGACCAGACCCGTCACCCGTCCAGCTGCACCTTCACCTCCGCCGCCGGTGGCGCACGTGCCAGAACGTGAGCACAAGAGTACCCGCAACTGCCTGCGTATTTTAGGTACTGTCGAGTTGATACGTGATAATCTCGTACGCGGTTTCCTTTGCTGTAGTCGTTTTTTTTGTGTTTGCGCGCTTCACGTTTTCTGAACACCTATCAACAACCGTGCCATACTCAAGAATCAACAACGAATGCGAGCAAAGCACCTGAAACACACTGTCTCTGATGCCGCCACGTTTCCCATTGCCTCCGTACACTTGTGCTAGATTACTGGTGTAACTGTTTATCTGTTCACCGGGGAGCTTGGCGCGAGTCAAGTGCAAACGCAATACGAGTTCGAACCACGGAAGCGCTCTATACTCGTTTCACTCGCACTCACGGGCGCTTTCCATTTCCCCTTTCCCGTCCGTGCCCGCACTACTGACATGCACCGTGTGCGGTCTGGCCTTCCGAACACGCTCGCTCGACTACTGTAAACAACGGCACATAGCCCCTGCAAGCGGGCAACGAGAAAGTGCCACCATCGCCGCCGACGCCGCCGCTGATGAAGACCCACCGCTCCCCAAAGGTACGCATATAGGTAGCGAAGCGTCATTCCCCAGAAGGGCATGACAGCACCACAGTTTGGTCGAATACCTTGTACCGCCGGTCCTTGCTTTTCTCTCGACCGCCTTCGCCTTCGCTTGCCCGATCGGTACCCTGCCAGAGTCTACAGCACCAGAGGATACTTCGGCGGCGTTGGACTCCCATGAATACGCTTCTGCTGCTCCTGATACTGTCGAAGCCACTGACGGTTGTGGTGGCGGCATTGAAGGTTGTCCAAGCAATGACGACATCACGCAGCCGCTGCCCCCTGGTAGGCACCAAAAAAGCGCATGTTTCCGTCTTTTTCTTTTGTCTATGTCCTTCGCTGTGATACCTATGGCGTCTCCATGCCAACCCCCTTTTTTCCAGACCTTCTGCTCTTACACCTTTTTTGGTAGGGATAGACGGCGGCACCAAGGAAAATTCGATAGCTGCTAACTTTCAGGTAGCGCAGGTTGCACGTTTTATTAAAGCGCATGGGCGATACAATGCGTTGTAGTGAAGTGCCTCAAGCGCCCGCATGTCGCGCTTTGGCCAGATCGAAGTACCCGCAATGTGGAGCTCCCATGTCATAGATGCGGAAGGAAGCTTCCCAATGCTCCAAAGCATCGACGTAGTTACTGAAGGGTATTTGGTGTGAACAAGCAAAAACGCGAACTTGGAGGAACGTTCTTGGAGTGTATCCAGATCAAAAAACAATTGCGGATACCGGGTATTTTCTTCTCCATTCGATCAAAGCGTTGGCTTCCAGTGTTCACACACGTCGTAATGCTATTAGTAGACCTGGTTTTTGAAGCCAAAAGGTGGGAACGCAAGAGGTTTGTCCCCGGGATTAGAGAAACACTCCGGGTGGCGCAGAACGGGATATCACTCCCGTCATGATCGACGTTTACAACATTTTACAAGTTTCTAGCGGCCAGGGGAACCAGGCCATCCCGGAGGCCGCCCAATGCTGTGCATGAGGCACGCCGACAACGACATTAGTTTGTGGTTGTAGTGCATTATGTAACCGGACCTACTACTCTCTGCGACGAGGCGCCAAGTTGATCAAAGGCGAGTCAGGTCGGGGGGGGCAGTTCTCGGGGGAGCGTCGCAGGGAATCCTCATTGATCCCAAACTTTCTACCAGTGTGAAGTAAAATTCAAGAGACACGACGGGCCTGTACAAAAATAATAATTCGCACACCCTGTTGTCAAAAACCCACGGCTCTCGTTGGTATGGCAATGCCTCAGACCAGTTAATGACTGTTAGGTGTGTGCGTGAGGTCCCTTTTATAGCCGGTAATAGCAATATCGGTGTCCATTGAACGTTGTGCGCAGTGATGAATTTCGGTTTTTTCGACCAACCACAACGAAGAAAATTGACAGCAGCCGTCATCATTGTTTTCTCAAGCCCAAAAGCCTGAGAATTAGAAAACAAGGAAAGACCTTCGTATGAGATATAAAAAGGAAGGATAAGCAGCAGCAACAGACAGCGTAGCGGCGGGAAGAGAAGGAGATGGAAGGTGGCGATCCATCTCCTCCAACAGTCTCGCCACTCTCGCCACATTTGCCCACCTCCGCCCCTCCTCGGCTGCCAGCGCCGCTAGTGCTGCACGCGTATCTGCCTCCGCGTGCGGCTGCTGTTGACGCTCCTCGGACAATGCTCCTGCAGTGTCAAGTCGCAGCCGCTCCTCGGTTTTCATTGCCAACTTTCCCACCTCGGCTAGACTCTCGGCCGATTGGCGAGCTTCGGTCACAGCAGCATATTTGAGCACAGCCTCATCGTGTGCACGGGCAGCACCGCCATGACGTCGCTCCAACGCACGATAGTCACGGCCCTCCGCTATGTTCTCAGCGCGCTTATCTCTCCCCGCTTATCCTGTTGGTTTTCCCGTGCGGGCGAATAACTCCTCGTCTTTTTTTTTCAAAGCCTCTTCTTGTAGGCCTGTACAGGTCCTTCTTGTTTTTTTCTTGTGTCGTGTCGTCCATTGTATTATGTATATAAAGAACTACTATTTTTTTACGTGGTGGTACTATTTACTCAAGTGTACGATTGGAGTGATTTTTGCTTGTCCGTGTGCGGCATACCACGAACTACCTTTCTGTAGCCTCGATTCTTCGTATCTGTCGATGCACTCTACATCGGGGCAAATTATACCGAAAAAAGCTGAAAATCACACCTATTGCTGTTTTTGAGATCAGCATCTAACGGGAAAATATTCCGGTTCATGGATTTGTTCAGAACATATGCTTTTATACGTTTGGGCACACTATGGACAGCCAATTCGTGACGTATCAGGAGTTAAAAGCGATATGATGCTGACCTTCCGGTATGCTATATTCAAGTTGTTTTGGAGCCCCATGACAGTTCGGGGTTGCAAAAAATTATTGAGTCTGTTGGTAGTTCCGTTTGGGAAAAATTCGTAATATTCACCATGCCTCCAATTTCTAGTCGATACGACCTCACGCACACACCTAACTGTGGCCAGTGGCCTCCCTATGCGCGTATGACCTGCACCGTGTTTGCGAGCGTTACCGTCGATCGTGTATGCTAATTGTTCTCCTTATTGGCGTGCCTTTCCCTGTAACCCTTCTTTCAAGCAGCACTGCGTTATTTGGTTTACTTTCTTTGCCAGAGCTGTCGTTGCTCGTTGTCGCCCCCTTGCCGGCATCCGCGCCTATCCCCCCCCCGCATTCATGACATGCGATCAGCGGTCGAGTCCCTGTTAGGTAAATACACGTACGCTCCGTGCGTGCGTGTCACTTCCCGGACCCGCTCGTATTGCTAACGAAGCGCGTGGAGGAAAAACACCTGTCAAGCGCGTTCAGTATGTTAAACGACCTCGGCGCCCTCAATATCCCCTCACCCTATCTCAACGTTCGGGGGCTTCAGAGGATGGGCTATGTGCGAACAGTCAAGTATCAGACGGTGATGCAGCCGTTACTACTCACGAAGGAGAATCGCGATTATCGCATGGCATAAGCAGCTCAACTGTATTCAATTGGTTGAGGTGTTGGTGACCCTATGGTTGTCGTTGGGATTGATCCCAAAGGCATCCGCGAAGTATTGTTTTCAAGGCCATCGATTAGCACTTCACTCGTGCAACTGATATTTGTGGCGATGACGACGCACAGGATAGCAGCTCTGTTTCATCTCTTGGTATCGTGTCCCAAAGGATCCATGTCGACAAGTGGAAGCCACGCATATAATCTCCCAAGACTTTATGCCTCTCACACGCCAACCTGGTGTGTGTATCGACGATAGTAGGTCTACCAGTCTGAGCAGGGGCATTCAGTACCAACCGCGAACGATTGACTCAGTACCCATATCGTTCAGGGTGGAGTCTCAGCAAGACGGAGGAGGGACATGTGTTTTTCATCCATCACTTCAGCAAGACCACCACCTGGACCAGACCCGTCACCCGTCCAGCTCCACCGTCGCCTCCGCCACCGGTAGCGCACGTACCAGAACGTCAGCACAAGAGTACCCACAACTATCTACGTATCTTAGGCACTGCCGGAATGGTTGGTACACTATACGTGGCTATCTCGTGCACGATTTACTTTCCTTTTTTCGTGTTATGTGTTCGCGCGCTTCACGTACTCTGCACATCCATCGACGACCGTGTCATACTTCGAGAGTTAAGAATGAACACGAGCGGAACACCCGAAACGCTCGGTCTCTGCTGCCGCCACGTTTCCCATTGCCTCCATACACCTGTGCTCGATTACTGGTGTAACGGTTTGTCTGTTCGTCGGGGAGCTTTGCGCGAGTCAAGTGCAAACGCAGTACGAGTTCGAACCACAGTAGCGCTCTATACTCGTTACGCATTCACTCACGCGCGTTTTCCGTTTCCTCTTTCCCGTCCGTTCCACGTGTGCGGTCTGGCCTTCCGAACACGCTCGCTCGACTACTGTAAACAACGGTACATAGCCCCTGCAAGCGGGCAACGAGAAAGTGCCACCATCGCCGCCGACGCCGCCGATGATGAAGATCCCCCGCTCCCCAAAGGTACGCATATAGGTAGTGAAGCGTCATTCCCCAGAAGGGCATGGCAGCACCACAGTTTGGTCGAATACCTTGTACCGCCAGTCCTTGCTTTCTCTCCACCGCCTTCGCCTTCGCTTGCCCGATCGGTACCCTGCCAGAGTCAACAACACCAAAAGACATTTCGGCAGCGTTGGACTCCCATGAAGACGCTCCTGCTGCTCCTGATACTGTCAAAGCTACTGATGGTTGTGGTGGCGGCATTGAAGGTTGTCCAAGCGATGACGACATCACGCAGCCCCTGCCCCCTGGTAGGAACAAAAAATGCGCGCTTTTTCTGTGTTTGTCTTTTGTCTGTGTCCTTCGCTGTGATACCTATGGCGTCTCCATGCTAACCCCCTTTTATCCACACATTCTGCTTTTGTACCATTTTTGTAGAGATAGACGGCGGCACCGAGGAAAGTTCGACAGCTTCAAGTATTCAGGTAGCGCACGTGGTACGAATTATTAGCGCGCTTGGTCAATACGAGGCGTTGGAGAGAAGTGTCTTAAGCACCTGCATGTCGCTCTTTTGTCAGGTCGTGGTACGCGCAATGTGGAGCGCCTGTGTCATAAGTGCGAGAGGAACCTTCCCAACGCTCGAAATCATCCAACGTACAGTAGCTACTTAAGGGCCTTTGGTCGTGGGTAATCACAATCAGAATCATAAGCAGAATCGGGCACCTGGAGGAACGTTCTTGGTGTGTATCAAGATCGAAAAAGCAATCGCGGATACCAGATATGTTTTTCTCCACTCGATCAAAGCGTTGGCGTACAGTGCCCACACACCTCGCAACGCTGTTAATAGACCAGTAATATTGGAACCCAAAGGAGGGGACGCAACATGTTTGTCCCCGGGGTTGGAGAAATACTCGGGTTGTGCAGAGAGGGAGACGGTATCACTCCCGTCGTGATCGACTTTTACAACAGCATTAACAAGTGTCTAGCGGCTAGGGGAAATCAGGCCATTCCGAACCCATCCATCGCTGTGCGTGAGACACGCCGACAACATCGGTTTGCGTTTGTAAGTGTATTATTTAACCGGGCCAACTCTTTTCTGCGGCGAGGCGCCATGTTGATTAACGGCGAGTTATTTCGGGGGTAGTATCCCTGAGTGAGTCTCCGGGCGAGCTTTTGCCAACCCTGTTGTCAGCAAACCACGGTTCACATCTGTACAGCAATGCCTCAGACCAGTGATTTTTTGTAGCCAGTGATCTCCCTATGCGTCTGTGGCCTGTACCGTGTTCGGGAGTGTTGCCGCTGATCGTGTATGATTATCTTCCCCTTGCTGACGTGCGTTTCCCTTTAACCGTTCATTCAAGCAGCAGTCTGTTGGTTGATTTAATTTATATTGCCCCGGAGCTGCCATTGCTCGCTATCGCCCTCTTGCGGGCACTCGCGTCCTCCCCCTGCAGTCATGACATGCGATCAGCGGTCGAGATCCTTTTGCGTAAAAAAACGTACGCTCCGTGTGTGCATGTCACTTCCCGGACCCGCTCGTATTGCTACGGAAACGTGTAGTAAAAGACACCTATCAAGCGCGTTCAGTTTGTTAAACGGTTTTGGCGCCCTCAATATCCCCTCGCCCCATCTTAACGTTCGGGAGCTTCAGAGGATGGACTATGTGCGCACATTCAAGTATCGGACGGTGATGCAGCCGATACTACCCACGAAGGAGAATCGCGATTATCGCATGGCAAACGGTTCTCAACTGTGTGCAATTGGTTGAAGTGTTGGTGACGATCGGTTTGTTGCGGGGGTTGATCTCAGAGGTATCCGCGACGTATTATTTTCAAGGCCAACGATTAGCACTTCGCTCGTGCAGCATAAATGTTTGACGACACCGACGCACAGTAAAGAACAGCCCTGTTTCATCTCTTGGTATTGTGTCCCGAAGGATCATGTCGACAAGTGGGAGCCACGCATCCAATCTCCTTAAACATTGTGCCTCTCAAACCCCACCCTGTTGTTATAAGGATTTCCCTGGGCTGGGTAATCGATCGATCGTGTACCCCTATAGCTCGGTAGGAAGCACCTTTACATTTGGCGTCGTCGGCACTTCGGTAAAACTGCAGTGGTTCGCTACGCCGCTACCTAATTGAAAGTCAACAATAGTGATGTGCTGTTGCCGGTCTAATGCTTGTGGAGTGCAAAACCAATATTCACGTCTGAACTGCTGAAAAAAACAAAACCTCAGGATGATGCCCATAAGCTGAGCTGTTGGAGATGTAGATCAGGACGATAGCTTTGAACAAGGTGCGCCAGGCTCTCTTCGGTGACGTAGTTCTGCCGACGACGCCAGATCCCGCCGGTCAGAGGGGGGGAGAGTGTTATAAGGATTACCCAGATTACCCTGGGCTGGGTAATCGATCGATATTTTACCCCTATAGCTCAGTAGGCCACACCTTCACATTTGACGAAAAATATGTTGGCACCACGGTTCAGCAGCCTTCACGAAGAGGAGGCAGGCGATAACAGTCGTGGTAAGGTGAGAAAAAGCCAAAATCCCCCCAAGGACAACACCACAGATCGACGGTGGTAGGTTCAAGTAGAATCACAAACGCTCTCGAAAGTACAATACCACAATTCCGGCGTATTTCAGTATTGGTTCCGTACTGATGAATTTGGACAGTACATACCAAATACGGCCAAAATCGGGTTCATCAAAATTCCACATGTTGGGGGAGAGTGTTATAAGCAGCATCCTGGGCGGGGTAATCGATAGATATTTTACCCCTATAGCTCAGTAGGTAACACCTTCACACTGTTGTATGTAACGATGATAGTAGGCCTGACAGTGTGAACAGGGACGTTCAGTACCAACCGCGAATGATTGACTCGGTATCCATATCGTTCAGGGTGGAGTCTCAGCAAGACGGAGGAGGGACATGTGTTTTACATTAATCACGTCAGCAAGACCACCACCTGGACCAGACCCGTCACCCGTCCAGCTCCACCGTCGCCTGCGTCACCGGTAGCGCACGTATCAGAACGTGAGCACAAGAGTACCCGCAATTGTCTACGTATCTTAGGCACTGCCGGAATGGTTGGTACATTATGCGTGGCTATCTCGTGCTAATGTCCTTTCCTTTTTTCGTGTTATGTATTTGCGCGCTTCACGTGTTCTGCACACCCATCCATGGCCGTGCCATACTTCAAGAACCAGGAATGAGCACCAGTGTAGCACCCGAAACGCTTGGTCTCTGCTGCCGTCACGTTTCCCATTGCCTCTATGTACCTGTGCTATACTCCTGATGTAGAGGGTACCTGTTCGCGGGTGAGCTTTGCTTGGGTTAAATGCAAACCCTGTACGAGTTCGGACCACGGTAGCGCTCTCTACTCGTCACACTTCCACTCACGCGCGCTTTCCGTTTCCCCCTTTCCCATTCGTCCCGGCACTACTGGGATGCAATATGTGCATTTCGGCCTTCCGAACACGCTCGTTCAACTAATGTATACGAACGGTACGTAGCCCCTGCAAGCAGGCGACGAGAAGGTCACACCGTCGCCGCCGACGCCACCGCTGATGAAGATCCACCGCTCCCCAAAAGTAACATAATAAGTAGTGCTGGAATCATCATTCTCCAAAAGGGCATGACAGCACCACAGCTTGGTCGAATACCGTGTATCGCTGGTCCTTGCCTATCTCTTCACCGCCTTCGCCTTCGCTTGCCCGATCGGTACCCTGCCAGAGTCGACATCGTCAGAGGCCATTTGGTCGCCGTTGGACTCCCACCAAGACGCTCCGGCTGCTCCCGATACTTTCGAAGCTACTGATGGTGGTGGTGGTGGTGGGGGCGGCATTGAAGGCCGTCCAAGCCATGACGACATCACGCAGCCGCTGCCCCCTGGTAGGAACAAAACATGCGCGATTTTTCTGTATATTCCGTTTGGCTATGTCCTTAGCTGTGATACCTATTGCGTTTCCATGCCGACCTCCTTTCTTACAGACCTGCTGCTCTTATACCATGTTTGTAGGAATCGACGGCGGCACCGAGGAAAATCGATATCGGCTAGCTTTCAGGTAGCGCCCGTTGAGCGTCTTAATAGCGCGCTCGTCCGATACGAGGAGATGCAAATGTGTGCCTCAAGCGCTCGCTTGCCGCGCTTTTATCAGATCGACCTACCCGCAGTGTGGAGCGCCCATGAAATAGATGCGGGAGGAACCTTCCCAATGCTCGAAATAATCAACGTAGCTACTAAAGGTTAGGCTCTGGCGGGCGTGTCCAGAATCGGAACCGCAAAGTTTAAGGAACGTCCTTGGTGTGTATCAAGATCGAAACAGCAATTGCGGATATCAGATATGGTTTTCCCCGCTCGAGTATGTTCGTTTCCTAAAATCAGCTGAAAGAGTAGCTTAGTGCTTTAAACTTTTTCTAAACAAACAAAATAGGTCCGGGGTTCGGATCCCGTTACAGTCGTCGTTCCGCCCTTCGACGTTAAACACATAGGAGACCAAGTTGAGAGAACCACGATAAAAGAACGCTCGATTTGAGGGACGATAGTAGAGAGAGCCACTTGAGACGAAAGCACGCACGATGTGTGGGGATGAGGGACCGTACGAATACAAAATAAGGCGCGGACTGGGGCATGATCAACCTGGAAAGATTACATCGGCGGGAGGCCATATCGAGCCCAAAGGTGAATATTTTGTTCGTTTTTTAAAGGTTGAACCACTGAACTACTCGGTCAGCACTGAGCTACTCAGTCAGCGCTTACTGAGTAGCTCAGTGGTTCAAACGTGTTGAAACGAAGAAAAACAGTACCATTACCGAGACCCTTCGCCATGGAGCACACTCTGCACTCCGGAAGCTCTCCCTCGAGGACGATCCCTTGCGGTTGCGGGGTCTTGCGGAGTAGTATCTTGTGGAAGTATCCAGTCGCGCAATGGAAGTCGTTGATGTCAACCACAGCGTTGTTGTGCAGCTGCCCCGAGCCAAGTACAAGACAGGCATGTTCCCTACTACTGCAGTCAATCCGGTAGCCTTCATGGCGGCACAGCGTCCCACTCAACGGAAACACGATCAAACGCTCTGACGACAGTCTGATTACAACTCCCGTGGTGCGCCCCTCGAAAGTGTGGCCGTTTGCGATGAGAGAGGGCAGGGAAAATAGGTGGTGGCAGATGTCCGGCAAGTGCACAACGTTCGTTTTCAATTCGTGCACGAGACCGTCTCCGGACCGAAAGATGGCGTAAATGTCACCGTATGCCTCGATTGAGCGAGTTGAGCCACCGGCAATGCGCATTTTGAGATTATGCACTCGATCATTGAGCGTAGTCTGCTGAGGGCGTCATGTGAGTATGCGCTCCACTATCGCAAATCCAGGCCTCGTTTCCTACCTGCCAGGCTAATCCCCCTTCTCCCATTCTGCCGGAATTATCACTGCACTTACCTGTCTCTTCGGCCTTGAAAACCGATGCCGTGACCGTACCTTCTCTACCATCGTCGTCCTTGCCTCAATCTCGCTCGCCACCACAGCTACTTATTTCGATGAGGGGCAGACATCAACAGCGTGCGCCTGTCTGTTGTATCGTCTGCGTTGATTCTACGCGGACGTGGGGCAGGCATCGGCACTGTGCCCCCGTCCTTGGCATCGGCTACATAGCTTCGCCATGCAGTCGATCTTCCAATGGCCTTCCTTGCTACACCTATAGCAGTTGCCCACTGGAGTACTTCCCGTCTTGGCTTCGGTGCTGCTGCCATCGCCACCACCAGCCGCGACCGAGCCCCCACCGTCCTCGCTGGTCCCTCTTCTGCCTCGTTCGTGATGTCCCCAACGTCCGCCCATTCCTCTGCCTCTAACTTTCCCGCGGCCACCGCCACCGCCGCCCCCGGCGTACATAGCTTGGCCTGCATGGTCAGCATTGGACCCTTCTTCCCGTTTCGAGAAAGTGGGTGATGCCGCTCTTGAACAGCATTGGTGGTCCCATGGCGGCCGATGCTGCCACGAGGTGCCAGATTCCCTGCCTCCACCTCGTATTCGGCTGGCAGGACAAAAATGAAGAGGGTGTATATCATGTGATCGTCAAGTGTCAGGCCCTGTTGTACGCATCTTCGCGGTAAGATCCTCGATCCTATCCATCTCCTCGAGCGGTATGGTCTCCGGCGCTATCTTGCAACTGCTCGAGAGAGGTCGGATTTGACCCCCGTCGCCTGAGGGTCGTACCAGGCAAGGAGAGCGTCCGACGCTTCCCTCAGCGAAGCACGCCTGTGCAGTGCACTCATATCACTCTCACTTTGCTCTTGAGAGCCGTCGACAAGAAATCCCACGCCAGTCGATGCATGTGCACACTTTCGCGGCTAAACCCCCTAGCGACAAATACCGGGTTTTCAGTTTCTAATCCCCCGAAGGGGATGTACTGCGGTGGATCCGACACTAAGACGGAAAAGAAGCCATCTCCTTAGGCGAAATACCGATCATCGTTCGTCCAGGAATTGAACTCAGGTTTCAGCCCACTAAACGATGGTACAGCGGTGTGCTCAAAGGCTAAACGGCTCCAGAGAGGCAGATAAGGCCTACCACCCAACTCACCCCCAGGGTATGCACCCCATTCTCCAGCCCTCCCTGGCTGGTCTAGCTAATCCAACGCTTGGCCAACCTCGAAAGGCAACGTAGTTCCTCCGCGTCCCATTGGTCCCAACCTCTGCGAGGTGCGCTCATGCAATATCGTCTCTCGTCCTGCTGTATTGTCCCCGTGCCAAGACTGCAGCAGCAGGAGCCGCATGAGTCGCTCTCACCGCAGTGGGTACTGCCCCACGCGGCGTCTACCGTCAGCAGCCCTGCCCTCAGCGCCGGACCCCGATCGGCCGTTGTCCCTCGTGAGCCCGGCCATCATGTGCCTCATGGCGCTCATCGTTGATCCTTGGATCGGTTCCAACATCAGCTGGACTTCGAGCCTCAGCTCTTGAACTTCACCCGAAGAATTGCGCTTGACGTGAGTCGACCCCTCCGAAGACATGCTTGGCGTCTGGTACAAGACTTTAAACGCCCAAGTACTTTATGAAACGAGCAAAACAAAGCGTAGGCGTACGAGTACAGTATCTACTCACGTCGCAATGCTTTTAGTAGACCACTAATATTGGAACCAAAGGTGAAGATGCAAGAAGTGTTTCCTTCGGTTGGAGAAATACTCCGAGACGTCAAGAGGGGGAGACGGCATCACTCCATCCGCGATCGACCTGAAACACATAGCTTCGCCATGCAGAACTTTGCTCGAGTCATACGCAAAAACTGTGCGAGCTCAAACCACGGTAGCGCTCTGTCCTCGTTACATTCCCACTCACGCGCGTTTTCCGTTTCCCCGTTCCCATCCGTGCCCGTACTAATGGGATGCAACATGTGCGGCTCGGCCTTCCGAACACGCTCAATCAACTAATGTAATCGAACGGTACGCAGCCCCTGCAAGCAGGCAACGAGAAAGTTCCACCATTGCCGTCGACACCGCCGGTGACGACGATTCACCGCTCCCCAAAGGTACGTACATAGGTAGTGTTGGGATGCCATTCCCCAAAAGGGCACGACAGCACCACAGTTTGCTCGAATACCTTTTGTCCCTGGTCCTTGCTTTTCTCCACTGCCTTCGCATTCGCTTGTCCTGCCAGAGTCAACAGCGCCAGAGGACATTAGGGCACCGTTGGACTCCCACGAAGACGCTCCGGCTGCTCTTGATACTGTCGAAGCTACTGATGGTGGTGGTGGCGGTGGTGACATTGAAAGTTGTCCAAGCGATGACGACATCACGCAGCCGCTACCCCCTGGTAGGAATAAAAAATACGCGATTTTTCTGCTTTGGTATTTTAACTGTGTCCTTCGCTGTGATACCTACGTCGTCTACATGCCGACCCCCTTCAATCCAGATCTTCTGCTCTTATACACCAAATTGTAGGAATAGACGGCGGCACCGAGGAACATCCGATAGCTAATAGTTTTCAGGTAGCTTTCAAGTAGCGCACGCAATACGTATTTTCAGCGCGTTTGGTCGATACGATGCGGTGGAGAGAAGTGTCTCGAGCGGCCCGTATGCCGCGCTTTTGGCAAGTCGATCTGCCCCCAATGTGAAGCGCGCG
Source organism: Nereocystis luetkeana (assembly GCA_031213475.1). Classification (NCBI taxonomy): domain Eukaryota; class Phaeophyceae; order Laminariales; family Laminariaceae; genus Nereocystis; species Nereocystis luetkeana. The sequence continues at coordinate 9,301,821 of JARUPZ010000007.1, forward strand.
TGTAATAGATGCAGGAGAAGCCTTCCCAATGATCGAAATCACCAACGTAGCAACTGAAGGGTATTTGGTGGAGGGTAATCACAACCAGAATCAGAAGCAGAATCGCGCACTTGGAGGAACGTCCTTGGTGTGCATCAAGATGAAAAAAAAAGCGGATACCATGTACTGGTATGTTTTTCTTCGCCAGATCAAAGCGTTGGCGAACAGTGTCCACACACGTCGGAATGCTATTAGAAAAGCAGTAATATTGAAACAAAAAAGGTGGGGATGCCACATGTTGGGTAGGGATAAATACCCTGGGTTGTGCAGAATGGGAAACGGTATCACTCCCGTCATGATCGACATTTACAATAGCCCTAACTAGTAGCTAGCGGCTAGGGGAAATCAGGCCATCCCGAAGGCCGCCCAATGTTGTGCGTGAGGCACACCGACAACAACATCAGTTTGTGTTGGTAGTCTTTTACTTCACCGGACCAACTACTATCTGCGACGAGGCGCCATGTAGATTATATTAACTGCGAGTCAATTTGGGGGTATTAGCCCTGGGCGAGTCTCTGGGTGAGCGTCGCGCAGTGAGTCCTCGTTGATCTAAACATTTGTACCGGTACGAAGTAAGCATTTAAGCGACACGACAGAACTGTACAACAATATTTCTCTATCCCTGTCGTCAAAACCCCACGGCTCTCATATTTACGGCAAGGACTCATACCCGTTGATGACTTTAGCCAGTGAACTCCCTATGCGTCTATGACCTGCACCGTGGGTACGAGCGTTGCCGTTGATCGTATATGTTTATGTTTCTCCTTGCTAACGTGCGTTTCTCTTCATCCCTTCTTTTAAGGAACAGCATGTTAGTTGGTTACTTTATCTTGCCAGAGCTGCCATTAATCGTTATCGCACGCTTGTGGACACCCGCGTCAACCCCCCCCGCAGTCATGACATGCGATCAGCGGTCAAGTGGCTGTTCTGTGACCAAACATACGCTAGGCGCGTGCGTGCGTGCAACTGCCCGGACCCGCTCATATTGCTACGAAACCCCGTGGTGAAAAACCACCTGTCAAGCGCGTTCCGTTTCTTTAACGGCCTCGGCGCCCTTAATGTCCCCTCGCCTTATTTTAACGTTCGGTGATTTCAGAGGATGGTCTACGTGCGAACATTCGTGTATCGGACGGTGATGCAGCCATTACTTCAAACGAAGAAGAATCGCGATTACCGCATGGTAAAAGTATCTCAACTGTGCGCAAACGGTTGAGGTGTTGGTTTCGGGATAGTTGTCGCGGGGATTGATATCCGTGAACTGTGTTCTACCTTGTACAAAGCCAACTATAAGCACTTCACTCATGCAACCGACGTTTATGACGATGTTGACGCACAGTAAAGAACAGCTCTGTTTCATAATTTGGTGCCGTGTCACAAAGGATCCATGTCGACAAGTGGGAGCCACGCATCCAATCTCCCAAGACGTTATGCCTCTCACACCCCAACCTGGTGTGTGTAGCGATGATAGTAGCCCTGCCAGTGTAAGCAGGGGCATTCAGTACCAACCGCGAATGATTGACCCGGTATACATATCCTGCAGGGTGGAGTCTCGACAAGACGGAGGAGGGGCATGTGTTTTACATCAACCACGTCAACAAGACCACTACTTGGACCAGACCCGTCACCTTTCAAGCCCCGCCACCACGTCCGCCACCGGTAGCGCACGTACCAAAACGTAAGCACAGAATACCCGCAACTGCCCACGTATATGAGGTACTGCCGGAATGGTTCGTATACTACACGTAGTTTTCTCGTACACGATTCCCTTTGCAATTTTCGATTGTTTGTGTTTGCGCGCTTCACGTTTTCTGCGCATCCACCCCCGACGGTACCATGCTTCAAGAACTAACGATGAATGCCATCAGAGCATTCGCAAAACTCGGTATCTTCCGCCGCCACGTTTGCCATATCCTCCATAAACCTGTGCTAGATTACAGGTGTAACGGTCAAAAGGTACTCGTTCGCCGGTGACCTTTGCTCGAGTCAAATGCAAACACTGTACGAGCTCGAACCACGGTAGCGCTCTGTCCTCGTTACACTTACACTCACGCGCGCTTTTTGTTTCTGCGTTCTCGTCCGTGTCGATACTTCTGGTACGCAACTTGTGCCTTCTGGTCTTCCGAACACGCTCATTCAACTACTGTATACGAACGGTACGTAGCCCCTGCAAGGAAGCAACAAGAAAGTCCCACCATCGACGCTGATGAAGATCCACCGCTCCCCGAAGGTACGTACGTAGCGTTGGAAGTGTCAAAGTCTTCTCACCAAGTCATCAGGCTGGATAAAGACTGCGCAATCACGCTATACAAGGGGTTTAGGTCCTCTGTAGGTTCTGATTGCTATAGCCCCCCGGAATAGCTGATGTATGTGTCTGCGATTGGTAACGACTGGAGCTACTTGCGTTTCATCGCGGCCGTCGAGTCTGCTGTTAACAGCGGCGGGGACCCTGGCCAATGGATGCTGACGTGTTCATCATGTGCGTTTTACTCGGTGGGATATTCGTGTTTAGACATGCTAAAGAAAACCGCCGCGGGCCGCTCGAGTGGGGCATAGTCTGACCAAGGAGAATCGATGAGATCGGACGAACCGCGGGACCCTCGCAGCACGATCCCACTGCGGAACCGTGCGCCATGCTGAACCAATCGTCAATGGTCGCGTGAGCAACAGTCTTCCAGTCTGCCGAGCTATTCTGCCTAGCACGGAGGCAGCTGCACAAACTGCCGTACGGAACGAATCAGCAAGGGCGCCATGTAGTAGAAATGGCGTCGATGGCCGTTTGAAACCCGCCGTTTGCCTCTTAGTTACACTCCACGTCCACCGTTGTGCCCTAAGCGTTAGACGTCAAGGGCGTCCAGCTTCCATTGCTAAGGTTGTCGTGGTCCCTTCGTTTGCGCTAGGTCGCGTTACTGTCTACAATGGGCACCTGTTTGTACGTAAGCTTTGCTCCAAAGCAAACCAAGATAGTCGACCCGAACACAGATGCCAGTGCTCTGTATACGTGGCGTTCACACTCGCGCCGCCCGTATCCCCCTTTTCCACCTATGTCTAAACTGCTGGGACGCAATGCGGTGTATGCTTTTGGCTACCAGCAGCGAGCCGTCAGCAGGATAGGCCCGTCACCATCGTCGCCACGACCACCGTCGCCGCCGCCGCCGATAAAGGATCACCTCTTGCTGGTACGTATCAACAATGAACGTGGCTGCCAAGGTCTTTCCTGAAAACTGTTAGAGGTGGGGTCTAACCACGTTATCCCATGGTTCATATGTGGTTTTCTGCCAAACAGCGTGATGCCCTTTGATATTTGTCGCCGCAGCCAGCTCTTCGACGAACAGTGCATGGAGCGGTGTTTTCTGGTCGCTGCGGTGTCAACTACGATGCTTGCTCTTCAGGCTGAGATAGCTTCCGGTGGCGAAGAGGCACAGGTCACCGAGGTGGACGGCCGCGACAGTGGGGAGAATCGGGCACAGATGTAGAAAACGCGGAGCCCTTGACGTTTAGTCCTCTAGCTAAACTGTCCACCTTCTACCTGCGCGTGTGTCAGCGACTGGTTGGAGCGAGTCACCCAGGACCGTGCTGACCTATCAAATGTTCACGAACGAAAACATTCAAGTACCTAGACGGCACTACTCACTACACCACAGACTGGATACCGTGCAGGGATAGGCGGTAGTGGAACCATGGAATGACGGTGGCTGGGCGGCGTGTCGCGGCGGTGAAGAAACACACCGTTGCCGACTTTCATTTTCGGACTCATCGCCGAAAGCATGAAACCTACAATCGATGGCGGCACTCTAGAAACCAAGACCGATTCCGCACTCACCTTCACTGTGGATGGAGTCTGCCTTTTGAGACGTCAAGGAAGGTTCCGCCGAGCGCACTTGTGCATGACGTACAAACTACAATAGCATCTCCCATAACCCCTTACCCGCCCGTGCCCGCACGTTTTGGATCCGATGCGTGCGCTCGCACTTTACCATTCGATCGTACTGGTTATTTTCGCGTCGCGGTAGCCCCTGCTAGCCGTCAGGAAGGAGTCAATGCCGCCGGCGGAGAAGAACCATCGCTTCCTGAGGGTATGCATCGCGCGTGAAACGAGCCTCTACGTGTGTCGTCCCAGACGAGTTTGGAATGGAGGCAATCGTGTAATACCATAGGATTCATGGGATTAGCTACAGTTCAGCCTTCAGTCCTGTAGTCATCACCGCTGTGTAGCCTTGTTTACGAGCAGTGCATGTGGTGCCGTTGTCGAGTCACACACTGTTGAGCGGGCAGTATGGCGACGAGCTAGGGCCACACCAAGCATGTGCGTCGACGATCGCCTGAGCGGCTAGAATTATATCAGCGTCAATCGGCGGCGGGCGAGCGGGTAGCCATTTGAAATACGCTATCGCCGATTGTCGTTCAACACTGCACTTTCCACGGCTGGAACCCCGACCCTTAGCCACTGATCCTTCTATGGCAATACGATAGATAGGGTCCGAATGCAATCTACTCTCGCACCGACGATGGATCATCTTTGCTCTTTGGGGTGCAGGATGGAGCAGCCGCGTGTCGAATAAAGGAAAGGTTTTTTTCGTCAACATCGTCGACCAAAAGTCCACCTGGATCAGACCCGTGGCCCCTCAAGCTGCGCCGGCGGTGCCACGGCCGCAAGCAAGTCTTGAACGTGAGCAGAAGAACATCGATAGCAGCTTCTTGTAGAAAATATGTACTTCACAATGCCTTCTACACCACTTCATATCTTGTGAATGAGTGACTTTTGGTTGTTGATTGGTTTTGCGCGTCTTTAACACGCACATCCCTATATTCCATGGAGCATTGAACTTAAACAACTCCAATAAAGACACCCGAACCATCCGAGCAATCGACATTTTTGGCCATCAGTGCTTGTTACCGAGGTGTCTCCGACATCCTTGCCGGCGCTAGGGTGCGGTAGACAGTATATCCGAAGGGGACCTGTTCCCTCGTAATCTATGCGCTGCCATGAAATATCACGAACATCTCGTGCTCAAACCGCGGTAGCACTCTGTAAGTATGGCACCTCCTCTTGCTCCCCTTGTGTCGCCCCCCCCCCCCGCCCCTGCCTAAACGATCGGAACGCAACGCATGCGCTCCGCCATTTGGAACCCTCTGGGTAAACAAACCGCCCCATAGCTCCAGCAAGCTGTCAACAAAAAAGCCTTGCCGCCACCACCGACAAAGAACTGCCACTCCCCGAAGGTATAGATTTCACGCGGGACACGTCAAGGTATTATCTCTGGCGTATTTGGGCATGGGACGAATTACACATCTATATTGTAGGCGCAGCTTCAGCTCTCTGGAGATTTGGTAGCTGCTTTGGGGTCATTGGCGAGCGGCGGGTATCACGCTATAATCGGGGTGTTGAGCTGTCCACGTAATACGTACGTGTGTGTTTAAACTGTCCGCATAATATCTACGTGCGTGTTTGGCACTGTTTTGAATGGTTCACTCGAACTCAGACTGATCGATTCAACTCTTAGTCAACGACCAAAATCAAGTATCTAGAGTGCTACTATCCACCACGCGTAGCTGGGCACACCGCCGTGCAAAGTTACCCATGCTGAACCCGCCGTTGCCGGCTTTCATGTCCTGCTTCATCAATAATCCATGGTACTTGCAATCGATGGCCGCACTTTAAAACCGCAGTGGATCTGACCCGGGCCTAGTCCACCCTCATATTTACAATGAATGGGGTCCGCCGTTTTAGACGCGGAGTGAAGCTTTTACACGCGCGTTTGTAGGTGACGTTTCTACTCACACCTCCCGTAACTCCTTGCCCGCACGTGTTTTTCATTTGACCGCACTGGTTTCTGTTGCCTTTACGGCAGCCCCTGCAAGCGACCAAGCAGGAACCGATGCCGAGGCCGACGAAGAACCACTGCTTCCTGAGGGTATGTACTGCCCATAGGTCAAGGGTGCATGCGTCGTCCCAGAAGAGATGGGACGGAGACAATCGTGAAATATCATAGGGCACGTGTTTCTGCCTACGATGCAGCTTTCATCCGTAAAGCTTTGTCGCTGCTGCCTGACCTTGGTTACGAGCAGTGCGTGTGGTCCAGTTGTCGAGCCACCCACTATTGAGTAGGTGTTTTATGTTGGTTGACCTGGGCTACACCAAGAATGGGCGTCAAACATCGCCTGAGCGGCTAACACTTTGCTAGCGTTAATCGGCAGTTGGCAAAGGGATGGCCGTTTCAACTCCGCCATCGCCGATTGTCGTTCAGCACTTCATATTATACGCCTGGAACCCCTATTTTAGTACAATCGCTGACTCTTTTACGGAAATATGATATATTGGATCCGAGTCCCATCTCTTCTCGTACCGAGGATGAATCATCTTCGCCCTTCGGGATGCAGGATGGAGCAGCCGCGTGTCGAAGATAGGAAAGGTGTCTAACGCCAACGTCGCCGGCAAAAGGCCCACCTGGATCAGACCCGTGGCCCCTCAAGCTGCGCCGGTGGTGCCACCGCCGCACTCAAGCCTATCCCGTGAGTAGAATAGCGTTGATAGCAGCCTCCTGCAGGAAATAAATACTTCACAATGGCATATGTGGCACTTTATATCGTGTGAACGAGTGAGTTTTGGATGTTGATCGGCTGCGTGCGTCTTAGTACGTCCATCCCTGATATGCCTCGAGCATCGGTCTTGAAGAACTCCAACAAAGATACGCGAAACACCGGATAATTTTATTGTATCTGCTGCCGCCAGCGCTTGCTCCAAGTTTTCTGCGGCCTCCGTACCGCTGCTAGGATGCGGTGGGCAGTATATTTGAAGGGAACGACTTTGCGCGTAATCTACGAGCTGCGGCAAAATACCACGACAATCACGTGCTCGAATCGCGGCAGCGTTCTATGAACATGGCGCCTCCTCTTTCTCCCCCTCCCCCTCCGCCCGTGCCTGAATTATCGGGACGCGACGCATACGCTCCGCCCCTTTGAACCATCTGGCCCAATACACCGCCCGATAGTTTCCGTAAGCCTCTAACAAAAATACCTCGCCGCTGCCACCGGCAAAGAACCACAGCTCTCTGAAGGTACATGTTGCAAGTGATAAATTCAAGGTGTTCTCTCAGACGCATTTGGGCTTGCACCAATCCACCGCGTCCGTTCGCCTGTGGTATTTGTGCAGCTTGAGATCATTTGAGCGTTTCCACCGCCTCTGGGCCACTAGAGCTTTGAATTGTCCACAGCAGACCTAGGCGTGTGTTTGCCACTGTTCAGAACGCTTTGATCAAAAGTGGGTTGATCGTACCAACTAGTAGCGAACGACCAAAGTAGGGTATCTAAAGTTGTGCTACCTATCGCTGGACACACCGCCATGGTACGGTAACAGTGGTGGGCGTGCCGTGTCGACGACGGAACTGACCTTTACCGGCTATAATAGTATCCCTTGTCAATGAAGCATGGAACTCACAATTATTGGCAGCACTATAAAGACACGATGGATCGGACCCGGGCAGAATCCACCCTCTTTTTTTCTTGGGATGGGGTCCACCATTTGAGGTGCACCGTAAGGTTTCAGTAAGCGCATTCGTACGTCTCTTTCATGCTCTCACCTCCCGTACCCCCTCACCCGCCCTTGCCTGCACGTGTTGGATGCGATGCGCGCGCTTGCGTTTCACCATTCGATCGTTCTGGTTATTTTCGCGTCACGGTACGGAAGCCCCTGCAAGCCGTCAAAAAGGAACCAGCTTCGCCGACGACGAAGAGTCACCTCTTCCTAAGGGTATGTACTGCCCGTGGAACAAATCTCTCAAGTGTGTCGTCTCAGACGAGTTTGGAATGGAGGCAATCGTGTAGTATTAGGGGAACCATTCGTCTATCATCGATGCAGCTTTCACTCCCTAGGCTTCGTCGCTGATGTTTTACTTTGCTCACGAGCGGTGCGTGTGACGCCGCTGGCGAGTAACAAAATTATGGTGGGTGGGTTGTATGGTGATGAAGTTGGGTACACCGAGCGGGGACGGCGAAGACCGCCCAAGCAGCTAGACTGATGCTAAGGCGGTGGGTGAGCGGAAGGGAGTTTAAAATACGCCGTCGTCTGCTCTATTTTACTGTTTACTTTCCGTGCCTTGGGACCCCATATCGATTATCACATCGTCGAAATACGTTCATCCGGTCCGAACCTCTTGTTCATACTCGCGTCGACCATGAGTCTTCTTCACTCTTCGCGCGCAGGATCGAGCTGCCGCACGTCGAAAAAGAGGAAAAAGTTTTATGTGGGCCCAGTCGGCAAGAGTACCACCTGGATCAAACCTGTGGACCCTCAAGCTGTACCGTCGATGTCACTGCCGCACCGAGGGGCACCTACCAGTGAGTACACCGAAGGGTTTTGAGAGTCGCCTCCAGTAAACGTCTAGGTTTAAACTTTCGTCCGTATGTATGCGTCCCAACCTGTTATCGCGTCTACGGGCATGCTTCTTCTATCCTCTTGCTTCCGACATTCAAGATGGAGCACCCAAGCGAATGGCAGACGGCCGGTATTTATAACAGAGGATTCCGTCGCCCCTCTGACCGGCGCTAGGTTACGGTTACACCTGTGAAGGGCATTTTGTCGCGCGTAGAGTGGCAACGGCGATGAACGTACCGTAATGGCCGTCTTCACCGTTTTTGTCCAACGTCACATACTCCGTTCTCGAGAGCAGCAATCAATAAACACACCATCGAACCACGCTATTGCTACAGTATTATTATGCGCTGCCAACGAGCATTCATTGGAAGTATTGGATTGGATGAAGCCTCCTGCTCCGGGCCAGAAGGTCCTCACCCGGGATAAACGAACCCCTCGCCGAGTGCCATCTCAGCGAGGCGCCCGTCCCTGGGATTGAACTAATTACGCTAAAAAAGAGTACCAAGCCTGTATGGTGGGTGGGAAGGTCCTCGCAGGGTAGCTAGGCCTCAACAGACTGAACGCTTCGTGCGCTCCAACGCCGAGTAATTCGGACCAACTCCTGGATTCACCGTGTTGTACCACAGGTTGGTTCAGACGCGGTCTACGATAGAGGTAGCACATTTCCGCCAAAATGTTTTCTGGAGGACGGAACTCCTTAACCCAGAATCGGCGGAAAACCAATATTGTTTCGAAAAATGACCTCCGTGCATACTTGAGTCATGGAATTAGTCATCGGGATGCAACTTGAGTTTCGCTGAAGTCATTTCTGGGGTGAGTATGGAGCTCCTTAAATGAGGGGCCTCGGAAAAAATGGGGTGGAACCTCTATCGTAGAACGCCTCTTCATTGGATTGGGCCGCGATCCCACTCAGTACTATTTTACGCTCCCAACGATATTTCAATGTATGTACTGGATTGGATTAAGCCTCCCGCCCTGGTCGGTTGTCCTACCCAAACTTGTTTGTGTTTCTTTGTTCGTAACTAGCCACCTACCGGGCGTTGGGTTGTCCCGTCCAAACTTTTTTTGTACTAGCATATGTTAGCCGGGCGTCGGTGCGTACGCGGACAAAGCTATCCCAAACGCTGAAGACAATGGCAGGCTGTTTGTGGTCGCGTACTTGCGGTCTCGTTGCTTCCTTGACGGTTCGGCCTGTGTGCAAGTGGTCGATCCGTTTTCCGCCTTCCACTTCCCTGTCTTCATTATCTCGTCAACGGTTGTACCCGCCTACGACTTGCTCTCTGAGACGTGGAAAGGGGTGTATCGTGGTCGGGCAACCCCACCACTCGCCAGCGCCCCTCAACAACGCCTCGTTGTCCCCTTTGGCCAGTGCTCGCGCTCGCCGCAGGGCACCGCGATGTCTCGTACAGAACGGAAGCAAGCCGTGATACCGCGCTATTGCATGTTTGCTGATGTTGTTGCCACGCTCCACCTCATCATGCACTCACGTGCGATGAGCGCGTGAGTTTGGAGGGAGCCGTGGGTATGGGCGCCAGGACCATTGCCAGGACGCTGCTAGGTAATGGGCGGCGCGTGGTATAAATAATTTGTAATGTTCCTGTGCCTATTACCCTGTCCTCGCATGGTGGCTAGGCTTCGACAGACTGATCGCTTCGTGTGCTCCAACCCTGAGCAATTCAAACCAAACCCTGGATTCCCCTCGTTATACCAAGGATTAGTTCATTGGATTGGGTCGCGCTTTTACGGGGGGGCATGGCAATCAGAACCCCCGGTAGTCACCAAAACCATGCATCCCTCTTATCGTTGCGCACCATATTATGTGGTTCTGGTTCCTATATTCCCTCGTAATATATCGTTCCTGAACCTTGTCCCCGTTGTCATCGACCATGAATCCCGCTCGCCCTTCGGGGTGCAGGACGGAGCTCGCACACGTCGATTACAGGAAAGTTGAACGACCCCAACCTCATCAACACGAGCACTACCCGGGTCAAACCAGTGACCCCTCAAGCTGAGCCGCCGATGCCACTGCAGAAAGCAGGGGTGCCAGCATGTGAGCACAAAAGTATCCGCAGCAGCCTAAAGAGGCCTTGCCGTCAGTGAAATAGATCATGCGGTATTTCCTCTCGTGCGGCCATGTGTTCGTCTTCCGCTAGGTTGATGTTTGTTGTGGCGCATATCAAGGCTTTCCCGCGTCCAGGGTCGGGCATCATTAAGCGTCGGTCTTTCAACAGCTACCAGAATGTTTGCGCGTCCTCTGAACCCATCGGTGGCTACTCCCACCGGTATATGTTGCCAAACTCATTGTCACCTGTTTTGCCTTCCATAGGGTACGACAGTAAATCAACTGCAACGGGTAGTTTGTTCACGCGCAAACTATGAGAAACGATTAACAGAAGCAAAGCGCACTGTTAACTCTTACCGAGCTGTATACGTGACGTTCACACTCACTCCTCCCTTGTCCCTTGCCCACCTGTACTCGCATGATCGCGATTGAATATGTGCGCGCCATCGGTTGCACGCCATGGCCCCACTAACCGCATGGTAGCTCCTGCGAGCCATCAAGAAGAAGACAACGCTGTCCCGGTTTGCGAAGAACAGCTACTCCATGAAGGTAGGTGCTGTACAGGGGGGAAGGCTAACGTACCTTTACAAAACAGTGGTATGACTGAATAATCCCACCAATTTGTGCGCCTGCCTACGATTCTCGTTCGAGCCCTTCGACCTTCGCCGCTGTTGCCGGCTCTACTGCAAGTAGCGCGGGCGATGCTACCTGTAATTATGCTGCTGTGTCAAGTACGCACTAAGCACGATGCGTGCTAGTAGTGTTGAGATGTGGCATGGAGGAGCACCGAAGATGGCCCTACTTCAGTAGGCCGTAGTTGCACTAATAGTATAGAGAATCGGCGGCGGGGGGCAAAACACGGGGCTTTACTGTATCGCTCCATAGCTTTGTGGCGGGTTCTGAAAAGGTTCGATCGTGGTCACGTTGTCGACTGTACCACAGCAACAACCTGGTACTATCTGGCATCACTTCATTTGCCTTGGTCAATGTACCTTTTGGTCGCGCTGAAAAGGTTCTTGGTGCGGCTAAATTCAACAGCGAACGCGTTTCAACAGCCTTCTGTGCACGTTGCTCTCACACGCGCGCCTCCTTCAGTACACCCCTCTGTCCGCCCACAACTGGCCCTATTAGGACGTGACGCGTGCATGCGACCTTCCGAACACGCTGACCCAACTATCCGCGCTGTAGCTCCCGCATGCGGTCTACAAAAAGGTCGCAGCGCCGTCGACAAAGAGTCATCGCCCCCGGAAGGTACATACCGGTATTGCAAGCAAGAAAACGGTATTCTCTCAGACGCCACTAGGTTCAGGAAATATCCTTGCTGATCTCACCAGCCCGTGCGTCGTCTGTCTACGGTGTGGTTTGCGTTGGAACCGTCGTATAGGGTGGAGGTTGCACATTTGACACCATACATTTATCACGGGCGGAGCTCCTCAGCTCTCAAACTACCCAATACCCTTAGATTCGTTAGGTGCCTGACCCTTTGGGTTGTGCATGGGGCTTAGCTTTCACTTCTTCTCATCTCCGGTTGTTAGTCGAGAAGTATAGTGTTGCTTAAGGGAGGGAGGAGCCTCAGAAGAAAGTTGTGCTACATGTACCCTACCACAGGTCATTGTCCTTCGGAGCTTCGTCGGCGCTGCCGAGTCACCGGCAAGACACGCGTGCTACGCTGATACTATATATGAACGTTGCCGTGTTAGCAATACATGTGGGGCACGCAATATCATAATCGTGTTGCAATAAAAGCGCCCCAGATCATGTGGGTGATCCAAAGCGGTGGCAGGTATTCAGGGGTTGTGGCGGCGACAAAGCCCTTCGAGTGAAGGCCCTTAGCACTGTCCGCCGTCCTCTGTGTCGCATAAACGGTAGACACGTGGTCACACGGACCACGTTGAAAGAAAGCCCCGACAATCTTTGAAGTTCAAGAGCACTTTTCCCCCTCAACACGGATAGGAACACTCACCCCCGTGCAGGTTTTGTTCAACAGTTGCACTGGTGAGTGGTCGTGGCCACGGAGATGCGGCCCAACGAAAGGCGTCGTCGCCGGCTGTATTTCCGCACGTTTTCTCCTGTGTCTGGAGCCCAGAATTGATTACATCGCTATAGCAGCATGATTAATTGGTTCCAAGCCAACATTCCACCCTCTCGTTGACCATGAATCGGATCCTCCGATGGCGACGCAGAGTGCTGACTCTGCGCGCACGTTGTCTCAAACGCTCGCGCTTGCGCTTCGGGTATCCGCCGGTGATTTGTCGTGCCCACACGGTTGGGACGCGATGAAAACGCATGTCGAGTTAACCTCATGGTAGTCCCTGCCAGTCGCCAAGGGGAAAAGGTTGCTCCTGGTCAAGAGTTGTTGCCTCCTGAGGGCACGTTTTTTTCCCCGTGCTGAAGAAGTTGGACAGACGTAGCTTCACATCGGGGACAAATCGCGTAGTCTCGCGAGTCGGCACGTCTATCTGCGATGCAGCCTGAATGCTTCGAGCCACGGAGCCGCCTTTGCTGGGTCTCTGCCAAGCAACGCGTGTGGCATTGTTTCCTGGCCGCATGTTGAGTACGCTGTGCTCAGACACGCTGGCCTTGCGATGTTAGGCTCCACAACAACGCCGCCGCCGGGTACCATAGTGGCTTGAACGACGATGGCCTCGGCGCAGGGTAGGGGTTAATACAATCGTGTAGTACATGGCTCAATGACGATGTCGGCCTTATACCTGCGTACATATATTACTGTTTTAAGCGACCTATCCTGGTCGTGGGGACTATACACATTGGTATTGTCCGACAGTGTCCAAGTATCTAGAGTAGTTTTGCGCAGCACGGGTGTGTGATTACGATGAACTGGGTCCGTGGGCTTGACTCCTTTGGGACTTCAGAGAGGAAAAAAATGTCTAAACAACAATCCGGATACAGCATCGGCCGGACGTATTTTTTTAGATGCAGAGTAACGCTCCCGCACGCGCTCTTCGTTCTCAACGCCCACACTCACGATTCCGGTGTATATTCGCCGCACGGCAGCCCCTGCGCACTTTCAAGCGCAAAGCGTCACCCCAGCTGACGAAGAACCGCCGCTACCTAAGGGTACGTTCAATGCGTGAAAAGGCAATGGTATGGTTTCAGAAATGACTGGGTTTGGAGCGAATATCGTGAACTCCCGGGATTCCTGTGTCTGTCTCCTTGTGGAAATCTGGTTAGTTCAAACGTTTTGTGAGGGTACGCCGTGTTAAGTACGCCGTGCGCTACGTACTAGTTAGTAACCGTATCACATATGGATCAAGCAAAGGCGTGGGAGATCGCTCGGATCACTTCCAGCGGTAGTTTGTAGAATCGAGTAGAGCGGACGAAACGGGAGTCTTGGATACGTCGCTCCAATCCGCAACCCCCTCCTGCCTTGAGCGTGCGCGAGTTTACTATTGCTTGAAACCACTTGACCACCGTAACAGGGACTGACCGTCCTGTAGAAGAGTAACCGACGGCCTTCAAAACTGTAAAGGCGTTCTGCCCAGCACGTAACCGCTACACACATCGCCATTCAGATTGAGACAGAAATGACATCATGCAACGGCGGCAGCGATGGTTGGCGTACAAAAATGTAATCATCGGTTGGGATGCAAGGTCACCGGCTATCATGCGTCGCTACAACTACGACCCATGGCACCCACAATTTTACTGTCACAATGAGAAACTCCGATCGGTTTGGCGCGCACATTCCTCGCCCGTGCATCGATTGTGAATACGCCTCTTTGGTGTGCAGGATGGAGCTCCCGCATGTCGAAGAAAGGTAAGATGTACTGCGTCCTCGCCAATAACACCACCACATGGACCAGGCCCATGACCTCGCAAGCAGGACCGCCGAAGAGTGAGTAGAGAAGACTCCACCTCAAATTGCGGTAGGCGTCGCTAGTATGGCGACCACGACACATCGTATCGCACGACTGCCCTTCTATTTTGTCGTGTTTCATGGTTCCGCTTTCATTATGTTACCGCATCCAGTAGCATGCGTCAAGCGCTGGGCTTCAAGAGCTACCGTGTACATTACGTGCGGATCATTCGGAATGATCTGCAGAGCTAATGTCGCCTGTTGTTGTCACCGAGAACGTCGTCATCTCGTTTTATGTGCTAGATTTTCGTAGTACTGTATCTGCAGAGGAGTATGTTCTGCGAGTCGATGGAACGCAACAAAACAACCTCCAGAACCTCAAGAGCGCTCTTGGCATGAGACCCTTACACTTGTGTGTCCCGTACGTCCGCACCCTCTCCATGTCCATCTGCACTATGGACGCGATGCGTGCGCCCCACCCTTTGAACGCGATGGTTCAGCACACCTCAACGTAAACCCTTCAAGCCACCAAAACGGAAACACCGCCACAGCCGACGAGGAACTACCGCTTCCCGAGGGTGAGTTTCGCACGTCATGCGACAAGCCCAGACGTGTTGTGTCAGATGCGCGTTTTGCTGAAAGTGGGTCGCGAAGTGTGTTCGGTTCAGGTGTTCGCCCTCGGTGTGGCGAGTGGCTTTAAGGTTTCGTCGGCTGTCTGGCCGTAGACGGCCAGCGGGTGCGGCACTGATGTAGACGTGCGCGATATCAAGCACATTTTGAAAGCTGAAAGGAGCGCTGACAGTCACCCGAGTGGCTCACAGCTGTTTTAGGGAGACTCCGACAGAGAGTACGAAGCGCGGATCTCTCGATGCAAAGTTCCAAGATGTAACCGAATGCCTCACGTCTGTGTGTCTGCAGTTATTTGTATTGATCTCGGTATTTTTCACGCTGGATGTTTGCGTAGTAGTGACCGACCGTCTTCAGGTCTACGGCCATGTTTCCCAGCATGAAGAAGTTATGACCTCTGCCGTGACGGGTATGGCAGCAGCGTTTTGAAGGTACGGGAACGGCGATGGGCGCCTCGCCAGGGCCGTCTGGAATGAACACTGTAGCGGCTGTCACCGTCCTTTCGCATTCCGCGCTTGCAACTCAAAATCGATGACAACATTGGGGGACTCCGGTCAATGAAGCCCGAGCCTTACCTACTCTTGCATCGGCAACAAATCATCTTCGACCTCTGGGTATGCAGATTGGATCGCCTGCATGTCGAAGGCGGGAAATATTTTCTACGGTAACCTCGTCGACGGCACTACCACGTGGATCAGACCCACCGCCCCTCAAGCTGCACGGTCGATGCCACTGCCACAAGAAGGGGTACAAGATGGTGAGTGCAAAAGCCTCTATCCATACGTAGCACATAGGCATGGTTATCAACGGAATGGTTAGAAGGTACTTGGTCGTGTACGGCTGTATTTTCGTTCACCGATAAGCCGCTGTGCAGTCCGTCAGAACATTTCCAAACACTTGAAGCTCGTGCGTCAAGCGTTGGATGGGGAGCATTTGCAAGCAGTCCGCATGAAACGGCAGCTACTCCCGCTGTCTTTAGTGTAGTTGCCATTATTGCGATTGCCTATATTACTGTGCCTGCTTACTGGCACGACTACAACGGGTAGGTTCGTTGGTGACCTTTACGACGCGATGAAAGCCAGAAAACACACACGCTTGTACCGTGACAGCTCTCTTTGTACGTGGCGCCCAGACTAATACGTATCGGGCCTTCCTTCGCCACCTGTTCCCGCACCATTCGGAACCGGTGCTTGTCTTCCATCTTCGATGACGATGACTCAACAACTGCGTGGCAGCCCCTGCAAGCAATCAAGGAGGAAGCGCAGCCCCCGCCGAAGAAGAACTGCCGCTTCCTGAGGGTACGCGTTGCACGTGGGATACACCCGATAGTAGCATCTCAAACGTTTTTAGATTCCCAATGAGTCACGCAACCTCGCGGGTCAATGCGTCGACTTAATACGGTACTGCTCGAAACCATTCGACCTATGTATAGGTCACCGTTGTTGCGTCTTTGACAAGCAGCGCGTATGATGCCGACATCCGGTCGATGCAGTGTCACGTACGCTGTGTGTTGATGGTTTTGAGATACAGACCACGCAGAAGTACTGCATGAGTCTCAGTAGCCAGCGGTCGCAGCAGGGAAAATCGGATAAAGCGGACAAATCGCGATGTATTAATGCACGGCCCAATTCCGCATTTTAGTCGAGTGTGTTGGCCACCGCTTGAGGCGAATCGTCCAAACATGAGCGATTATGTCCAGCAAGAATAGATTCCACACAACGCCGTTCATACTAAAGTCAGGAAGGGCACCGTAGAGCGACACCATCAGTGGACGAGCGGTGATGGCTGTGTGATGGCACCGTCGTCAGCTGCCATGTTCGGCATCGTCTCCTGCGGCCGGAACCTGCAATGAGAAGTATGCATCGTGTAAGTACGGTCGACCGTGCCGACCCTTGTTCGCCCTTGCATCCACTGCAATTTGGCTTCGCCCCTTGGGCCACGCAGGTTGGAGCCGCCGCACGACGACGAGGGGGGAGGTGTACTACGCCAACGACGCCGATAAGACCACCACCTGGACCAGGCCCACGACCCCTCGAGCTGCGCCATCGATGTCATTGCCGCAAGCGCGAGTGCCGGCACGTAAGCGCAACATCATACACCTCAGTATGTGATACACACAGGCACAACTATTTATATTGTGGTTGCTTATTACTATTACGTCATCTACTGTAGTTTAGCGGTACTTGCCTCTGAGCCGTTTGGCATCTCGCGCGTGTCAAGTGTTCCCCACGCGTACCGCCACCGCATCTAGCTTGGCTGTACTTGCTTCTAAAAGCCGCTTTGCATATTGCCCGTGTCAAGTACCTCGTCGCGCCTACTGCCACCGCCGTGCGTCATACCCTGGACTTCAAGAGCTGTCGTAAACGCGCGCGGAACACCTGAAACAATCGGTACCTGCTCACTATCATCCTCCGCTGCCGAGAAACACGGCCACTTCTTTGCCTTGGCTAGATTGCTATAGTCAAACGAAGTATTGACCTGTGAGGCGTGCTACGATGTGGGTAGCACGTTTCGGAAAACAATATTTCTGACTATCATCGGGTTCGGTGGAATATCCTAAGTGATTTACAACCGTATTCATGACATACAGTACCTACAGCAGTAGGCCTTGGGATTGCTCGTCGGGTTGAACTTTCAGCTTTTCTCAGAATCAGATTTTTGGGTGGGATATAGAGCTCCTATACTATTATCAAGTGAGTGTCATACCTCAGAAAACTCAGGTGTTGACCCTACCGTAGAGTGCCTCTTGTTTATACGCAAGCCCTGAGATCCTGTGTGGAGCGCGCAGAGAGCGCACGCTTGAGCCATGACGATTGTGGTGCATGTAGAGAGCTCTAAACAGCTTGTGGTCATTGCGGCTGTAATCCCCTACTCGTAGACGGTATGGCGGTGTGATCTGTGAAACGATAGTACCCAGGTAGGTTGGAAAATATTTTTAACCGCCGATGATCCCGGCCGCCTGCAACCCCGGTAATCCTTGCTAGCAGTATTAATAGGACATTTTCTAGATGATGACGGAAAATAGCAGAAGTGGAAGCAACTGTTTCGCATTAAATGTAGTGTATTGTGTTCAAGCCAAACAAATAGCGTTCAGTGTGTCTGTCACAAACGGCGGGGTACAGTCCCATATCGTGTCGCTAAGCGAAGCCGGTAAGACTATGGTACACGAAAAGGAAAGGAATCTAACTCACCAATACGTGCGCAACAACTGCATATCGGAGCACGCTCATGGTTCGTCGTCTCCAATATATTTGGCTTGTTTGGCTTGTCTTGATAGATCAGTTGGGCTCCTCAATCGAACTAGCGTGTCAGAAAGACACGGAGCGCATCCCTACTCTGCTACACCACGATCACGAAAACAGTATCAGGTATGTATTACGCATACACAATCACCCTTCCCCTCCCCCCACTATAACTAATGCCGTCTCTCCTTCGTTGTGCCCGCCGACAATGCCAAAGAAGCAGCAGCACGGCACCCCGATGACCCCTCGACGTCCGCCCCTGTTGGCGGGACTGCAGGCCCGGAGCAACCCCCGCTGGCCACCTCTGTAAACCCCATCACACACCCGGAAGCGGACGATGTGCTCCCTTCTCAGGAAGCTTGCTGTGCTCGCGGGAGACTGGGCGAGCCGCTCCCATCGCCTCGTGAAGTTCACGTGCAGCAGACGGAGATTGCGGCCGCTACTGGATGTATTCCCTTGGTGAGCGACGGATATTTTCACGTTTTGCTTGTCTTCGCCCACTGACCGTTGTTGATGTTTCTGCAGGACACAGAAAGGGGTTCCAATCGTGTTTGGGCAGGACGGGTGGGGGGGGGTGTTTACGTTTGTATCAAATATTATGCTTTGTTCTAAAGGGCCCCTCACGGTATAGCGCATGCTACGCGGTAAGGGTCCACCTATATTTTCCCGAGGCTCCACACGTCGGGAGCTCTACACCTCGCTCCAAAGCGAAATTAAACAAACCTCATCGTGCGCCCGATGAACCTAGTTGTGGCGCAAAGAATAGTGTGAATCACGCTAGACAATAGCTTCCAAGGATATTGTTATTGCCCTCGATGGAATGCATTCGAGCTCGGCCCTCAGTGTTCTTGTCTTTTTTGTGGAGTCGCAGTTGGAGTTGGTGCGAGTGTGGAGAGAGACCAGTCGGCACCGGCACAGACGGCACCCCAGCAGGCAGGGTTTGGCTCTCAGACTGAACGTCTGCTTTTTTTCCTTGAAAAAACAAGAACAAAAGGCTCGCGCTTCACGCTCGCGCGCCTCATTGTAAAATACGGATACTATATTACGGGGCAGAGTGGTATGCTCGTACAGCAGTACGATGGCACGGCGGGAGCAGGACGCCCCACCCCCCAACACCCATCAAGAGGTTGTGGTTTGCCTTGTCCATACGGCGGTAATGTATACGGGAAAGCACGTCTGCCGATATCTATATATCGCAGAATGTCTCCCCTCGCCTTTGGGAAACGCCCACGGCTCACGGCTCAGGTTCCGAGCGACGATGCAAGCCGGAAGCCTGCCCGTCCCTACGTACGGAAAGACACACTCCTTATGTGAAAAATGCTATCATAACGTCATGTAGAGTCCAGGCGGTGATGGATCAGTAGGTACAGCTTGCAAGAAATAATATTGAGCAGGTATTTATTTTCTGAAATCGGGGAGACGAATATACGACGGTAACAAAGTGATCGACAGACGGTGAAAGACAGAACATACATGTCTGTACCACAGAGAGGATTGGAAAGCGGATTACTTTTCGTCTTGAAGTTGATGCGAATTAGACTTTTTCGTGCTGCTAGTAGTAGGATGATGCACCAGACTCTTGCGCACAACCTACTAATAGTTTTTTACGAGAAGAGTGAGAATGACGACGGTGACAGATCTACGGTGGCACACAGCAGTGGTCTGCGGCGGGGTTTCTTGACGTGTATATTGCGCTTGTACGCACGACGGTTACAAAGCAATCAACACTATACTCGTGGTCGTACTACTGTATAACAATAGACACCTTTTAGACTACGAATTGAATATGTACTTATGTGTAAGACTAGAGAAAAAAACATCGATCGATTACGCGATGCCAAAAAACGACCAGCATGAAATATTTTCCCCCCCAAAATAAGTACATGGGCACTTCTCCGGCCAAGCAGTAAAGCTTTTCTGGATATATTTTTTCGTAGTGTGGCACATCGTACAGCACACAGCACAGCTCTGCCGCAGCATGCAGCAGGAGCACCCTCAGCTCTGCAACAACAACGCACATAAAGCACCGCCATACGATCCAAACCCCCAACCCAAGTACAACCCCCTTCTCGGTGTAGTATGATATCGCAGCTATCACCCTTCAACAGCAGCAATGTCGGCGGCGTGGAGGGGCACCCCGATCCAGCACGCGTGACTCAACCGACAGCCTCGCGTATTAATAGCAACTGGAAATGATCGACCACGATATTTCCCTAAATATATCGAGCACATCCAGCACAACAAACACCACGACACACTGCACAGCACAACCCGGCACACAGGCCGTGATTCCAATGGGCCCAACCTACTAATAACAAAGATGAATTGGCGGTACTACTACTAATACTACTATAATTATATACTTCTACTAGTAGTGATATACCACTGCTACTACTAGTACTACTCCTCCTGCTACTACTACACTACTACAACTACTACTACTATTATCATTTTAGGGTGATCGTGGTTGAGAGTAAGTCGTGGCCCCCAATCGGCTGCACAGCAAGCAATACAGCGGGTTTTCTTGATACTGCGGCTGCGACGTATCGGTTGGGGTTGTGATCTCCAACAAGCAGTTCCGAACAATAGCATTTTCGCCGTATATTTTTTGTTTGTCAGCCTCTCTCCGCTTATCATGCGTCGTGTCCTTCGAAAAGGAAGAAAAAGGCCATCCATCAACAGCCACCAATAGGTTGTGGTTTGCCTGGTCCATACGGAGGTAGTAGTGTATTCGGGAAAGCACGTCTGCCGATAT
Source organism: Nereocystis luetkeana (assembly GCA_031213475.1). NCBI lineage: Eukaryota > Phaeophyceae > Laminariales > Laminariaceae > Nereocystis > Nereocystis luetkeana. Next base: position 9,322,734 of record JARUPZ010000007.1, read on the forward strand.
CTGTGTATCGCAGAATGTCTCCCCTCGCCTCTAATAAAGCCCACAGCTCACTTCTCGGGTTCCGAGCGACGATGGAAGCCGAACGCCTGCCCCTCCCTACGTACGGAAAGACTCGCTCCATTTACGAAGCATGCTATCACAACGTCATGTAGAGTCCAGGTGGTGGTGGATCAGTAGGTACAGCTTGCAAGACATAATATTGAGCAGGTATTTACTTTCTGAAACCGGGGAGACAAAATATACGACGGTAACAAAGTGATCGACAGACTGTTAGAGACAGAATTGTTACGTGCAGTAGTACATACTGTAGATTGTCTGTACCACCCAGAAGATTCAATATTGGAAAGTAAGCGAATTACTTTTCGTCTTGAAGTTGATGCGAATTAGACTTTAGTCTGCCAATGAAAAACGAGTGGGTGGTTTACACATTTTTCGACAGATTGACATGTATTTTCAACTGTCGTGTTATATGCGAGTACCGAAACATACGACGAGGATTGTAAAATATAACATAGGCGAAGACAAGAAAGCAATTTACTGCTGTCCCCGTACCGCCGCTGTGGGAAAAAAGGGGGAATAAATGTTTGATTTTATTAGTTTTTTCGGCTGCAGGCGGCACAATTTGTTATTTCTCGTTTCAAATTGTCAACACGTTGGTAAAAATCAGCTCATGCGACGATAGACGCTTGATCTCGACGTATACTCAACCCACGTCCAACCCGCCTGGTGGCGGCCAAGGTCAAGTAGTATAGATGGCGGGCTCGAAGAAATCAGGTGGATCCATGTTCTAGGGGGCTAGAGTTGCCGGCGGCGTCTTACGGTATCCTCCCAAACCTGAAAAAAAAACTATTTTTTGCAATTCGAGACGGATAGAGATTTGTTTTCATCTATTTTGTGCACACCAGCAGCCAATTGTGTTTTATCCTACGCCTGGCCAGCGCCCGCCACACGTCACCGGCCGTTGTGTGTTGTTGCTCGGATTTACTGTGCGCGCACAGACGCGAGCAAACGCCGAGACCAACTGCTGTTGCTGTGGTCTGGTGCCCCGAAAAGACGCGCTGGGTGCGCTGCACTGCACGTAGGACCCAAGCGTCCGAGCCAACTCTGACCGCCTTTCTTTGGTCTGGCGGCGGAGAGACGTGCTGAGTCAACTCGTCTAGGTATTTTGTACTTCACAATGTGACTGACTGCTGCTGCTAGTGTTTCTGCTGTGCCGCTGCTGCTGTAGTCTAGGTGTACGTATCCACCGAGAGGTGCGCGCCGAGTGCGCTTCTCTTGGTCTCTAGGCCCAAACCCGCGCCGGCCGACCGTTGTAGTCTGGCCACGGAGATGCCGCCCGCTGACCGCGCGTCCGGCGCGAATCAACGGCGCTATAGTGTTGTGTCACCATCCAACTCATCGATCGTTATGCTGCTGTTTGTCGTAGTGGAGAACATCTTGAAGTCAGAGAGTTTGCTCTTCTTGTGTGCTTGGAGTGATATCATATGTTGGTACATGGTATGATGGTACTACACGGCTTGATCTATTAATTATACATAGACAGCGCGATGCCTAATTTATAACTTCATCACCGTATTGCCTCTAATACCAACTTGTTTTAAAAATATATACTTCACGTACTCACAACGTTTTTTAAACTCCTTTCGTGCAACAACGTTTCTCTCACATACTCCGAAATCACCTTTTGCAAGCTGCTTCGTGCAATGTTCCAAGATCTTGTCCTTTGCGACGTCATCTTCGAAACACGCATGTGTTCCTGCCCTCCTGCGCATTGAACATCCGGTCCTCGTCATCTACCGCCGCTTCACCCGAAGTCCATCGAAGTAAGTCTTTCGAGCTACCGAGGGGTTCACACAATCCTCTCTGTCGTCTTTTGTACACTACATACGCCGTGCTGTGGACTACTGCAGACAACAAAGCAGTACCTTCCTCTATAAGCTCTGCAACAACACCCAATTTCCAAATCATCCTCCCTATCACGTTTTACCGCAGCACACTGTTGTACACACACTATCGTGCACGCTTGACACGAGAAGGTATCTGTTTATCCCGCCGCGTTGTTGGTCGAGATCGTACTTTGCCGTTACGTATCGAAAACCCGCCGCAATTTTTATTATTTAACCGACACCTCCCGTATAGAGAGGATGAGGAGCGACGCTCGCTACACCGCGATGTTGGTAACCCGTGGCGATGATGATGATTTTCGGCACGAAGACCTTGCCCCGAGCAAAGACAACTCAGCTGCATGCAGCAGCGGAAGGGAGAAGCCTGCCTGCAGCACCTGTGGTGAGACAACACAAACCACCTACACGGTGCGAAAGACGTTGGCTCTCCTAGCAGGAGCGGGTGTATGACGCGTATGCGCGGTTTTTTATCATCCTCCGTCGGTTCACGTTTGCTCGTGCCGGCTTCGTTTGATTCCCGTCGGTTTTTACCACTCGGTTTGACGCTGCTGCTGCTGCTCCGTCTGTTGTTTCGCCATCGTATGATGCTGTCGTTGGTACCCTGCTCAGCCCCACTACTACTTTAATATCAGTAAGAATCACGATGATCCAAAACAGCTTTTCACGACGTCAAAACGCGCCCTATATCACCTGTGCAGCAGCGGGTTTGACGGTTTTTGGGGGTTGTACCGACATTGCTCGCGGCTCGAAAGCGTTCGATTTCTCGGTATTATACTCGATACTCCGTACTCGGAGTATCGAGTAATTTTCGTACTCCGAGTACTCCGAGTATTAGATTACTGGTGGCCCTGAATACTCGGAGTACATGCAGTATGAGCAGTACTGAAGGGCCAAAACCTCCGAGTACTGGGAGTATGAGCAGTACTTATACTCGTGTGCAAGCAGTACACACGTGGCCAATCGGCTACCACCAAACACCCTCTGGAGGGCAAGATATATTACCCTCTGGAGGGTGCCCAAAAATGGGCTATACTATCGTGCGGTAAATTTTAGGCCCACCACACCGACGTACAGAGTGGTCGGCCGCGCACGCTCTGGAGGCCGACGTCACAACAAAAACCCTCTGGCGGGCAGAATATCTTTCCCTCTGGAGGGTGCCCAAAATTGGGCGATACTATGGTGCGGTAAATTTTAGACCCACCACACCGACGTACAGAGTGGTCGGCCGCGCACGCTCTGGAGGCCGGCGTCACAGTAGAAACCCTCTGGAGGGCAGAATATCTTTTCCTCTGGAGGGTGCCCAAAATTGGGTGATACTATCGCGCGGCAATTTTCAGACCCACCACATCGACGTACAGAGTTTTCCGGCGCGCACGCTGTGGAGGCTGACGCCACCCCCCAAAACCCTCTGGAGGGTATGCGACCGTACCCGCTGGAGGGTGCCCAAAAAAGGGCGACCCTATAGTGCAGTCGAAAACGCACCCACCACACCGACATCTAGTGGGTTTGTACGGTGAACCGCCACAAGACGCGGACAGTCATACGCGCCCCCTGTATTTATAGATATATATGCGGAAACAGTACACATTGTTGCATCCAATATTTTGCTTTATAGTATGAATCTACTACATGTTTGCTCAATCCAACTGACCCCGTGTGGACAGTTGTTTACACACGATGTCCTATATCTGCCACGCCTTTCGAGACTATTATACGCCATACAAACACCGGTTGCGGGCATGTAATGTACAACAATGGGTACAGTATGTCGACCGTGCGGCGTGGTACCCGCCTAACCTACCCCTTGCGTGTCCTTCTGCCTCCTCCCTGCTCAATGCATCTACGTGCGTATGCTTCGGGGAAGCCCGTGCCTCTCTTTGACGAGTTCTAAACCAATGCGCCACGATGAGGCAACAGTATAACAACTCCCCACATGTCGTGGTTGAGCGAGTATCATACGTAATAAAAAAATTAGTAACCCCCCTGTCTTGAGCTTTCGCCGACAAACAATTACAATATAGGCAGCAGCCAGACACAGAGATGTGGATATTGAAATTCCCAGCATCAACTGATGGCCAGAATACAAAAACGAAGACGGTATCATCATTCGAACACAAGAGGGGGCATCACATTGTGGCAACCTGTGTGAGCTAAACACGCGCTTTGAACAAAACACACCCTGCGGGCACTGCAACGGAACAGAGATGGCGCAGCCACAACACATAGGTCAGGGGCATCCCAACAAAATTACTCACACCTGCCACCATCGAGCACGGGAAAACAACGAATACGAAGTATGAACGCAATCCAATCTATAGAAAACAGACATGCCCTGATGATCTGATCCCCCCCTCCCCCCGACTAATCAGAATCCTAGTAATCATCCACGACTGTTCAGGCGCCAGCCGCCTCACCCCCTTCCCCCCTCCTTGTCTATGGCTGAAAGGCCGTAACCTACACTATAAGAGTCTTCGTCCATGGCAAGTTATCCCCGCGAGTGGAGGTTTCTTCGACCAGGCCCCGGTGATCGTCATCGCAACAGCTGTCTTGGCTATAGCCCTCGCCATCGCTACTCCTCCCGCCTGTGTATTCCTCTGAATTTCCTCCGTGTCGTCGACGGGGCCACTCTGACTTCTATGAGCTCTTGTTTTTAACCTGCCGTCACCGTCGGTTGATGGCTGTGGCTCATCGTCATCGGTTTTACCTGAAACATGGTACGTGGGCCGGGCCGAATATATGCGAGTGCAATCAAGAGTACATAGTCGACGTTTGGGAGAATGCAACGGAATTGAGTTGGGTCGTCGCGACTTCAACAACTGGCACGGTATAGTTCTCGAATGGGATGCGGAAAATCCTAACTATGGCGGCCGACCTCTAGCCACGTAGCTTTATCTACGTGGTACATATTTCAAAAAGGGCTGTGACCAAAATCAGGTACGTATACCTGGCGATTTTTGGGCCAAAATCAGTTACATACTAAAACCAAGTACAAAACGCGCGCCACAATCGGCGTTTAGTCCATGGAGATCTACATAAAAACACCTGCGCCTCAACATATACGAAGTATAGCGTGTGGCCTCCCAAATCTGAATTATTTTGTTTTATTTAGGGTATAGGTCATAGAAAACAACAGATTACACATCATAACAACTGAAGTACATCGTACACCGAAGATATCAGGAGTAAAACGTGCGCTGTCAAGGATGTAGGGCCGATGTTCCAAACTAAAACCTAACAGGTACTGTACCACAGTAGTTTGGTGTCAGTCGAGACATGTCGAGGCAAAGTTGCTGTCCGTCAAGGGGTGAAAATGCGGTCTCCTGACATACTTGCCGTACACCCCAAAGAAGGAAAAATGGAATCACTGTGCGACATGTATGCATAAATACGTACGTACTACTGGTACGTACAAGCACAGAGCGTACGAGTGTACGCATGAATGTGTACTTACGTACGAGTTTCTACACAAGAATTGTGCAACCGATGGACCACACACGCATACGCGGAGAAAAAACTGTGTACGTATGGCCCCTATCATTGGTTCAAAATAGGCCCAAATCAGTTGAACGTTGAAAGCTAGACAGAGTACTTGTAGATAAATCAGGTAAACCCTTCACCAATTCGAACCAAAATCAGTGACGATGTCAGTCTGGCCAATAGCAGGGCTCCTGGCGTGTGTTTTGAACTTGTTTATGGTATAATTGATTTTGGCCTAAAAATGACCAGGTATACCTGATTTTGGCTAAAACTCTTTACCAGGTACCGGTATAAAACAAGCTCCAACAGTGGTCAACTGCTTGCACAGCAGCGGTGGCGACATGCACTCACCGAGGAGATAAGGGCTGAGACAGCGGCAGAAAGTTGCCACGGCGTCCGCCTCTTCGCCGATGTAGGTTGCACGTCTGTTTGGAAGGTTGAACGCAAGCCGGCCTTTCCTGAAAGCGAACAGACGCAGCATCTGCGACACCAAAAAAAATACCTGGTACACAATACGGACAGCATTCAGCGTAAGAAGGATGCAAAACAACCACAAGAATATTTTTACGTCGATGAGGTGTTTGGCACTCTCGACGCCGACATGGCCATCGGGATAAGCCGCCTGCAGATAATCACTCCCCAACTGCACGCTACAGGGGTAGCGCTATGCGGTTGAACTGCTGTAGTTGAAAAACCTTTAATGGGCGAGACAGAAAAGTAGAGTATCCGTGGCAGACGTCTACCAGACAACTCCAGCAGTACAACAGCACAGCAGTACCCGTAGGACTGAGACACAGAGAAATCCCACGAACGTCCAAGGCTCTTCAGTGCACGTAGCTTCAAAACGGCTGTATGTGTAGCAGATAGCATTGGAGTTGTTGTAGATCTGCATGGCCTATTATACACACATGGCACCAAATGAGACCAGGATGCCAGGTGGGCGTTCGGCGGTTCCTGCGGAGGGTTGATCATATTTCTGCGCCTCCAAGCGAGAGTAGGGTGTCAAATGGGATGGGTCAAACGACCAAATGGGAAAATACAAGGTGATGTAACATATACGTGCCAACCTACTGCTGTAAAAAAAAATTTAACCCTTTTAGAACCGCAGTCCCGTTTTGGGGACAAACCACTCAAATTTCAAGTTTGAGCGTACGTACATTTTCTCCGCTGGTGGCTGGAGAGAGTACCAGGATGTGCGTACGTGAAAAAAATCAAAGTTCAAAATTCAAAAATGCAGCCCGTTTGGGTTTTTTAATGTATGCCGTGGAGCATAAAAAAATTCGTACAACATGTATTTCTGAACCTCCAAGTGGGAGCCGGGTGTCGAATGGGATGGGCCCACTGCGGGGTCAAAGTACCAAATGGGAAAACACCAGGTGATGCCTAACATACGTATCATACAAACAAACATACTGCAAAAAATCTCCGCCTGTGGATGTAGAGTACACAGCAGTACCAGGATGGATGTACGTATACACGTACCAGGTACGTAATACTCGTACGAAAAAAGGATGCTCGAAGTAAATTCAAAATGCAGCCCGTTGGGTCTTTAAATTTATGCCGTGGGGTAAAAAAAAAAAACTTGTACAACAGGTACACCAGCAGGGCATCACAAAATGAAGAGCGCAGCAGTGATCTACTTGCTGCTGTGGGTCTAACAAGAGGGATATAATTAGGTGGCGAGAAGGAAATCTGGTAGCATCGCTCCGATTGGCTAGGAGAGCTATCACTGATCAGACGTACAAAAAGCGTGACCCCCTCGTACGACACCGCAGCCGCAGTACCACGAGTAGTAATAGTCAGGGGGACCCACTGCTGTATATATCACGCGGTCTACTCCAAGCTATGATGTGTTGCCCACCCACAAGGAAAGTAGCATTCGAGTACTCTCACCTTGGGATAGCTGCCATCAACGCTGTCGCTGGTCGTCTAGTCCATGGAGAGAGCTGTCCTCTCCAGCTCTCCAGTCTCGTCCATTTCGAAAAAGGCTTCTGTTTTGGAGGGACGCTCGCGTACTGCTGTACCTGGTACCTGGTAGTTGTATTTCAAATTGTCGGCCTAGGTGCCCCTCCACGCCCTCACCCACAGCGTTTCGACTCAATGATTTCACATGCTCAGAGCTACGAGTATATGCGACGGGAATGTGTATATCGCCTGTAATTGCTTGCTGCCAGTGCTGCCATCGGCAAGAGTTGGCGTGCAGCGTGTGGCTTCAACGGACTGGCGGTTTTTGAGGGTTTCGAAATGCTTGTGAAGCTTGTTTTTATAGGGGTTGAAGCAACGTATTTTGAAAAAAAAAAAACTGGCCGCTGGATACAGGCTGCCGCTGCGCAGCGGTATGTGTGTATGTGCGGTCTGGACCCGGAGCGTATAGTACGCGATATGTGTCGAGAATCAAGTAGTCAAGAATTCAGGCTGAAATATTTGAGATATATGTAAGGAATTGCAGCGAAGCGTTTGTGCTCAGGCAGAAACGCCATTCTATAGGCTGTCTATGCTCGATGTTCGCATCACAATTCGCGAGCCTTGGCCAGAAAAGGATCGCGTTGTTACTGGTGTATACGCCACGGCCACCCCATGTCGTGTAATGCTCAATTCGCGAGCGCCGGAGGTTTCGTCAAGCAAGAAACTGGGAGGTAATTTGGATAATTTCCGTCCAAAGAAAGGCTCGAGCAAGCCACGAATAACTCAAGGGAGGGCAGGTACAGCCAGCCTTTCTTTGGAGGGGAACTGATCGAATCGCTGCAGTCACAATGCCTCTGGGGGGCGACATGACCATTCCTCACACGCGTGCGCAATCTCAATGCCTCTGGTGGGTAGCATGTTGTTCCACCTTCAGCGGGTGCAATGTCAATGTGCCTCCAGAGGCTGCCCATCCTCATAGACCTCCACCGGAGCAACTATTTCCCACGGGGCTCCAGAGCGAACGGCACGCAAACACTCTAGAGGCTACCTGGTAGCATTTAGTAGAGACCTCCAGTCCAGCCGTCGCATCAGAAAGGCTCCCTCTAGAGGGGCGAAACCTCATACCCTAGACAATCGCCAACGCGCTCTGGAGGGTGAAATGCCGACCCCCCTCCAGAGTTTTCAATACAAACCCCTCTAGAGGGTTGAAACGGCCATTGCCCTCCTCCGGAACAAACCTGCCGCACGGCCCTCCAGCGGTATATAGACAGCCCACTCTAGAGGCTAGCATTTAGTAGAGACCTCCAGCCGTCGCATCAGAAAAGATCTCCCTCTAGAGGGGCGAAACCTCATACCCTAGACAATCGCCAACGCGCTCTGGAGGGTGAAATGCCGACCCCCCTCCGGAGTTTTCAATATAAACCCCTCTAGAGGGTTGAAACGACCATTGCCCTCCTCCGGAACAAACCTGCCGCACGGCCCTCCGGCGGGATATAGACTGCCCACTCTAGAGGCTAGCATTTAGTAGAGACCTCCAGCCGTCGCATCAGAAAAGATCTCCCTCTAGAGGGGCGAACCTTCATACCCTAGACAATCGCCAACGCGCTCTGGAGGGTGAAATGCCGACCCCCCTCCAGAGTTTTCAATACAAACCCCTCTAGAGGGTTGAAACGGCCATTGCCCTCCTCCGGAACAAACCTGCCGCACGGCCCTCCAGCGGTATACAGACAGCCCACTCTAGAGGCTAGCGCGCATGACAAGCCTGTACAGGGTACCAAAGGAAAAAAAATCCCTCTAGAGGGCGAAAGGCCTGACCCTCCAAGCCTCAAACACCCTCTGGAGGGTGGCCACGCCCTCTGGAGGGTCAAATTGTTCCCTGGAGGGTATTTGGGGGTAGCCGATTGGCCACGTGTGTACCCGGAGTACAATCATCTAAATTACTCGGAGTAATCTGAGTATCGTGAGTATTGAACCCAGGAATACTTCATCATCCGAGTAAAATACGCCGAGTAATACTGTAACCCGGAGTACCTTGGAGTATAAAACCCTGGCATACCCCGAGTATTACTCGTACCTCGGAATATGAAACCCTGAAATACTCCGAGTATTGCAGTGTTTGCAGTATGAAATGCCCAAGTACTCCGAGAACGTAAAGTAGGAGCAGTAGAAGATCCCCAAATGCTTCAAGTACAACGAGTATTCCAGAGTAATGAACCCCAAAATACTCGGAGTACAGCAGTATTTCAGAGTATCGAACCCCAAAATACTCCGAGTACAAGCAGTATGGAGAGTGATCATACCCGAAATACTCCGAGTACGAGCAGTATCCCGGAGTATCGAGCCCTGAAATACTCCGAGTACACGAAGAGCCTAAAGTAATTTATCTCCGATACTTGTTACTCTACTCCAAAGTACTCGGAGCATCTATCTGCACCTTCCCATACTGATATATTACGAGCATCGTCTGGCCTTTGCTCAGGACGACCCAATCCGGCACACTCTTCAGTCGATGACCACCATAATTACAGCCGTTCTTCGTGCAGATACGTCTCGTACGGCATTTACTTTTTGCGTTACCACTGCTGCTGCCGTCTCCACCATCCTCGTGTTTGTGATTAAGTAAGTTTGACATCGTTTTCATTTCATTATCCTACCTGCACGGCCGTCTGATCTCAGTTCTGACACCTCGATTTAACACACCTCATCCTTCCTCTCGATTTAAAGTGATGATATTGACGACCGTTCATTCGGATATTTCGGCGTCCGATCCTGCGGGCACACCTTGCACCCGTGGCGTTTGGATATTTAGTACTACTCACACTCGCACTTACTCGCAACATTCAGGCAGTATTGCGAGGTTTGAAGTTGAGTACTGCTCACACTCCCAGTCACTCGCAAGGTTGGGGCCGCAAGCACCTTCATAGTCTCAGCATTCAGAGTACAAAATTTGGTCGATACGGAAACAATCGATACTCCGAGTGTGGTCCCTCGGCTGTGCGTTTATCGTATTACCCGCAGATTGTATTGCATCGTACTGCTGCAACCAACGACTCATAAAGTTGCAGTGTGAGATTCCAGAGAGGGAGCAAGCACGTCAAATAAATATTGCACAATTCATCATTTAACGCTTATTATCGAGGTCCTACATAAAGTGACTTACAAAGTCGTTTCCATTAATTTAAAGCTCGAGGCCACGGTTAATGTCCATCCTATGTACGTATTGGCTCACCTATTATAGCTCCTATATTATCTACAGGAATCTGGCCCGACCGCCGTGGGGGCAGGAGGGCCTTTTATTCCCTAGTATACTATATGGAACAAACACGGAATGGGATATGGGATATGTTGATGGTATGGTATATGGGAAAAACACCCTACCGGTATGTGGTATGGTATGTGTTGACTGTATGGTACGAGAAAAACACAGTATATGGTATGGTACGTTCGCGGTATGGTACCATGGTACGGTGTCGTGGGTGTATTATGTGGCTAAATTTGCCTGGTGGTATGGTATGTTTCAGTATATAAAGTTTGTAAGGGTCGAATACGTCGTACGAGTATCATCTGTAACGACCTCCTATATCGTCCATTAGAAAGTGTTCGAAAATACAAGACATGCGGGCAGACAGACAGACAGATTTGCTTCTACCGCAGCTGAGACTCAGTTCTACAAACTGAGAATTGGGTTTAGGACCGCGGTCAGTCCCAGTGACAGTTTCGGCGATACGTGCTACGCCTACGTACCTTAAACGCCTCATACCTGAGAGGGGCCACGGTCGTGGCCAGGCAGAGAGAAGAGGGCAAGCTTCGTACGAGGTACAACGCGAGTGCGCGAATTGTACCAAGAACTGGCCTTGTATTGTTAACTCTAGCAAGCCACTTGAATGCTTCACTGAGAACGAACTAATAATTATTCCTGTGTGCTTACTCACCGATGCTCCAGTCTTTTGCCCCCCCCCCTCACATAACCTCCCTCACCTCCGTATCTCCAACAACTGTAACTCCCTAACACAACGGCAGCCTCAACAACAACAAAGGCATCAATCTCCAGCACGTTCACGTGATAAATCTTTGTCCCCTGATGAGGCACAAGACCCCCTGTGCACCGACATGCCAAGCCGCCACTCTCATGCCCCAGCGCACGGCGGAGGGCAGCACCGCATGCACTCCGACCACCCACCGCCGCCGCTGCTATCATCATCCACCATCTCTCAGACTGGATCGCCAACTCCTTATACACAGGGTACGGAAAAAACGGCGTTCTGTGATAACTCGCTCAGTGCGGGCGTGCCGACCGGAGGGGGGCGGTCTGGCAACAGGTGAGAAAGACGATATAGGGTCAAGAGTGGGAAGAGAAAGGTGACACGGCACTTGCTTGGAAGTTGCCGCATTTGATTTGTATTTTATTCTGACAATACCTACTGTAGTTGAAGTCGATGTTTACGGGGGTTTAGAAGGGGGGGGGTTGGGGGGGAGCGTCCCACGCCGTGTCCCATGCTGGACGTTCAGCGTGAGCATATCAGTGCCAACGGGGATTTTATCTTGAGGGCTTTCGTTAAACTCATATTCAATAGCCTCAACCACAGCCCCCCCCCTCTTCCTCCGTTGGCCTCCCCTTGACACTCGACATTTGACCTCAACGTCCTATTGGAACAGCGGCGACAACCACAACGAGAAGAACCCTGAGAAGAATCAACAGGGCAAGGAGCGAGAAGAAGGGAAGAAGAACCAAGACGAGTCTGAGAATGCCGAGATTTTACACGAGCTAAACACGTCCGATTTCAGTTCCGACTCAGACATCATCTCATTGTATTCCTGCCCAAACTCAGACGAGGGAGGCGGTATCACCATCAGCATAACAATGGCCGATGAAGTCGACCGCCTCGATGAGCAAGGACCTGGAGAGAGAAAAACTAATTTGTGCTTGAAGGAAACAACGCAGAAGGAAGAACCAGAGCACGAAATGGAGAAGGGACTAGAACACGACGCGGATAACGAGCCGGAGGGGGGACTGAAAGAAGACCCACCGGAGAATGAGCCGGGGGAGGAAGACGTGAAAAAGGAACCGGAGGAAGAACTGCGGGAGGATTCAGCCGGGGACATATCGGAGGATAAAGAGCCGGAGGAGGAAGAACCGAAGGAGAAGGAGCCGCGTGAGAATCCGGAGGAAGAACTGAGAGGTGAACCGGAGGAGGACAAACTAGAAAAGCAACCCGACGAGTTCGAACCCGAGGACGAGGAACCGGACGGGGAGGAACCGGACGATTAACCAGAGGGGAAACCCGAGGGGAAATCAGAGTAGGACTTGGAGGAGAAACCGGAGGAAGCAACCGAGCAGGACCGGCAGGAGAAACTGGAGGAAGAGGAACCGGAGGAGAAGGAAAAGGAACCAGAGCAAGAACCGGAAGGGAAACCGGGAGAGAAACGGGAGAAGGGAGCGGAGGAACAACAGGAGCTGGAGGGAGAGCCGAAACAGGGGGAGGAACCGGAACATGGGGGGGGGGGGTATATGAGTTCGAACAAGCGTAAGAAGAATTTGAGGTGGACACCTGTGGTGCGGACTATCAAGAGCTGAAGCAAGAGCAGCAGCAGGGAGGGATCGGGGGGGGGTGTAAGCTCAGAAGGGGCGGATGTGGAGCAGGAAACCAAAGGCGGGACGAGTGCAATAGGAAAAGTGTGTTTTGGTTGTGGTCCAGAAGTTGAACCTTCATCCATCAGTAATCGAAGGAACAGTAGCAGCTACCCGAAGGAACTACAATTACAATAAATATGGCAGTGGCTTCAAGGGACGATAGGAAGAAAACGGGAGCAGGATCAGCCCTACAGGACGCACTTTGTCTTGTCTCTTATTTAACCTACAGTGCACTGTTTTTCACTGTCTTCCGGCCTGGGGGGGTGTCTTGCTTTAGGTATGTATTTTCTCGCATTGGATACACCAGTTCTGATAGCCATTGGCTTGAGTCGAAAGGTGCTCCCGCACGCGTGGCATTTTTCGAGTGGTTTATTGTCGACGTTTTCCGCAGTGTCGGCAGACCGCGTCGTGTTGGAAAGCGCCCGACGACGGCATGATTCAACGGCATGATTCAACGTCCAATCCTGCACGGTGTGGAGTCTGGTTACAATATACTACCAACAGAGGTGATCACGGTAGGCGTCATAGCTGGGAGTGTCGGCTACTGCTCCTAGCACTCGTATATATTGCATCATTGTCAACGTGTATGTGGCAATGCGAAAGTATCATGTGCTTTATGCCAGGTACTTGTACAGCAGTGCAGCAGTACCTATACGATCCGGCACGCATTGTGTGGTCACAAAATATGTATCGGCGGCAATGAGTCTAATATTGCGTGTATGTATCATTCAACCCTCCGTAGGCTCACGGAAGGATAATGGCTTCGACAATTTTCAATACAGGTGCTTACTGCGCTCGCTTACGTAGTACGCAATAATGGCGAGCCTGGCGTTGTGTAACATGCTATACAATATTGATCGAAGCAAAAAGGACGCGCGTCTCTACCCGACAAGAACGTGTGCAGCAACAAATCCGGCAAATCCGCAGATAGACGCTTGAAAATAAAACACGTGGGTGTCATCGTAGCGGCCAGCGGCGTACAGTTTGTCCATGATGTTGCTGCTTTATTTCGCGTGCCGCTGTAGAACTATCGTGTGCACATATTCAATATCCCACACGGGGTTCAATTTCGGATCCCACCAAACTGGTGCGATTAATAATAACGTACTCTCATCTGCATGTAGACTTTCAATTTCAACAATGCGTCCCTTTCTTGAGTTGTGATCTTCAGGGGACGAGTCCTGTGGTTCTGTCACTAGGTATCCTACGTTTCCCCCGACGACCACAAAGCAAGTGATCCAGCAAGGTACAGCGCTCAGACCCTAAAAAGGACGCGCGCTCGTTAGATCTCTGAGGTAGGCTCACCTGTCGTTTGAGAAATCGAGAAGTGCAGGGAGGATCGGGCAGAAAGTGAATCGATAAAAGGCGGTAGTTGCGAACAGCCAGAGAAAATAATCCACCAAGCACCAGACACGAAAACGGGCGGGTAAGGCCAGGTCAAGGAGGCTCGGAACTGTTAGGACGGGTATCGCAGGTCACTTGGGAGCGTTTAGTATACACTAGGTGTTCCCGGAACCTCGTTACTGGCTCTTTACCCGAGGCCGAAGGCGTTCCCGCACCTTGCCCCTATAAGATGCGACCATAGGAAACAATCAAGCTTACCCTCTGCCCATACATATAGACCCGACGCGTGACACTGATCAGAACAGTTGTCTCGCGCTGTATAACCCTCCTCATAGCGCTGGCCACGACAGCCGCAACGCTTTGAACCATTCACCCTGGCGTCCCTCGCAGTAACAAAAGTTACTCTGAGTGAAGCAATGTTGCAGCAGGCTCTAGCCCTCAGTTCCGAAAGAAGGCCAGGATCATAACGCCTGCACCCGCTGCTTGAGTTCGAGTTAGCATGTCCCACAGGTAAGTTCCGCAAAGCACCAATATGCCTCCGGTTTCCAGATTTCCAGCTGTTTTGACGGGCGTCGAAATCGCTTTCAACAATACAGCAAGCGACATGCGACAAGCACACAGATCGTATGGCTTCTGTCTGTGTAGTTGTTTGGGTAGACAATCGAGATTCGATGCGTCTGATCATACATGCATTGCAGGGCATCCCTCGCCAGGATCAGTTCTCATTTCCCGTAAATGCAACGACTGGGAGACAACTTGACACCTGCTCATGGAAACAAACCCTCCGCGAGCTCTGGTCCGGACAGTCACCACGCATTGCAGAAAATACTGGCGCAACAACGCGCCCCTGCCCGGTGCATATGTGCCGGTAATGCAAAGCGGGCATCCTGGCCATTGCCCAGCAACAGTGGGCTCGTCTTCTTTTTCGCAGGAAACCCACCCCTTCCCCCCGCCTCTGCGCTGCAACTACCCCCCGAACCGACGCCTGTACGTGTCGGTCCAAAGCGAGCATTCCGGCTGCCAATTGCGCCTTTGCCCCTGACAGGTCGACCTTTCCCACTCCTCGCCTGCTGCTGGTGGGCAAACGCATTCCCCATCTTACACGCTCGGGAACGTCGCAGCCTCGTTCACTTTGCGCCGACGAAGATCCTCTCAGTCTCCGTCTGGGTACCGCACCCGCCAGTACGGCCCCTGACGCCGTATACCCGTCCCACCACCATTCGGCTCACCCCATCAGCGCTTGAGAACGACCCCCCAACCTATGTGCCCATCGGAAAATACCGTAAGGAAATTGGTCATCGCGCACAATCCCGCTCAATCATCTACACGCGGTGATGCCGGCCGGGGGCCACCGCTCTAACCTCTGCATGCCTCCCACAGGGCACGGGAGGCGTCAAGTTGCAGCGGGGAAAAGCTGTCTCGGATTTCCTCCTCCTTTGGCCGTTCCAACTTAGCCCCACGTTGATACCGGCCGCGATGCTACCATCCCCACGCGCCTTCTATGCTTTCGGCGGCCTAAACGTTCTACTCAAGGCTTAGAGCGGCATTTCCACAACCGATGTTTCCGCTGCCCCCGAACTCGTACCACAGGCCAAAAACGTGTATTCCCAAAACAAAATAAAACCTAACCAAACCTACAGTAGCATGGATGACGCCATCCTCCGGCGGATATCATGGAGGCTCGAGGTGGCTCAGTAGCTGAGATCAGGCCGCTCGAACAGCTGCTGCGTTCCACGACACCTCTCCCCCCGCCAGCGTATCACTGGTCTCCTGCTTACCAGAGTGCCCGATCCATTTTTCTCCGTTTGCCGTTTCTCGGGCATCTCTGGAACCCCAGCAACTTTTCGGTGTTTTCCCCTCACTAACTTACCTCTCCCGTGAAAAAAGGGGCTCCATCTTGCGTGGGAAAATGGCGGTCTGGGTTCTCGCACCCGTCGCTACCAATGCAGGTAAAGCAGGTACCACACGACGTGGCAGAACGGCACTGGGGTTCATGCGCCCGTGGCGACCCATTCAGCTGTTGCCCCCCTCGAGGGAAGAAGAGGATCCAGCTTGACCCCGTGAATCCAGCACGCCGCCCCGGCGTGCTCATCCCGCCGCGCCAGCTAATCCCAGGGTTCTACACTATTTGCCTTTTTCGTCTCATGCCGTGGCATTGCCATGGTACCCCCCTCGGCATACCATGGCATCCCCACGGTATCCCATGGCGTGGCATAGGATTCCATGACACACCAGGGGGGTGCCCAGCATGCCATGGGTGGTACCATGGCAACCCCCACGGCAACCGCCACGACACTCCATGGCAACCCCACGACATGCCATGGCAACCCCCACGGCACCCCAATGTCCACGGTGCCTAGGTTAGGGTTAGGCCCGCTAATCCGGACAATGCCGCCAGCACCTCATGGAGTCAGCACCACGCACGCTCTCAGCTGCCCCTTGACTACGGGTGTGGTTAGCTCTGGACCTCTCCCCCCCTATCATTCCTGGTTGCACCGCCACAAATGCGGGGGGTGGATATTGTTTGGCTTTTTCGTGGCAGTGCAGCCGCAGTGTGTTCGTAGGGTCCAAGCCTGGATGCCCTTACCACCACGTGGTCTGATAATAGTGGTTATAGTCGTTGCATTAGAATACAGAGGGGGAGAGAGAATGCGGAGCGTAGCTCGAAGCTCGGAGCGGAGAACGGAGTGCTCGAAGTCTCCTCATGAGCACACGGTAAAATTCATAGTAACGCCTGCGAAAGTATGCGCAACCCTCACACAAGTTGTAACCGTCGCTGGTGGAACGATCCAAACGAACACCCTCCCCGGCTCCTCACAGCAGTGACGAGACCGAAGAGACATTCAAGACATGCTAGGACCTAAGAGCAGCCAGTCCCGCAGGAGGAAACCCGGCGACCGGGTCAAAACCCCCTGCATAACGCGACCTGACAAATTATTCCTCGCATCACTCAAACATGGTACTCATGGATAAATACTCATACCCGGAGAATGTACAATTCTAATAGTGTATAACTCTGTCATACCCCCTTATTCACCCTCCAAAGCCAGCTTCAACAAGAACCTACCGTGAGACTTAAAAGGGGTTGCAGCAAGGGATTTTGTCAACATATCCGCGTGCTGCTTGTCCGAAGCTACGAGCTGAATGTCGATCTTATTAGCACGAAGTAGCTCTCTAACAAAGTGAAAAGGCACGTCGATATGCTTACTGCGAGCAGAACTCAGAGGGTTCTCAGCCAAAGGCTATGGTCCCCTGGTTATCCTCGAAAACCCGCACACATTATCCCCTTAGCTCTCGACAAATAAACGACAACACTGCGCCCGTAAACAAACCTTCCTTCCCCCCTTCACCCAGGGCGACATACTCTGCTTCTACTGGGGGCAACGTAACACACCTCTGCGTGCTATTTGCCCAACTGACCACCGCACCCCCCAGCGTAATTACCGTCCCCGATACCGAGTGTCTATCGTTAGGCTTATCAGCACAACCAGCATCACTATACGCAATCGAATCCAATCCCGAGCCCCGCACGAAAGCAAATTCCATAAGCCTGATCCCGTGAAGGTAAGGCATAATCTTCAAAACTGCCTTCCAGTGCCTCTCCGTAGGGTTGTGGGAGTGGCACGCCACAGCACGCACAGCGTTCGAGATGTCCGGCCTCGTCGTGGTCGACAGCCAGATCAAGCTGCCCACAGCCTCCTTGTACGGCCAGTCTCCTCCAAGTTCGCCCTCCTCTCTTGGACCTTGTTCCACACCGCGGGTCGCGGGGGCGTCAGAGGATGAGTTAACTCCAAATGATGCAGCATTGCTCTCAACGAACGCCTTCTGCATAATCTTCAATGTCCCCAATTCCCAGTTGCGTTTGAAAGCGCAACCAGTGTACCAAGTCAGTTCGCCGAGGATATTATTAGGGAAATTCAAAATCAACACGGCATGAAAATCTCTGCATGTCTCGTCCGATCCTGCGATCACGATGTCATCTACGTGAACGGCCATGATCAGTTCTACCTTGCCGTCCTTAACCATGCGAAACACACACGGGTCAGACCAACACTGCTCCATACCGTACTCTACCACGGTATCTACCAATAACCCGGCCCACTGCCGTCCGCTCTGCTTTAGACCATACAGTGATCTGTAATGCGGACGATATTTCCTGACATATCATCACACCCACGGGGTAGTTTCGTGTATATCTCGCCGTCGAGGTTTTTGCGCAAACAAAAGGTTGTGCGACGTCTAGACAAAAAATCTTTAACCATGTGCATTGGCAACAGCCGCCAGAATTTTAAGTGACGCTGACGAGGGGGTTGATGCAAACGTTTGAAAGTAATCTACATCCTGCATCTGGCTAAACCCCTAGGCCACAAGTCTGGCCCTTGTCTTTACTATCAGGCCATATTGTCCGTCTTGTAGGTAAACACCCACATCGCACCTACAGGTTTCCGTCCTTATGGCAGTATCGCGGCTTCGTACGTACCGGTCGTTTTGTGACCGCCCCACTCAATTTTCGTCGCCTCGTGCCACGCCACTTTGTACTGAGAACGTTCTCCATCTGCTACGGACTGCGGGGCCGGGTCTGTGTCCTCCGGGAAACCACACGGCATGCACACGCCCAACTCCCCTTTATTCTCCTCAGGAGGTCCTTCGGCCATCAAGGCCACTGCGCCCTCCGTCGTCCAGGATGTACGATTCGGGATACTCCCAGGTTTTGTCCACCACTCGTACGCTGCCGCAAGCAGCGGGTCTGCGACTTCATCGTTCATCCTTAGCTTGTGCGCAGCAGGTTCACCCTACAGGAGTTGGCTCTGACCCCGGGTCTGGCCCCGCGCTGTCGGGGAGCCGCCCCCAGCTGCTGGGGTCGTGTGCTGGCCTCCCCGACAGGACCGCAGGAGGATCCTCGCCGTTCCCTTGGCCGGTGTCGGAGGCTGATGCTGCGCCCGGGTCGCTTTCGGCCCTCCCTGCCGGGACTGAGGAGGCGTCCACGGCGCCCCCTAGACACGAACCCATCGTCTCGGCTATTTCGGCCCTCCTCATCGGGGCCGAGGGGGCGTCCACGGCGACCCCTCGAGACGAACCCATCGTCTCGGGTGTTGTGGCCGTCCCTATCAGGGCCGAGGAGGCGTCAACCGCACGCCCTTGAGACGAATCCATGGTCTCGGCTGTCCCGTCACCGGCCTCGCCGGGGGCAGGTGCCTGCCGTGCGCGCTCCTGCAGAAATGCGTCCAGATCAAAACCCCAAGTCACATCGAGGACGTTCAAGTGAGCCAAATCGTCGTCCAGAGCATCCACCACCCCCCCCACCGCTTCGATCCGACGTGCTCACGTCGTCTGCCTCGGACACCCCCTTTTCCGTAGACCGGGAGGCCTTCGCCTGGGCAGGTACAGGTGGTGCAGGCGACACGCGCTCCCAGGTGACATTTTGCGTGGTTAGTACAGTGCATCGCCTCGTCAGTACTCGTACTGACTCTCGGGGGTAGTTGGGTGCAGGGTCAAGATAAAAACACTTCGGTGCTTTCCCCTGTGACTTATTTTCCCTCCTCACCTTGCTGTAGCCAGGCTTGAGGAAAGATAGCAGTATTACCGGGGGGAAGCTACCATGCCACATCTCATGGGGCGACTTGCTCTCTGGGTTAGCTGCCGTTGCTGTGCGGCTCGAGGCGTCACACGCCCAGTGGGGCGCTTCCGCCCACAACGACGCAGTGGCCGGGAGTTGCGCGCCGGGAAAAAACTCGCGAACCTGGATTTGGCCCACCATTGCGACCATATCAATTAAACTTAGCGCGCACTCTGTTACTCCATGGAATTGGGGACTGTCGGCGGTCGTGAACTCCTGTTTTACCCCTCGTGATTTACACAGGTCTCCAAACTTACCTCCGCGAATTCACCACCCCTATCAAATCGGACGATTACCACCTTAGAAGAGACCGCCTGCACGAGAATCCGCGAGGAACTGCTCGAACAATCTCGCGGCGTCCGACTTGTGACGAACAAAGTACACCCACGTATACCGTGAAAAATCGTCGCGCAAGCTAAGAGTATACCGCTTCCTCCCGAGAGGCTCTACCACCTTAGGTCCACTCAAATCCACTAAAACACTCCCGAGATTCGTATCTGCTCGTGTGTGTGTGAACTTCTTGATACCTTGGCAGAGACCCTTTACCATGGGGCAGTCTCTGCACTCCAGCAGCTCTCCCTCGAGAACAACCCCTTGCTGCCCCGCTGTCTTGCGAAGTAGTACTCCGTGGGAGTGTCCAGCCGCGCAGTCGAAGTCGTTGATGTTAATCGCAGACTTGCTGGGCAGTTGCCCCGGGGCGAATACAGCACAGGCATTTTCCCTACAACTACGGTCGACCCGGTAGCCGTAAAGGCTTTAGAGAGTCCCACTCAACGGAAAAACGATCGTACGCTCTGACTTGAGCCTACTTACTACTCCCGTGGGTCGCCCTTCGAAAGCGTGGCCGTTTTTTAGGAATGCAGGGAAAATATGTGGTGGCGGGGATCCGGGACGTGCGCAACGTTCGTAATCAGCACTTGCACGAGACCGTATCCGGACCGAAAGACAACGTTAATGTCACCGTAACCTTCGATCGATCGAGTGGATCCATCGGCGATTCACAGTTTCAGGTTGCATTCTCGATCATTGATCATACAGTCTGCTGATGGCATCATGTGAGTAGACGCACCACTATCGCATATCCAGGCCTCGTCTCCTACCTGCCAAGCAGACTCTTCTTCCCCCGAACCATCACTACACTCGCCTGTCTCTTCGGCCTTGAAAGTTGAGGTCTGAGGCCTGGAACGTACCTTCTTCTTGGTCGTCGTCCCTTGCCCCAACTTCGTTCGCCACCACCATGAAAGCTTCTTCTTTCGATGAGGGGCAGACATCAGCACCGTGCCCGTCCGTTGCATCGACTTCATCGATCCATGGGCGTGGGGCAGGCATCGGCAGTGTGCCCCCGTCCTTGGCATCGGTTGCATAGCTTCGCCATGCAGTCACTCTCTCGATGGCCCTTCCTGCCACACCTATGACACTTGCGCACTGGAGTACTTCCGCTGGTGGCTTTGGCGCTGCTGTCATCGCCACCAGCAGCCGCGGCCGAGCCACCCCCGTCCTCGTTGGTGCTTCGACCGCCTCGTCCGTGCTGTCCCCTTCGTCCGCCATTTTCTCTGCCACTGCCTCCACCTTTCCCGCGACCACCGTCACCGTCGCCGCCGTACATAGCATGGCCTGCGTGGCCAGTTTTGGGCCCCTTCTTCCTGTTTCCAGAAAATCGGTGATGCCGTTCTCAAACAGCCTTGACGATGTCGTCACGGCCGGTGCTGTCACGTGATGCCAGGTTCCGAGCCTCCACCTCGTACTCGGCCGGCAGAGCGTCAATAAAAAATATTGTACAGCATGGGGTTCTCTTCTGGTGTTGCTGTTGAGCACATTTCCGCGGCAAGATCCTCGATCCTGCTCATCTCCTCGGGCGGGTTGCTCCCCAGCGCTATCTTGAAACTATTGAGGCGTGGAGAGAGGTCCGATCTGGCCCCCGTCCTTCGAGGGTAGTACCACGCAAGGAGAGCGTCCCACGCTTGCCTCGACGAGGTACACCTGTGCAGTATACTCTTATCACTCTTGCTCTTGAGAGCCGTCGACAGGAAATTCCGCGCCAGTGTATGCGTGTGCACACTTCCGCGGCAAAATCCCCCTGCGACAAGTACAGAGTGTTGTGCGTCCATTTCCCCTACGGGAACGTACTGCGGTGGATCCGACCCGAGGACAGACAAGAATCCAATTCCTTAGGATTGATACCAAGCGTCCCTTGTCCAGAGGTCGAACTCAGGTTTCAGTCCACTAAACGATGGCACAGCAGTGTGTTTAGACGCCACATGGTACGAGAGAGGCAGATCAAATCCACCACCCAACCCATCGCCAAGGTATGCACCCCATTCTCTAGGTCTCCCAGGCTGGTCTCGCTGACCCCTCGGTGGGCCAACCTCGACAGGCAACGTAGTTCCTCCACGTTCCGTTGCTCCTGAATTCCGCGAGGCGCCTGCTGCAAATGTCCCGTGCCATGCCTACAGCGGCAGCAGGGGTCTCTCTCACAGTAGTGAGTACTGTCCCGCGCAGGATCTGCTCAACAGCAGCGCTGCCCTCAGCGCTACCGGACTCCGATCGGCTATTGTTCCTCGTGAACTCGGTCATCATATCCCTCATGGCGTTCATCATCGACGCCTGACTGTACTCCAATGCCAGCCTGACCTCGCGTTTCGGCTCTTGAACTTCACCCGAAGAATGGTGCTATACTCGAGCCGACGGCCTCAAAGACATATTTGGCTTCTGGTACCAGACCTCAAACGTTCAAGTCACTAGTGTGGTCGTAGGGTACAAGCCTGGATGCAGTGACCTCCACGTGGTGCGATGAGATTCCTTATAGTCGTTGTAATAGAGGACAGGGGAGGAGAGAGAGAGCGGAGCGGAGCTCGGAGTGCTCGAACTCTCCTCATGGGCGCGAGGCCATTTTCATAAGAACGCCTGCGAAGATATACGCAACAGTCTACAACTTGTAACCGTCGCTGCTGGAACGATCCAAACGAACAGGCAGCCTCAACCTGCCGTACATCTTCCTCCAGCTCTGATATTCCCCTCGCCGCATCACTGAAGTGTTGATCAAGGACACCCTGTCCTGTCGCACCTTGAACACTTAATGGCTAGCGAAACAAGTGGGTATTGCAAGGTATCTAGTCTTGGTTCTGAGGTGATTGTGGTGAGGTTCGGAGATATAGTGTAACGGTACTATAGGCCAGTGTAAAGCAAAGTAAAGAGCATCACTGAAGATTATTTTGTCTCAGGTCCTGCTGCTAGATTTCTCAAATTTCCTTAAGACACATATGGCGGATAATATCGCGGACTACTGAGCCATGGTCGGCCCCCCGTTGTTCCGCTCAAACCAAAATCGGGAAACCGAGTTTGCTGTGTGGAAAGAAGGTTCAGACAATGTTTATTGTGAGAAGAGCGCTGCCCGTTGACCAGGAATGGTGTACAAACTACCACAGGCGGGAGAGGGCTACGATAGAATAGAGGGGTACGTCAAGGCCTATGAACAGTACTGTAGACCTCTCATACAACGATTGGACCTTTCATACACCGAAAGATCGATGTTCCTCTCTCATCGAGGGTAAGGGTGTAAACGACGATGCGCGTGGCTCGCAAGAGCGAGCGCTAAAAGTAACACCCTTGACGAGGGGGGCCAAAGAACTGCGAGAGGTGTTGAAAAACAAAAGGATGTATTGGGTGTGTACAGTTCGCATGTGTACAGCAGTTCACCATGTCGACCCGTGCAGCATTGCTGCTGCTGTACCACTGTACAGGACAAGTACGATACAAAAGAAATACGAACCCGGGCTCAAGCTCAGGCTGCGTTTCCTACTTTTCCCTTTAGCTGGGCAAATTTTTTGCTGTGTTCGTTTTTGTTTCCACCAGGAAGAAAGTGAGCCGACAAAGCTGAAAAGTGTTTCTGCTACTGTAACACCGACGGCCAGAGGCAATCAGCAGAGCGACCTCAAGGCGTCGGCACTTGGCCCCAGGGGGGTAAAGGACCTTCCGTTTTGCCGCGGGGGTCCAGTCTGGGATACTGCTTGTATTTTGCGGCGAAGTCCAGCCTCCCTTCTTATCACCCTGTCGCCAAGGCGACTAGTGCTGTCCGTGGGCTGCGTTCTGTCCGTGGGCTGCGCATGGGCTGTCCATGGCCTGTCCGCGGCCGGTTCGTGGGTTTTCTGCGAGCCGTCCATGGTTGTCCACGGGATGTCCGTGGACCGTCCACGGGCTGACCGTGGGCTGTCCTCCGTATTTCTTCCCATGGATAGGCCATGACGATTCTTCCTACAGACTGCCCGTGGGCTGTCTGCGGGCTGTCCACACAATCTATGGACTGTCCATGGGCTGTCCATCGGCTGTCCGGGAGTTGTATGTGGGCTGCCATGGGCTTCCATGGGCTTCCATGGACAGTCCACGAAGAGACCTTGGACAGCCCGCGGACTGTTCATGGACTGTCCGTGACGGAATGTCCGTGGGCTGACCGTGGACTGTCCGCGGCCTGTCCACACAATCTAAAGGTTGTCCATGGGCTGTCCGGGGGCTATCTGTGATGTATATGGGGTGTCCGCGGACTGTCCACGAGCTGTCCATGAGCTTCCATTGACAGCCCACGAACAGACCTTGTACAGCCCGCGGAAAGTTGACGGGCTCTCCGCGGGCTGTCCCCGGACCATAAGTGGGTTGATGTCCGTGGGCTGTCCATGGACTGTTCACAGCCTGTCCGCGGGCTATCCATGGGCTCTCTATTGGCTGTCCGTGGACTGTCGATGGGCAAGACTTCCATGGGATGCCCATGAGCATTTATCAGAAACTACAATAATGTCGATCGTCGGGCTGAAGCCAACGATGCCGCGACTCAATCTATATCTGTAAACACAAGTGAAGTAGCAGTGTGGCCTATCAACCACACTCCTCGCCCAGCAAGAACAAAAAACCATGATATCTGCTTGCGTTTGATCGCACAGTACAAAATCCTGTACTCCAGTATCCCGGTATTGGACCTATGCCAACGGAAAGGCAAAAAATTCATACAAAGTTTGGATTTTAAGATACCCGCCAGAACTTTTCACGACAAACTTGCAATGAGCACGATTCTTCAAACAAAAAGTCCTAAACTTTTGAAAAATCCCGCAAAAAAATATAATTCTGGGGTAGATTTTGGGCCAAGATCGGCTTGAGAAAAACTCAAGCGGATGTTTAGGTCGAAGCGGCGAGACCCCGAGCCCTCGACAGACATCGATCGACAAAACAAACGACTGCGTCATTGATTCTGAACGGGGTGCCCTCACTAGGGGCTCAGACCCACCTTAGGGTCACCGTGCCCACACAATGGCCGGTGATATGTGGCGGACGCTGACCAGGCGTACGATAAAAAAAAAACAATTGGCCGCTGGTGTGCAGAAAACAGATGACAAAATTGCTCGATCCGTCTTGAACTGCAAAAAATAGTATATTTTCAGGGTTGGAAGAAGAGCATAGAACGCCGCCGGCCAGGTCTCGCCCTTAAGATCATGGAACCATCTGATATCTTCGAGGCCGTCATCTACACTCGCCGGCCTTTCCCGACACCAAGCGGGTTGGCCGTGGGCTGAGTCTATGTCGAGATCGAAGGTTTATTGTGGCACGGGCTGACTTTTATCAGCGTGTTTGCAATTTACTACCAGAAACAAAGTGCGTCGCCTTCGGCCGTGTGGAAAAATAAAGTCAAAAAGCAAACATGTTTTCCTTTTGTCCCACAGCGGCGGTACGAGAACATCTTCAGCTGCTTCTTGATAGTAGCAGTATTACTTGGAGAAACTCTCAAACTTCGCGTTCCCATTGCCCTAGGTCTGACGCGAAGTATGTAATGCTCACTTGCTTCCAATTACCTGACCCGGATTCACCCATAAAGGCTAGCTTGGCCTTGCGAAAAAACTAGAGTTGACAAAGAGGCTTGGGAATTGGACCAAAACATCCCTTGAAAACACACACTGTGCCAATACAATTTTGACCTCTCTTAAGCCAATGCTATTCGAACCATGATTTTGTCAAGTGTCTTAACATCGAACACAACCCTCGTAATACTAATGTTCCGCTCGATAAGCGTACGAACGCTCATTCAAAAAAGGGTAAGCTGAAAAGAAAAATCATGAACAAATGCTGGCCTGGCGGGATTTTCGGCAAACCTCCCCCTGAGCAACACACAGCGAAAAGTTAAACTTTAAGCGGTGAGATCCCCCGAGTCATCGGCAGCCCCCAACCGACAAAACCTATGACTGCATCATAAAATATGAACGCGGCACACTCGCTCCGACCCACACCAGGGCCACTGCGTTCACACTAAGGCCGGTGGTGTGTGGCGGGCGCCGGCCAGTCGTTTAACATTTGACAAAAAAGCAGTTGGCCGCTGGAGTGTACCTCAAAGACAACACAGAAAAGCTCGATCGTTTTCCGATGGCAAGAAACGTTCCATGTTGCGGGTTTTGCGAAGAGCGCAGGACGTTACGGGCAACCCCTCGCTCTCTGTAGAGCACACATCAAGAGGATATCTTCGAGGCTCTCATATATTTTCACTGGCCTTTTCCGGCACAAAAACCAGGTTGGTTGACCGTGGGTTGGCTTTACATCGAAGTCGAAGGTCGATCGTCGTATGATCTGACTGTTGATCAGCGTCGACCGATGTGTTGGTAAATTACTACTCGTACGTGAAAAAAAAGGTTGCGCAACCTAAAAATGAGGTCCTGGTGACACCTGGCACTGTTTTTTTTCTTGGCGGTGGTATTGTTTTTTTCTCTGGCCCCGTTATGTTTGCTTGGACACCAATTGTCGGCGCAGCAACAATAAAAATAATATATACAAGGCGCTTCGCTCCGCGGGCGGCCTACGCCGCCCGCTACGCTCGCTCAGGAAGGAAAAAAAGTACATCAAATTATTATGCGAAGCGAACAGAGGTCCACGATTGAGTTTAGTGTTTTCAAGGATCGTAATTGCAAACCGGCGACTTCGATAATGCCAAGAGTCCCGCCGCCATGCTTCAGGAAAAAACAGCTCCGACCTCAGCTTGGATGCCACATATACGCTTCGCGTCGCGGATGTCGTACGTACGTACATACACCCCAGGTAGGGTACTACTGCTGTCTGTACTTATTTTCTTCTTTCGATATGCTCTACCTGGTATGTCTGTGTACTGTATGTACGAAGAAAGCGAAAGCACAGCACGGCACAGCAGCAAAAACAATGAAAATGAAACCGAAAACTCGGAAAGGAAAAAATATCCCCGTCCCTCTCGTGTAATACTTTTCTGCCTGATTGGAACACCTTACACCCGGTCGAAAAGAAGAAAAGAAAAAAACGCACAGAAGAGCTCTCTCAGCCTCGTACGCCGCCCGCCCCTCTCGCGACCACCTCGCTACCGATTCGGTCCGGGTAAAGCTTTTATCTCTCTCTGCCACAATCAGCCCCGTCACCCGCCCCGCGTGAAGCCCGGTGCTCACCGTGGCCGTCGTTCGCCAACTCGATAACGTTGGTGTTCAAACTGCACACCTCCCTCTTTCAACTTTAGCGTGGTCGCAAAAATAAGCACCGCTTGAATATTATCTTTCCCTCCCGAACGACCTTTATACACTCGTCCATACTCTATCAACAATCTTACATCGAAGCCAGACAAAGCCCGTTCATGCACCCCTCGTGTCTCGAGGCACACGCGACGCCTAGGCACGAAAGCGGTGACCGCGCTCCTTGCAACCCCCCCTCTACCCGCCAGCACCCGCTGGAACCCGCGACGGTGCCGGGTCCTCCCGCGATGCCGTGCTCGGAGAACACGCACGCACACGAAACGAAAGAAGAAAAAAGGAAGAAATGACCGAGAAAACAAAGAACTGCTGGACAGGTCCGGCAAGTAATGAAAGGAGGCGGTTTGGAAGTGGGAGCTCTGAGAGGCCAGGGATGCACCAACCGAGCACGCTCAGGGGTTGTGATCTAAGTATGTAGTTCTATATTTAATATTTGTACCAGGTACATAGTATATATGGTACCTATACAGTAGAAGCACCCTTGCCTTACAGAATATGTGAAGCACATATTATACGTTTGTACCAGGCATTAGTACTTCTTCTTTGCAGATGGTATATGGGATGGAAAGGTGGGAACCGCTCCACCGAGCGAGGTGCTTCCGTTTCATGAAGCGATGATCCTGTGCACGCCACCCACTCAATGTCGCTTTCCCCGACGGTTGGCCTCAAGAAACTACAGTAAGAGCAGCCATATCATACAGCAGTACAGCAGTATGATACGAGTATGAGACCTCTGCCCGATCCATCTATGTATCTTTACAGAAACTACTACCTGGCACCTGGTATTAAATACTTCGCCGTTGGCTCATTATGAAGATATTGATCGATAAAATGGTTGGCACACCCTCTGTGCTGTGTACGAGACAAAGCAAAGCGAAAGGGATTGCCCTCCGTTGCTTCGCACCTTATCTGCTCTGTACTGGCCCGCGGATCAGTGGCCTCGCCGAAGCTAGACTGAATTCCCGGAGGAAATTCGCAGCCACCGACACCGGCGCCAGCACCGGCACCAGCACCCGCCGCAGTTAGAGCCGGGAGGGCACGGCGGCCAGGCATGTCGGAAGCACCGCTCTCCTCCTCCTCCTCCTCCTCTTATCTCCCTCTCCCTGTCCCTCAATTATCAAATTATCCAAGCTGGATCTTTTATAGCGCTTTTCGCCCTTTCGCTCTTGTACTCCAGCATCACCGTGTTCCTTTATCCCGAGGAAGAGGCATTTTGAGATGTTCGTATCGTCGCTGCTGTGAGTGTATTTAGGTACATGGGTACTGTGCTGCAGGAGCTATCGTACGACGATGTGGGTGTTTTTCGCCCAGCTCTTTCTACAATCAGGGTTTCCATCTCATCGATGGGCGTATGGAAACAGGGGATTAGCCAAAGTCCTCCCCCCTGACTCCAGGCCCCACTTTTTAGTGTAGTAGCACGCTGAGGGAGCACACACCAATACGAGGTTCTGCGTGGTCACTGCCTAGCGAAAGAGCGAGCAGGCTTGAGGAAGGAAACGGCGCTGCCACCACATCCATAGTTCGTTGGCGTAAACCGCTTGGTTGGGTGAGTCATCAACATGAGTTTTCCCAGGCCTGCGTCAAGAGAGAGGGAAACATGCTGCTGTTGCAACAACTCATCCCCATATTTGTCGTACGTGTGATCGGATCAAACGAGTCGTAGCGCAATCACGGCGCTCCAGAAGCCACCGTGAACAGTAAGTTGGTGCTTCGCAGAGGTTGGTGAGTTGGAGAGAACTCGGTGTTGATGTGAACCTGGATGCTCTGCGCAACAGCAGTGATTCCCTTGAGTACACTCGATTTTTTCGTACAGCGCAGTATCTGACTCGTTGATTGCAGTTTATCGTGTTTTCTATACTGTACCTGGTATAATACGCGTACGAGCCTATCCGTGGTGCCTGAACCCCGTTTATATCGATGTACTCTCTGACTACCGGGAGTACTACGCAACTCCACGTAACTCGCACTCCTACACGCGTACTACTGCTGTAACTGCTCTGCTGCTGTATCGCGGTGCTGGTGAAGCTAAACGTCACGTAGAACTTTCTTCACGATGAACTTGAGGTGTGAGTGGAGAATGGTAAACAGCTCAACTCGCTCTTCAATTGGTGTGTTTCGAGTCCAGCTGTAATCCCACGAAGGGGTATATACGGAGGCCTCGACGACTCGCGTGTTGTTTGCGTGCTGCGTGCGCTTGATCCGCGCTTTGGTTTTTGGGTGTCTCGACTGTGCACGCTCGACCCATTTCCATGTGATTCATGTGAGCTGGCATACCGGTCGCCAGGACACCCGAGGCTGGAGGGTATATCGTAGCAAAACTATACCGGTACCCATCGAGAGTGGCTTACTGCTGCTCTACCGCAGAACTGGCAGGACTGCAGGTGCTCTTTCTGCTTCACAGATGGCGGGGGGGGGGTTCGGGGACAAACTCAAATATTAATATTTGACTTCGCCATCGCAAAGCGGTTCGGGTTGCACCACCCTAACGAGATGTCATTATTGTACTTTGTGCGTAAATATAAGGACCGTTTGTATGTTAATATCCCACCCAAACGGTACTTATTTCTCGGGACAGATTGGTACGAAACAGCGACATCAACACGCAGCGAGAAGTCGTCTTACGCACAATAATATTGGTATACCATTTATAGTACCTGCTTTGTACGAATACGAAGGAGAAGAAAGAATAGCCTCTTGGCGAAATGTGCCCGCGTGTGTTTCGCCTCAGCAGTATGTGCGTCGTCCCCCGCACACGGGTACGGCACCTCCTTCAGTCGTGCCTCGTCATCTTGCACTGTTTACGAATATGACATCGGTGTACACCTCACACGTATCTTACCTCTGGCAGGTCGTAGCAACAGCAATATACTGATCATACTGCCAGTATACTGGTACTTGTGGACAATGTTGTTGGGATCTACCATGTACCACGGTACGAAGTATGACATTTTGTGATTTAACGGCATTATTAGTACGGGTAGTGTTTATGCATTTATCTTGGGAGTTGGTACTCGTACGTAGAGGATATCACCCTGCACTTTCCCAAGCACCAAATCCAGGCTGGGTCAGCATCCCGGTATCCCTCCTTGTATCCAGTACTGTGCCAGTACACTCAAGTCTCCTGTGCTACAGGAGTGTACGAACTGATTTCGTGATTAGATTAAAACTGCATACGCTCAGCAATTATCATGCTCGTGTACCAGGTATATAATACCTGCAAGGATTACTATTAATAATGGAATCGTCAGGGGCCGATAGCTCCTGGTGAACTGCTGTACTGCTGCACTGCACGAGTTGTCTACCGCCAGGTACCAGTTTTTTATTTAACACTTTTAGGATTCGAACTACTGCAGTCTATAAATATAAAGATAAGGAGAGGGAAACTTACGCACACCCGCTCTTAAGCCTTTCTATATGGAAACTATTATTACGGGGAAACATGGTAAATAGGACCTACGGTACACACAAAAACCTACCAGGGTATATATTTACCTATTTTTTCTGACAATATTTGGTCCTATTTATTATGGTCCCCCGTAATATTACGTAATAGTATTTAGTGTACCACATACTTCGAACGATACGGACGCTGTCGTACGTGGTAGGTATTTTGGCTGCTGTATCATACCAGTAGACGTTTACTCGTTGCCGTACTATCAATGCTGCTACCCTTGCTTCGTTTTCACGATGCTACTGTAAGCACCTCGTACTTGGTAGCACCGACCTTGTAGTACTCGTCGCGGGGCCGAGCGTCCCCGGTCTATACTTAGTTGAGCAATATGATTTTGCCAGGTATTTATATTCATCTGGTGGAGATACGATACCTGTACCTGTAGTATATCTACTGCTAAGCGAATATGGTTGGTCGGTCAACCCGAGCAAGACAGGGGAAAGCCAAGATAATGCCCCCCCCCGGGATGCAAGGGCCTATGGTCATACGACTACGGTCATGCATGATAGTAGTGTACACCCCCCCCCCCCCCCCCGCCCCGCTCTATCTAAACTAGTACTCCCCCTCCATCTGAACCTAACGAAAACCGACAGTACCTTCTCCACAGTCCCAAGAGCAATCCCATAGAACTTGTTCTTGTACGTGTTTGTGTGATGAACGGTGAACCGTCGCATGCCGCATTGCCTCCGTTGCCCTATCTACCACGCCACCGACGCCGCTCGGACCCACTGTTGATACATAAAAGACCGCCGTAATACCCCCCCCCCAGCTGGTTGACCGGCGCCGTGTGGGGTACGCAAGGAAACGGTCACCCACACCTCCACACCTATACCCGTGAACTCAGCAGGCCAGCACCGCTGCGCACCTGACTAGATGGGTGGAGTCGCAGAAGCGCACACCGGTAGCAAACCGCATAGTGACATTACGTGATGACATCCCAGTACTCCAGCAAGTACCCTTATCGTTTGCATCCCTACGTATCAGTAGGAAACCCGTTAGGATATCCGAGGATGGCCCAGACGCCACAGCAGCTTGGACATGACCCCGCCGTTCCGATCTGAATAGCTAACACAGCATCCTCTGCCCCCCCTCCCGCCGCTTGCACGTGGCCCCACCCTTCCGATTCTGAAGAGCTGCAGACGAGCGTAGCGGACGGCAATCCCCTCTCCGTCTTTAGCGGGTCGCGATGAAGACTTCGGCAGCACTGGTGCTGGGCACCGCCTTGACGGGGTCGACGTTGAGGGATGCGTCTGCGTTCGTTGGTACGCCGTTGGCCCGCCTGTCGGCGGCGGTGGCTCCGTCGTCCTCGGGAGCAACGAGGCCCAGGTGGGAGATGCGATTGGCGGTGGTAGGGGTGGCGGTGGGGAAGTGTGCTCGTGACATTGCATGACCGCAGTCGTATGAGCATAGACCCTCGCATCCCTACAATTCCAGGACGGAGCACGTCGGGTTTTCCACCGACCAGGCGGGCATTGGTTGCACCAAGCGCGAAGCGCCGTGAGGTGCTGGGAGAATCGCATGAAGGGAGGGGGGGGGGGTACTCATTTGTTGCTTGCCTTAGTCTTGAGATCATTGATTGTCCACCATCCCTTTCGAGACGGAGCGTCGTTCCTGCTCCTAGTAGAGACTGACACCTCCAACAGGTGGGCGCTCACTACGTTGCTTCCATGCATATTTTTTGTTTGGTAACATTATCCCCTTCCTGTTTTGCCGCCTGTGGTCACAATCTACCTCCTAGGATAGCGACCATTTTAACTCTACTATCCAGTGTACCAAACCCCTCCATGTCACATTCTTCTTTCTTCCTCACCTCCTCGAACACACCCCGTTCCTCCTTGTACTTTTCACGTTCTCCCACTATGTGCGTTCTACTCTTTACTGGTTGCCACAAGGGTACATATGTGCGTCTACTTCCTCCTCCCCCCGCCTTGGTTGGAGGGGGGGGGGGTGAGGATGCTGATGATGGCGATATGAGGATTCTGGGGGTGGGGGTGGTGGTGATGGTGGCGAATTGAATGATGATAATGGTGATTGTAGTGATGGTGGCATCGTGATGGCGGTAATGATGAGGATGGTGGCGAAGATAATGGTGATGGGGATAGCGATTATGGTGGTCATGTTTGAAGATGATTTTGATGACGATAGTCACGGTAATGTGTTAGCAAGATGAAAACAACTGTTGATCGGTCCTGTAAGCAGTTGCTCCCCGCGTTCAAGCCCCCCAGCCGTAATTGTAGGCGCTTTTGGTCTGCTGCCGTAGTACCTATTGTTGGTTTTGCTTCGCGTTCGAGCAGAATTCCCCAATCATTAGATATATCCTATTTCCCACGACGCCGCCTGGCTTATTATGATGTTGAAGTTTAGGTTGGGTGGCTCTTCGTTTGAACCGTTACCCCCCTGTCGTCCGTCCATCGCAGCAGGTGGTCGCCGGTACGTATGGTGGCCGGCACGGTAGGGGGTTCGGGGATTGAGCGCATCAAGGGCACCGACAAGGAGGGGCTGTTGGATGTCAACCGCATTGACAGGTGCGGTGATGCAAACCACACTATCGGAAACGATCACGAGCGGATTGTTGAGTTGGCGTTATCATTTCCACCCACGCGAGGTTGTGATAGTGTGCAGCATGCGCATACGGGGTGGTATGCAGGTGCGCGCAATGCGTACCTATGTATGCGATGAAAATTGTGCATGTAGATGTGATGTATAACTTGTACAATATACCTGGTATGGTGTTGTTTTTGTTTGCTGTCTGGGTCTACCTTGCTTGCTGCTACCAAGATTGGCCCCGGTTCGGTTCGAGCTCGACGCGAGGCGAGCCTCCAAGAGCCCCAATCGCACCGCCACGGAGCAATGTCGACGCACAGGGCTGGCCCCTTGCCCCGTGTTTTTGTCGCGTGGGAGTTCCAATGCCGGCATCCTCTCTACCACCTGCCCTCGGCGAGGTTAAACAAGCGTGCGCGCGGACAGAGGAACAGGGACAACCAGAAACAAAATGTAGCCGCGGAGAACGGAGGCCTCCCGCTCCGGACCGCTGGAAAAACCTGTCTCGCGGCGCTTCGATTGATCGGCGGTAGTACGTGTTGGTGCTGCGACCGGCTTGTTTTTGCCCGAAGGCATTCGACCCGGAGTCAGCATGCTCCCTGCGGGCAAACGTGTTGAATGACGGCTGGCATTTGGACGGACAGTCGTCACGCACCTCCCCTCTACAACTAGCGCATGTATTTCCCCTCGGGCGGGGCCTGGAGCCGTTACGCCCGCACCCGTCGGTACTCAGCCGCCCTTTTATTGAGCTCCACGACGGCGAGCAGTACGCACCACGCACCTCTTCCTAGCCTCGGCCGCGCTCTACCTTTCTAGCCCTCCTAGCCCCTCCCCCCCCCCCCCCCCGCTTCACCTCTCTAGCCCTGCTAGGAGGTCCTAGCCCCTCCCCCACCCCCTCACCTCTCTAGCCCCGCTAGGCCCTCTGCCTCTGCCTCTCTTCGAAGCCTGAAGCTCGCGACTTTCGCTGGCGTTGCACGATGCCGGTTTTCACGAAGGCCCTCTTGGGCGTCTTGATATTTTAACGTCCCGCAACAGTGGATATACACAACAGCTGTGAAGTCATAATAACCCATGCGGGACCACACAAAAGAAGAAAAGAAATGTCGAAAATGAAAGACGATTTGCAACACCTTCCGCACGAAATGAGCGGCCCTGGCCGCCAAGGTATATATTTATATAATACAAGGCGCTTCGCTCCGCGGGCGGCCTACGCCGCCCGCTACGCTCGCTCAGGAAGGAAAAAAAGTACATCAAATTATGCGAAGTGACAAGAGGTCCACGATTGAGTTTAATTTTTTCAAGGATCGTAATTGCAAACCGGCGACTTGATAATGCCAAGAGTCCTGCCGCCATGCTTCAGGAAAAAACAGCTCCGACCTCAGCTTGGATGCCACATATACGCTTCGCGTCGCGGATGTCGTACGTACGTACATACACCCCAGGTAGGGTACTACTGTCTGTACTTATTTTTTTCTTTCGATATGCTCTATGTCTGTGTACTGTATGTACGAAGAAAGCGAAAGCACAGCACGGCACAGCAGCGAAAACAATGAAGATGAAACCGAAAACTCGGAAAGGAAAAAAAATTCCCGTCCCCTCTCGTGTAATACTTTTCTGCCTGATTGGAACACCTTACACCCGGTCGAAAAGAAGAAAAGAAAAAAACGCACAAAAGAGCTTCTCTCTCAGCCTCGTACGCCGCCCGCCCCTCTCCCGACCACCTCGCTACCGATTCGGTCCGGGTAAAGCTTTTATCTCTCTCTGCCACAATCAACCCCGTCGCCCGCCTCGCGTGAAGCCCGGTGCTCACCGTGGCCGTCGTTCGCCAGCTCGATAACGTTGGTGTTCAAACTGCACACCTCCCTCTTTCAACTTCAGCGTGGTCGCAAGAATAAGCACCGCTTGAACATTATCTTGCCGTCCCGAACGACCTTCATAACTCGTCCATACTCTATCAACAATCATAAATCGAAGCCAGACAAAGCCCGTTCATGCACCCCTCGTGTCTCGAGGCACACGCGACGCCTAGGCACGAAAGCGGCGACCGCGCTCCTTGCAACCCCCCCTCTACCCGCCAGCACCCGCTGACACCCGCGACGGTGCCGGATCCTCCCGCGATGCCGTGGTCGGAGAACACGCACGCACACGAAACGAAAGAAGAAAAAAGGAAGGAAGGACCGAGAAAACAAAGAATTGCTGGAAAGGTCCGGCAAGTAATGAAAGGAGGCGGTTTGGAAGTGGGAGCTCTGATAGGCCAGGGATGCACCAACCGAGCACGCTCAGGGGTTGTGATCTAAGTCTGTAGTTCTATGTCTGTACTGTATGTACGAAGAAAGCTAAAGCACAGCACGGCACAGCAGCAAAAACAATGAAAATGAAACCGAAAACTCGGAAAGGAAAAAAAAATCCCGTCCCCTCTCGTGTAATACTTTTCTGCCTGATTGGAACACCTTACACCCGGTCGAAAAGAAGAAAAGAAAAAAACGCACAAAAGAGCTTCTCTCTCAGCCTCGTACGCCGCCCGCCCCTCTCGCGACCACCTCGCTAACGATTCGGACTGGGTAAAGTTTTTATCACTCTCTGCCACAATCAGCCCCGTCGCCCGCCTCGCGTGAAGCCCGGTGCTCACCGTGGCCGTCGTTCGCCAGCTCGATGACGTTGGTGTTCTAACTGCACACCTCCCTCTTTCAACTTCAGCGTGGTCGCAAAAATAAGCACCGCTTGAATATTATCTTGCCGTCCCGAACGACCTTTATCACTCGTCCATACTCTATCAACAATCGTAAATCCAAGCCAGACAAAGCCCGTTTTAGCATCCCTCGTGTCTCGAGGCACACGCGACGCCTAGGCACGAAAGCGGCGACCGCGCTCCTTGCAACCCCCCCTCTACCCGCCAGCACCCGCTGACACCCGCGACGGTGCCGGGTCCTCCCGCGATGCCGTGCTCGGAGAACACGCACACACACGAAAGGAAAGAAAAAAAAAGGAAGGAAGGACCGAGAAAACAAAGAACTGCTGGACAGGTCCGGCAAGTAATGAAAGAAGGCGGTTTGGAAGTGGGAGCTCTGATAGGCCAGGGATGCACCAACCGAGCACGCTCAGAGATTGTGATCTAAGTATGTAGTTCTATATAGTTGGTATAAGATGTCTGAACTGCAATGTGTGAGGCTGTGTGGCTCTTGTTTTGCAGGCAGCACGGTGATACCCGCACTGCTGTACGTCCGCTCTCCCTGTATCGGGGGGCGGGGTGGGCTAATGTTGTAAGAAGCAGGACCCACGATGGGCCCAAAAAACCCATGTATCCCCCAGCTGTTTCGCGCCGTATGTGATTCTAATTTCTGTGTTTTTCCCCTGTGGTATATATTACGGGGGGCCATAGTTAACAGGACCTATGGTACACATAAAAACCCATATGTTTAACCATTCTTACTAACAATATTTGGTCCTGTTAACTATGGACCCCCGTAGTAGTATGTTTCAATAAGACCGCACTCGTTGTGGCTTTGGTCGGTACGCAAGGATTAGTAAGATGTTTACCCACACGCGCGCAATAAAAACACACACACACATGCACGCTCATGCCAACCCACACTCATTACGACAACCCGCGCTCGCACGCTCACTCTCGCGTGCCCATTCAAGCCCGCTCCAAAACACGCATACACGAACGTATGTACGTGCGCAAAAAAAATGTCTTTTTTTTTCTAAAGTTGTCACAAAAGGTACGTCATACTGCGAGTGAGTTCGGCCGATTGAGTGGTCGATAGTCAGCTTTGCAAGCTGCGTGATATGAACACGTATGTACGTAGGCCGCGGGCGTGTTCCTTATTCCTAAACGGAAAAAAAATATTGAAAAAAAATAAAAAATAAAATAACGCGTTTTTTCAGGGCGCGCAAGGGGCCGGAGATTAAGCTTCCCGAGGATCAGAAGATGAAGGTCGGTATTATCGGGGGTGGGCTGGCGGGGATGATCACGGCCATGGACCTCTCGGAGGCGGGTCACCAGGTGGAGATCTTCGAGGCGCGGCCCTTCATGGGCGGCAAAGTGGGGAGCTGGAAGGACAAGGACGGGAACCACATCGAGATGGGGCTGCACGTATTTTTCGGCTGCTACTACAACTTCTTCGGGATCTTCCGCCGCCTCGGCATCTTCGACTCGGCCCTGCGGCTCAAGGTCCACACGCATCAGTTCGTGAACAAGGTATGTGCGAAGGTGTATGATTGAAGTGTGACCCCTTCGGCAGGGGGGGGGGGGGGGGCGTACTCATTTGTTGCTTGCCTTAGTCATTTGACCATTGACCACGTATCCCTTTCGAGACGGAGCACCGTTCCTACTCCTCATAGAGACACCTCCAACAATTGGGCGCTCATTCGGCAGGGGGGGGGGATATATGTGTGGTGAAAAACAAAGCGGTTTGTTTCAGGCATCTGTATGTCGGTGCTGTTCTTGCTGGGGGATAGGGATGTGTCCGAAGGAAGTGCACAATGTAAGGAGCCGTAGGACCACCCCGCGCAGGCAGCATGGTGATACACCTGCACACCTCGGACAGGCAGACCCTCTACAGGTCATGGATTCTCACAGTTCATGATGTAGATGTTTTAAGGCGAATCGGTTCCCGATCTTGTATGATCTACGTACAGCAGTAGCTTACCAGGTATGTTACCGGGTGAGACCCGCATATTCTGCATGGTCTATAGGACATGTTTTTTGGGGTTTAGATTTGTATCATGATACAGTAGGTTCTTTTTTGTGCGGATCCTGCATTACCTCTCAACAGCAGCAGGTGGCGAACTGTTGAATGATCTACCAGGTAGGTCATGACCTATGTGTAGATGGTCTATCTGATCTACCTGAGGTGTGGATACTTGTAACGCCAGTAAGAATCTGTCGCTTGATAGTGAGCAGGAATCGGAGGAGCGCGAACCACGACGAGGATTTCCCAATCCTCTTCTATCGTCCTCATGATGTAGTAGGGGTGCGTGGGAGGGGGGTCGGGATGCGCGAAAGGACAAAATTGACTGAAGCGGTGAGGAAAAACTGCGCGAGCCTGCTGATGTTGATGAACAAGAAATGGAGATATTTGTATTTTTTCTTGTCCGTCTTCCGTGTTCTTTGGGTCGTTCGTTTGTTCTATAGCGCTTTCACCATGCGATACGTACACGAGACCGACTTAGACACGGCCGGGTTATATATACACACGGCTGCTATTGAGGCCGTCCACGCCGTGCTGCTCGTATCGAAAGTCGTGCTGGGTTCGTGGAGAGGTCGGCGTCTGCGTCTCTGAATGGAGCCCTGCACGAAAGGCAACCGAGAGGAGTAATTGCGTCGCATCTGGCCAACACGTCGAAAGCACAACCAACAGTATGCACCACCGCCATTACCAGTACCACCACCACCACCACCAGCAAGAAGCTGCTCAGTCTTGGTGGTGTTGGTTGCTGGTGGTGGTGGTGGTTGTGGTTGGTGGTGGTGGTGGTGTGTGACGGTGCTTGTTCTCTCCACCATCTACATGTCGCTGCCGTTCGTGCTGTTATTGGCCTGCTTCAACTTTACACATCGGGCACCACCACCAGCAACCACCGCCATCACCAACAACTAGAAGCCGTTCAGTCTTGATGGTGGCGGTGATGGTTGTTGCTGGTGATGATGCTGTGCTCGCCGGCATCTACATGTTCCTGCTGTTCGTGCTGCTGCTGACCTGCTACTTCACTACTCGTCGGGTACCGCCACCATCACTAGCGAGGAGCCGCTCAGTCTTGGTGGTGTGGTGGTGGTCATGCTGTGCTCGCCGGCATCTACATGTCGCTGCTGTACGTGATGTGTTGGCGTGCTGTTATACTGCTCGTCGTGCAACACCGCCAGCAGCAAGAGGCTGCTCAGTCTTGGTGGTGTGGTGGTGGTGGTGGTGGCGCTGCTGCTGCTGCTGCTGCTGCTGCTGCTGCTGCTGCTGCTGCTGCTGCTGCTGCTGCTGCTGCTGCTGCTACTGCTATGCTCACCGGCATCTACATGTCGCTGTTTTTCGTGCTGCTGTTGGCCTGCTGTTATAATACCTGGTACTCTTCAGGTGCCACCACCACCGCCGCCAACCACCACCACCAGCAAGAAGCCTAGTGGTAGTGGTGATTGCTGCTGCTGGTCGCGCTCTATGTCCCAGGGAAAAGAAGAAGCAAACCAAATGAACACACAAAATACGAGCACAAGACCAGTATTCGAAATACTGATGTGAACCGCCGAAGCGCGCGTAGGTACCATCTGAACTATTAATAATGAGATTCAGTTACCGTCCGTAATAAGCTTGCAAGAT
The DNA here is from genome assembly GCA_031213475.1 of Nereocystis luetkeana. Classification (NCBI taxonomy): domain Eukaryota; class Phaeophyceae; order Laminariales; family Laminariaceae; genus Nereocystis; species Nereocystis luetkeana. The sequence goes on from JARUPZ010000007.1 coordinate 9,362,427, forward strand.
CTAGCGATGCCTTTTACGAAATGTTACGAAAACAGTGGATCGAATAAGAAACACGGCTACGTATTATCTTTGTCGCACTTGTTGCCGTGTTGTGTGTTGGTTGTGTGTTGTTGCTGTTGCTGGTGGTGGCGGCGGTCCCTATGAGTACAAGAGATATAGGAACGATGAGCCTGACAGATGCTCCGAACTGGTAAAAAAATCCTATTAATAAAACCACGATCAACGAAACACATACATAAGCATGTGCGTTAGAAGAGACCCGCCAACGCCATATTTAGCCTGACCCTTCTAGACCGCAGTCCCGTTTTGGGGACAAACCAGTCAAATTCTAAGGAATTTGTCACCCAAACGGGACTGCAGTGGTAGGAGGGTTAATGCAGGTAGGAGCTTGACCAGTTACGGTACTACTGTAGGTAGTATTAAGGGCATCTGTCACGCTCCTCGTTCCCATCGTTATTGTAGCTCCGCACTTGTCGTTGTTTTATCGTTTTACATGGGCCCGTCCCAAGAGGATTCAGGACACCTCTTCCTAGTGCTTCTAGAAATGGTTCATTGCGAACGCCTCTTTACTCGCGGCCCCTCTCTCAGAAGTGGAACTATCAGTTCCGTATGACACGCTTCAAGTGCTGGAGCTGGAGGAGGGACGTTTTGTTTGTCAAGGACACTATGTAAATGTACGAGTATGTACGTATTACTTTTTTCTTCATGCACGTGTCAGTGCTTTGTCGCAGGGTACTCGTAGAAAAGTACGAAGTATAGCCATCACCCATCATTCACTACCCCCCCCCCGCCCCATCATACGTACCCCCCCCCCCCCCAATACCATGTACCCCCCCCCCCCCCCTCCCACGTAATATATACCCCCCACCCCGCCCGAAAGGGATACGTGACCAATGGTCAAATCACCAAGGCAGGCAACCACTGAGTGCGCCCCCCCCCCCCCGGTCAAATACATATTTGTTATCATTTCGACTCGCTATATAGGGCGGTGAGCTGGGGGCGTCAGATTACCACAAGGGTGGTATTGGGGCACCCTTAAACGGGATTACCCCCCCCCCCTCCGTCTCGAAAGAGATGCGTGGTCAATGGTCAAATGACTAAGGCAAGCAACAAATGAGTACGCCCCCCCCCCCCCCCCCCGCGCCAACCACCGTATACCCCTCCCCTCCCTCCTCCATCGTATATATAACCCTCCCCCATACCCCCACTACGGCCGTGCATGACGTGAGTACACACACTCCCCCCCATCATTTATAACCCCCCCCCCCCCCCCCCCCCCCCTTCCCCTGCCGAATACATATGATACTGATGCACGTTTCGACTCAAAAGGGCGGTGAGCTGGGGGCGTTGGATTTCCGCATGGGCGGCATTGGGGCGCCCTTCAACGGGCTCAAGGCCTTCGCGACCACGGACCAGCTGGGGATCTACGACAAGCTGGCCAACGCGCTGGCCTTGGGCACGTCGCCGATCGTGAAAGCTCTCTTCGACTTCGACGCCGCCATGGTGAGCCGCTCTTGTTCTGGCTGCTCTTGTTGTGACTACTGTTGTTTTTTTCGTTGTGGCTTGCTCGCACTCGCGCCGTTGTTGATATCTCGGGCATAATGTTGTGGTGAGTGACTTTCCGTTCTTGTTCTTGTCGCGAAAGTTCTCTTGTCTTCCGCTTCAACGCCGCCATGGTGAGAGAGGGTGGGTCGAGCGCGGATCTCGCTCGTGTTGTGTGTGTGTGTGTTTTTTTTTCGTTTTGTGGTCGCTGAAGTTTAGATTTGTTCGTGTATTTTTATTGTGGCATGGCTGGGCTTTGGTGGTGGTGGTGGTGGTGGTAGTGGTTTTGTTGTTGCTGTTGTCCTTCTCTCTTGTTCTTGTTTTTTTGTTTACAACTCACATTATTTGCGCAAGCCGAAACATGAACACTTATACTTGTGCTCCAGTGACGAAAACGCAGAGCATGGAGTCGACGGGTTGTAAGCAGGAAAACAAAACCGAGTGAGACAAAATGTGTGTGACTGTTTACGTTTTTGTGTACACCGTTTGTCCGTGCGCATGCGAGTTTGTATGCGCGTGTTTATGTCGATGTATGCGCGTCTGTATGCCCGTGTGTATGTTAGCATACGAAGGTGTTTATGTGGGGGCATGCGCTTGTGTATGTGGATGTGTGCACTTGTGTGTATGCGCATTTGTATGCGCGTGAATGTGAGCCTATGAGCCTGTGCATGTGTATCTGCCCTGTTTTTGTATGCGCGTGTGTATGTGGGTGTATTCGCCTTTGTATTTGTATTTGTGTTTGCGCGTTTGTATGCGCGTGTATGTGCGTGTCTGCGCCTGTGTACATGTACACTCGTTTGTATGCGCATGTATGCACGTGTGTGTGGGGGGGGTGGATGTGCGTGTGGTGTCGTCGTGAAAGTTCGGGGCTTGGAAGAGGAGAGAGTTCGTGAACGCGCGAACAGGTCAAAACATCCGGTTTTCCCATGATTTTTTTGTTTTGCATTTGCGACGGGGGACGTTTCATTGCAGACCCCTGGGCTCAGGCCTGCAAAGCACGCAGCAGAAAACTGATGGCCTTGCTATTCGAGCGTGAACCGCTAGGCCTTCGCGCCGCAATACGCATGGAATATGGATAAACTCTCCACTCCCCCCCCCCCCTCCCCCCCAAAAAAGCGTCGGGGGGGAATGTGATCCCATCCGAAAAAAAAGCAACCCCACCCAACGAATATATATATATATAACGCGCGCGCAGGAGGACGTCCGAGCGCTGGACAGCATTACCTTCAGCGAGTGGTTCGAGAGGAAGGGGGGCTCAAGGGGCTCCATCTCTCGCATGTGGGACCCTGTCGCGTACGCGCTCGGTTTCATCGACTGCGACCACATCTCGGCGAGGTGCATGCTCACCATCTTCCAGGTGAGAGGGTGGAGGCGTTTATGTGGTTGAGGAGGGGGGTGCTCATGTCATGCATGGTATCGTGTGACCGTGGACCCTTGCATCTCTACAATGTCGGGACGGCGCACATCGGGTTTTCACCGGCCGGGCGGGGGGGGTTGCTGAGATAACACCTGTTTTGTGTAGGGGGCGGCCTCCCGTTGAACCACTTTTTGACGGCGGTCCAGGACCATCGTGTACGCCTTACCTGTGACGACCCCACGATCGATTCTTGATGAAGTGTGTTTGTTTGATTTTGGTGGACAAATGGGGAGCGGGAGGGGGGAGGGCCAGGGAGGGGGGGAGCTGATAAGACGGTTTTTTGTGTTTCGTTTTTTTTATCGCTAGGGGTTGCTGGAGGTGGAAGATCCACTTTTAGTGTACCCCCTCCCCCCCCCCCCCGCCCCGCCGACTACGGCCACGCACGATATCGAGGATACCCCCCCCCCCCCCACCCCCCCCACCCCACCCCACCCACCGGTATCTTGCGAGGGCAAATGACAAACGAAGTAGGTGGCGAAACGGCCTAAAGTTATCGGAGAAACCAGTGCGTATGATGTCATGGCGATATCATGACCAAGTGTTTGTCGACAAGCGAATGCAAGCGGCGAGTGACCCCCCAACCCCACCCCCACTCCACTCCACCCTTCCCTGCCCCACCCCCCACCCCCATCCCGGCCTCGACAATATATACGCCCAACGCGAACTACACCTACTGACGCTCCCTCCGTCGTCGTTCCCCGATGCTCGTCTCTCTCTCGTTTGGCTTGCGCGCTCGTGGTATGGTATGGGATGGGATGGGATTGTACGGTATGGTATGGTATGGCATGGCATGATTGGGTATGGAATTGTACGGTGTGGTATGGTATGGTATGGCATGGCATGATTTGGTACGTTGGTATGGCATGATTTGGTGCGTTGGTATGGCATGGTATGGTACTGTATGGTATGGTATGTTATGATACGGCATGGTATGTTTTGGTATGGTGTGGAATGGCATGATACGGTATGGTGTGGTATCATATGGCATGGTGTGGTATGTTATGGTACGGCATGGTATGTTATGGTATGGTACGGCAGCTGTTTGCCATTCGGTCGGAGGCGTCAGTTCTCCGAATGCTGGAGGGATCGCCCGACGACTACATCCACCAGCCCATCCTGAAGTACTTGGCGGAGCGCGGCGTGACCCACCAGACCTCCCGCCGGATCACGGAGATCAGGTGCGCGTGCGTGCTCGTCTCTTTTTTATTTGTTCAGCCATGTGCCAGTGGCGCAAGAGAGGGTTGCTGAGCTTATGCCGCGTGCTACGGGGAGAACTCGCACGATAAGGTTGGTGCCTTTTAGGGGGGGTGCCCTATAGGAGTGGTGCCTTATAGGGGTGATGCCTTATAGGGGTGATGCCTTGTACGGGTGATGCCTTTTAGGGATGATGCCTTATGGGGGTGGTGTTTTACAGGCGTGGTGCCTTATAGGGGTTGTGCCTTGTAGGGGTGATGCCTTACGAGGGTGGTGCCTTATCGGTCGAGGAGCTCAGTACATTTCTCCCCGAAATTACAACTTCGACTTCGAAGAAGTTTTCGTTGCGCCAAAACCCGACCGATCCACATTCCCATGCGCTATTATAACCCTATAATGAAACGAAGATACTATAAATACAGTACGCGAAGTACGCAAAACCACTCTGAACGGGAACATAAACACCAACTGGACTCTTGACGCGAACACCAAACAGAGCTGGTGTTCTCGGTCAGAGTGATCGTTGCGTAATTGAGGAGCTTAGCCGGTCAAGCAAGCCGGTCAGAGAAAAAAAAGCAATAAACGTCGCAAACCGGGAATCGAACCCAGCATCACAAGCATGGTGCTGGGTACCGTAGACCGCGGAGCTAGATCACCCTCCGGAGCAACCGCTACCACCATGGGGTGGGGGTCCGGTGAGTGCAGCAGGTACATGAAGCACCCCAAACATTGTTGAGGCTCTTCGATTTTGAGGACTTCTGTATCCTCACACCCTTATGCAACCGACTTCGAGGGCTATGGGATAGCCACCAAAACAAGGATAACATGGGGTGTTTTATCAATCTGCTGTCTACGTTAGGCGAGAGCACTACCTCATTTCAGGTAGAGGATTATGTTGTGTGCCGTGCTGCCGCGGGTGCGACTCCCTTGCATTTGGAACTCGGAACACCACTTCGTATCATCGGCCAATCGAGCTACCGTCTTTTTTTTTATAACCCTTTTAGGACTGCAGTCCCGTTTTGGGGGCAAACTACTTGGAATCAGTGTGGTGTGTCCCCGAACCCGGACTGCAGTGCTAAACGTCTTAAGCTAAGTCTCGGCAAGTCATAAATCCCATGCTGTAGGTATCTAACGTGTAGTGCAGTAAAATACGCACCGGGCGCAACGTATGTTGGGTAGATCCTCGGCTGAGAGGAGCTCCGTGGATGAGGAATGGGTTGGCTCTAAGAGTGCTCGTACCGCAGCCGTAGCCTGGCTCTACGTATTGAGTCTCTTTCTTTTTAGCCGTGCCGCGGCGTCTAAGGGGTGGTGCTTTCGGGCCTCTTCTCTTTTATTTTTATTTTTTGCTTTGCGGCGGTGTGCTTGTACAGGGTTGTTTTTGCTGTTGAGCCCGGAAAACAGGCTGTGACTGCCGGGGCCGGGGCGCCCTCCCTCCTTCCCTCCCTCCTTCCCTCCCTCCCTCCCTCCCTGCATCTACGGAGGAAAACCAATGGCGGGTGTAGGCCACAGAAGCGTAAGAATGTTATTCTCGCCTCCTCAGTTTTTGTGTGTAGACGCGACGGTAACAGCAGCGGCAGCAGCAACAGCAGTGGCAGCAGGAGCAACCTAAACGATGGTTGGTAGATGAGCTCTGCCGACAGGGTAGACAGGACGATACGAGCATATCATCTGCCTCGCGCTGATTTGCCCGCCCTCCCTTGCTGTCAAGTTTTGCTATCAAGTTTGCTGCTGCTGCTGCTGCTGCTGCTGCTGCTGCTGCTGCAGCAGCCATCGTCCCCTTTACCCTCCAAGCCTCTGACGGGCTTTGGTGTACAAGTATCTGTCTTTTCGTTTTTCCGCGTTTTCGAACGCTTGCTGTTGTTCTGTTTCACCTACTTCGTTTTTTTCAGTAAATGTTTTTGTTCGTTTTTTCCATGTTTTTTTTGTCTCGTGTCGACACCCATCAAATATTATACCAGATACCAGGTATCTATTTTCTCTTGTGTGTGTTGTGTGCTAACAGGCGCTTGCTGGTTTCTGTTTGCTTCCTTTTTTGCATCTGGCGTGTTTTTTGCGGGGAGGGTTGCGCTATTTTTGTCTCTTATGTTGTTGTTTTTGTCTCGGATGTTCTCCTTTTTTTGTTTGTTTGCTTCGTGTCAAATTCGTTCGTGGCGGCGAGGCCTCGCCATTCTCCCGTAACACCAACTGCGCTTTATCTTGAACCCTGCAGGCACGAGGTCGACGAGGATGGCAAGCCGACCCACGTGAACGGCCTGATGATCGCGGGAGGCGGGGCCGAAGAGGAGTACCGGGAGTACGACCTCGTCATTGCCGCCACCGACGTGCCGGGGATCAAGAAACTCCTCCCCGAGAACTTCCGCAAGTGAGTTGTTGCGCTCCACTGCTGTGACTGGCTGACCGCGGGAAGCGGGGCGGCTTGTATCTGCAAGCCCCCCACTACTTCCCGCTCTCCAATCTCCCCCACCCCCTCCCCCCCTTCACTATTCCCCACGCCCCCTCCCTCCTTCCCCTCCACTATCCCCCATCTCCCCATCCACCCTCCCTCCATTGCCCCCCCCCACCCGACGCGCTCCATCTCAGTATTGTGGAATGCGAGGGTTTTGTAGTCATACGTATACGGGCATGCATGACATGAGCACACACACACTCCTTTTACTACCCCCCTCTCCCCTCTCCCCCCCCTCCCTCACCCTTCTCTATTCCGCCACCCCCCCAATATCTCCCCTCGGCCACACCTCGGCCAACAAGATACGACATGTTCGACAACATCTACAAGCTGGACGGTGTTCCCGTGGCTACGGTGCAGCTGCGGTTCGACGGCTGGGTGACCGAGCTCAACGACGAGGAGAAGATGAAGGACGTCAAGTCTGACTACAGCGAGGGTAGGGCCCCTGGTATGGACAACTTGCTTTACACGGCGGACGCCGAGTTCTCGTGCTTCGCGGACCTCGCGCTGGTCAGCCCCAGCTCGAACTACTACAAGCCTGGGGAGGTGGGAGAGAGTTTGGGAAGGGGCGGGGGGGGAAGGGGGGGAGAGGTAGTGATGTCTGGCGTGATGGCGTTCACGGTGTCGGATTCGCTGTTGGTGGGTGCTGGTGGTGTTGGTAGCAGTGATAGTGATAGGTGTTGGCGGTGTTGGTAGTGTTGGTGGTGTTGGTGGTGGTGGTGCTGGCATTGGCGTCGGCGTTGTTGGGCGATGGTGGTGGTGGGGTTGGTGGTGTTGGTGTTGATGGCGGTAGTGTTGACGTCGGTGTTGTTGGTGGTGGTGATGGCAGTGTTGGTAGTTGTGATGTCGGCCGGTCACTTCCGATTCCGGCCCGGAAAGTCGTTTCCCATCAGTGTCGTGCCGTCTCCGCAGGATTGAGAGGGTGGGCCTGTTGCTCCAGGACGTCCCCGCCCCCGAGTCGCCAAACTGCCCGCGCCCCCTCAATATTTATGTCTCCTCTTTTTTTCCGTGGAGTCAATGGTGCGTTCTTGTTGCTTGCCCAGCGAGCTTTTGTTTTTTCGCACGAATGCGTACAGCACGGTACCCATACGGCTACGTAAGCGGTTGGCTAGTGTCGACGGCCGGCTGCTCACAATGATGGACGCTGATCGATACTGCTAACCCTGGGCGCGTGTCGGCTGTTGGTTGCATCGCAGGGCTCTCTGCTGCAGTGCGTCATGACGCCGGGGGACAAGTGGATGCCGAAGTCGACGGACGAGATCGCCGCCGTGTGCCTTGAGCAGGTGATTCGCGCGGAATTGGTTTGCTTCGCGCAGCAGACACAAAAGTAAAGGGCATACCAGGTATCTTGTAGCGTGCGACAAGCGCAAGGACTAGCGTGCGGCTGTGTAACACCAGCATGCGACTAGCGTGCGACGGGCTAGATTGGGTGCGCTTTGAGTTCTCGATACGGACAACCGACGGCCGCTGTTGCCTCACCCCCCCCCCCCCCCCCCTGGAGTACGAAAACACCTGTTACGTACAATACATCGAAGTAAGTGCTTTTGAATAGTTGATTTCAATGAGATTCAACGTTCCGTGTCCGACGTGCGAGCGATTTGATTTCAACTTTTCTAGGCTACCAAGGGTGCTGTTCCGTCGAGTCCAAGAGACTCCATGCTCACCTGAGGTAGATATCATGAAGCGAAAAGCGAATATTTACATCCTTCTCCCTCCCTCTCATCCATCCCCGCCCACTGGCTCGGCCTCCTCCAATCTCTCTACGTAGTGACCGGTTGGTGCGATGCGCGCGCCGCTTCGGAAAGCCGAAGCTACGCCCCCCCCCCCGCCCTTGCTCTCCCGTTTCCTATTTATGGTGGTCCGGTTCTCAACATCCTGTTTGTTTGTTTTTTGTCGTAAATGGCATTTGCCCGCAGGGCCCGTCCCCGAACCTCCGTCCGCTGTATTACCCGAACGAGCGTAGAGTACCCCCCTTTCTAGTTGTCCTCCCCATGAAACCGATTGTCTTCCCGGAAAACCAGTTTGCCGTTCCGAGAAACTAGCTTCCTTCCCGTGGGACCAACCACCTTCCCGAGGGACTAACCGCCTTCCCGTGGGACTAGCTGCCGTCCCGTGGGACTAACTGCCTTCCCGTGGGACGAACCGCCTTACCGTGGGGCTAACTGCCTTCCCGTGGGACAAATCAAAACCAAATGTGGTGTAAGCCTAGGGATACATGGTTTTTGGGTGCATCGTCGGTGCACCCCGTATTAGTTTGCCGTTCCGAGAAACTAGCTTCCTTCTCGTGGGACTAACTTCCCTCCCGTGGGACTAACTGCCTTCCCGTGGGACTGACTGCCTTCCCGTGGGACAATCATAACCAAAGGTGGTGTGTAAGCCTAGGGATACATGGATTTTCGGGTACGTCGTGGGCGCACTCCTTCTTAGTTTTTGCCGTTCCGAGAAACTAACCGTCGTCCAGCAAAAAAAAAGTGCCCGTTACGCAAACAACTATCCAACTGCCTCCCGTTCCGTGAAGAGGCTACTTCGACGTCCCATCAAACCAACTGCCGTCTCCTTGAAAACTTATTTTGGCCCTGGTTTGGTAGAAGTTTGACGTTCCTAGAAGTTAACCGCCGTCCCGCGTGACTGTTTTTTTCCATCCCGTGCAACTAAGTGCCGTCCGTCCGTCCGTCCCGTGATGACACCAACTGCCGCCCGGTGAATCTTGTTTTTTCCACCATTCCGCCCATGACACTTGACTGCGGTTCCCTTTCCCCCTGACACCCGCACCAAACCAGGTGCTGGAGTTGTTCCCCTCGGCCCGCGACCTCAACTGCACGTGGACCAACGTGGTGAAGGTGGGCCAGTCTCTGTACCGCGAGGGGCCCGGGCTGGACCAGTACAGGCCGGACCAGAGGACGCCCATCCCCAACTTCTTCATGGCGGGCTCTTACACATACCAGGCAAGCCGGCGTGGGGTCAGTTGACGGTCTAACAATGGCTTTGACCCGTCAAGGCCTCTTTTGACTTGTTGTACTAGTTTTATTGGGGGATTTCCTGGACTGTCCGTGACGACTGTCCTTGACTGCTGCCCGCCGAGGCAAGCCGGCGTGGGGTGGCGTGGGTTGGGGTCAAGTCAAGGATATCTGTTGACGGTCTGACAGCAAATTTGACCCGCCAAGGCTTCGTTTGACTTGTTGTACTAGTCTTAGTGCGGGGATTTTCTTGGCGACCGTCCATGACGGCTGTCCTTGACGGTTGTCTCTCGAGGAAAAGGCCGGTGTGGGGTAGGTTGAGGTGAAATATGTCCGTTGGCGGTGTATAGCTCATTTTAGCCCTGACTCGTCAATGCCTCTTTAGAGTTGGTATACTGTTTTTGTTGTGGGGATTCCTTGACGGCTGTCAGCCATCGTCTATGGCATGTTTTGGTTGGGACGGGGAGGCGGTGGGGAGGATGCTGATGCTGGGTTGGTCCGACGTTTTTCATAGCTACGACTTGTCACAAAACTAAATACCACCAATTCCCGACCACCGTGACGTAACAATCAATAAAAAGGGAATGCCAATGTCGCGTACTGAAGATTACATCCTGCAGATTTTTATTTTTTTTCGCCATCTCTCCCCCTCCCCGCCCCCCCCGTTCTCTGTCTTGTCTGCCTCGATCGCGCACGCTACGGCCCGTCCCGGCCCCACCCGACCTCGTTCATATCGTCGCTTCGACGTGGCGCAGGACTACATTGACTCCATGGAGGGGGCGACCAAGTCGGCCCTTTTGTGCGCAGACCGCGTCCTGGAGGACACGCCGGCCCTCGCCAAGGCGGCCAGGGAGCGATCGGCCGTTTCCGCGTGAAAGAGGAACGAACGCCTCCCGTATCCCCCCCCCCTCCCCTCCTCTCGCGAGCGGTAAGAGCGAGCCGTTGAGAGCTTGCCACCTCTCGGGAGACCCGAATACTGTTTGATTGATGTTTCGCAGGTCAAGCAGCGATGTTTGGTTGCGCTAGGGCTAGGGTTAGAGTTAGTCTTCTTTGTCTCGCAAGCGGGATCCGTCAACCATAATTGCTCAGTCGCTTCGAAAAATGTTGTGAACTACACGCCTTCAGAGAGAACGTGAAAAGAGCCGTTGGTTTTGCCACTATTATGTAGGACGGTTGCCGCGTTGGAAGGGTAGAGGTGGGAGCACAGAGGGGGGCGGTCGGACCTTTCTTGATTTGTATCGCCTTTTTGAAGGAAACTGTCGGTCTTTCGCCTGCTGGAGCGGGGGGGGGGAGGGGTAATTTTTCCCTCAATCTCTTCGTAATTTAGTCAGGCTGGGCTGACCGGTTGTCCTCGCTCTTTTCTAGTGTGGCTTTCCGGGACTGTACGGTGGCTGTTACGGCAAGATGGTCAGCATTGGGGTGGCCTGTTGCTTGGGATTGGTTGACCCGGCCTGCAGGTAATCCGCCGGTGGGGGCCTCATCGAAAGTGTGTCGGAGCAGGCTATCTTGTGAGGCGCGAGCCGCGATATGATACATGAGTACGATCAAGGTCTCGGCGAAAAGCATGGTACGGGGTACGACGTGTTCCAGCGGCGGAACGTGTCCAGAAAAATGTTTTTTCTGTTTCTTTTTCGACTACGCAACATCAGCCGCCGACTGGAAAAACAGTTCAAACTGATGTTTTGGTTTTATTGTCGTGCCACTTTTCGAACGTGTTGTGTACGGCCCCGTGAATTGGTTCGGTCGTACTTCAAAGGACACCAAGACATGGGAAGAGCGCGATAGGTGCAGCGCCGGATGCCATACTCCGCGTGTGCCTAGGCAAGCGAGATGGGACGTAGCAGGTAGCTAGCAAGCCCCCCCTCCGGTGCCGTCCCTAAATGCCTACCAGTACTCCCCCCCCGCATATAGCCCCATCTCCGTACGTACGAAGTACAAACACAGGATAGGGTTGAGTTTACGGGTAGGGTCTACCGCTCGCTATGTCCGTAGATGGAAGGATATTTTTCATCCATCTTCTTTTAACAAACCCGTCCTCGCGTTTCCGAGACGGAATAGGAATGGGACCGCACGCGAACCGCATCGTACCTACCCAGTAAAAGCGTCGCTGCAGGACGAAAGTAAAATGCAACACCGCAGTGGCAAGGATCATGATGGTATGTTAGTGGTTCCTTGAGAGGGGCTTGTTAGGCCCGAGAAAGGTACTTACCAGCCCGATTACGATGAAGTACCTGGTAAGAGACCTTTCGTGCCCGCAGTCTTCTGATTGGTCATCTTTAGTCACAGAAGCTCCGAACCTACGAATTTTCCCTTCGCAATATCCCTGAAGATGGCGCTCCTACCGCGATGACTGCCTGCGTTTTCGATAACAACAAAGCTTCATGCCCTCTGGGGACTTGGCCCTAGAAGTAGGCTCGTGTGACGCCCGCGCCACGAGAACCGAACTACAGCTACGAATAAGCCTCGTCGCCTGATCGCGAACCGCAGCTTTTTTTTTTCTTGTGGCAACGTCGACTATGCCACTACAATACGTACCCCCGGCCGCGCTTCCGGTGCAATGTCATCGTAAAATCCCAGCGACGCCCCGCGTACACCTCGTCATTGGTGTCGCGCGTGCTCAGCAACGGTGGTCGACGGCTCGAGCTCCACGAAATTCTGGTACTTTTGCGTGCTCGCCTCTTTTTTGCTGTAAACAATTTGTGAGTAATATAGACCAATTTTGGTAGGTTTATCCCTTGCTCTCTCCAATCCCCCTTCCTTCTCGCGCCCTCCCTCCCATTGAAAGAGCGTCTGCCGCCGAAGCGTTCCCGCCAACGAAACCGCGAGGCTGCTGTTGTTGTTGTCGTGCACGAAAATCTACTGCTGCTGCTGCTGCTGCTGCTCCTGTTGCGACAGGTGCGCCGGCTTCGTCCCTCGCCGCGTGGCCGCCGCCGCTTCCACGTGGTTCGATGCCTGTGACCACCACCGCCGTCGCCGCCGCAAGGGCCAAACCGTTGTCGCGCCCCTTTCGGTGCGCGACCATCATGTCCTTGAACTCGCGGAAGTCTGTCAACGCGACGAGAATGTCGATGACGTCCCCGACAATTTCGTCTGCGGTACGCATGCATCATATGTATGTGCACATCATCAGAGCGACAAGCAACGAACGACAGAAGCAAGCAGCAGAAGAGGTGGCGTGTTTTCGTGTGGGTGGCGTGTTTCAACCTTGTTTTACGATTAATACACTGAAAAAAATCGATCAACCTACACTAACTTCAAAGTAGTGTTCCGCCCTACCTAAACGTGGGCGCAAATCCAAATGGATCATATTTTCGCCCTTTTTACCGCTGCCAAACATAATCCCACACTAATTTTAAGTTGTTCGTTCCCAAAGACGTGGGCGCAGTTCCAAAGGGGCTATCGAGAGAGGGCGGCGCGCGTGGAGATAGTTCTCAGCCCTCAAACGCTCTCTCGATGAACCCGTTTACCCATCGGCTTCTCAGTCTTCCAGGACGAAAGCAAGAGGAAACAGGCGGGAGTTGTCCCGCATGGTAACCGTACAACAGCAGTCCAAGCCGGCGCTGTCGCATCCCTGCCATTTGGGTACTTCGAGACACACCAGTAATTATGCGTAGTTTAGGCCCACCTTTAAGCCACATCCAAAGATAACTCCCTACTACAGTAGTAATAGTGCCAAGTACGGTATACCTTTCGTTGATCAAGGATTACTCCATTTTTGTCCTGCCTTCGAATCAACTATTAAATGATAAAAACGACATGGCTCGTGCCAATCTTTCAAATTTTCAACGCGAAAATTGGTGACTTCCTCAAGCGAGAGAGCCCAACCCTACTGCTGTAGCACCGTGACACTAAAACCAGTACACTGGGGAACAGCAGAGCACATGCACAATATCGTTTGCCTCTGCCCTACAGCAGCAAAGGAGGAGTGCCCTACAAGGGGTGGTGGCTTTATATGTTACGAGTTCCTCACTTACTTGATGAGGCGCTCGGTATCTCACCCGAAACATGACTCGAAAGAAGTTTTGTCGGCGCAACCCGGCCAGCATTATTAGTATTTGCGGTACATATAGCGCTAAAACAAATGTATGTCTGCGTTAGTACATACCAGGTGCGTACTAAATAAATAGTGCCTACCAGGTATGTTACTATAGGGATTACCCCGGGCTGGGTAATCGATCGGCCTGATTTAACCCCTATATATAGCTCAGAGTGGTCAACACCTTCACAATCTGGCATCGTAGTAAACGGTATGCTAAAATTTTCTCACTTGAGGAGCGCAACCCGTCACCTCGGATAGATCATGATTTATCTACAGATCATATAGATCATCTATTAATAGTTCCTCACCTGGCGTTGTGAGAGAGTTAGCAGGATCTGCGTAGTACAGATCAAAGCCAAGAAATGTATGCTACATAATGCAGAATTGTACGGGCCCCACCCGGCAACATGAGCTAGGTCATACACGATCGAGAATAGATAGATCTGCCTTGAAAGATCTAGACCATGAAATGGGAATTATCTGTAGATGATCTGCAGATGATCTGTCCGAGGTGTGAAACAGTGAGCGAAAAAAACGCAACCCCTACGGTGGGATGAGTCAAGTGCTCTACTGTACTATTGATCAGGGGATAAATACAGGCGGAACGAAAAAAAATGACCGTGTCGACTGCGTCTGATAGCTATCTGAGACGCAGAGATACGTGCGGCGGCTCACCCTCTCGTTCGGCCACCATCTTCATGAACACCTCCATGTGGAAACCTTTGATCCGCTGCTGAAGCCGCCCCTCCAGGTGTTGCTCTTCCGTCGGGGCACACACGCAGATGCCGGTGGGAGGGAGAAGGAAAAATCGTTTCCTGTCAGCTGAAGAAAAAAAATGAGTTTTTGTTGTTGTTTTTACCTTCAGGCAACAACGCTATTGCGGGGGACCATATTTAATAGGACTAAATATTGTCAGTAAAAATAGCGAAATATATAGAGTTTTCTGTGCAACGTAGGTTGTTGGTTCGGTGGAGAAAGAAACCAGCGCACTGACTTTTGCCGCATACCGCTCTGGGGCGGTAATGTAACGACCGTTTAGACACTAATATTAATACTAATCGCTGCTTGTATTTCCGTCCAGAGTGGCAAAATGCAAGATAGCAACACCCCTGTGGGTAAAACGGTTTTTTTTTTCAACCCGATTTTCTCGCCAAAGGGAGAGCGTGCGAACGCCAAGCAATGCATGCATGCACCAACGGAAAGGTCCCGACGAGGTCTCTCCTCAAAGCCACAATTTTTTTGTGGTGTCTGCCCCCCTCGGTGTAGAGAAACCCCGGCAGGAAAAATTGTCCCAAGGGGGGGGTGTGGCATCTTATCACCCGTGTGATAAAGTGCAGTAGCGGGGGTATATACCCAGTTTATGACCACCCCATGACAGACCTATAAACGCGGTCATATCTCTATCACCGCCTTACCGTTTACTATAAATATTTATACTGAGCACATAAACCAAATCCATTTTTTCTCGTGACAAGCCCGATTCCGATTGACCCGGTATAAATCTCCCGAAACGTCTTAAAAACGGATGGTCTCAAAAGTGGGTACCCCCACTGCTGTACCGTAGTCCTTATCAAGCCTAAACACAGACAAGTATACACACAGGTAGACGTTATCAAGCGTCTTGTGCTGGGAGGGACAGTCATCAGAACCACCAATAGGGTGCCTAAACATAGGGGGGGGGTACCTGGTTTTTGGGCCCCCATGGATTCTGATTACTGTATTACTGTGTTCTTGCGGAGGAATACAGTCATCAGAACAAAATATGGCGGGGGAATACAGTCATCAGAACCAAATATGGCGGGGGAATACAGTAACCAGAATAAAATATGGCGGGGGAATATAGTACTCCAACCAAATATGGTAGATAAACATACGGGGATACGTAATTTTTGGGTCCAACATGGGTCCTGATTACAATATGTGGTCCCCCGTATTGGTCAGAGACGCGGAACGCCACAGATTCTCGCGCACAACTAATTGCAATACCTTGTCAACTATTTGCAATACCTAGCCACACACAACTAATTGCAAATACCTTGCCAACAACTGACTAGAGACTACCACACACAACTACAATTGCGATATCAGTAAGTACCTTGCCAATTTTCAACTAGAAGATAATTGCCATGTTGGAATATACACAGGACTGTTACATCTGCTCGAAATATTATTCCGATGTTAGTATAGATCCACGATGATCGTACGGAAAAAATTGTCGGCAGAGCAAACAATCATTGTGGAGTACGAGGGGACTCATAGCTTAGCGAATCATACAATACTGGAGCATGGGGTACCGGAACATGATCGTATCTCAGGGTCGTGTTATCACGTAGCATAAGACATGCCCGACTTATCGGGGTGATTACACCACGTGATCGTACCAGGTATGTGAGCCACACCAGCTCGCTCTCCCAACTCTCCACCACCATCGCTCTCTAGAGCAGGTCACAAGAATGTCACATAAGCGACATGTTCCCAACCGTCTCTCTCTCTTTTCTGTTCTAATAAACACTACAAGCATCTCACGAACACTGGGTTTCATCATCCACCTGCGCGTCTCGCCTCACAAGACATCGTCATTATCAGCCACTTTCCTACATACCACGACTTATAGACAGCAAGCCTCAGAGCCCTTTCTTTACCTACCAGCTTATTTCACTCCACGTAAGACAGGGTAGCTCTCGCTGGGAAATCGCGCTGCGGGACGCGTGTTAACTGTCGTCAACTGCTGCATGCGCTGAAGCACAGCAATAAAGAAGAACATAATCGGCAACGCTCGGTCCGACTACGAGCGTCTCCTGTTTCAGCTTTTCAACAAAGATTCCGGAAGACGGCACTGATGTCGCCCCTCATTTAGAGTCGGCAGATCTTCCTTTATTCACGTTGGCCGACACCAAACTACTATTAATACCATAGTAGTTTTGAGTGTGGCTTACTCGGCACTCAACCCTTTTGACGGCACACGTTCATCTCCTGGCATGTCCGCTTTTCAACACGATTTCCAGCTTCATTCTATTCCAGCTCACAAAGGGGCTATCTGGCGATCGATTAAATTGCACCGAGGTCGAATTCGTACCAAAACCTTACCGGGGTGCTCGGTAGTGTATTGAGGCCGTACCGAACCTTACCGAAGACTTCCGAAGAATGGCTACCGAGCACGTACCCCCGGTATTCTTTTGGCACGTACCCTACCGAACAGGCCCTTGTAACTTTGCATCGAGGGCGCTGGTTACCGGTACCCACAATTCGATCAGGTACAGCCTGTTACGGTAGAAACTCCTGATACACTCCTCTACTGCCGTTGCAAACGACAGATACCCCCAACACCCCTATTTTAAGGTGTTTTCTCGTTTTTCCCCAGTGTACAGTTAGCTAACAAAAAAAGACAGGTGTAGTAAAAGCAGGCGCGAAGTCCATTCTCTTTTTACCGCAGGTATACTCACTTGCTTTGCACAGAGGCCGAGCGTGAAAAACGAAACCGAATTTCTCTGCAACTGACCTCCACTCGCTTGCTTCCTCCTGTTAAGACTTCGGAAATCAAGGGTGTGTTTGGTAGGGTTTGTGCTCTGGAGGTACCCGGGTACCTACCTGAGTATGACCAAAACAACCAGGTTTGGTACCCGGATACCCCAGTATTTACCTGGGTACCTACCCGAGTATGAACAAAACAACCAAATTCCGTACCCGCCGGGTACCCCAGTGTTTACCCGAGTGTCTACCCGAGTATGACCAAACAACCAGGTTTGGTACCTGCTGGGTACCTCAGAGTTTATCCCCTACTAAGCACACCCTTGGAGATAGTGCGGGACTCACCAACCAGCTGAGTGTGTTGCTGAAAGAGGTCGGTGTAGATAAGTTTGTTCTCCTCGGTGTCGTCAAACTCATCTGTGGGGGGGGAGGAGGAAACCGGAGACGGAGCGCGGGTCTCGTCGGCTTAGGGAACGGGGCCTATTGTACAGCAGGAACAAAAATTACCCGCAGATATACTGCGCATGACAGCAGCTATCCGCATTGAAATGGCACGATTACAAGTGTTCATTCCACCGTTGCTGCCATCACAAGAAAGAGAGAAAGCGGGCCAGCCCGTCATTATCGACTCCGCAAAAAAACACTGCAAGCTCGCCTGGCGTCACTTCCGGCCTCCTCGATTGGAAAGGACGGCCAGGACAATCACTCGCAAGAGTAGAATAGCCAACGAGTGTGGCCAACTGGGTCGTCGCCATCTATTCACAACGATGTTTCACGGTTAACAGGTATCTGGTAGCCCCGCAAGAGTTTCGACGTCCCTGTACAGTGCGCCCCCCAAGCCCCAAGTTAGGAGCACCCCGCGACAATGCCGAAACGAGCGCTTTCAATTAACCGCACATTGCTCCCATATCTGTAGTGGACGCGCGCTCCGGTCGGGGTAGCTTTTTTTTTCCCCCGCCAAAACATTGGCTGACTGCCGGAGCTCCTCAAGGGTCCCCTTAACCCTTTGAGGACCGCAGTCTCGTTTTGGGGGCAATTGGGGACAATTTACTTGGAATTTGAGTGGTGTGTCCCCAAAACGGGACCGGAGTTCTAAAAGGGTTAAGGGCACTGAGGAACTCACCCAATATAGTTGTATCATCATATATATGTGTGTGTTTAACTTGTCGTTGTACACCTAGGCCATCGGGGAGCACTTTAGCTCTTGGTCAAAGTCAGTGTTTGAGTGAGGTACAGAGCGCCAATACTATAATCAAGTCAAGAGCCACAGAAAAAAATAAGTGCTCCCCTATTGTAGCATGGGGTCAGTGGTAAATATGTACCAGGTAGCTTTTACTGTGGGCGGCACATGCCCATTTTGACCGGTCTTCAGAAGGTAAATATGTAGCATTTAATATGGGCGGCACATGCCGATTTTGACCGGTCTACAGTAAAAGTCCCAAAAATTATCATGTTGGGTGCCCTTCATTCGCGGTACGCACTGCTGCACTTCGTAAACGGCAGTACCCTTGCTAAAAACGTTGTGGACGGTGTTCCGCGCGTCGCGAATCACAATTCGCAAAGCACCCAATAATCCTTCAAGGGGGTGAACACCCGGATATATATATATATATATATATATATATATATAATGGAAGTGTCAAGTATACTTGAGGGCACTCCGAACTGGTGCTGCGTTTCCAGCAAACACCGCAACGGTGTGGGGTGGGGGTGGGAAGGGGGACGGGGGGGAAAACTTACCGCACCACTCGTCAAAGAATGCCTGCTGCATGGTGGTGAATGTGGGGTCCATGACGACTTCCTCGAGCTCTCCTACGATGGCGTCGAACCGACGGTCCTGGTGGCGTTGTGTGCGGATGGGGGGGGGGGGGGGGTACTCATTATCATGCATAGCCGTGGAAACCGCCAACCCAACCTATATATATATATATATATATATATGTAGGGGGGGTGTACTCGATAGGAGAGATGTACTCGATATCATGCATGGCCGTAGGCGTATGGCCATAGGCCCCGGAATCCCTACAATGCCGGGACGGAGCATGTCGGGTTTTCACCGACCAGGTAGGCATTGCTGGCACCAAGCGCGAAGCGCCGTGAGGTGTCTGGCGAGTCGCACGAAGGGTGAGCTGCATCCTACTGAGAATCGCTTGTGAGGCGGACTTGCATATGGATGACAGCTTCAATGAGTTGATTTAATTTCCGGTGCAAGCATTTCCAGAGACAGCAATGGGAGTACTATGCAACTACCTCTTCGGTGCCTTGCCATAAACACTACGTGACGCGATCATTCCCACTTGTGCGGGGCAAAGGTTGTTCACCTCGCACAAACGATCTAACTCGACAACCAGCTGTGACCGACCGTCAAAAAAAAAAAACGTTACGTACCCTGGTTGTCTAGCTAAGTAGTGAGCGGCATGTTTTACAGTGTCGTTGCCAACCGACGCCAACCTAACCTATATATATATAATAGAGGGGGGGGGGGTAAGAGGAGGGTGCACTCATTATCATGCATGGCCGTAGTCGTACGACCATAGGCCCTAGCATACCTACAATGCCGGGACGGAGTGCGTCGGGTTTTCACCGACCAGGCAGACATTGCTTGCACCAAGCGCGAAGCGCTGTGAGGTGTTGGGCGAGTCGCATGAAAGCTGAGCTGCATCGCCTTGACGCGGATTTTCTTTCATATGGATGATGGCGTCAATGAATCGATTTATTCTCTTGTGTGGCCTCTTCCAGAGACAGCAATGGGAAAGGAGGCAACGGCTCAAATCCTTCGTGTCATGAGTTTTTCGGGAAAAAATGGCTGCTATTGCTGTAAAGTGGCCCAATGGGTGTTAATGATCCAAGTCACTTCGTACAAGACACCACACAATTACGCAAGAAGGACACGTTGCCGCCGTCATACTTGTACACACCAGATACCGAGCACCAGGTGCTCGTATGCATGCGTCAACCGTGAATCCCTTTGAAAATCCACCGATGTTTTAGATGGCAAAATGCCTGGAAAATAGTACGGGATCAACAGTTAATCAGTACGTAGTGGACTTCGTGGCGCACCTCTTCGGAGCCTTCGTTGCTCGCGAGCACTTCCTCCTCTTCCAGCCCGTCCACGCTGGAACCTTCCCAGTCCATGTCCCCCATAGCGTCTGAGGAGGGCGGGAGTAGCCGACGGCATGTGCCCAAGAAAAGGGATAAACGTCGCAAGTAACAAAGGCTACTATTCATATTAATATTAATGTCTACCGCTGTGGCTGAACGCGGGTGGGGAACACAGCAGTGGGGTAGAATCAATCGCGATCGGCGAGCATGTCACGGCAGGCAGGGCGTTGGTGAGTTCTTGTATACGGGCCTACATTAACGTAGAATCCTCCTTGGCAGCGGGGGGGGGGCGCAGCCACGATGATGGCGGCGAGCACCTTCGAATTAGGCATGTGCGGTGTATTCATACCTCCCCGGCAATCCCAAGCGGGGTTATCATGTACCAGGTATGTACGTACCTGGTACTTGCGAGTACAATAAATATCAGGGGCTATTGTGCAATATAGTATGAACGGAAACGTTTTGATATTTATGACCCAGTAACCCTTACTGGTACCTGGTACCTGGTACATTTCCATCCCGGGAGATAGATGTACAGCAGTACTCGTATCAATACTCGTATCAATAGTATATACGTCGAAGACGTTGTGAGCCTAAACCATCGGATCTACAGCAGTACTTTCGTGTCTGCGCAGCCTATCATGCACATATCACACGCAAAAATGTAGTCGAATATTCTGCCCTCGAACGCACCTATGATACCACCACCCGAAGGGGGTGCCCGCAGCTCGCGTTGGCGCGAGAAGGCCATATGTATGTGTTGATGTTTACGATGGTCTGCTACGAGCTCCCGCTGTATCCGTGTTCGGATTCTCCAACCGTTAGGCTGGAAGTCTGTGTTTTCTCTTTTGCCAGCCTCGTTTCGAACAGCTCGACAGACGAGCCTCCACTAAAGCGAATTACCGCGATATTTGGTCCTTGGGGATCCGAAAGCGTCGCAGAGGGGGCACCGATTACAGCAGGTGGGAATGCCCACTCCCGCCCGGGGAAGGTCGGTAGTCGGTAGTCGGTAGACTGCTCAAAAGTTTTCCAACGTATGGTGGGCATATTGTTTGAGGGGAGAAATGATGGAAGTCACCCTCTTGCCTCAACCAACCCGGCTTGTGCAGCGCTCTCTGTTGGCTCCTCTGCCCTGTGTCAGCCTACACTCTGGCCTTCCCGGGGGTACACCAGCCTGCAGGATGATTGCGGGGGCATTTGTGCGGACGAGTCGCCATGTTCCTGCTGCTATGAGCCTCGGAATCGGCTTGTGTCTGGCGGCCTCCTTGTCGTCACAGCGACAGCATCAAGGCTCTTCCCACGCCGACTCTGTTGCACCAGCAACGCGTAAGAAAATAGATGACCACGCCGGAACTTCCGCTGCTAGCGTGGGGAGCAAGGGCCAGGGCTTCAATGGAGACGAGAAGGGCAAGGCTGGGGGCACCAAGGAGCCTTCCCTTCGAGAGGATGTGAGAGTGGAGGGAACGCGGACAATCATCGGATCTACTGTGTAATACAGCGTAGATCTTACTCTTTACCTGGTATAATAGTTGAGCAGTGCAAGTAATCCCAAGCAGTCACAAGCAACAGCAGCAGCAGCAGCAGCAGTCTTGCCCGTGTGCATTGTCCAGCAGTGCGGCTGTACGTACTCGAACGACATATATGCGGATGATGTGCATGCAATACCCATCGCGTAGACACGCAAGATTATTCACGGTGGTGTCTGCTGCGCTCTGCTGAAGCAATTCCTGGCTCGTGTCTGACAGGGCCCCTCCCGCGGACGTCACGTACGTACCAGGTACCAGGTATGTTAGTACCTGGGTATGTTCGTACGCAACGTACAATGGCCTGTTTGGCGGTGCAATCTCCAACCATGGGAGGCGGCGGATCGGCGGACACGCCGCGGATACGTAACTGCGTTCAGAATTCGCGCATCGCGGGTGTAGTACGACTATGATACCCTCTCACCTCTCACCCCCCGCCCTCTCGAACTACGTAGGAGGACGAGTACGACTCGTACAGCAAGATGGCTGGCGAGTTATTAAAACTGAGAACGGGTCAAAGTTGAAGCAAGCGAAGGCATGCCTTTTGATCGCCTTTCATACGTACATACCGGCAACTTCCGTATAATAGACTTGCTTACTTTTGTCTTTCCCCCGAGCGTGCTCGGTCGGTACATCCCTGGCATCTCAGAGCTCCCACTTGGACACCTCCTCCTTCTATTACTTACCGGCGAGAGCCTTTTTTTTATTTGTTTAGTGTGCGTGCGTTTGCCCGGAGCACGACGCCACCGCGGGCCTCGGCGGGCGCTGGCGGGTAGAGAGGAGGGTGGAAGGAGCGCGGTCGCCTTTTTCGTGGCTAGGCGTCACGTGTGCATCGAAACACGACGGAAGCATGCATGGGCTCTGTCTGGCCTCCTGACGTGGGGTTGAAGTTGATATGTGCGAGTCTATAAGGGTCGTTTTGGGTTGCAAAAGCAGATGCAAGCGGTGCTTATTTCTGCGACCAAGCTCTATTTCAGAGAGGGGGCATCGCCGTCTGAGCACCAACATTGTCGAGCTGGCGAACGAGGGCCACGGCCGCGACGGGGCTCACGGGGGCAGAGAGGGGGGAAAGCTTTACCGGGCCGAATCGATGGCGAGGTGGTCGCGAGAGGGGTCAGGCAGCGTACGAAGTGGAGGGAAGCTCTACTTCTGTTCGTTTTGTTTTCGGGCCGTCGCAAGGATGTTCCAACCAGGCAGGAAAATAACTACCGTCAGGCTGTTTCCTATGCGGTTTGATTTCGGGCTTCAGATTTATGTTTTTCGATCTCAAAAATGAACGACCCTGCTCATGCAGTCCAAATATGCAAAGTCCGACCGGAAAAAAATCGATTTGAGAATCCAATACCCAAGTCGTCGGATTTTGGCCCAAAATCAGACGACCTGGGTCATCAGATTTTCAAATCGAAAAATCTCATGCTCTCCAAATTCAATATGTTATCCATGACAGCAAACAGCAGCAGCAGAACGATCGATGAGTTGGATGGTGACAAAGCGGTATAGCGACGTTGCTTCGCGCCCGACGCTCGGGCGGCGGGGGGGGCGTCCCTCCGTGGCCAGACTACAGTCGCCTGGCGCGGGCTCGGGCCTAGAGACCAAAAGACGCGCACTCGGCACGCACCTCTCCGTGGATACGTACGAGTACTCGTAGACTACACTGCTGTACAGCAGCAGCAGCAGCAGCAGTCAGTCACAAAATGGAACGGCACAAAATACCAAGACAGATTGGCTCTAGCGCACTCGCCACGTCTCTTTGCCGCCAGACCAGAGGCAGTCAGCCTTGGCTCGCACGCTTGGGTCCTACGCGCAGGGCAGCGCATCCAGCGCGCCTCATCGCGGCGCAAAACCACAAAAACAGCAGTTGGACTCGGCGTTTGCTCGAGTCTCTACACACACAATAAATCTGATTTTTCCGCATAGGAAGACTGTTTCGATTTGCCAACTCCACATCTGAAAATGCGATGGGGGCAAAATCTGAAGCTCAAAAATCGAACCGCATAGGAAACGGCCTCAGAGGGAACGGGATTTTTTTTTTGTTTTTCTTTCGATTTTTCCGTTCAATTGTTGTTGTTTTTGCGGTGCGATGCCGTGATCCTGTGCTTTCTCGTTCAATAGATACCAACAGAAGAAAAGAATGTGCGTACGTGCATGCAGCATCCGGGTTGTTTTCCCGGATGCAGCATGGAGCTCTTGGCAATTTCCAAGTCGCCTGTGGACCATCGTTTAGTTTCTCGTTAACGAGCGTAGTGGGCGGAACCGCCCGCAGCGGGGAGCGCCTTATACGTATCACACGTGTAATAGCTTCGTCGCTTCACAAGACGGTATGCAAGGGTCTCCCGCACCGTGGCCCCTTCGAAGATGCGCGTGCCATCATCTTATTACGTAGTAAGCTACGAGCAGTGCTGCTGGTGTATACGTTCAGCAGCAACGTGCTCGTAGGATTACAACCCCTGTGCGATACTTGTATAGTGGGAGGTAGGTATTGCGCACGATGTAGGTGTGCACCCATACACTATACAGCAGTGCAGTACTATTCATAGTAGCGGCCCCCTAGCGGCGTTGTTCGTGTACCAGCAGAACACGTCACTGCTCCGTGCGCAGCAGGAGGGAGAAGGCCTGGCAACGGCATCGATTGCAACTACAATGGGTGCAGCAGTATTGTGTAAGACATACCAGTACACTGGGTACCCAGAGTTAACCGTAGAACTGTTGTGCCGTGGGAGAGAAAACAGTCAAATTATAAGTAGTTTGTCCCCAAAACGGGACGGCTGTCCTAAAAGGGCTAAGAGCGCCCCGTGACAATACAAGCCAAAACAGGCGCTCTGCACTACACAACGCTCTTATTTGCAGTGGGATATGTATATATATAGATTTTGGTGTAGGCGGGACATGCCGATTTGACCGCTTTTGTATCCCGAACGCTCGTATCTTGGTACATCTCTTTTAAATCGGGATACCCACTGTATATAATATACCACTCTGACCCGAAATATAGACAGAGTTGGTACATCAAAATTCAATACAGACGTTCCTTATTTTGGGTCGGAGTGGTAAGCACGCTGAGGCTGTTGATAGTTGACCGAAGGAAACTCATGGCACACAACTCTTGCCTGGGATATCTAGCTGGTGGTATATAGCTTAGAAAAGCTGCCAGGTTGATTGAAACTGCATGTTTTTTCTGTCGCATCTTGACAAGAAACACGATGTATATATGTATCTGCAGGCTAGGTTGCTCTTGGGGGTCGCTTTTTTATTCGTCAAGCTACAGCAGTGGTGCACTTCTAGAGCGGTATCTCCGGGTTTCTACGTGAAAATTTAGGCGTTAGCGTCTAGAGCCCAAGCCTCTACCAGCATGAATGATAGTGAATCGATAGGTCTAACGCCTATTGCAGTTACCCTGCATCTCATGTGAGTGGTATTTGATACTACCCTGACGTCCCATGCGTCGCCTTTATTTTGCCAGCTTGCCCAATACACCGAGCGCACGCGAAAAAGCAAGATATGCGTTTCATACCAGGCACATGTATTTGTCTGTCTGTCTGCCTTCCTGTCTGTCTGTCTGTCTGTCTGTCTGTCTGTCTGTCTGTCTGTCTGTCTGTCTGTCTGTCTGTCTGTCTGTCTGTCTGTCTGTCTGTCTGTCTGTCTGTCTGTCTGTCTGTCTGTCTGTCTGTCTGTCTGTCTGTCTGTCTGTCTGTCTGTCTGTCTGTCTGTCTGTCTGTCTGTCTGTCTTCTCTGTCTGTCTGTATTTCGGTGTGTTTGTTTACCTGTCTGCCTGTCTGCCTGTTCGTCTATCCGTATGGCTACCTGTATGTCCAACCGACAGCCGTTTGGTCTTTCTTTGCCCGGTTGCGTCTCGGTCGCAGATGATCGGGTCCTACGAGGACCGCATCCGTAACTTCAGCAGCGCCGAACGCGTCTTCGAGTTCTTCGCGTCCGTGACCAACGACAAGTGAGTGGAGGCGGGAGGGTGCCGCGCTTGGCGCTCGCTGGCGACACGATTGAGTAACGAGTCCGCGCCCACTGCTACATCTGTTTTTTGTGACTACGGACTACATTTCGTCGTCGTCATCGCCATCTCCATCATATCAGGCCGATTTCCGCCGCACTTTTGACCGAGTAGATATTTTCATGGTGTGTTATTTTGTCTTTCTTTCTTTCCTGTGCAAGGTTGTCTGTTTTTCGTGGATGCCCTGCTTTTTCGTATATGTCCCGTACGTTTCGGCAAGCCGATGTACTCCCTCTACCTAGTAGCTCGTAGCTTGTATCCACAGAGCATGGTATCTCTCTGCATAGCGTGTAAAATATCAAGCACGGACACTGGGGCGTGCTGGATGTCGACGGGTGAAAATAACAGCGTCCCCCCCTTGACTAAGTACTGCACTGTACACAGAGCTAAACACCTGGTATTATATGCTCTTCTCTAGTTCCAAGTGTTTAGTCTCCACAGCGGGAGTGGTACAGTGAGGAATCAGTCAGCATGGTGCTTGCGCTTCTTCCTTTCGAAACCCCCCGAGATATGGCTACCAAAATATTGATTTTTGTTGTAGTGTGTATTAGTCGTCTGCGAAGCAGCGTCAGTGCCCAGCAGTACTCGAGTTTGCCGGCCTCCATAGTCTATGCCTCCAGGCTGTCTCTCGAAATTTCAGACCTTGGACAGATCGTCGATTCCTACTTGAGGATGATCCTAGACCTTTAAGGGCAGATGTACCCCTGATCTGTGTGATCCAGCTCACGTTGCCCCCCGGTGTGAGCCGTAAAATATGCTCATGATCTAGGGGTGTCTCCTGGGTTTTTCTGTGACTATGCAGATCCTGCAAAGCATCTCAGACCGGCAGGTTAGGATCCAGATGATCTATCTGTAGATGATCCATCTGCATATTTTGTGTGTTACCTTCAGAGCTGCACCCACGTTTGTGGGGGGGCAAACTACTTGGAATTTGTGTGGAGTTCGTTTTTGTAGTGTTTCGGGGGAACATGATAATCAGGGCCGAATATGATGCGCAAAAATGGCGGATGTACCTGTTGCTTTGTGTCCGTCGTGGGTTCTGATTCTTACTACATATGCCCCCCCCCCCCGTAATAGTAAAAGAGGCATGTTGCCGGCAGAAAGTGAGTGGCGAGGGGCGCGCGATATTCGGACGGCTTACTGTCGACGCTTTTTGTGCGGTTGCTCGCCCTCGCGACGATTATGAAGGGCTAGCTTTCATGAGCGGACGGTGGTACCGTTAGTGTTGGGTATCGATATCGGAATGGAGCTCGATACGATACCGATACTAATCGATTTCGATACGATACCGATAATAATCGAGTTCGATGCGGTACCAACATTAATCGAGTTCGATACGATACCGTAAAACAATCCAGTTCGATACGATACCGTAAAACAATCGAGTTCGATACGATGCCGTAATACAATCCAGTTCGATACGATGCCGAGAATCGATACGATACCGGTAATAATCCAGTTCGATGCGATACCGATATTCAGTTCGATGCGATACCGTTATTAATCCAGTTCGATGCGATACCGATGAACAATCGAGTTCGATACGATACCGATGAACAATCGAGTTCGATACGATACCGATGAACAATCGAGTTCGATACGATACCATTAAATAATCGAAATAGATACGATACCTATAAATAATCGAGTTCGATACGATACCGATAAACTAACATGTTCGATACTATTTCGATATTTGATACCATCGAAGGTTTCGTCCATAGTCAGCATAAAAAAACACGGGGATGCCAGGGGATGAAGGGCAAAAGACTTTCGATATTTTACGATAACCAACACTGGGTACCTTATCATTTTTGCGGGGTGCTTGCTCGGTGTGGCGCGTGGAGATGCGCGCTCGATCGCCGTCGGATGGCCTCTAGGCGATGGGTTCAGAAAATAGAACACTCTTCTTCAGCAATCAGCAATCAGCATGTCGGTCGCCCCGATGGTCTTGTGGATAACCCTGAATACTATATACTACGTAGCGGACATATGAGGACTGGGATTTTCCGATCCCGGCGGGTTTCCCCCCCCCAAGAAAATAGTTAGTCATGTGCCTTTTTCTCATGGCGGAAAAGCGCGAGAGCGTGAGTTAGAAAAACATCGATGACGATCGACGGGCAGTGGGAATGCCGAATGAGCCCTCTGCGAGATGAAACTGGAGGCATGTATGGGGCGGGGGGGGGAGGGAAGACACCTGTATCCACGGCTTGTCCACAGGGCTGGAAAAGTAAATGTGGTGATAGGAAAAAACAAGAGTAAAAAACGTCAAGCGGGGGTAAGCTGTAGATATACTTCTTATGTCCGTGAGCGCTTCCCGCCACGGCTTTTGTCCACAGGGCTGGAAAATAAAAGCGATGGTTGAAAAAATAAGACAAAAAATGTCAGGCGGGGGTGAGTTGTATATATGCTGCGTATATCCGTGGGCACTTCTTGACAGCGTCGTATTGGGGGAAGCTCGGGGGGGGGCGGGAGGGGGGTTGGGCGATACATTGGGATGCACCCTCTCTCTCCTCCGCGTTTTTTTTAGGCGCCGTTCCACTCTCTTCTCAGCCAGTACCGGTATATGCATACGAAAATTACGTGTTGCTCTGTCTGGGGATGTAGCCACCAATTTAGGTATGAGTGTAAATGATCAAATGTTCCTTACAAAATCCGAACAGCGGGGTGTACCATGTATGTATCAATGCGTTGACTCGCTTTTTATTTTAGTGCTCCGCCCCGAATACGGCCGTGCTTGACATGAATAGCCCCCCCCAACACACACACACTTTTTTGTTGTTTTGTTGTTGGAAGGGGGACGTTTATGACTCCGACAGACTTCGCGCGCTCCATCACGCCGTACCAGCATCGCAAGGGCGTCAAGGTCGGGTCTGACAACTTCAAGTACAACTTCCAGGCGAGGACCCCCCCCCCCCCCCGCGCGCGCGCAAGCTAGACAACCAGCGTACCGTTTTTTTTTATCTTGTTTTATTTTTTTGGTGGTGATCGCGGCTGGGGATCGAGTTAGATCCTTTGGGCGTGGTGGAGAACCTTCACTCAGCACCAGGGGGATGATCGTATCACGTACCTGGTAGTGTTTATGATGAGGCACCCACGACGCAGGCACATGGTATACCCATTGCTGTCTATCCGGAAGTGGCCACTCCAGATAACAAATCAATCCATTCGAAGCTGCCATATCCATTTGCAAGTCCGCCTCATAGGCGGTTCTTAGTAGAGATGCAGCTCGCCTTTCATACGTCTGACCCGAATCGCTCAACGGCGCTTCTCAAAAAGCTTTGTGCAAGCAAGTGTCTGCCTGGTCGGTGAAAACCCCGACGCGCTCCGTTCCGGCATTGTAGGGGTGCGAGGGGCTGTGGTCACACGACTGCGCATGGATTGTCTCAATCCCTTCGAGACCACACAATAGCGACGAGAACATTGGTTGGTGACTTTGGTGCTATCAACCATCTATATAGGAGTAGCGTGAGCCCCCAGCAGAAGTACGGGTAGACTCATGTTGCGCTCCCCGTGCTGTTCGTTCTAGACTATTACGGGGGACCATAGTAAAATAGGACCAAATGTTGTCAGTAAAAATAGGTGAATATGTCGGTTTTTGTGTACCATTGGTCCTATTTACTATGGTCCCCCGTAATAGCATGTGTCACTCGGACACCAATGGTGTATCATCCCCCAATCACGCGGTTCCCGGTGCGGTAGTAGTAGTAGTAGTAGTAGTAGTAGTAGTAGTAGTAGTAGTAGTAGTAGTCACTTTTCCGTGTCCATTGACCACCTCTGACGTCTCAAGAGAGTTTTATTAACCCATTGCTAAGTTCAACCGCGTTTTGGGTTGGGGTGGGGGGGGGAAATACTTGGAATGATAGTGGTAAGTTTCGCGGCAGCAAAAAAAAAAGGTCAATCTGCTCCCCCAAGTATTTTTTGGGGGGTCGAGTTCCGTATTTCCATGCCATGTAATATACGAACAGGGGCCTTGTTTTTGTTTCCTTTCCCGAAGTTTCCTCCTTTGGGTTCTCCCGCTCGCTTTGATTGTCTCTCGCCCCCCCCCCGAAATCTCGCGCGCGAGAAAATGCTGGGGGTGGGCATACCGATTACTGTAGGCTATCCCTTGGGGATATCGGACAAAAATCCTCCGATACCCTGGTAGATTACACGGGCAGGCCCTACGGTGAGGCGTGGTGCGGGCCAGGGACTGGTCGTTTCGTCCGGATGCTCCTGGGAGACCGCGCGTTGCAGTGGGGCTGCGGCCTTGGGAGGTAGATTGTTTCGCGTGATTGCTCCTCCGCTCTCGTATTGTATGGTTCATGGTATCTAGAGCCCAGTGTCTCCACCTCACCTGCCCTTTTTGTTGCTGTTATCTGTATCCCACCCAACACGTTGGCCCTGACTCCCCGGTTTCGTGTTTGTTACGCTCGCGGCGCGGAACTACCTGACGCAGGCGAAGCACCGCGGACCGACCAAGGCGGAGATGGCGGGCTACAAGGAGGTGATGAAGATTATCCTCGACGACTCTAGGGTGACACCGCAAGAAGTCAGGGAGATGGTCGAGGCTCGAAAAAGGCAGGTGGCCCGAAATGATAATTCCGCCAATCGGAACAGATCATCGATTCCCACAGTTCACGATCTAGATGTCTCAGGGCAGATGGCTCTATTCCTGATCTGTACTTATGAGCTGTAGCCCATGTTGCCGCGTGGGAGCCGTAGATATGATCTGCATGATCTACCGCAATAGGGCATGTTTCCTGGGTTGGGTATAGACGATACGGATCCTGCACAACATGTCATAACGGCGGGTTAGGATGTAGAGGATATATATGTAGATTATACAAGGCGCTTCGCTCCGCGGGCGGCCTACGCCGCCCGCTACGCTCGCTCTGGAAGGAAAAAAGTACATCAAATTATGCGAAGTGACAGAGGTCCACGATTGAGTTTAAGTCGTAATTGCAAACCGGCGACTTGATAATGCCAAGAGTCCCGCCGCCATGCTTCAGGAACAATTAGCTCCGACGCCAGCTCGAATGCCATATATATATGCGCTTCGCGTCGCGGATGTCGTACGTACGTACATACCCCAGGTAGGATACTGCTGTCTGTACTTATTTTCTTCTTTCGATATACTCTTATGTCTGTACTCGTATGTAGGAAGAAGGCGAAAGCACAGCACGGCACAGCAGCAAAAAAATGAAAATGAAACCGAAAAGTCGGAAAGGGAAAAAAATCCCCGTCCCCTCTCGTGTAATAATTTTCTGCCTGATTGGAACACCTTGCACCCGGTCGAAAAGAAGAAGAAAAAAAAAACGCACAGAAGAGCTTCTCTCTCAGCCTCGTACGCCGTCTGCCCCTCTCGCGATCACCTCGCTCCCGATTCGGTCCGGGTAAAGCTTTAATCACTCTCTGCCACAATCAGCCCCGTCGCCCGCCTCGCGTGAAGCCCGGTGCTCACCGTGGCCGTCGTTCGCCAGCTCGATAGCGTTGGTGTTCAAACTGCACACCTACCTCTTTCAACTTCAGCGTGGTCGCAAAAATAAGCACCGCTTGAATAGTATCTTGCTCTCCTGAACGACCTATATAAACTCGTACATACTCTATCAACAATCATAAATCGAAGCCAGACAAAGCCCGTTCATGCATCCCTCGTGTCTCGAGGCACACGCGACGCCTAGGCACGAAAGCGGCGACCGCGCTCCTTGCAACCTCCCCTCTACCCGCCAGCACCCGCTGACACCCGCGACGGCGCCGGGCTCTCCCGCCGTGCCGTACTTGGAGTACACGCACGCACACGAAACGAAAGACGAAAAAAGGAAGAAAGGACGTGCCAAGAGAAATGGAGAAAACCAAGAACTGCTGGAAAGGTCCGGCAAGTAGTAATGAAAAACTGCCTGATTGGAGCACCTTGCACCCGGTCGAAAAGAAGAAAAGAAAAAAATCGCTCAGAAGAGCTTCTCTCTCAGCCTCGTACGCCGCCCGCCCCGCTCGCGACCACCTCGCTACCGATTCGGTCCGGGTAAAGCTTTTATCACTCTCTGCCACAATCAGCCCCGTCGCCCGCCCCGCGTGAAGCCCGGTGCTCACCGTGGCCGTCGTTCGCCAGCTCGATAGCGTTGGTGTTCAAACTGCACACCTACCTCTTTCAACTTCAGCGTGGTCGCAAAAATAAGCACCGCTTGAATAGTATCTTGCTCTCCCGAACGACCTTTATAAACTCGTACATACTCTATCAACAATCATAAATCGAAGCCAGACAAAGCCCGTTCATGCATCCCTCGTGTCTCGAGGCACACGCGACGCCTAGGCACGAAAGTGGCGACCGCGCTCCTTGCAACCCTCCCTCTACCCGCCAGCACCCGCTGACACCCGCGACGGTGCCGGGTCCTCCCGCGATGCCGTGCTCGGAGAACACGCACGCACACCAAACGAAAGAAGAAAAAAGGAAGAAATGGCCGAGAAAACAAAGAACTGCTGGAAAGGTCCGGCAAGTAATGAAAGGAGGCGGTTTGGAAGTGGGAGCTCTGAGAGGCCAGGGATGCACCAACCGAGCACGCTCAGGGGTTGTGATCTAAGTATGTAGTTCTATATCTGGAGATGATATATCTGTAGATGATCCATCTGTAGATGATCTATCTGGAAATGATCTATCTGGAAATCATCTATCTGGAGATCATCTATCTGGAGATCACATATTTGGCTGGAGATCATATGTCTGGAGATTGTCTATCTGTAGATCATATCTCTGTAGATGATCTATCTGTAGATCATATATCTGGAGATGATATATATGTAGATGTTCTTTATGTAGTTGATATGTCTGTAGATAATCCATCTGTAGATGACCTATCTGTACATCATATATCTGTCCCAAATGTTGGTGTCTTCGTTTTCACTTTTGAACGTGGTGTTTTTTCCGTTCTCTGCTTCGTCGCGACGCTTGGATTTTTGTCCTTGTTTTTTTTTCGTGTGTGCGCGCTCCCGGCGAGTGCAGTTTTGACCAGCAATATATGCCGATAAGACTCATTATGCGTCTCTGTTTTTTCATGAACCGTCTCTGGCACTTCAGAGAGGTAAAATGCAGGCGTACAAGTTCATCATATGCACACAGCAACGGCCACTGCGTGATTTGGGGAGGGGGGGGGGGGGGGTACAAATCGGCGTCCGAGTCACAATGGTTGAAAGGAGCCGTACGGCACTCGAGCGCAATGTGCTCGTACACAGTAGTTGACAGCACCAGCGTTACGCTTTTTTGGTTGTCAACGTATCAAAGGGTTCCCGAAGGGATTAAGAACGAGTGCCTCCTTTCGCCCCCCCCCCCCCCCCCCCCCCCATTTCTTTCTGATGTTTGCTTTGCGTGCGTGCGTGCGTGCATGCGTGCGTGCGTGCGCCGAGCGCAGGTTTAACATCACGGTGGAGGCACATCTTCAGGTGCTGGAGGACCTGGGGGTGACGCAGGTTCACCTCGACGAGCTGACCTTGGCAAAGGGGGGCATCACGCGCGATCGGTTAAGTGGGTCCGGTGGGACTAGAGGCGGGCAGGACTTGTCAGACGGAGGGGTATTCGTAGGCGAGCGGGACTGTCAGTCGGGGGGGGCTATTTGATGAGCGAGCGGGACTGTCAAATAGGTGGACAGGACTGTCAGACGTGGAGTTAACAATTGGAGAGCGGGACTGCCATTCGGGGGGGGCTAGTATTGAGCAAGCAGGTCTGTCAATCTGGCGGACAAGGCTACCAGACGGGGTTAATGAGTGGTGGGCGGGACTGTGAGACGGGAGGCCCATCAATCGGTGGGCGGGACTGTGAGACGGGAGGCCATCAATCGGCGGCCGGGAGGGACTGCCAAGGGGGCTATTAATAGGCGGGCGGGACTGTCTGACGGGGGGGTCAGCATAGGCGGCCGGAACTATCCGACAGACGCCTTTAATCTGAGGACGGGACTGTCCGGCGGGACCAATAGTTGACGCGCTGGACTATTTGGCGAGGGGTTATTGATGGGTGGGCGGGACTATCAGACGTGGCTATTCTTACCCGGGCGGAGCTGTCAGGCGCGGGGCTCTCACCATTAGGACCAGTAGAGTGCTGGTTGAGTAATGCCCGCTGGTTGGGTAGTCCCGACTGCCCACTATAGTGCCTGTAGAATCGCTTGGCACAGATGGGATTAACCAACCAGTGTGGCAGGAGTGTGCGGAGTAGTTAGTGCCGGTTGGCGCTATAATAGGGCCGGTGTTGTTGGCTGGCGCATACTGTACATACCGGCACTATAGAGGGACCACAACCGTTTTTGGCGGGCGGGGCAGTCAGGCGGAGAAGGTTATATAAAAATATTATTTGTTTGCGGAAGCCAGTAATACCCGCCTTGTCCTGCGCTCGAGTAGGCGGACGTGGCCGAAGCATCCGGGGCTCGAGTCGGGTCAGACAGCAGCAGTTGTTGTGTTTTTTTTTGTGCAGATTGAAGGGGACGGCTATTTTATCTCTCGCCTCTGCCCCCCCCCCCCCCCCTCTTCTCCGCTCTTTCTTGCTTTCTTTCTTTCTGCCACGCCCGTTTCGTTTGGCGTTCGCGCTCTCCCTCTCTCTCTCTCACCGCGCGTTTTTTTTCGTGTGTTCTCTTTTTTGTGTATGTGTGTGTGTGTTTTTTTTGTGCGTTGTTTTTTTTCCGTTTTTTTTTCAGGTTCCTCGCCATGGTGGATATTGACGGAGATGGTCTCATCAGCTACGAAGAGTACATGCTCTTCCGCACCTTGCTGTCCCTGCCTCGACGAAAGGTATCACACCTCGGGCAGACAGATCATGATACCTGGTATATCTTATCTGTGTACGGATAGATCCTCTATTAGTTCCTCACCTGCCGTTGTTTGAAGTTCTGCAGGATCTGTATAGTACAGATCCAACCCAGGAACATACCAGGTAGTAATCAAGCCCAAATTCCCTTAGTAAAAATACTGTATTATATACCAGGTAGGGTTTTGTGTGTTGATGGGTCCTGATTACTATGGCCCCTCGTACTAGATCATGCGGATTATACGGGTCCCACCCGGCAACATGAGCTAGATAAATACAAGATCTAGGAATAGATTATTTAGTACTAGATATCAATAACCTATCTTCCTGAAATATCTAGGTCATGAGCTGCGGGATTGATCTGTAGATGGTGTGTTGGGGGATCTGTAGATGATCTATCTGTCATAGATAGCAGACCCCCACTCCGCTGCGCCACTGCATGCGCTCATGCCCGGCGCGTCAGCAGGGTGTGAGTATTTTTGTCGTCTACCCACCCATGCAGTAAATGTGAAGGGGGGGCGGGGGGGGGGTACTTATTAATGGGCATAGTCGTGTGACCCTCGCATCCCTGCAATGCCAGGACGGAGCACGTCGGGCTTTCACCGACCAGACAGACATTTCTTGCACCAAGCGCGAAGCGCCGTTAGGTGCCCGGCGAGTCGCATGAGGGATGAGCTGCAACCTACTACGTAAGAACCGCTTGTGAGGCGGCCTTGCGCATGGATGACAGCGTCAAATCAACGGGGGGGGGGGGGGGGGGGGTGCTAGCAATGACTACCAATGAATTGGTGTGTGTTGACACAGCCCAACCAGGCACAAGGCAGGGCGTGTGGTAACATTGCTGCTTGCCTCATTCTTTTGGCCATTGACCGCGCATCCCTTTCGACATCAAGCACCCGTAACAATTGGATACCTCTTCCCTGTGGTATTCTCTATTACGGCGGGGCATAGTTAATAGGACCTATGGTATACATAAAAACCTATATATTTAACCATTTTTTCTAACAATATTTGGTCCTATTAACTATGGTCCCCTGTAATAGGTGAACTTGGATTTATTTCCCGGAGAGATTCTTCCCATATCGGGACCTTGAAGCTCCCTCCGTCTCGCAGAAATAGTTTGGCCATAAGTCTAGGGGTGCAGTCCCGTTTTGGGGATAAAGTACTTCTAATTTGAGTGGTTTGTTCCCCAAACGGAACTGCAGCTCTAGTAGGGGTGTAAGGTGATTCCCAACCACTGTCGTACCAAGCGTCATGTGTTCGTACTTTTGTTTTTCGAGTGAGCTGCTGAAAATGAGCTGCACGCGCCGGACAGATAGATCATCTACAACTAGATAATGTAGGTCGTGTAGATCATCGTAATCTGGATTAATCTAGATACTTACGCGCCGTTATGAGATGCTGTGGAGGATCTGTATAGTACAGATCCATCCCAGGAGGCATATCATAAAATCATGCAGGTTGTTCCGGAACCCGCCCGACAAAATGAGCTAGATCATACAGATCACACAGATCATCTGCCCGGACAGATGTAGTTCATCAATGATCTGTACATGATCTGTCGGAGGTGTGAAACCGTTCACTAGTACAGCTGCTACGCTGTTACTACAGGAGTAGCCGATGCCACGTCAGCAGCTGGTGTGATCCTTGTCTTACTATTAATAGAAACAGCTGCCGGGCAAGTACGTTTCCTTCCAAAGGACCCACAGATCGGTTCTACCGGGTGTATGTAGATTAGATAACCGATCTCCAGTTCATGATCTAGAGATCCTCCGGATCTGTATGATAGAAAGCTCATGCTGCTGGGTAGAAGCCGCGTATTCGCATGGTCTAGCACATATTTCCTGACTTGGGTAGGTGCTATGCTGGTCCTGCACAAGGTTTTCATGACGACAGCCCAAGGTATAGATTATCTACAGTAGATCCTGATCTGTCCCGAGATTCCTAGAGAGGGGGGTACCTTTGTACACTTTTGGGGCGGAAGGTTGCCGTGGCGATAAGGCACATCGTCACGTGCCACCAGCTGGCTACCACGCGGCTTTGGGCTGTATTGTGACCTCGCTCCCCCCCCTCCCCCTCCCCCGGCCGATGTAATGAGCGCCCAAATGTTGGAGGTGTCTCTATGAGGAGTAGAAACGGTGCCCCGTCTCGAAAGGGATTAGGGGTCAATGGTCAAATGACTGAGACAAGCAACAAAGGAGTACGCCCCCCCCCCTGGTCTGTGGTCATACAACTACGATCATGCACCACATGAGCGCACCCCCCATTTCCCCCCTCTCTCCCCTTATTCCTGTGCTTGACCTCCCGTCACTGGTCTGCTCTCTCCCGCCGGCAGCTCTCGATCGCTTTTCGGATGTTCGACCGTGACGACTCTGGCGCGATCGACGGCGACGAGTTCGAGTCGTTCATGGAAGTTCTGCGCGGGGAAACCAACGTCGGAAGAACGGAGGGTAGCCGACCGCGCAAGGAGAGCTACGCCGGTGAGGGGGGGGGGGGGGGGGGGGGGGGGGGGGGGGGGGGCGGTGGGGGGGTCGGATCACGCGCTGTAACACAAATGCCGTACGAGTAGCTTGAACGTGGAAAATCGCCCTTCCTGCAGTTGCCCTTGCTTGCGCAGCAGACAGCATCCGTCTTTTCGCTGTCTGTTTGGCCGGCCGCGCAAGGAGAGATGTGCCGGTGAGGAGAGGGGAGGCTCCGCTCGCTCCCCGTAGTTCAGGCACCCGTAGCTCGCATGCCGCAGTTCGCCCGTGCAAGTCAACCCTTTCGTGCATATTGAGCATGAGAGAGAGAAGAAAAGGAAAAGCACGGACGGAAAGGGTGGGCGGCTCCGCCCGCACGCCGAAACTTTCCCGTGGATCTCCGCCTCTTCATGTTTTAATAGTGTACTGGCAAAGCGTCCGTTTGTTTCGTTTTAGTTGTTGAGCCGGTCCGTGCTTGGCGCATTCGTTGGTTGATAGGGTTTGGGTTAGGGACTGTCCCCTCACCCACCCACCCACCCACCCACCCTGGCCCCCACCCCCGCAGAAGCTTTTTTCACGGCAGGATTAAGTCCTCTCGGGTTGATAATTTGCTATTTTCTGCGGCTCCATCCGTACATGCTACAGCTGCGTTTTATGTGACGCCTTCCGTCCGTGTGGATCGATTTGTTTAGTTAGTTGGTTAGTTAGTTGGTTGGTGAGTTGGTTAGTTAGTTGGTGGGGAGTTGGTTAGTTAGTTATAGTTGGTGTAATTAGTTGGTTGGTCGGTCAGTTCGTTGATTAATTGGTGTATGTAGTGATCTAACAGCACTGCACTCCCGTTTCGGGGACAAACTACTCAGAATTTGAGTGGTTTACCCCCTCAAACGGGACTGCAGTCCTTCAAGGGTTAAGGTAGATAGTCTACGGTAGTTGCTAATATTTATGGTTACTTGGTTATCAACCCACGACGTTTCGAACGCCTCCCTTCTTTTCCTCTTGCGGTGCCGCAGATGTCGCGCAGCGGCTGTTCATGGGGCAGGACGGCAGCGGACAGATGACCCTAGATCAGTTCGCCATGTTCGTGCGGCTCCTCCAGCGGGAGGCTCTGGTGATGCAGTTCAACCAGTGCGATGCGGGGGGGCAGGGGATGCTGACCTCGACGGACTTTGCCAAGTTTCTCGTCACCAAGGTGGTGAAGAGTGCAGTACAATGGAGTTTGGAACTTGGATATATACATCGTATCGAACGATTTTCCCCCCATACATCCCCTGCTGTCCGGGTATTTTTCGTGTTGATCAGGGACGAAAAAAATGGGCAGATCATGTCGAATATCGTAATCGTCTGGACTCCCACCGGGCAACACGAGCTAGGTCATACAGAATAGGAATAGAGCTATCTGTCATGGCCATGAAGGATCTAGACCATGGGAGTGGGAAGGAGCTGTAGATGATCCGTCCGATCTGTGAAAACTACCAACTTGAGGAGCTAACTTGAGGAGCTATCTCTCTCCCAAAAACCGCGACTTTCTTCGGTGCCGCAAGTTGAACGAACCGACAAACAGCACCGCTTGTTGGACGTCATCAGTAGTCTACAAAATCAAACGATTTCAGACAGCCCTACTGTAGCATACCAGGTATACCAGTAGAGTTGCGGCAGGTTGGTTTGTTTTTTTTGTTCTGGCTGATGCCCTACGGTATTGAGCGAGTACTCGACCGGGCGCCAAACCGGAAACATAGGCACCTTGAGGATTGGCGTCTCACACTGCTTGTGTCAAGAAAAAGTTGTTTTTCGTTGTTTTTCCCAGATGAAGACAATGCTGCTACAGTGCTACCTGCCGGTTGGACTACAACTGCAGGCAGCTTGAGTAAACGTGTCGATCGCAAATCTTGCCACGGCAAAGTTAAGACCTAGATTCTCTACTGTAGATTGTGATCTGTCGGACCTGTGGCAGTTCGTGGGCACAGAGAGCTTGTACACGCCTCTCTGAGATGAAGGGTATGGTCGACGCGTACACTGGATGTGCTGGATGTGGTTGGGTAGAAATAACGGTTGCACGTAAAAACACACGCTTTCGAGTGCATTGACTTGAAGGACAGGCGTGCTCGAAAAGAGGTCTCGCCGAGCGAAAGAGATCGAGCGGCCGGTAATAGCGTTGATGTACGTCAACTGAGAAAAGCAACTATGATTACCTATTGTTAGTTTAATATTACCTCGACTGTTTTATGTACTTACTATGTCCCGGAATATTTTTTACGTTTGGATGTAATATTAATATGCATAAGTTGCTTATGTTTCGGGACAGGGTGGTGTCTTGTATCTGTCATTGTGATTATGATCATTTTTATTTTAGGCGTATTTTTGCCATCTGAAAATGTGCATCATAGCGCTTGTTCCGGTCTCGCCTCTGTTTATTTTTGTCTCGACACCCCCCACCCCCCCACCGGGAGGGAGGGGCATGAACACAAGTCCATGTATGTACAGTAGTTCAACCTGTAGTTAGCACGATATGGTGTGAAGAGCATGATCATCACACAAATTGTGTACCCTATACCGTTTAGTACTTATCATAGCACAGCAGTAGCATCCGTCGACAACGCATGCCTGCCTTGCCGGTACGCCCCACGGGGCGATGCCCTTCCTCCTCCTTTACACCACTCTCGCCATACCATGGTTGATTCTGATCCCCGTTTGGGACTCTGATCCGGGAATACAATCCCGTTTTGGACTCTGAGCCGGGAGTGTAATCCCGTTTTGGACTCTGACCCGGGAATGTAATCCCGTTTTGTGCTCTCGAGCTGGGAATGCAAGCCCCGTTTTGATCTCTGAGCCGTTGATATAATCCCGTTTTGGACTCTGAGCCGTGAATGTAATCCCGTTTTGGGCTTTGAGCCGGGAATATAATCCCGTTTTGGGCTCTGAGCCGTGAATGTAATCCCGTTTTGGGTTTTGAGCCGGGAATATAATCCCGTTTTGGACTCTTGAGCCGGGAATATAATCCCGTTTTGGACTTTGAGCGGGGAATACAATCCCGTTTTGGACTCTGAGCCGGGAATACCATCCCGTTTGGAATCTGGTATGAGTAGCAAACCGCAATTATAATCCCGCCCGGACTGGTGTCTGTTTTTGCGTTTACGTACCCTTCTTCACCGCAAAAATGATCCCACACTAATTCCAAGTAATTTATTCCCAAAAATGTAGGTGCTGTTCGAAAGGAGTTCACCTATTACTTCAAGTCATTTTGTTTGCCAAAAATAATCAAAACCATGGAATATTTTATATGTGTTGTCGCATTCCAAAAACAAGAACTGCACCTGCGTTTTTGGGGGAAAATACTTGGAATTAGTGTGGGATCGTCTTGGAAGTTCCCTTCGTGTGGGATCGTTTTTGAAATTCCTCTGAAGGGGTTCAGGTTGAAAATTGAACACCGACGAAAGAGCTCGGGATTTTCGTTATCGTGTGCATGCATGCATGAATGCGTGCATCCCCGTTCTGATTTTGTTTCCTTGTTTCCGTGGCCAGGTGAACAGCGATCGGCATCTGTACAAGGACTACCTGCAGAGGGCGGAGTCGGAGACGGTGGCACAACTGCAGGTTCGAACCAAAAAACGTAAAACATTGGTATAAGAAAGGTCGATTTTGGGGATACCACGTCCCCTTCCCCTATATAGATAGTACCACCTCATTACGCCCAAGTTCAACGTCGCACCCAAGGTCTGTCATTCAGTTCCGTGTAGACTCGAGGTACATACCGAGCCACCTCCGTGTGCACTCTACGCCACAGCCGCGGCGTCCGCCCCAAATTGGCGTCGTCCGCTGTGGACCCGTGCACCTTGATTATACTGTAGTATAGTGACACCAAAAGGAGACGAATGCCATCTATCCAAGCGCCTATACCGCGAGGAATATGGAGTTCGCACTCGGGTGCGATCGTTATTCAGCGCTCGTTTTTTATCGACAACGGCAAGGGTTTTTCACAGTCGAACGTTATATTTTCGGAAGGCTATCTCTCTCTCTCTCTCTCTCTCTCTCTCTCTCGACCAGCTATTTCCGAAAAAAACACCTCTTGATGTTGTTCGGTGTTGGCGACCTTAACCTGCCCGTTCTGTGAAAAAACCGAGCGCTAAAAGCCGATCGCACACACCCCTGCGCGAATTCGACGCTCCTTGAGGCATTCGAGCGTCTATAATGTACGCAAGAAGAGCGTGCGGCAGTTGCGACTATCACCCTCCCCTATCCTCTACCTACCCCAGAAGTCGTAACCGTTCGTTGTGGCCGATGCTGTAACCTTCTGGTATTGCTTTGTTTTTTTCGACATTTATTTTTTTCATTTTTCCCCCCTCTAAAAAAAAAACACAAGAAAAGGAGGGTTTAGGAAGCTTTGTACCAGGTACCCTTGTACATAATAAGAAACGGACACGTTCGAATTGATAAAAATGAAGCAGTTTA
Organism: Nereocystis luetkeana; assembly: GCA_031213475.1. NCBI lineage: Eukaryota > Phaeophyceae > Laminariales > Laminariaceae > Nereocystis > Nereocystis luetkeana. Next base: position 9,403,790 of record JARUPZ010000007.1, read on the forward strand.
CGATGCGTCCAAGGGATTTCATTCACTTTTGGGCCAGACCAGATCCCCACTCCATGACCTAGATCACTCGGGGCAGATGTTGTCCTGATTCACGTGATCTGCGGTATCTGCAGCAGATTGACACCGGTTTCCCCCCTCTCTGCGAGGGTCATCCCTTCGTACATGCATGAACAATGAAACATCCTTCGCACCCCTCCCGGTGTCTCGACTGCTGGGCTGCTCTCTTGGTAACGTACCGCTTTCCTCGATAGCAGCTATATTGAGACGTGCTTCAATTTTTTATTCTGTGGTACATGCCTCTTGCCTGCATTTTACCTGATACCAGGTGCGGACTACCTGGTAGTGCCTGGTACAGGCGTCTTTTTTGTCGTACTATATGCCCTTTCAGCACACTTTGCCGTACCATGTTTTCATTTTTCATGGGTGAAAACAATGTCGTGTTTTTTTTTTCGTCCTGTTCTCTTCTTACTTCGTCGTTTTTCGGAAGCAGGTGGGCATTTCCGTCGAAGAATTTTTGGCTTTTCAGGAAGTTCTGCAGCACCTACCAGAGATGGAGGTACGTACATACATGGTGCATTTTTTCAGGTTTTCACAAGCAAGTACAGTTGTCGCTACAGTAGGAACTCCTCGCGCAGCAGGATAGTAGTAACTGCTGCCGTCACGCCTTGCCTCGTCTTGCTTTTGCGCAAGAGATGCGAAACGTTGAGGCTTTGTTTCTCTGGGCGCATGCAATGCGCGAAAGCTTGCGTGTCATGCGACAAAACTGGTGTAGTGTTAGGCATATATTCGAAAGTTTCAAACGTCAATATGTCGGCATGTATTCATCCACCCCCACCCACCCATCACCAACCCACTCAATACCAAAACCACCCACACCAGCCCACCCACCCACCTTTCAACCCCCAACCTCAACCCATCTACTCGCCCTGCCTGCTGCCCTTCAAAAACATCCTCGACGGGGTTTCCAGGTGGCCATGAAGGTGTCGGGCAGCGTGGAGGGAAGGGGGCTGGATCGAGAGGAGTTCGTCCGGGCCGTCGAAGCCGCCCTCGAGGGGGGAAGGTGAGAAATGAGAACAATGGTTGGTTTTGAAACTGCCGCTATTTTGCGTGGGAACCGAGTGATCATAACCAATTATGGTTACACTGAACATAGAGTTTTGTTTTTTGGGGGCCCATGGTAAGTACTGATTCCTATCGCCCCCCTGTAAATAGGAACTCGCGGTGGTGGATAGTTGTAACTGCTGCCAACCATTGTGTGCTGGCGGGTAGTTGTAACTGCCGCCAACCATTGTGTGCTGGCGGGTAGTTGTAATTGCCGCCAACCATTGTGTGTGCGCGCGCTGATGGAAGGCATAGAAAAAGTAATAAAAAAATGTCGTGTGGAGATTTTCGGTAGGACGGCGCCGATTATGGGCTTCAATTTTTCTACAGGTTCTTCTCCGGATTTCGCAACCGGCCATATGCCCCATGTTATAGGCGGTCCTGTAGACTAGCAAATTGCTTCGCTCGTAGAAGTAAACGATGGCTGGTTGGAGGGTTGGTTGGCTGGCTTCTTGAGATGTGGTGATGTTGGTAGGGATGGTGGAAGCGGTAGTGCTGATGGTGATGGGGGAGTGGTGGTAGTGGCGTTAGTGATTGTGGTGGTGGTGGTGGTGGTTATATATAATATATATAAATATTATATATATACTATTAAAAAAAAAAATCGCGGACATTACGTGTTGGGGTCCCCGCCGCTCTCACACAGAGGTTAACCGTCTCTGCGATGAGCTAGTTAGCCTTTCCTCCGTTCGCAGCGGGGTTTGGACTGTGTGATGATGCATTCGATGTGATGCCGGCAAGGGCTACTACGGCATGCGACTGTTCGACAATCCTCTTCCCCGGTACTCGCCCCCCCCGGCATTTCGATCGACATCCTAGAAGATAGATGGTGGCCACAGGCGGCGAATCAAGAAGGGGATAAGATCAGCCTAAAGTTTCAATGTAGCAGTCGTATATCATGCGTGCTACGATAGAGGTGGCACTTTTTGGCAAAAAAAAAATTGAACGACGGGGCTCCTCAACCCAAAATGGTCGGAATTTCATTCTTGTGTTATTACGGGGGACCATAGTAAATATGACCAAATATTGTTAGTAAAAATAGGTAAATATATAGGTTTTTGTGTGTACCGTAGGTCCTGTTTACTATGGTCCTCCGCAATAGCAGTGTTTTGCGTTGTATGCTTATTGTTCGGCCATGGGATGGTTCATCAACCATTGCACTAACACGCCTTCCTGCCAAGGTTTAGTTTTGTATCGAAGTGAGGTATAGGGTCCCTCATGTGAGGATGTTGCCTCAGAAAAAAAAATATTGTGCACTTCTGCCATAGCGTGCGTCATGTGGAAACTACTGTACGTGATGAGCGCCCAACTGCTGTTGGAGTTGTCTCTATTAAGAGTCGAGACGGTGCTCCGTCTCCAAAATGATCAATGGTCAAATGACTACCGTCAGGCAAGCAACAAATAAGTACGCCCCCCCCCCCCCCGACGTTGTAAGTTTGCGAGGGTCTATGGTCATATAACTACGGCTATGCATGACCCCTCCCCCCCGCCCCCGCGCGCGCGCTTGCCTCCATATAGCACGAAATATCGTCGATCCTAACAACATCCCTTTTCGTTGCTGCTGCTGGCGGTGCTCCTGGATCCTCTGCCGCTCGACTCCTCCCGCTGCTGCTCCTGCTCGCTGGGTAAATAGACTGAAGCAGCTGCCGGGAGACCCCTTCCTCCGCAACGCCAACGCCGCCCCAGACAAGATCAGAAAGCGGGACTTGTTCCGTCGAAAGATTTTCGGGGCCGAGAACGCCTGGCTGCCGCCGCCGCCGCCGCCTCCCAGGCGTTACGGTGCAAGCGACAGAACCGAGGGAGAGAAAGCTTCGGCCGGAAAGGATGACGAAGGCGTCGGGCGTGAGGGTGCTGTCGGCGGCGGGGAGGGGAGTGAAGTCTTGTCTCCTGGCATCGTGGATACTCTCTTCGCGCTGCTGGACGTGGACTCGAATGGGCGCCTGGATCAGAACGAGTTCATGACCCTCATGAAACGCCAATCAGCGGTGCCCGACCCGGTCAGAACAAAACAAACGCCGTTTTCGTTGGAGTAGCGTAGTTGAAGGGATGTGTGCTGTGCGTAAAAGCATTTGTTGTGACTGGCGCAACGGTAGTTGTCCTTGGCCAGCAGAACCGCGGGCGGCGGGCGGTATGGAGTAATTTTTTTGCTTTTCATCGCGGTCCCGGTTTTTTTTTGCGTGGTCTATGTCGCTCCTTTGTGTTATTTTTCGGTAACGAATATCAATCGTACCGCCACCTTCGCCTACGAGGCACCGATACTACTATTAACTACCTGGCGCGAGTTGTTGCCGTTGTTTGCTTGTTTTTCTTTCCTTCGTTGGAGAGCGAGAACCAATGCGGACCACATTTGTGTACAAGTACTCGTGGAGTTTTTGCTTTTTGCAAGAACGAAGAACCGCAGGTGGATGGCAACTCGACGACAATAAATACCGAGTTTTGTATCGCATGTTTATAGTCGTTTGTATGTGTGTTTTTTCTGTCGCTCATGTTGATGTGTACCTCTTTGGACGGAAATGTAAGAACCGTCGGGTATTGATATTTATACACCAACGTTCCTAACATTTCCGACCAGAGGGCTTGCGGTTGCCTGCGGTAGCATTCCGCGAAATTTGAAGAATGTAAACGCATACCTCACCGAGTTTTTTGCAGCATTGCCCACGAATCCGTGTTTGCTTAAAATTGTCAAGCTTGGCATAAATAGAGGTGGGAAATCATAGATCCAATGCATGTTTCGGGCTGATGAAACGTACCTCGACGGCAATATGCCATGTAGGTTGGCTAATCGTAAAGCAGCGTGCTTTGTTTTTTTTGTGGCTGTTTGCGGTATGGTGGCAATGGGGGCACGCATGTGGGACGTTCGCATTCCTGTTTTCACTTTCATTCCCATTCCCATCTCGCCTCCCCTAACGTATACCCTGGTACGCGTTTCCTGTTGCCTGGCTGTCGTGCGTGCTCCTCCCAACATATCGCGGTGCAACTGCTGCGGTTTTACAGCCAAGGAACATCGGAGTTGTAGCATTCCTGAGGCGTTTCAAGGACTGTGCTGAAGACGTTGTCACCTAGTAGTGTGGCTGGTCGGAAGCAGACTACCTGGTACTTCCTACTACTGTGATTGGGCGGAATATGTCAAGAAAATGTGCGGGGGAATAGGACGAGCGGGGTTCATTAAACACGTGCTGGGATTGGGGGGAAGGGACCCGGGGTGTATTGATTGGCATGCAGCCGGAGCGACCCCAGGTGTAGCCACCGCTCGGCAAAAGTGGTGCTGGCGGCGATTGAATTTCGTCCGAATGTGAAGCATCAGGGTACCTTGAATATAACAGCGCTGTTTCTTGTTTCGTGTAGAGCTAGCCGCGCATTCTGTAGCACTGCAAGAGCAGAGAAAGAGAAGGGGGGAGATACATACGATCGTACTTGTTTTGTTGTTCAGAAGCTGCTCCTACTGCTGTAGCTGCGCATTATGTACATTAAATAGTATTATTAAAAGCAGGGCAGAGGAAGGAAAACGAAATGGGACACAAAACCTCGAAGTACTTGGTTGCGCTGTTTTGGCCACAGGCGGCTCTCTCAATTTTGGTGGTGACGAGTGCGCCGTGCATGCATCATCGCCTGGAGGCACGCCGTCTGCAATCAATTACTTATCCGTCACCTCTTTTGCCCGACGGCCTTGGCTGGCGTAGATGAGCAGGGAGGACGTACAGCGTGCCTCAGGTGCGCTGGTGGGCTCTCGCCAGTGCTGCCTGAATTTGCTCGGGCTTGCCGGATTTTGGAGTATGAACCTATCTTTGCCGGAACCGCAACTTCTTTTTTTTCTTCCCTTTTCCCATTCTCTATTTTCGCCCTTCTGTTTTTTCTCCCTCCAACAGTAGTCGTCGTAGCTCAGATTCGGGATCGCACTAACTCCTCCCCACTAGGGCTCGTGCCTTCCATTTTTTACACGGGAAGAATCAAGCCATGTGTTCCCTCGTCGACTCGCGTTGAGTTTTGCCTAAGTATACCTTCTCTACCAGCTCTCACCAGTTGTTTCCTTTGTCTTTTTTTTTAGAATAAAGAATTTCCCGCCACGGGCGGTGGGATTTGAACTCACGGGGTCAACTATTATTGTGTAATACCATTCGAGGGTGAGCCACCGGGGCGACCGGCTTTGGTCTCATCGGAACGAGTAGCTCGATATTCAATAGTTCGATGTTTCCGGCAAAAAACTGCATTTTTATGCACGCTGTGATGTATTTGTACTGCTCCTACTATATAATGTACCAACTCGACTCCACAGGCCAGCTCGAGAGAAGCATCGTATCATGCTGCTGTCGGCGTTATGTGCAGACAGGCTTACAGTAGTGCTTGCAGCTCGGGCAACATAATAATACCGCAGCAGGCTGCAGGTGTTGCCACGACAAAGTGGTCGAACCAGCTATTAATAACAGCTTTTATGGCAGCTTGAGCTTGCGATGCAAATATCAAATAAAAAATAAAATAAAAAATATCAAATGCCATGGTACCTGTTTTTTTTACGTGCGCTTGGCCAACAACAGTTCAAGTACTGGTACGGCGATACCAGGTACAACTGGCTATCATAAAGTGGCTGCTGCTACCCGTGTTTATGTTGCTGTTGTTGCTGCTGGTACTGCACCAATCAAAGAAAGTACTCCAAGAAAGTGACTTCACCAAGAACGACAAGACAAAATAAATTATGATGAACAAGAGTGTACATACCTGGTACGTGATCTACGGGAGAGATCTACGCAATCTTCGTACTTGTCGTAGACAGATGATCTCGGCCAAGCCTGCCGTAGCTCGCCCTCAGCCGAGCGCTACTGCTGCCTGTGGCGTCTACTGCATGGTGTTGTTCATGCTTGTAGAAGGGCCTACTGCAGCAGCAATACGCACCCGCTGTCGAGTAGCTAGTGCTGGTGTTCATCCACCACCGCTACTCTGTTCGTCGGTGTCGACACCAAAAAATGGTTGAGATTTTATGTTCGTTTTTCGTACCCTTTCCCTGGATTGTTACTGTGAAAACAAGTAGGGTAGGGTAGGCTAGGCTGCGGCGTAGCTCAGGCAACAACAATCGAACGACGTCAAGTGGTCGACGGTGGCAAGCGACAGGGTGCTGGGCCTCGCTTTTACATGCACAACGATTGACCACTGATACTGCCACGTGCCGTTTTGTCTTCGACTAGGGCCAGCCAATCTGATGACGGCTCCCGAGGGCAGAAAGGGAGGAGTTTATTCCTGGCTCGTTATCAAGCATCAAACATCAAACGGATCGAGATCGTCGTTTCGTACTTGAGCAAGCAAGGGACAACATCAAAAAAAGAGAAAGGCCCCACAGCGTGGCCTATGCTGCTCTGTTGCTGCGCTAAGATCGTCTGCTCGCATCGTAGCCCCTTCCGCTTTCTGCGCGAGATGGGTATAACAATGGTACTCACATGCCAGGGAGCAGAGAGCAAGGCAGCTTTGCGCAAGGAAGGAACTACTTGTAAGCAGTACGCACCATTGCATGTGGTCTGCGAGGGGCTATACTCGTAGCGATCAGAACCCGCGATGGACTTAAACACCATACCAGGTACCGGTATATCATAACCCGCGATGTCATATATCTCCGTATGCGTACACAACATATTTGGTTCTGCTTACTACAGTACTACAGTGGTCGTATGCTCCCCCCTGATACTGCTGTATGTACAGTTGTTATCCCTCCAGAGCTTCACCCACTGCCATAGCAACCGACCATATATGTGGCGTGTTTTTTGCCGCTGCCGATGCTGCCGTACGGAGCATGAATGCATGGATCGACGTTTCTTTTGAAAAACAGACAAATCACGAATTTATCTCGATCTACGATGGGTTAGGCACAAGTGTGGCAATGCATTCAATCACCTTTAACGGGACAACGGCCGGCGCTGTCGATGCTTCCCCTTCTCCTTCTCGCTCTCCAGAGGGAGAAGAGCACACAAGCGAATCGTTGCAGCTGACTCTATGATGTGGATACTGCTTGTGGTCAGTTTTTGGTGCACATGTTGAAAAAGTGGAAGGGATAAAAAAAATCGACCTCCCTACCTGAAAACGCCGGATCATGGTTCATAAAAAAACGTCCACTACGCCACCACGCCGCACACCGTACACCACCCCCACCGAAGATACCACGCCAGTCCGGATCCAAACGACCTACCACACTTACGTGCCAGTACAACGGCAGCTTCGGACGAGTTGACCGAGAGAAGATACCGTGCTAGACTACAACGACAGTACTGCTACTGGGATTGGGTCGCGTGCAGAGTGCAGACATCGATATCTCCATCTTGCTTTTCCGCGACGACCAAACATTACACACACAATGTGAGCTTGACGGGTAGAGGCTTGTTGTGGCTGCGCTCCCCTAGCGTGTGTGTGTGCGTCTCTCTCACGGCCGTGGCAGCAGCGTGGCAAGGCTAAAGATACCCGATGCCTACCTACCTGTCAGTCGGTTTGCCCGTGAGACCAACCTTGAATCGGCGCAGGATCCGGAGCGCTCTTGCGCCCATGTGCAGGGGGTATGATTGCGTTTTTTCAAATTTCCGTTTCTTCTTCTCTCGTTTCCGTTTCTTCGTCTCAATAATCCACACCTCTCGGACAACATCACGATCTCAAGTACGATAGACAATTTACAGCCGTAGTTCCTCTCAGCTGCCGTTGTGAGAGGTTGTGGAGGACCTGCGTAGTAGTGCGGATCCAACCCAGCAGTAAGCATGTGCTACACAGCTGCAGCAGATCATGCAGATCATACGGGGGGGGTCTCACCCGGCAACATGAGCTACTGCAGATTGTAAAATATCGGGAATTGGTATGTATGCCTTGCATTATCTACAGCAGTAGTATTACTAGCAGACCATCAAGTGAGAATCGACTTTATGTCCGAAGTGTGGCGTATAGTATGTTTTGGCCGAAACAAAGCTAACCCCTACCGTAGCACGCTAAAACAATATACCACTCTGTCACACACTATAAGGTCCGTTTGCATATTAATATTAAACATATAAATTCCTAATATTCGGGGACAGAGTGGTAGCACTTTTTGGCCTATTCCTTTTCTGAGGGATGGGCTTCTGTGTGTGTTGTTGTTGCTTTCGTTTTCTGTGCATACCTACCATAATCCCACGGAACTGAATCATCGGGTCAAGTGTGTTTGTTGTTTTCACTCGACTCTTTTAGGACTGCATTCCCGTTTTGGGGACAAAGCAGTCAAAATTCCAAGTATTTTTGTTTCCCTCAACGGGCCTGCAGCCCTGAAAGGGTTGAAGCCAGGTTGTTTTTTATTGTGATGTAGACATGTGCCAAGGGAGGAGCCCGCCTCGGAAAAGATTACTGCAGGTTCACCTCTATCGTAGCTGTTCCGGCTCATTCCCATTTTCGAGAGAACTAAACAGGCTGACCCATGGCTGACGCATTCCGCTACCATGTCATATATATGATACAAGAAGCAGAGAAGCGTATGAGGAATACTGCTGATGTACGGAAGGATATTCGGTTTATATTGGAATGACATCTACGCTATATTGTCGGAAGGCGAGCATAATAATAATAAAAAGAAACAACTGCTGTGGGATCGAGGATTTCGTGTAAAAACTCTTATTTGCAAGCTGTGTGTGATCCTTACATCATTAATATATATATATTCCCAGGTAGTATGTACGAACAACAACGAACAAGAGAGTTAGATGTATACATGGTGTGATACATGCGCGAAGCAGTGAGCGAAAGGTGGAGCGGGACGTACCGAGTGAGCTCATTCGAAGTTGTGTCGAGTGGAGCGCATGCCGGGGGTTAAACTACGAGCACGCAAGATATACATGTCGCGGAACAGAAAATAGAAAGGCGTGGCACGCAGGTACACCATGTTGATGGGCGACTCGATGTCGGTATCTTCCCTATCTGTGGCACATCACAGAACAGCTTTTTAACTACATATCCATAGCATACCCACCCATGGGTGAACGAATACAGTTTATACTCTCTGTATGGCCGTTTGTACCTGGTATGTTGTATCCTATTTGCCATCTGAAGTTTGCGATCCAATCATGCCATCCACCTCTAAAAGGGAAACACTAACTTGATGAGTAGAATAAGGCAACAAAAAGTGGTCCGTGTATTCTCCTGTATGTTTTTTATTTTCCCTTCGAAAAAGGATATCAATCCCGTTAACATTAATTACGGCACGGGGGTAGCGTTTTACGGGGCAGGTACCGCAGGCACTACGGTTAATTCAGGACATGTCTTAGCCCTATTCGATGTTACGGGGTCGCATGGAACGGAACGAGACTGTTCGTGGTAGTTTTAAGTAAAAACAAGCTTGTTTCGATCCATGTAGAATCCTGGTGCCTTGCCAGCCGAAGCAATCGGTACGAACGGAATCCTTTTGCACCAGTCCCACGACCAGCGACAAACACGTGTTTGTCCGCAATTACAGTATTAATAGTGTCCACGTCCATCTTCGGTGGCATCATTTTCACATAACCCTTTTAGTAACCACATTGTACAGACACCTGAATCTAACTCAAGCTCCAAGTGCATATTTTATCTCCACAACGGGATTGCAGTCTAGTCCTAATGGAATATTTTATATTCTTGCCCGTTCGGTCGGGCCGCTCGGTCCTCTCAACGAAGAAAGTTGGCTCCACCGTCCACCACTTACTCTTTTTTTTTCCAAGAGTACTGTCTCTACCGGGCTGCACTGAATCCGTGCGTTTTTCAAGGAAATTGAACGTAATGCGACCATGGGTCGGTCCATCCTCGAACACCCATATATATATATATAAATCCGATGCACATAAATTCAGGACCCTCAAAGAGCCAAGACTCCGGCAGTAACTCCTGCGCGCAGCTTCGCAGTTACATCTGGTCCTACAAACCAGACGCCCGGGACCAGCGCCGAAGCCTTCGCCATGTTTCCAGAGGTTTTCACACCTTCGACAGATCACCGACAGATCAGATAGATCATTCCCACAGTTCATGTCCTAGATCTTTCAAGGCAGATCAAACCGCGCTCTTGTACGATCTAGCTCACGTTTCCGGGCGGGACACGTATAACCTGTATGGTCTAGGCACCAGTAGCACATGTTTCCTGGGTTGCATATATGCTATGCAGGTCCTGCACAACCTCTGACAGCGGCAGGTGGAGAGAAAAGAAGGGTCTATCCATAGATAGATAAATCACGAACTGTCTATGCGAGTTGCGGGGGGGTTTGAAGGAATAAGATGCGCATGATGGGTTGCAGGCCTTCGGGGGGTTTTGAAGGAATACTATGCGCCTGATGGGCTGCAGGCCTTCGGGCAGGCGGGATTCATTCGGCGTGTTGAATTTTTTTGTTTGTGTTACTGTTGAAAAACGTTTCTCAGCATCAGACGTCACGATGTTTTTGAAAGGTAGTGGTTTTGGAAGAAACGCGGCTGACAAGCGTTTCATGCTTTCTTTATTGTGTGTGCGCCGTTTTTCTTCCGCGCCGTCAGATTTCTCTCGGAACTTCTGTATTTCATTTCGAATTCCGGTTCGAAACGTTTTGCTCTCGATTAAATAAAAAACGTTTCCGTGATTTTCCTGCTTCACGTTCCGCGGGATAAAAACGTCGCGAAACGGGAAAGGTGAGAGACGCATACCACCTTGAGGGGCTTCATTTCTCACACTAAGTTAACCTTTTTACCACCGCACTGCTCTCCACATGTACCTGCAGTACTGTGAATGTAAGTCTGATTCCATTTTCTTTTTTCCCCCACATCGGGAATGCAGTCCTTAAGGCCTAAAGGGATCAAAAGAAAATGCGCGCGCAACGCCCAGGATCAATCCCACTGAACGATCTTGAAATATTCGCTCTCCTATTTATCTCTCTCCGGCCCCTGATCAGGCGCCAACCTTCCGGCTCCATCCACCAGCCCACGAAGGTGCTGTGAACACCACGCTCCATTACCAATCGCCCCTCTCTCCCGTTCGCCTCCCTTCCCCCCCTTACTCCTCGCCATTGGGCGCCTTATCATCCCACGCCCACGCAAAGCAGGGCGAAAACACGTCTGTATCCATTGGCCTACGGTCTGCAGCGAAAAACGTTGAACAAAGGCTAAATGATGTTGGATAGTTTCTCAGTTGAGAAGCCCCCATCAGTCCCAGTGACGAACAAAATGGCCTGTAAATGATGCGTACACCCCTTGTCGCAGTACGATGCATGCTACGGTCAGGGTGTACCGAGATTTTTCCTAGGTTTCTCGAGTGGAGCTCGCCAGTACTCCACTCGAAGACTGAGTTTGTAGAAATAAATGTAAGATCAACCCGACGAGCCATGTTACCTTAGACCTATGCCAATGGTACAGCGAAGTTGCAATAAAAAGTTTGAGCTTCAAAGATACCCGCCAATAAAAATCAGAACACGCTTCCTATGGGCCACCTAAAAAAAAAACGTTCCTAACTTTTGGAAAAGCCCAAAAAAAGCAAATCTGGGGCCGATGTTGGGCCAACATCGGATTGAGAAAAACTCAGGCCGATCTTTGGTTCGAAGCGGCGAGATTCCGAGTCCTCGACAGACATCGATCAACAAAACCAACGATTGCGTCATGAACTCTGAACGGAGTGCGCTCGTTAGGGACTCCGACCCGCCCTAGGGTCACCGTCTTCACACCATGGCCGGTGTCATGTGGCGGGAGCTGACCAGGCGTGTGATAAAAAAACATTTGGCCGCTGGTTTGCACAAAACAGAAGACAAAACTTCTCAATCCGTCTCGAATGGCAAAAAATAGACTTTTTTTTAGGTTTGGGAGGATACCATAGGACACCGCCGGCAAGCTCTCGCCCCCCAGACCATGGGTCCACCTGATATTTTCGAGGCCGTCATCTATACTCGTTGGGCTTGCCAGATATCGAGTGGGTTGGCCGTGGGCTGAGTCTATGTCGAGATCGAGCGTCGATCGTCTCACGAGCTGGTTTCTATCACCGTGTTGACAATTTGCGACCAGAAAAACACAAATTGCGCCGCCTGCAGCCGTTGGGGAAAAAAAAAGAAAAAATCAAACATTTTTCTCTATTTTTCCCACAGCGGCGGTACGAGAAAAAAAATGTTTTTTGAAAGCGATATATTTGAAAAAAAACTTTCGAACTTCGCATTTCCATGGGCATAGGTCTTAGATGCACGAAGAAAATTACATGTGAAAACAAATATTGGGTATTACGGGGGACCATCGTAAATAGGACCAAATATTGGCTGTAAAAATAGTGAAATATCTAGGTTTTTGTGTGTACCGTAGGTCCTATTTAATATGGTCCCCCGTATTAGCAGTTCCTCAGTTGGGAAGCCCAATCAGTCCCAGTTACAAACGATATTGAGTAGTAGTTCCGCGGTTGAAAATAAGCCCCCACCTGTTCCAGTGACAAACAAAAATGACCAAAAGGGATATATATCTGTCCCTATCGTAGAGCTTTAAATCAGCCACCCACCCCGACGAGGAAAACGGTTCTTCACCTCGTGTTTGGTGAGAAAAAAAATGTGTCGCGTTTTTTTTCCCTCGCCTATCTTCAGATTTATACAAAACGAAACCTAAAACTGCTGTTGCTTCAGTTTTTTTGTGTACGTGAGTTGCTGTGCTCGCTCAGGCTGATCCTTTTGTAGAGCGTTGCTACCGATAGGGTTCCTGCTACTGTCACCTCCGGAAGGGACGGGACGCGTCCCGCTGACGAAATGCGGAACACGGCCAAAATATCACCGTGAACACACGCGGAATGCGCATGGTGTAGGGCGCGAGTGACTACCAATTGTTGGAAATTAACGATGGGAGGGACCATACGTATATGCCAAGAAAGCAAGGCCGAAACAAGGGAGCGGGTGAGAGAGGGGACGATTGTTTTTCTCCCCGGGGTCTGTCTGAGAGGAGTCGGGTTCACGAGCGGGGAAAGAAATGCGCATCCTCACGATCAGTCCGTGCTCGTCGCTGTCCCCCCCCCCCCTCCGTTTCTCGAAAGGGATGCGTGATCAATGGTCGAAAGACTAAGGCAAGCAACAAATGAGTACGCCCCCCCCCCCCACCCCCCCCACCCCCTGGTTCCCGCCGCCCCTGCGAGGCCCCCGTCGCCACCCTTCCGCTCAAGCTTCCGCAGTCATACAAAACAAATACCTCCAGACCACCTGCTTATGTCTGATTATTTATAGCCGGCGCCAGGGTGTAACTAGAGATCAAACCTCTTGTAACGAAATTAATAAATGGACGGTATACCTCGTTTGCTTGGCCGGTGTGATAGCCTTACCTGGTTTTCACATGCTAGACTGCTAAGCGATCGACGCGCCTCGGCAGCAAAACATGAGTGGAGTGCAGTTTTAATTTACCTGTACGCATGGCTCGCGGTTTGTCGTGATGCCCAAGTTGAGCATGGGCTCTGAAAGGATATTTAATAAGGTTCAGAGTGGCGTTCCCCGCTAAGCACAAACGATGATATAACCGTAAATTCATGAATGTGGTAAAAAACAAATCAACCAGAAATTCTTAAATAACTTCCTAATTCATTACCCGTGTCGCGCACTGTAGGCCGTCTGCCATGTTGGCGACATACCTACGGTACTACTGGTAGCATTTTTGTTTGGGCCCAAACAAGGTCCTTCACTCTGGAGGTTTTTTTCACTTTGCTCAATGCATAGCCTAACCCAACCCCCAACCCTCCCATCCAAACGACGCCCCTACACTGCCCCGGCGTTGGCTTAGGTCAAACTGTCTGAGTGCAACGGAAAATACGAAGGCTGGCGCTGCCCTGGACCAGCAGAGGGTAGTCATCGAGGCGCAGAAGAGGCAGATGGCCACGATTAGAGCCATCCTTGCTGACGTCAAACGAAGGCGTGCTGCCCGCATCCGCCGCGCGGCCCTCGCTGAGATAACGGAGGCACGCGAGGACCGCAGATCGCTGCATTTTCCCTGCTCTGGGCACTTGCGAAACATGTGGCGCCAAGGGGAGGTGCGCGCTAGGCGGGCAGAGGACGAAGCCAAGGCCAACGCTGCCCGGGAGAAGCAGACAGTACTACTCCTTCAGGCGCAACGAGAACAAGCGAGTGCTGCTGCGCAAGCGGCTCAACAGGCCCACCAGGCGGCACAGGCGGTGCAAGCGGCGCAGGACAAGAAGGCGATCAGGGCCTGCCTCGTCGCCGTCAGGTGGCGGCAAACTGCCTACATTCGCAGTGCAGCCCTGGCACCCATTACCGAGGCTCGCGCGGACCGCCGCGCGCTTTCATTCCCTTGCTCCGAGCAATTAAGGAGCTTGTGGCGCCGGGGAATGCTTCCATCTCGGGGGTGTGCGTAGTTGTCCATCGAGTGCTTCGACGCAGAGTCCAAAACGACGACGCACTGCTGCGTTCAAGCTAGCAATGAGATGCACAAATGAGTAGATTTATGGCGGAGGGCGCGAACGGGCTTGTTTGAGGAGGGTTGGATGGATCGACTACCCCCGCCCCGCAAGTCGATCTAAAGAAGAACAGTTAGACCTTAACCACCGGCCTGTATATACGCAAAACGGGGAGGTGGGGGGGTGCTTGAAGATCTCAGTACCCGAGAGCAGCCTCAGAAGTTGAAATGCCCACGGTTAGAGGCGAGGGCTGCAAATATGGAGATTTTGTGCCGAGACAGGGGTGACTCGCGCTTGGCCAGACCGAGTCGTCTGCCCCCTCGCTGCCTTTCGTGCGCCATTGGCGTTAGACAGAGGCAGTGCCCGGCATGGGCAGGGGGCGCGTCTCCGACTACTCGCTTGGTGAAAGGGGGTAGACACGCAAGCGTGCCGTTTGTTGCTGCAGTTGCAGTTGTAAAAAAAACAGTCTGTCGAAAAAAACGTAAAGGCCGTTCAGATAAGGAGTGATGTGCAAATACTCCTCATATTCATGCAGCAGTGGCGCCTCTATAGTGCCGGTATGTATGCGCCCCTGTCAACAATACCGGCATTACAGCGGCAACCGGCACTAACTACTCAGCGCACTGCCACACTGGTCAATCCCGTTAGTGACAAGCGATTCCGCCGGTACTAAGCGGGCAGCCGGCACTATAGAGGAATCGCTACTGTATTTGGGGGCAGAGTGGCATGTGTGTTGATGTTGCGCACGGGGTTGCGTCTTGAGTGAGTTGAATACAGGCCTGCCTATTCGGCAACACGCGGGGGGGTTATCCGAGGGAGAGGGGGCATCCGTCGACCGCAAACATTTGCATGCCCAGGACTGCCGGGAATACAACGACTCGGGGGGCGTGCACGGGTCTACCTGAGGTAGATCGGTACACGGCGTCGATGAACGATTCTCAAACCCCGCTCGTAATGATAAGCATCCAAGGCAGGGAGAACAGTTATCAGAAGTGTGTAAAGCGATGGTGCATGATGCAATAGACACTTTCTCTGCTTCCTGTTTTCTTGTGTGGCGTTTGCTTGCAGATATTCTACGCCCTCTGGGGCCATGTTGTTTGAGCATGGTTACAGAAATGTCAAAATATCCGGTCACGTTTTACCCTTCGAGCGACCCTGGGTACTAAATAGCTTAAAGTGATACCTCAATTTTCTCTGTGGGACATACCGTATCACACTAGGGTGGTAAGATAACACACCCCTTCGAACGAACTTCGAGGCTGATTTCCTCGCTACAATGGGGAAGGAGCAAATGCCGAGCGATGCATGCGTCTATGGAAATATTTCGTCTAGATATTTCCAGGGCCACAGTTTTCGTTGTACATTTCTCCCCCGGGGTTCGGAAAATTTCGGCAGAGAAATCCGTCCCAGGGTGTGTGTTATCTTCATTATAGTATATGGTATATTCCACGAGCGAGAAAAGTTGAGAGCGCTGGGAGGCTCCAATACCCGTTTTGGAAGAGGGGAGCGGGGGGAGGGGGAGGGGGGGAGACGGCATACTCGGCGCTTTCACGATGCCAGAACAACGCCCTTCAGGCCGCGGGAAGGGGTGAGTTGGAGGGTGGAGTCTCTGGAGGATGCCGGATTACGTTCAGCCCGGATCAGGTGTTAGGAGCTCCCTCTGTCACCCACCCCCGTGTGGTCTGTCGTGGGGGAGAAGTTTTTGTGCTTTGTTAGTGTGGTTTGACCGTCTAGAACCATCCGTGTTAGCCTGAGTGGTAGCCGCAGTTGTACTACCCTGTGTGCTGAGCTGTACATCCTAATACTTACGGCGGGCGGCTGCGATTCCACTGGGAGGCTGGTTGGCTGGCTTGTTGCGATTTGTTTTACAGACGACGGCTTACTATGTCTCTCCTTTGTATAGGGTATCTTTTAGTAGAGCTCTAATCGTGTTTCTCGGTTTGGGTCAGACTTCTCGGGGATGATAACGTTGGGTCAATGGATACAGCAGAAAATTATTGCGCGGGGTCGTGTGCGGTTACGTTTACTTAGCTGGATGATTATCGGTACGTGGTATATATATAAAGGTGGCTCTGCTCCCTTTGGTGTGCAGAGGAGGGAATACTCGAGCAAAAAGCATCGTGACCGTTTTTCCTTTGCGGTTGCGGTGCTGTGGCGTCCTG
This sequence comes from Nereocystis luetkeana, assembly GCA_031213475.1. NCBI lineage: Eukaryota > Phaeophyceae > Laminariales > Laminariaceae > Nereocystis > Nereocystis luetkeana. The sequence continues at coordinate 9,420,392 of JARUPZ010000007.1, forward strand.
CCAGAGCCGCAACACTTCGTCAGTGGATCGTTGTCCAGCATTGGCGGGTTTTTTTACGAAAAATTAGGGGGTGCCAAGGAGTTTTGTGCACATCCCATGTCGTTGGCGGATGACCAGGGCCCGCGCGCGATTCGCGTACAGACGGCACATTCTTGTCCTGTGAGTGGGTGAAGAATGCGAAATCGTTAGATGGTTTTGTCTTGTGCGTTTGTTTTTCTCGCGTCTGGCATTGTTTAGCGCCTGTTTTGTGTTGATATTGAGTTTTTATGTGTACAACTGGTACGGCTCACTGAGTCCGTGAAGTATACTAACTGTGGTGGGGCGTTTTTCTTGCATAATAAGTACCGTGCAATCGCGTTGAGCTAGAGCCGCGATGATTCGTCGACGAACTGTTGCCCTGCGGCGTTAACTCAGGCTTGACAAAAAAAAAAAACGCAGGGGTTCCGGAGCTATAGTAGTGGTTTGCCTTTCGTTTCCGTGCGAGCTTCGATAATGTCCCTAACAATGACCTCAAGAGGGTGCGTTCTAGAGATCACTCGGTCCCGCGCCTTTGAAAGCGTGTGAAAAAAATATACAAAGGCTGATAAATGGGAACTATAAATTCACGAGTGCTGAAAAACAAGACCCTCGGACCACTTGATAGAAGAGTAAAGTGCTTGCTCAACCCATTATTGGTAGTGTGCACACACCGCTTCAGAAACCTCGCCTACAAATGCGCAGGCCTCCGAGAAACAGCTTTGCCGATGCTGATGATACCGGTGGTACTCGCCGTTTTGATGAGCGTCAACCTACAACATGATGCAACAAGCTTAATATGTGAGCGACGTTATTGCATGCTACGTACTTCGCGAAGAAACGCACGCGCTGGGAACGACCCCCCCCCCCCCGAGTGACCGCTATAATATGACGAGAGAAACACTTAGCAGAAACACCAGCTGCTGTGGCACGCAATGGGCTCATTGCTTCATTGATTGATCGCGGCCGTAGTGTCCAAAAACCGTTCCGTCCATGATGACCAAGGCCCAGAGTGTGGCGACGGATGAAACCTGGCGCCCAAAAACGATAACAACTGTTTTTCGTCATCTATAGTGTTACACTGGAGGTGCAGGCAGGTACAAAAACCGCGAAGGCCTGTCCTACCGGTGGGCAGCCCAAGATCTATCCGCAGGGACAACCAACGGAAAACCGACGCCTCCCCGTAACCGCCCCGGTGAGTGAGTAGTAGTAGCCGCCTTCTATAGGACAGCACCCCCGTTGTGGGGACGAAACGCTTGGAATCATATAGTCAGATTTAGGTTCATGTAAAAAATTCGACGCGAGGGAAGAAAGCGCTGGAGTCTTCCCGCGTTAAAACTGTGAGGCACGAGCCCTAGCGGGGAGGGGGGAGGAGAGGGCCTGTTATGCGACCCCGGGTTTGAGTTACGATTACTGCTGTTTGCAGGAGGGAGAGAAAAAAGGCGAGCATAGCGAATGGGAAGGAAGGCAAAAAAAAAAAACACTGCAGTGGTAAAAGGGCCCGGGTCCATCCACCTCCGCGGGCAACGCACGCGGTCCGCTATAAAGATGTGTGGGCATACACTCCCAGGAAATCGCGTTGAAACCTCCTCTAATTTTCCTCTAAATAATGTTGTTGTATATCACGTTCACCCACGGTCAAGCGCCCGTTGTCCTTGCCCTCCCCCCTCTCTATACCCCTCTGTCCGTCTGCCTCGCCGTTTTCTCACCTGCCGCCGACTTGAAGTAGCGCCTTGCCGTTTCTCTTGCGCCTCCTTTTACTTTTACTACTGTTTTTACTATTGCGCTTGCCCTCCGAAAATGTTCAGCATGATGATCAATCATAAACATTCGTCAAACACCGCGGGAGTCGACCCCTTTCTCTGCTGCTGCTTCTGCTGCTGCGGTCTTCTATATTATTATTATGATGCTTGCCTTCCGATAACATAGCGTAGATGCCATTCCAATACAAACCGAATATCCTTCTGCAAATCAGCAGTATTCCCCATACGCTTCTCTGCCAGCCGTTTTCCAATTTCCATTTCCCACATCATTTCATCTCAGCTATATATATAAGTATTTGGGCAACGCTCACTGATGAACTTGCCGTGTTTGGCTCACATTGCAAAAACTAACGGAGTGCCCGCCAGCTTTTGACCTAAGGGGGGGCGACAAGGTGCGAGATTCGCTGAATACCGCCGCAGTCGACCCTTTTCTCTGCTGCTGCTGCTGCTGCTGCTGCTGCTGCTGCTGCTGCGGTCCTCTATATTTCGGCAACGCCCACTGATGAACCTGCCGCATTGGGCTCATTGTAAAAAATGGTGGAGTGCCCTGCTTTTGACTCAGGGGGGGGAGGGCGGGTAGCGAGATCTTCCGCTCCGCGCATTTATGGGGCGGCAGCACCTAGCAGTATAGTGAGAGTTGGCGGGCAAGTACGTTAGAAAGCGGTTTGATCTTCCCCTTCCCGACTTGTTGACCCCCCCCCCCCCCCGCTCCCTGGTATAATTATGATCTAAGACGTTGTCGTCGGCGAACAATGGATTGATGTGCGGGAGTCGCTTTTCCTTTTTCTCGGTAGTGGTGCGGGTGTGGTGATTGATTGTGGTTGACCCGACGCCGCGTGCTATCAGCGCTCTCCATCATCTCTGGCTGCGCGCTTTTTTGTGCGTCGTCCCTTGCTCTTTTTTGCCGCCGCTGCTGCTGTTTGGCGTTTTGCGCCCCCCCTCCCCTCCGTTGCTGTGCCTTTGTTGTCGTCACCAGGTTCCTCCTCCAACTCTCTGCCCATGCGTGCACAGGTACACAGCGCCCGCCAACATTCGCGACGCGGTGTCTGCGGCGACCTCGAGCGACGACCACCCCACCACGGCCACTGCCACCACACCACTACTATTAATAACAACAACAACTACTATCATCATCATTGTTCCAAGGGCACTATTACTACCAAGTATTATTTCTCACTAAAAGTTGCGTTCGCAACTGCTGTATATACCCCTCTCTCTCATTCTGGGGGTGAGCGGTGGACAGTTCGCGACCCGCCGCCGCCGATTCCGGTGCAGCTCCCACAAAGTAGCGCTTTCCAGGAATCATTACTATGGCGTATCATGATATTTGCTACAACAGCCTGTTTTTGTGGCCACAGAGAGAGCCAGGATTTCAGTGAAGTGAGCAATAACGTGAGATGACCATACCTGGTATTATTTTTAATATTGCGAAATGATCATACCAGGTATATCATGATCATACCTGTAATTCGAAGTAAGTGCCGTTTGTCGTTTGCCGTTTACCAGATTCCAGATCCTTCGCATCTACATATATCTATCTCCGGATTTACTTGCAGTGACATATCCACGCCGTCACACATGTCACAAGTCATACGTCACAAGTCACAAGTCAGTCCTAGGTCACGAGTCACGAGTCACCAATCACGAAGCTCGTGTTTCATAATTTTAAAATATCACGAATCTCAAGCCACATGTCACAAATCTCAAGCCATGAATCACAAATCTCAGGTCACAAGCACCAAATCTCAGGTCACAAACCACAAAACCTCAACTTATTTTATCCGCTAAAAAAGCTATTAGGAATAATCCCAAAATCTCAGCACGTATCCCTGCTGTGATGAACGGAAACTTAAAGACCGTTCAATAGACACATTCATATTAAAGCAGTCCTTTACATTTTCGTCCAAAATTGACGTATGATAATGTTCATAAGCAGAAAGTTCAGACCTCTCCATGCTTTCTTTTATTTTATCTGAACCAGAGCGAGCATTTGGGGCACCACCAACAACGACCCGCTGTGTGCACTATACCACTACGACTGAGCTACTACCCAGAACCAGCAACCTCAGGAGGAAGAGCGCGCAACAAGACAGGACAGACAGCGGACGCATATTGCTTGCTGGCGCCGGGCTTCACCCTCTTGCAGCTGACACAACACAATGCCGGGTGAGGACTCGGAACCAAAATTGAACAATTATATAGTTGAAAATAGTGCAATGTTGGTAAAAACATGCTGAATTGCCTGGTACTATACAGGCAGTACGTACCGGTACACGTTTTGCACGGCAATCGAACCTACCGTGTGAACCCACTTCGACGTGCGGTGCTCTGAATAGGCCAAACCGCCCGTCTGAGCCATACCGGTATGCCTACCGATAGAGTGCCAGCGATGAAGCAGCAATCCAGATGCGCATCGTTGCGCTAGGGACCGTGCTTTGCGCTTCCTTTGAAGGGTGGCATGTACGTGCTCTCGCACACAAGACCCAATCATTTTTTGCCTTTTGTGCCCACTACCAACCACACCACGGCGGTTGCCCCGCTTGTTGCTTTCCTGAAAACCGTGCAACGACAACAGCACCCAGGCAGGGTAAGCTTACTGGGGGACATACTACAGCACACGTCATATACCTGCGAACCCTGCCTGGACTCTTGAATACCCGAAATACTGTAGTCATCCGCGCGCGACGACTGCAAGACAGCAGTTGAGATTATTCTTTGATCGAACGCGAAAAAAACACCGGGGTGCGCGACTGACTCTACTCACTCTCCATGCCAGCCGAACGCTCACCGCAGCAGTGTCTGTTGGACGCTCGACCTAGCCGGGCGTATTGCGTTGCCAACTGGCACGTTGCCACTTCTGAGCCGCGCATACCGTAGGTGCAACTCTCCATGTACCGGTATGCTCGGATCGAAAACAGCGAAGGCAGGGCTACTTTTAGTACTTAAACTGCTGCTGCCGACTCCTGCTACTGCTGCTGCTGCTGCTGCTGCTGCTGTAGTGCTGTTTGTTGCTGCATCGTCGTGCTGGTGGCATGCGTATCGCCTGTAGATAGATGTACCGTACCCCGTACCTATTCCCGCGTTGGACTGAATTCACGGGTTAACCACTTCTACTGCTGTGTCTTGTATGTACTGCCAGACTGCTGTTATAGGCACGCTTATTATTCACGAAACCACTGCCAATACCCACCAAGGTGCAAGAGTACAGCAGAACGATGTGGGATTCGTCGCGGCGGGCTGACGCCCGCCTGCGGGTCCGCGCGTTCAATACAGCAGCCGCCCAAACCAAACGCGACTCCTGTACGGTACTTCTGAGAGGTGTACGCGTTACTATTATTAGTAATAAGATTCGGAAAGTAAAAGTATCAATAGGAGATTGACGGTACAGCAGGCAGTAGTACAATATACCCTGGTATAGAGTTATGAATGGTTATTACGGAGTACCTGGTATTATTTAACAGGTACACTTTGTATTAATAATAGCCTTTAGAACCGCAGTCCTGTTTTGGGGACAAACTACTTGAAGTTTGACTGGTTTGTCCCCAAAACCGGGACTTCGGTTCTATATCTTGATTTTTCCCTCGAAACACACCTTTGTTCATCCTTTGTACCATTACTACCGGGTGTGGAGTGTTGGAGGTGTGTGTGCGTCCTTCACATTAAAAAACCGCTCTTCCTTCGTGACATCCAGATCAACCAGTGTCCGTGCCGATTCTTCCATCCTACCTGACCTGGTGGAAAGATACAAGTTCTTTCGTAAAGTACCTACCGTAGACTATACCAGGTGGTCAAGATTACACACTTTTTTTTGCGTTTTGCTATCTGCGTCTGTTTTAGTTTTGTTTTTGTTTTTGTTTTGCTTAGCTTCATCTTCTTTTTTTAGGTTTTTGTCTGCTATTAATTAATAGTCCCCTTTTTGCTTCCCTGGTGTCCGCAGTGGTGGAATGCGTATGCTTGTTTTTTTTTTTTTTTTTTTATTTGCCTCTGTTTTTACTTGAGGTATTTCTTCCACTCCAGAGTTATTGGAGCCTGTCCTGCGACCACGGACTGCATTGAATTGTGAGTTAATGTGAGAACAACAACAACCCCCTGGGAGTAATTTCAGACCCGATTTCCTTGTTGACATGGGGGGCGGCACACACAACGAAAATTGTGGCTTTGAGAAGATTTCGTCCAGAATGTTGCGTGGACGTATCGCTGGGCGTATTCAGTACGCCCTCCCCGTTGTCGAGAAACCCAGATTTGAAAATCGTCCGAGGGGGTGTGTTTTAGGACAGCAGTTCCGTTTTGGGGACAAACTACTGACAATCTGAGTGGGTTGTCCCCAAAACGAGACTTCAGTACTATTAATATCAATAAAAGGGTTTGAGTGTTTTACGGTACGCCTGCAATGATACTACAAAAAGCGTGCTGCGCATTGTTGTGCAGGAAAAAGCAAAGTAGACAGTGCACGAAAAAGCAAAGTAGACAATGCAATGCCATGTCATTGTACTGGATACGACATGCACGACATTCACATTTCTATGAAATGGGTACGGATACGTACAGCACAGCCGCAGCAGCTTCAGTGTAGCAAGCAGAACTTACCGTATATACATGGCACGCTCGTGCGTAGTAATATTAATATTAGTGCTACGAGAGCCGGCGTCCCCGGTGGCTTGGTATCGCGTGCTATATCAAGATCAATTTCGTGGGTTCAAGTCTCACCGAGTGCATGCTCGTAGGAACTTTTTCTGGAAAAAATATATTAGCGGAAAGCGCGAGAGCGTGAGTTAGCTACATTCGATGAAAAGCGACGAGCAGTGGGAATGCTGGACCCTATGCGCGACAAAAAATAACGGCACGTACCGGGTGGGAGAAGGAACGACACCTGTGGTCCACGGCTTGTCCAAAAGATCGCCGTGGGCAAAACCTCCTACCTGGTACGAGTTAGACTGGAAAGTAAAAGTGACGATAAACAAATAAATGATTGAAAAGTACCCTTTTAGCCCGAGTATTATGCAGTCGGAAACGCTTGATTGAAAAAGCCGATTTCCTACCGGTTATTTTTCCGACTTGATGGCTGCCCTTTTCGTCCGTCCGATCGACTATACTCGTAGTTGTATTTTTCTGTAGGCGTTTGATGTAATGGAGTGACGAATATAGCGTGACTAGCTCCAAGAAAAAAGGGTATGATTGGCGGAAGTCGGTTCGAAACTGCATCATCGCCGTAATGCTCCTGGGGTCAAAGAGATCTTCCATCTTCCAGCAGCTGCGCCCAACCTCACGTACATGGTGATATCTCGCTTCTTCTTCGAGCAGCATGTGAGTTTCACACGCGGAGCGTTCTCCTCCATCTCGCCTTCGAGGCCAGCGCAACAGTTGGCCAGAGGTCAGCGATACCGCTCACTGCTGTGGCCATCGGGTGCTGACGCGTGCTGCTGATGGGCGTAGATAAGGATGTTTCACGCTGACTCGCGGTGAGCAGCAGCAGAATTGACGGCAGCCAAGCCAGCGTCGCCGATGTTTTGGTGTGTGTGTTCTTCACGTTAAACCGTTCTTTCTACCCGTCGACATCCAGAAGAACCAGTGTCCGTGCCGATTCTTCAATCCTAGAAGAGATACAAGTTCTGTGGTCACAACGCTACGCCACAGAGATACTACGTTGCCATGTACCTGGTATGCAGTAAGCACAGCAGTGGGCAATGCAATGTCATGTCATCATACTGGATACGACGACATACACATTCTATGAGTAGAGAAACGAAAGGAAACAAAGAAAAAAACAAAAACAAAGGAGACATATCGAAAAAGGGGGAAAAAAATGGTCGTGTCTTATGTCGTGTTGCTGTGGCGTGGGTGTGTGATACTTGTATGCGGCGGGGCTTTTCCGACCATGAGGGCGTGTCAAAACATAATCGAAAAGCGAAATCGAAAATCAAATTAATTTCGATTTCGATAAAAATTGGGCGAGGTGTCCCAACATAACTGAAAAGTGAAAATAGAAATCCAGGCGAAAAGCAACGGAGAGCACAACCAGCTTGGGCCGTTCGCAACTGCTTTGCACTCATGCCGGCAATCTAGCGCTCGGTAACACAGGTCCACCACATGAGCAGGCAACCGCGACGGCATTTCGATTCCGGGACGTCGTTGGGTCTCCCATGGAGGTGGTGGCGCGTCCAACGTTGACGCCCCGGGATCAAACTTGAAATTATACCGAGAACGAACTTCCGACCTCGTTTTCGAGGGCATCATCCTGAATTTTCCTCGAACTATGTTCGCTTTGCCTCGAACGCCGGGAAACACAAGGCCCGAGAACGTCGGGGCTGGTGTTGTGATTCGCCTGCTGGCTGTTTACGGGGGTCTGTGCGGCTGTGTTGCCGTGCTATCAATAGCCGTGGGTTGCAAGCAAAGCAGGCTCGTCATGCACCCACGCCCCACGACTCCTTTCGCAAGGACAAGAAGAAAGAAAATTGAACGTATTAAAATGAAAATCACGAGGGATCAAACACAAAAAGAAAAAAAAAAAGACAGGAAGACCACGTTCGGATCAGCTGCACCAGCTGGCCGTACGAGTAGCATACGATTCATAGTCCACCGCGGTTTCCCTCCTCCTCCCACTGTTGCCCCCCCTCCCCGCATTCCCTTGGTTGGGTTTCCTTCCACTCCTCCTGTTGCCCCCCCCCCCCATGCCGTTGGACACCACCCACGGCGGATCCCCTGCGCTGTCTACTCTGCTGTGCCTCATTTTCGTAGCACCCGTGCGGCTGCTTCATGGACGCCTCCGGTACCACTTCCCCGCCTTTTTCGCTGCAGTGGACCCCTAACACGCGGTCTCAACTCCAAACAACAAAGGGGAGTGTTCCGTCGACCCTCCGGCGGCTCGCTCGGAACCCCCTAAGGCCTGGGGTTCTCCCCGCCAGCCATCGTCCGAGCAGTACCCTGTACTGGTTATACTTCATACATGCTGAGCAGTCACGGTACAGAGCGTTCAGTTCACGCACGGGTGTGTGTGATCGTTTTTTTTTCACCACTCGATCTTTTCCAGAACGGGAAGGTCAAGGTTGCCACTACCGAACAGCGTTGACCCTTTTGAGAACTTTTTTTTTGTTTTTGTTTGCTCATCCCATGTATTATCTTGCGCACATCTTCTCTCTCTCTCCTTCCAACTCGTAACTCAGATCCGGGGTCACATAGCAGGCTCTTCTACCATCTTCCCGCTACGGTACGTGCCTTCATTTTTATCGCGAGAAGATTTCAGCCTTTTCTTCCCTCGTCGACTCGCATCGAATTGTGCCTCTACCCACGCGGCAAGGCGCTCTCAACAATTGAATCCTTTTTTATTTTATTTTTGCAAATAAAGTCTAATGTCCGACCCACCTGGGGCTCGAACCCAGGACTCAAACACAAGTAGAATTCGAGGTTAACCACTTGAACCACCCGGGCGACCGGCTGCTGTCGTGTGCGGGGACAAACCAATCAAGTTGTAAGTAATTTGTCCCCAAAACGAGACTGCGGTCCTAACAGAGTCGAGGTGTTCTCGGACAGATCTGATCGAGAGCCTACTTCCGAATACTATGTTGTTCGACTCTAGCACCCACCTTTCACTGTCGTCGAGAAGGCGAGCGCTGAAGAACGATCGAACCCTACCCCTGTGCAAACTCGACTCTCTTCACTATTGTAGATGCCGCAGCAATATATATATCTATGTATAACATAAATTTATACATAGATGCAGCAGCAGCCAGTCCAGTCGTCGGTCACGCCGACGAGTGCTGTACCTCTGTGCAAAAGACAGCGTACGAGCCATTCAACAGAGTACGTGATACGCACCAGGTAGACGAGAAGAATGCCCTGGGCTGAGTGTTCTATTTCGAGATCCCGCCCCGATACCCCTGAATCTCGTCTAGGACAGCGTACCGGCGGCAACAGTAGTACGTAGACGAGAAACACGCCCTGGCGTAATTGTGAGATCCCGCCCGATACGCCTGGATCTCGTCTAGGACAGGTGTGGGGCGCGTGCAAGACACATCCCAGGTGGGCTTGGTGGCGCGAACCCCACTCTCGGGGGGCAGGAACGAAAATGTATCACAGCCTGACCTTTTGAGAGTTTCTCCCACTCTCTGAAACGAATACTGCACCGATAATGAGGCGGTACCGTTTTAGGGGATCGGGTCAAAAACCCAGTAGATTGGTACCAAAAAGTGGAAACAGCACACGCCCGGCTGGGACGCGGCCCGAGCACGGCCTAGGCCACGCCCCGGGAAAAGTCGAGAGAGGCAAGCACGATGAGGCAGGACGGGGAAAGAGCGGACCGAAGGTGGACCTCGTCGGGAGGAAACTCGAATATGGCTTGAAGCCTGGTATTCTTTTCGTTTTCGAGCTCTTGACAGCAAACCGCCTAGATTATCCTGCAAATGGTTATAGTGGGTAACCCGGTGTGTAAATACCCTTGACACTTCAGAGCGGGGATGTACGTTACGGGGAATGTCAGGCTGAGGAAATAAAAGGGAAAAAAATGCGGTGATATCAGATCACCTATCCTCCATTTTTTATACCTGGTATACAATTGATTCGCAAGCTCAGACGGGCACCTACTGCCAAGCGGCCCTACGTTGCGTGTGGGATCCAGCATCGGTCGAGTTTATTCCTACAGCAGTAGCGGTATTGCTTCAGTAGGTTACTTACTGAAGACGCGCGAAAAATCGCGTATTGCCGGCAATCCGCGTCTCTGTTTCGCGACGACATATCATACATGCCTTCTTCAGAGGGGAAAATTGACGATAAAGTGTGAGGACTACAGGTACAGCTATTTTACTATTTACGGCCTCTGCGTGATAGGCAGGTAGGCGATAGGTACCCGTTTTGGTGTCTGAGTTACAATGGTTGATGCAAGGAGCCGTACGGCACGGGGGCAACATGGTCCTACGTCCTACTAGACGTACTCCTGCTGCGCGCTTCTGCTGCTCTTACGCTTAGTCGGGTGGACAGCACAAATAAAGGTTACCACCCAGGTATCGTTGTTTTGCTCGCCTGCTTTCGGGGTGCCAAAAGGACGAGCCAAGACAAGCCCTCATACAGTATCCGGGTTGAGAGTTGGTTTGTGGTGGGTTCCGACGCCCCCAAGCACGCCCGTTGCGCTCGGAGTGAGGGCAGACCACTCTGTTCTCGCGCTCGCGTCATGTATTCAGTATTCGGGGGGGGGGGGGGGTACAAGTACGAGTGCTGCGAGGGCATTACATACCTTAAGAGCGGGTTTGGGACACACACGGAAGAACGCGCTCAGTTTTCAGAGCTGGGCCCGGGTCCAGTGTGTCCTGCCAGTGTCATGTCAGTATTGCTGTACTGGCTGAATGAGCTGCCGTAGTGCCAGGAGCTGCCAGAGTGCCAGTGTATTTATTGGCTATTTAAATTATTGTCAGTCCAAGGCAAAATGTATGTCTGTGTTTTACTGGCTACTTTTGAAATACAACCTACTGAACCAAAAAAACAAGGCTTCTCGCGGTCTTTTGGCGGGACGGTAACGGCTGGTAACTGCGGGACGGGACGGTAAAACCGCCGTCAACATGGTCCCGCCGTCCCCCGTCCCGCCGACAAATCCCCTGACCGTCGTCCCTTACCGTCCCTTACCGTCCCATCCCGTCGTGACACCGTAATTTTACCGTCCCGATCGGTCGTGACACCGTATTTTGCAGTCCCGTCCCGTCATTAAAAACTGCACCGTTGTGACTTCCCATGTTGTGACATGCAGTCCCTTCCCGCCGACACAACTTGCCTCTTGCCGTCCACCAACCCATTAACACTCGTGGTCATCTGTTCCCGTCCATTCCCACCACGGATTACGAAATTATTGACGAACGAATTTCGAGTTTTACAACAGATGAGTAGTAATTCCTACCAATATCATATATACGAATTTTCGTTTTTTTTTGTTTTTCGGATCTTCCTAGGGCTCCAGCACCTTTGTGTGACCACGGACTCCTTCGTCAGAGAGTTAATGTGAGAACAACAACAAACAACAACATACATGCCATCATAAACTGACAGTAAATCGTGCACAACCCCCTGTAAATGTGAAATACCAGGTATAGAACAGGCGTATCACGCAGCTTGCAGAGCTGACACTGCTGAGTACTGAGTACAGCAGTATCAACTATCCAATCAGTCGAACTCATCAGCTGACGTAACATCATCTTGATCTTACCTGGTACCAGGTATATAATAGGAAATTGGATTTCCTCGTTGTTTTCAGCAGAAGACATACCTGGTGTTGTTTTTTTTTATTTTCATTTTTTTCGCGAATACCTGGTATTCATACTTCATATTTCCACGCGCAACACCTGCCACAACAAGCTCGCCACCACACACAAACAGCACAGAGACCACGAGGGGTTCTACGATAGAGGTTCACGCTAAATTTTCTGAGGCACTTCACTTAACCCTTTTAGAACCGCAGTCCCATTTTGGGGACAATCCAGTCAAATTATAAGTAGTTTGTCCCCACAATGGGACTGCGGTGCTAAAAGTGTTGAGGAGCTCCATACCTCACTCGAAAACTGGCTTGAGCAAAACTCAATTTGTATCCCCGATGAATAATCCCATGGATCAAGTATACAAAGACGTCATTTTTTTCAACAAGATTGGCATTCCGACGATTTGGGTTATAAGCCCCGTCATTCAGAAAACATTTTAGCGGAAATGTGCAACCATTATCGTAGAACGCGTCCCACTAAACTCATGGATGCCTATATCACGGGCGGGGTCGATCGACCAGCAGCGGCACGATTGAAAACATCACCACCAGCAACACAAGCACAACCATCATTGGAACAGCCACCAGCTGGCACCGCAACAACAAACAAACAGTGCTTGGGGCAGCGGTCGAAAGGAATCAGAAAACGTTGCCCACTCTTCACGTACAAAACCGCGCCGACTTTGCGGCGGGAAGGAGGGAAATATATATTTACCGTCCCGTCCCGCCGAGGAAAAAAATGTTTACCGTCCCGCCCCGCCGAGGGGAAAAATATTCACCGTCCCGTCCTGCAGACGAAAAAAAAATTACCGTCCCGTCCCGCCGAGGAAAAAAATATCTACCGTCCCGTCGTGAAAATCTGCCCCGTTGAGTTTTACCGTTCCGTCCCGTCGAGAAATTATGCACCAGCTCTCCCGTCCCGTCCCGCCCCGCCAACTGTTTATGTCCTTATTTTACCGTTCGTTTTTTTTCCCGCCAAACAAGTAAAATTTGTCCTGTCCCGTCCCGTCACGATTCTGTGATATTAGTGAAATTAACCCTTTTAGAACCGCAGTCCGCTTTTGGGGACAAACTACTCAAATTTCAAGTCGTTTGTCCCCAAAACGGGACTGCGGTTCTAAAGGGGTTAAGCCTTGAAAAAAACGACGTCAGCGATGACCGCCAGGGTCAACGGGATGAGATATGAGTACCTTTTTTTGATACTTTTGTTTCCCCTCACTGCTGTAATCAAGGAAGTTACGGGTGATCGAGGAAAATGCAACCCAAAAATTGGCCTAATCAGCTAAATATGTGCCATTTCGGGCAAAATCATGGATTTATGGCGACACTTCACTTTTCTTAAAAGTTCAAACACCTCGAGTGTTCATCCTAGAAATGGAGAGATACACCAAGCTCTGTGGCCACAATCCACGGAATCGTGATATATAGTATATCGCAAATGCAGTGCGAGTCAATTCAATGCCATGCCAACGTATCGGATACGAAGATCATAACATACACAGGCCAGCAAAAACAGACAAATTGCGGGCGAGAAAAAAACAGTAATTTAAGAAGAGGAAAGGAAGAACAGGAAATGACAAGAGATAATGATAATATATACCTGGTACCTGGTATGGAACATCTAATGAATGCGTGCTGGGGTACGCCAAGAATGGAATTAGATGTACTGCTGTACTCCGAAAAACAGTTGAGATATGCCTGGTACCTGGTACACGATGTATTCAAAACAAGCGTAACGAGGCGAGACTAAAACTCGCAGCGAAGCAGACCACAAGCAGGGGTCATTGCAGATTTGATACGCGGGTACCCCAAAGTAGCATACCACTATTAATATTAACACGGTGGGCCGGAACATAAGGGCCGCTTAGACATTCATATTGATACTGAGCGGTCCCTGTCTGTACTCCCAGAGTTGTATAGTTACTGTAGTACTAAACACATGGGTCGAAATATATATGTGCCTTCAATCTCCAATCTCTGGACTCAACGGTTCGCGCCCCACCCCATCGCTCACCCCACCCCATCGCTCATCCCACCCTACTCTACGCTACCCCACACCACCTGCTCAGCGCCGTTCCACCCCACCCCACCTCACCCCACCTCTCATCCCACCCTACTCAGCGCCGTCCCACCCCACCCCACCCAATCCCACCCTTCTTTTTTATTCCAGGACCGGGAGGAGGGGGACGCGGCGGTGGTCACGGGGGGCCTCACGGGCACGGGGGGCCGCATGGGCACGGGCCGCCGCATGGGCACGGGGGGGCGCCGCATGGACACCCGAGGCCATGTGAGAGAGTGATCCTCTGCCGTAGTGCGGCGTGCGGCGAGCGGTTTTGTTGTTTTTGTTGTTGTTGTGCTTGTTGTGCTTGTTGTTGTGCTTGTAGCTTGCGCTTGCGAGAGAGTGTCTTGCCCGGCCCTGGCTGCGGTCACAGGGTGCTGCCGATGCATCTGTGTTTAAATACGTTGGCGGCCGTGGGCGAAATGATCAGCAGCTGGCGGTCCTCCTGAGGTCGTCCTGCCGACCCTTGTGTTTAGCCATCATCCAGGGGAGGCACATGATCTATTGAAAGTTCACGAGGTCATGCGCGAAGCAGTGTGCAAGCGAGGGGGGTATGATAGCGCACGCAGCTTGCAAGGATGATTTGTTCAACGAAGAGTTTCGATCGCCCAGCGCAGCGCAGCTAAGGTCTTCTTTTTTTTTTACTTGTTCTAGAAACGGCGGCTTCGGGCAGACACCAGTTTCCGTTTGGGACGGTTGCACAGACTACAACCGAACGCGGGGAACTTGACCTCAACCCTTTTAGGACTGCAGTCCCGTTTTGGGGGAAAACCCACTCAAATTTTGAGTAGTTTGTCCCCAAAACGGCACCGCACTTCTAAAAGGGTTAGCCCTCTTGGGAGTTGAGAGGGGAAAACCTGACGACGAAAATTGACGGGAACAAAATTACGATTACAGCACCGGTCTCTGCTTGGATGATGGGGGATGAGGTAGGTGTCTAAATTGGAGTAGAATTGAAAGGAGTTCGTGTATACGATACGGGCGCAGGCAGCATGATCCGACCTCTCTACTACTGCGCGCCGACACAGCTCGTGGACGGCCCATGAACACCAGCGTTGTTGTGTGTTGAGCCGGTCGCTTTGTCGGGGTCTCGAAAAAGAGTTGATCAACGAACCCGGAGGCGGGCGATATTACTTTTGGCCCTCACCCTTTTTAGAACCGCGTTTCAAGCGAACCAGTACCCCAAGTCTAAGGTCGAGTAATCTGTCCCCGAGACAAGAGTCCGATCCTTGAGGGCTCGAGCCCGAACGCGGACAATTTAGTTGCTACGCCCCGACGCAAACCATCAAGCTCCTGGGCCAGTTGCCGCTTTGGGGCGGCGGTACAAAAAATCGGACCGCGGACAATCTACTGCGGTACACGGTACCCGTACTGCGCGTAGGCCCCTGTCTCGTGCCCGCTGTGGTGCGAATCTCAAAATCGGCAGTGGCGGCGGCAGAGCTTCGTCCGATCTGGTGTTCCCCGTCTGCCTGTCTCTTGATTTGGTGATGTGGCGCCGCTCCTATTTGTTTCCTGCGCATTGCGGAATTGTGTGCACGGTTTCGGTACTGTTGTAACTGCTTGTGCTTTGAGGACATTTTCTTCTCTGAACCGCGATTGAACCCTTGGTAGCGCGGCCAGCGCATGTATCTGGCGAGTGAATGATTGCGTATTTTTTGGCTTTCGACTCCCTACCGTCCACCGTTAAAATGTTTTGCGTATTTCGAGCATCCATTGAGCCCCGTCCTCCTTCAAAGGTTTACGGCAAGCAAACAAAGGCAGGCGTCTAATGCGTGCGAAACGCACCCCCCCCCCCGCCCCACCATCCCCGTACTCCCTCCGCCTCTCCCCTCCCTCTCTTTCCCTCCCCCCTCCGCCTTCTCCCCGCCGCCCTTCTACCCCCTGCGCACCCTCGCCCGCCCCCCGCCCGGCTCCCGCCCCCCCCCCTTCGACGTTCATCTACTCGCGCTTAACCGCTGTCCGGTGACGCACCGGCTCTTTTGCCGACCCACAACAACGCACAGTCTTCGACCTGTGCTGCTGCTGCGGGCCGATCCACGACCTCTGCTTCTGTCTCCGACGCACGTTCTGCTGCATCATCACGTGCGGGCTGGCGGAGTGCTTCTGCCCCCCTCGTCCTCGCGGGGGTGGGCCTCATGGGCAGCCTCTGATCTAAAAAAAAGCGGGGCCGGGCTGGGCCGCCAGGATTAATAATGAAGAGATAACCCGTACGTACGTACTGTACGTACGTAGGACGAAGTATTTTTTGTTTTCGCCAGTCGAGATGTTTTGATGCTACGGCTGGGGGAGAGGGGGAGGGGGATTCCACCGTAGCGTTCTGTTTTTGTTTGTTGCTGTTGGCTTGGTATCGAAAAAGGCGTGTGGGGAGGAGTCGGGAGATGGAAGATGAGGATTTGCGACTCAGGTCGGGTTGGGTTTTCTCTATCCCCCTCCGCACAAGCTCTGTTGTTCTCTCTCTACGAGCTCTGCCGCTTGGCCACCGCGACGCTGGGAGGTAGCCAGGGAGGATGTACTCATGCCATACATGGTCGAGCCCGTATGGCCATGGGGTCGCCAGGGGGGGCGTACTCATTTATTGCTTGCACACAGTCATTTGGCCATTGACCAAGCATCCCTTTCGAGACGGAGCAGGGGGGGGTAGCATACAAAAACGAATACCCTTGCATTGTGAAGACCTCAGATGCATAGACTTTGATGGGCGGCTGAACGGGTGCTGGGAAAAATTTGGTCGTCTTTTTGCATGGTCTTTTTTTCTTTTTGCTCATTGAAAGAAAACAAAAAAACTCGTTGTACAATAGTACTAAAGGTCGATTATTTATTTATTTTTAAGCGTAAAAAAACACGCCGAGCCTTTCCTGCAACAGTGATGCAGTGTTATGGCAGGCGTTTTTTTTTTGCTCCGCTTGACAGCAGTGAGTATACTCACTTGTCGTACTCGTGCCTCTTTCCCGAAATATTGAACCGTTTGGATTATTAAATGTTGATCCAGAAAGCTTCTTGTATCTCGGGATAGGATGGTATGCCGGTAGTGTGCTGCGTCATGCGTTCGCTGCCGCAGCGCTGCAAAAAAATAAGCGCTCGCAGCTTCGCCTGCGGGTAAACCTGTGCCGAGGTGAAGAAGACAAAAACAGAGCCAGGGTCGAACGACGCCTAATCATGGGGCTGACGTAGAAAATCAAACGTTTTCTTGCCTATTATAAGTAAAAAAAAACATTTGTTTTTTTTTAGGGTTATTAGCGTATATAGGCGGCTTCATGGCCTGCCCGCAGGCAGGGTGAGGGCAATCAACTGCCCGCTGGTCAAGCGTGGGCCTCTTTATGGCCTGGTGGCAGGCAGGGGGAGGGAGGGAGGGGGGGAGGGAGGGGCAATTCATTTCCAGGGGTGGAAAGGCATCTTGTTGGGGTTCGTGTGGTGTCTAACCCGAGAGGACGCGCGTCGCGCTTTTGTTTGGTTATCGCGTAGTGGTCCGATGGAAGGAGGGGGGGGGGGGGGGGGGGAGTGGCCCGGCTCAGACGCTTTTGTTGTTTTTCACCTGTCAACGCCTTGTGTGCGCGTTATTTTGATTTTGACTGTTTTCTGAGAGTTTTTTTTTCGTGTTTTTTGGTTGATGCCACGTACGTATACATACAGCAGTCAGTTGATGTCGTTTCCCCCCTTTTTTGAGTTTTTTTGGTTTAATTACTATACTCCCGGTACCCTATGTCCCATTTTGGCCGGGAATGTAGTCAACGATTGAAGGATTTTACTGTTAACATCAAACGGGTATTATATGTTTGGCCAAAGTGGCGCTATATTTTTGGCCAAAGTGGTGCTATATTTTTGGCCAAAGTGGTGCTATATTTTTGGGCAAAGTGGTGCTATATTTCTGGGCAAAGTGGTGCTATATTTCTGGGCAAAGTGGTGCTATATTTTTGGGCAATGTGGTCCTCTATTTCTGGCCAGAGGTGCCATTTATTTCCAGTCGAGCGGTTGTGCTCCTCCGATCGTGCTGTTTTTTTTGCCGTCCACTCCACTCGTGATTTGCCGTCCACTCCACTCGTGATGCGAGGTTCGGGCAGTTTGCTGTTTTCGCTCTCCCCTTTGCACTGAAAACGAGCACAAACTATAGATGTAGCTCGAGGGCGTTTATCACGATCCGTGTACTCCCCCCCCTGGATATAACAATGGCTTTTTTTCTTAGATAATACGCGAAACATACATGGCATACGAGTAGCTTTGTTCTATTGGTGGTGTGTGGTGTGCCAAAAAGTCAATGCCCGTAATATAGAACCTTGCACCACTGCTGTCGCATGGAATATTTCACACAACATGGGGACATATCATCAATTTCCGCTTGATGCTCTAGCTAGATATCTCGGGTCAGATACATTCCTGGTCTGTGCTGGTAGGATCTAGCTGCTCATGTTGTCGGATATGGGAGTCGTGTAATCTGCATAATATATTACGATATGTTTTCCTGGGTTGGATTTTAACTGTACTGTGCCGATCCTGCACAGCATCTCGTGATGGCAGGTTATGATCCAAACGATCTATCTGTAGATGATCTATCTGATCTGTACGGGGTGTGCAATGGTTCAAATGGTAAATGGTTGGTGTGCCGAGCACACAAGGAAAAAAAGTGGGTGTGCCGCTTGATGGCACCGATAAAACCAAGGGGTCTGCCGTTTTTCTCTTTGTTGTTTGCCGACCCCCAGCACTGCGTACAACAATATACACCTGGTACCAGCATGCGTTTCCGACCGGGATGGCGAGGGTTCACCTCTGCGGTGCTCTGATTTTGTCTTTTTCAGTGCTACGGAGGATGAGCGCGTGACTTTCCCCTCTCGATTCGATACTGCGGGGTGTTTTTGTAGAAGCCCCTCAAAATTGTCGCGGTTCGATTTCAGGTTTGACCCGACCCGTGAGCAGCCCTGTTTCTTATGGCCTTGTCACCCGTATTGGGAGGTGTCATACACATACCTGAAAACATACACGAATTGGGTGTTGGCGCTCTGAGTTGAGGACGTTTTTCCACTCTCCGGGGTGGTGGTGTGTTGTTGGTGCTTATAGGGCGTCGCTGCCTGTGTTAATACTACTACTGACCCGTTCTACGATAGAGGTAGCACATTTCCGATATTTTGTTTCTGAAGACGGGGTTCCTTGACCCCAAATCGTCGGAATACCACACTCTTGATTTCAAAAAAACTTTTTGTAGACTTGGGCCATGGGATTATTCGCCACGATGCATTTCGATTTTCGCTGAAGTAAGTTTTCGGGCGAAGTATGGAGCTCCTTAAGCGAGGAGCCTCAGAAATTTAAGGTGAACCTCAATCGTAGAACGCCTCTACTACTACTACTACTACTACTACTACTACTACTACTACTACTACTACTACTACTGTGAAAGTGTATTTCGATGATATCACGTAGCTATGAGGGGACGCAATACGTACCAGTATGAGAAGACAGACATAATACGGACGGCGCGTAGATCACGTGACGTGCTATTGTCGTAACGGAAACGTCTCGAGTAGATCGTACATATATGAACATAAAAGGTTCAGGGAACAATCTGGTGCGTAACTGCCCTCTCCCGATCTCATTATGTTCCTGTGTCCTGTTCGAGCTCTCTGTAAGACAAGCAACGAGAAGAAAAATACCAAGAAGAAGTGTGCCCTGGCCAGTATCGACATCCCTGTGTGCTCCCCTCTATGAGGCATCATGACTCTGCCTGTTTGTTTTTCCAGCTCTATTTCCGGGTAATGTTTGCGCCCAGACTGCGGGTGGGTGCAGTGAACAAAACCTGTCATCAACACACACGCCCAGAATTGGCGCCGCGTTTTATTGTTTTTCCTCCTACACAGCAGCTGTTCCGTCCGTATTATAGTGATGCAAAAACACACAAGACTTGAGCAACAGCTTCTGATCTGCTGTGGCAAGCAATCCCATGGCAGAGGCGTTCTGCACTGCCGCTTTATTACCCCGGATATTTTTATATTTTCTGCCTGGTTGATTGAGCTCCTCAAGTGAGCAACTAAGAGTTAGTCTCTATCTCGGTTGTATATCATGATACTTTAGCTGGCATATTTTTGTTTCAGACTTACTCACGTACCAGGTACGTATTATATAGCGCATGATGATTATGGTCGGGTTTGCTCGAACAAACTTCTTTGGGGTCACGTTTCGGGTGAGGGATAGATGTTGAGCTCCTCGCGTTAGAGCCTCAGAAAATAAGCCAACACCCCTAAAAGGCGTCACCCTTGCCGAGGCACCTGCTCTGGAGTGCGTCTGGGTGGACAAACGACTATACGCACGCTCATATTAGTCTATAGTCACCCGCGCCGACAGAGTACATACCTGTCGTAGTTTTTTTCCGTGCTCGTGGCACGCGAAACATGCCAGGTTCAGTACCAAAAACGTTACGCCAAGTGTACGATATTTGAGGCGGTTCCGCGCATTTTTTTCGGGATTTTGTATCCAACCTCCGCGGCAACGGACAAGTGAGGCTCCTTTCCTTACAGTCGTGGTGTTACTGACACATCAATTAAGCAGTATATATATATATATGTATATTATGAAAAGCGATGTCACCCCGAAGTATTATACCTGGTACTCTTTAGGGGGGTCACCAAATACGGCCGCGCCCATGGCTGTGCTCTTGGGACAAAAAATCACCATCATCGGGCTCAGGAAATCGTCGTCAAGAAAAGCGGTCAAGATCCATTATTATTAATAATAGTGGTCCGAGACTTGGGGAAGACGGGCATACGAATAATACTTGACGAGCAGTGTCAGCTTTAGAGTCTACGACACAGACAGTGGACACATGCACGCAGAGCAAAAAAAGCGATCGCTTGAGGATAACGTGTGGGGAAACGTCGAGGCGCTTTGAAAACAAAACTACACGAGAGAAAGAACGTGGCAGGCAGAGACATGGGGGCAAAAGCAGACAATTTACGGCGGGGGGCCCTATTAATAGTAATCGGAACCAAATAGTGTCGTGTGCAGAGATAGGAGGATATAGCCCAATTCGGGGGCATCTTCGGTTCTGCTTGATATGACGGCGCCCGGCAACAACATATGGAGGCGTTGCGGCCGGCCACGCAGTCGGTGTTGGCGAGCCACCTTGGCTTTGCGCATCGTACCGGAAGAAAAAAAAAAAACGAGCGGTGATCTTATATGGGCAGCATCTCCCCAAGCGTCAACGCCACCATCACCTCCGGAGAGTGAAAACGCCCTAAAACCGACTAGCGAACACACGAGCGGTTAGCTTAGGAAGCAACGTCCCAAGAGCCAACACACGCCTCTTGAGGACGGAAACTCCCGTAACTCGAACAGCGACGAAGGACACCATCAATTGCGGTGAGCCTAAAGTCTTCCCAAGCGCAAACACCAACCTTGACCAGGGTGAAGACGCCCCGAAATCGAACAGCGACTAGAGACGCTAGCGGTGAGCCTATGGGAAGTCCCAAGCACCAACAAACAAACGTCTCCTGAGGGCGGAAACCCTCTGACTTCGAACAGCGAGCCTTAGACCCGCATGTGACACCATGCTTGAAAAACCTACCAATTAGAGCATACCTGGTAGGTTATTACATACCATGGTTAGAATTAGTTAGTGTAGCACTTGTCGCTGATCACAATTTCTTCATCCACTTTCTTTCGTGATTTCCAAAAAGTGAGCCTTGTGTTCTCATCACGAGGCCTATACGGTAGCCAGGGTCTTCCCGGGCGCAAACATCACCACCACCTCTTGGGGAGGGCGAAGACGAGCAAAAATCGAACAGCGACCAGGAGAGAGACCACCACCAGCAAAAGTGAGAGCCTAGGAAAAGTCCTCCGAAGTGCCAACACCAACCGAAAGCTGGCAAAGTGCGCTAAAATTGGGCGACGAGGTACATAGTGGTAGTGGTAGTAGTAGTAGTAGTAGTAGTAGTAGTAGTAGTAGTAGTAGTGGTAGTAGTAGTAGTAGTAGTAGTAGTAGTAGTAGTAGTAGCAATAGTAGTAGCAATAGTAGTAGTAGTAGTAGTAGTAGTAGTAGTAGTAGTAGTAGTAGTAGTAGTGGTAGTAGTAGTAGTAGTAGTAGTAGTAGTAGTAGTAGTAGTAAAAGGTTGAGTCGGGGGAAAGTAGGAGTCTCCCGTAGGTGAGGGAATAGTCGATAGGTCCACCTTGCGTGTGAGGTTGTGTTTATTATGCTTGTTGTGAACCGCTGTGATAACACTACTGTGGTAGTATTTAATAGTAAACACGCCAAAGTCTTGTTTGAAAATTGGTGCCATCCCACAATTCACACCTTGCTCAAAATTTAACCCCTTTGTATCTTCAGAACCCTGGAACCACATTTTTGGGGGGCAAACTACGTAGTACAGGAGGACCTCGTGCGGGATAAGTTTGTATTATATAGTAGCGCCAAAAAGAAGGGGCGCGCGGGGGGGCGGGGGGTGGATACACTGTCCTAATATAGGTACTCAGTGAACGAAGCATAAGCATGCTACTATCTCCTTGCACACACGATGTTTTCTCCTTGCTGTGCTCAATCTGGACTTCAAGGCCCAGTTGGTGCCCCGAGACCGAGACCCTTCTACCACCTTGGCGGGATTTCGTGCCCCTCGCCGTATGAACGAAAGAGCTCGCCTCGAATCTACTACCCTCGTATAGCACGCAAGACAGCACATACCCTCAGACGAATTTGCCAAGCTGATTTTCTCGTCAACAAGGAGAGAGAGTGCAGCATGCCGAGCTGTGCGTCGATAGATGGAAAACATCTCGACCAGGAAGAGCTTCCCACAGCCACCACTTTCGTCGGGTGTGGCCCCCTATTACGGGGGACCATAGTTAATAGGACCAAATACTGTTGGTAAAAATGGTTAAATGTATAGGTTTTTATGAATACCGTGGGTCCTATTAACTATGGCCCCCCGTAATAGTTTAGGAGAAAATCAGCTCCGAAATTCATACCGTATCACACGCATCCGTGTGATCAGGTACCCAACGTCCTACCACTTTGGGCGTGAATATAAGGACCGCTCGATCTTCACGTTCATGTATACACGGTCGTTCTATTTCCGCCCAGCGTGATACAATTTTACCCCTCTTTTGTGTGTTCATTTATTACCCCGCCGATAATTTTCCTCATCCTGTGGGGAACACCCCGAAAAAGACTACCATCAGATAGATAGATGATGCAGTCAGCGACAGGGCTTGGACGAAAAGCCAGAAGCGTCAGCTTCAACTCGCGTGCTCGCTTAAGAAAGCGCCCACCACCACCTCGACTAACACCGGCGTGCCCGAAATATAAACAAGACACGACGACGGCGCAAACAACAGAAGGAAAAAACGGCCCTCTTTTCAGCACTTCAAAATGACCTCAGACTACAGTAATTCCAAGTAAGTTATCCCCCAAAACATACACGTGGGTGCGGTTCTGAAGGGGTTATGCACAACGAACCGAAGGTCTGCCTGCGCCTGCCACGTACAGTAGGAGACTAACCCGCAACCGACTCAATACAGCAGACAAAAATGGTGGTACCGTTCAAGCCCATTTGCAATATTTAATTCCCTGCGAGATGCTTCGTATCGCCGAAGCACTCGCGGACGCCGACGGCAGGAAGCGCTTACAGGGAAAACATACCGCCAACCCTCTCACCCGAGATGTATCTAGAACTTTGTCTCCGGGGGGTGGGAAACCCCATATGGTCCTGCGCTTCGTACCCCCCCCCGCCCCGCCCCACCCCCATCAACACGCGAGAGTGGCAGCTTGGGAACCCCTGCCCGTCAGAACCTACATATGCACCAGGCTGGATTAGCATACATACTTGCCCTCTATCACCAAAAAATAGATGTTTCACAGCCCAATTAATGTTTGTACAGCAGCAGCCAGGATGCACCAAGCCATCGTTCCGTGCTTTCGCATCTTGAGTCGTACCGACGCAAGCCCTTATTCAAACAGGAAACACCATCAGAGTACGATAATATTCGGGTGATTCGTCGCAGGCACTAATCGCTCGCTAGCTCCACGGTCTTGCC
Source organism: Nereocystis luetkeana (assembly GCA_031213475.1). Lineage (NCBI taxonomy): Eukaryota > Phaeophyceae > Laminariales > Laminariaceae > Nereocystis > Nereocystis luetkeana. Next base: position 9,444,465 of record JARUPZ010000007.1, read on the forward strand.
GCTCGCCGAAGACCACTTGAGCAAGGCATCCAGCATGGCCTGCTTCGTCGTCGCTCCGTCGCTCGTGACCACCACCTTCTTCGCCTCCACGTCAGCCTCCACCGCGGACACGCCTGCCAGAGCAAGTTCACGAGGTAACGCGGCAGCAGCATCAGTCAGATTTTCGGTCCCTCAACCCTCTTGAAGTTCAGAGGGGGAGGCATTTGACGAGAAAAAAAAAGGGACGATTACAGCGCCGGCCACTTCCGTGATTGTGAGATGCGGTACACACACATTGTGTGTCCGAGCTACAATAAATAGTTGAACGCAACGAGTCCTACGGCCCGGGGCGCGACGTGGTCCTTCCCGTATACTGCTCGGCGCTCGCTCGCGCTGCTCCTACACGGATGGTCGATAACACCAGAAGCTATCAACCATTGTTCTGGTCGCTGTCTCAACACCCCAAAAGGGGATAGACCGGCATCCGATTTTTGGAAAAGGTATGATATATACACGGATTCTCGAGTTGGGGCTGAAATATGAAATATTCAAGTGAGAGCTTTTTTAGGGACCGCTCTGAACATCGAGGGGTATAACCCTCTCACGACCCAGTTTTACTGGAAGACCCGTACATCTTGGGGGCTTGCAGTCGCAATGGTTAAATCATTTTCATTGTTTTATGCTACTCATGCGAGTATTCTCGCTTCCGACAAGTTGATCTTGACATACGTCAACACTTCTACGACCTACGGAACGTTCTGCTACCAACACAAAAAAACAACGGTTGATTGTTTATTTTTTGGCTGAGGCTTCGGCAAAAGCTTTAAGCCCTCAAAATTGGCGGGGCTTCTACTCTAGGTCACGCCCCTCAAAAAAGTCAGGCGGAAAAATCCAAAAAAACGGAAATCCGGGGGCATGGAGCGTGTCATACCCGTTGATCGGTACTTAAGCTACTACCTGGTACAACTTAATACCTGGTGATAAGAACTGCCGCACTATCTGGTGGTGTGTTATACACATAAGAATAACTCAGCAGTGGTGCAGATATACAGTAGTTGCGACTTATGAATTGAACTGCTAGAATTAAGACGTCATTGTGGCCATAAGTATATCGGGGTAACGCACGACAAACGCTTGGGCGACGCAGCTTCGTCTATTGCTCATCCGCAAAGGAAACACCGACAGAAAATGGGACACGACGTGCAATCGGCCAGACCTAGGGATATGGCGCCGCCTGCAACTATATGGGCTACTGCGATGTAACTTTCATAGCACATACAGCTTGCAACAGCAGAGCAGTAATACAGGCACGGACGAGAACGGTGGAGGCGTTTTCCAATCATTCATGTCTTCAATGGGAACCGACGATAAATATTATATTCGTTGAGCGTGGTCACACAATTTTTAGGCACGATCCATCCAGTCCATCATCATTTTCGGTGAGATAGCGACAATCACACTTATTAATATTAATAGCATGACTACGAAAGGTTCGGGACAAATGGTAGCCATGGTACGTAGCAAGGAGAAAGTGACCGGGCGCGGCGTCCGAAGCCTGGCATGCGGTAACGCGGCTACTGCTGTGCTGTTGTGCGAGTAGCTGTATATACGTACGTACCAGGTATTGCTCAAAGTGCAACCCCACGACTTGACATAATGCACGCTCCGTGTGATGGAGGGAAAAGCAGTGGTGACCCAATTTTCGGAGGCTTCAAAGAAAAAAAGAAGAGATCGGGAGCCTTGCATAATAAAATAATAGAGCGAATTTGAACTATGCCTCGGAAAGCCCTTGACTGGAGCTTTCGAACGAGCGTACTTCCAGGAATCGGCCCGCGTTGCGAACCTCTCTCACAATGGTGTGTTGACCATCGCCACACCTCACCGCACACAACACACGGGTGTCGGAGGCGATGATGGCCGCCGCCTGCTGGATGACATTTACCTTGTGATCACGTCTACTGTAGTGCGGGGGACGTTTGTAAGTTTCATCGTGATCCCGCCAGGGTGTATTTTAGCCCCAAAACGTACCCCGCAGGTGGTATTGCATGTTACGGTAGTCACTGCTGTCGTCATGCAGTTATATCGTCATATCACAGCAGCAGTTCCAGGCTTGCTTTTGCGAGCGAAGCAGGCACGCCTCCACGCGACGAGAGCTGCGTATAGCGTTTTTTACGGTGGTGACAGACGTCTACTGCTGCTGCCATTCCGCTGCTGCTGGATTTCACGGTGTAGATCGTAGACCAAGCCAGAAGCCAGAGAGCCCTGGGCTGCCTGCTACCTACCGTACAACAGCCCTGGGCCGCCTGCTACCTACCGTACAACATGCAACATGAGCACACGCCCAGTCGGCCGAATTTCAAAGCTGGTTTCGGGGACAGCTAAGCGACGCGTCCATGTATGGCGGAAACAGCTCGACGATATTATATCCCTAAAGCCACCATGTTCGTTGTTCGTGTGTTCCCCCATGTTTTGGAGGAAGTCGGCCCCGAAATTCTTCCCAGGGGGTGTGTTATCTCATCACCAAGGTGATGGTGTGATGCATACGGTGCGCCGTTCCTAAACAATAAAATCGCTCTCGTTGAGGAATTTTGCGTCACGTGTGGTTACGTAATTACGCGATGGGATTCGACTGCGCACGTACGCACTTACCCTCAATCACGCGAATCACCTGCGATCCCGAGGGTATAAACACAATATACCAGCACGAGTATGTATGAAAATGGAAAACGGGTCATTGGAATACTGACTGACAACAGTTCAGGACGTGAGCAAATGGTCGGCCACTTTCAAGGAAGGAAGGAAGGAAGGAAGGAAGGAAGGAAGGAAGGAGGGAAGGAAGGAAGGAAGGAAGGAAGGAAGGAAGGAAGGAAGGAAGGAAGGAAGGAAGCAAGCAAGGAAGCAAGGAAGGAAGGAAGGAAGGAAGGAAGGAAGGAAGGAAGGAAGGAAGGAAGGAAGGAAGGAAGGAAGGAAGGAAGGAAGGAAGGAATGAAAGGAAATAAGGAGGGGCATGAAGAAGGGCGAATTTTCTGGGAGGTTAGACAACAACTTGGGGTGAATGACACAAGCCAACAAACGCGACGCGCGAAGATACGATCTTCGCATACCGACGTCGTAATACCGTGACGATGTTCTCAGTTCTCACATTGCGTACTTGGTACTGGTATGCGTATGTACTACCTGGTAGGTAATGCTTGATTTCTACAAGTGTTTTGCTTGCATACGAAGAAGGGCATAGCTTGCGTCGACCGGCCATCTCGTTATCTGTCGCTGCTTGCTACCTCTGGCACGTGATTGCTACCTGGTACGAAGTAGCACTACTGCAGCTGCTGTACGTAGGATACAACGCGCTGCCCGTTTTATGTAATTTTTTGTTCGCTGTTTCCAGCTCTGGGATGATCCTTCTTTCCAGCTACACGGCGCAATTATTTCCAGCACAATTACACCATACCTGGTACCGAGTTAAAGAACTACATAAAAACCTGTGAGTCGACCAGTACATTTGGCACCAACAATTACTACAGCCTGTATTAATAGCACGAATACTTAATGTTACTTACAGCAGTACGTAAGAGTAATGTTAATTAAATACAATAAATTTGTCAGCGGTATGAGTAACGCAGCCTTGCTCTTAAACGATACACCTGGCATACAATACGCGTTCGTACGGAGCAGCAAGTTGCTGCAAGTTGACAGAGCTGAAGAACCGTTACGTGCCTTCCATTTTGCCGAGGATCCGCTTGGTCGCGTTCGCGCACCCTTCGCACGTCATCCCCACGTTGAAGACGGTCGTGTCGGCCTGGACGCGCCGCGCCAAGCGGGAGGAACGAAGCAAGGGGCATTACGTCAAAACGTCGATAATACGTACAGTAGAAAATACTTTGTATATATCATAGATATCTCTCGATTCGAAGAGTTGAGATGGCCAAGTACACGTAGCTGTACACGTAAGCTGTACCTGCACCACCACGTGGACTCGTTGACGTGGAGTAGCTGAAACGAGCCTGGTGTTGAAACGACGACAGCTCTCCAACCAACAAGAGCAGTGCAATCAATGCTTTCGAACCAGTGTTGCCCCTATTCTAATTATATACCAGTACATGCATCACGTATATATGTATATGTACCACGTAGCAATCTCCTCTACTTACCCCCCCCCCCCAGCGGACCGCAAGTACAAGCCTCAAGGGGGAGTCATGAGGCCCGGCGCGCACTTTGGCGAACAACTGGAAACGCACCAACACCGTCCCATATATCATGCGACCAAGTCAGAGATGCACACACAGACAGCCGAAACACACAGGTTGGAGACGGAGTTGGTCCGCCGCCAACAACCTGTGCGATTTGCGAAGCCTTTGTCGGAGCAAGTGTGCTAATCTTTATATACCAGGTTATATGAAAGCATCTACAGGTACCGATATACCTTTCGCGTACGTAGCTGTTCCTCGTATGGTTCATGTTGTGTAACAGCAACAGCGTCATGGACGCACCATATCATACAGGCTCACCATGGTGGTTCGATGTGGTGAATTTGGCTGGGCTTGTGTTAGTGAAGGTCACGGTGTGTGCTGGTGTGTGCCGGTGTGGGTTGTGGGTTGTGGGTTGAAAAACAAGAACTTGAAACAGGGCGCAAAACATCCATGTTCTATACAAAACCGGGGAAGGGGAGGAACAACGATTCGATTGACTGTGTGCTTTTCGCAGTATGAGTATCCGCTGTGCTTGCCCAGGGGAGTCGAAACCATTTAACACTGCAGTGCAACGGCACAGGGATATTTTCTTTAGAGCTTCTTCCACCGGAAGTGCGTGATTGTGCATTGAAGCGTGGAGCGTCGTCGATGCAAATCCACTTGTGGCGCGCGAACACCTGAATCTTTCGGCAAATGTTTTACGAAACCCTTTCGAAAATATTTGAGATCGTGATCGCGTGATCGCTGCTTCCCACCTGTGGATCGGCAAGGATGTCGCGGCCACGAGCGATCGGGCAGCAACACGGAGGTCGAGGTGTAGTTGGGAATGGTGCCGGAAATCGAGTGCGAGACATACTATCGCAATGCCCGACGTCTATGGGCTCAGGATTGCTGGTGGATGATCAGGAGAGCAGTGTGCCGCTGCGGGTTAGAGCTGTTGCGCGAATCAAAGAGCTACTGGAGCAAGTCAAGGCAAACATCAAGGTGTGTGTGCACCCAGCAGTAGAAGATGGCATGGATTGTGGTGATATGTTGCACTCTGGTCACAGGGCTTGATTTCCGTGTGCTGCCTCTGCTTGCTTAGATATGGCAGGAACACTCTGTTGGCTTTGCAAGACTGCTTTGTTCTGCTTATGTTTTGGTAAACACTGCTGATGGTGCTGATGCTGTTGCAAAGAGTATGCATGATCAACCACAGCCGAAGAAAATTATTACTGCTTCAATCTATACTACAGCAGTATATGCAGTAAGTACCCTGGTACTGCTGTACTTGAAAAAATCACGACAACTGTAGTAGTCTCGTGTCTGCTGTGTTTGAGTTTGACCTTGTTATACTGCTGTAGGTATAAGGGCAGGTGTGACGCCTACGGCAGTCGTTTGCACCGCAGATGCCTGCTTTGTTGCCCGGCTTGCGCAGACTGCAGTCATGTGTTGTCTTCTGAGGCACGGGTGTATTCCACGTGACCACCACAGCAACAACATGCACTGCTGTTGGAGTAGCAGTTGCTTTGAGCACTGTCGCAAACTGTATCAAACCCTATTATACCTTTCCGTATACCTGGTACTACAAGCAGTACTACTTCTGTAGACCATATTATAGAACTACATACTTAGATCACAACCCCTGAGCGTGCTCGGTTGGTGCATCCCTGGCCTCTCAGAGCTCCAACTTCCAAACCGCCTCCATTCATGACTTGCCGGACCTTTCCAGCAGTTCTTTGTTTTCTCGGCCTTTTCTCCCTTTTTTCTTCTTTCGTTTCGTGTGCGTGCGTGTTCTCCGAGCACGGCATCGCGGGAGGACCCGGCACCGTCGCGGGTGCCAGCCGGTGCTGGCGGGTAGTGGGGGGGTTGCAAGGAGCGCGGTCGCCGCTTTCGTGCCTAGGCGTCGCGTGTGCCTCGAGACACGAGGGATGCATGAACGGGCTTTGTCTGGCTTCGATTTATGATTGTTGATAGAGTATGTACGAGTTTATAAAGGTCGTTCGGGAGGGCAAGATAATATTCAAGCGGTGCTTATTTTTGCGACCACGCTACAGTTGAAAGAGGGAGGTGTGCAGTTACAACACCAACGTTATCGAGCTGGCGAACGACGGCCACGGTGAGCACCGGGCTTCACGCGAGGCGGGCGACGGGGCTGATTGTGGCAGAGAGTGATAAAAGCTTTAACCGGACCGAATCGGTAGCGAGGTGCTCGCGAGAGGGGCGGGCGGCGTACGAGGCTGAGAGAGAAGCTCTTCTGTGTGATTTGTGTTTTTTCTTCTTGTCGACCGGGTGTAAGGTGTTTCAATCAGGCAGCAAAATATTACACGAGAGGGGACGGGGATATTTTTTCTTTTCCAAGTTTTCGGTTTCATTTTCATTGTTTTTGCTGCTGTGCCGTACTGTGCTTGCGCTTTCTTCGTACATACAGTACGGAAGAAGAAAATAAGTACAGACAGTAGTACCCTACCTGGGGTGTATGTACGTACGTACGTACGACATCCGCGACGCGAAGCGTATACGTTTGTGGCATCCAAGCTGACGTCGGAGCTGTTTGTCCCTGAAGCATGGCGGCGGGACTCTTGGCATTATCAAGTCGCCGGTTTGCAATCACGATCCTTGAAAACACTAAAGGCAGTCGTGGACCTCTGTTCGCTTCGCATAATTTGATGTACTTTTTTCCTTCCTGAGCGAGCGTAGCGGGCGGCGTAGGCCGCCCGCGGAGCGAAGCGTACTGCATAATATATTTGCACGTCACACGTACCAAGTATATACCATTACACCAGTACATCGCACCAGTTCCCGCGCTGAACGCTGCGTAGGAACAAGCCCGCTCCTCATCGGCTTGGTGAGGCATGCCCACCATATCTTTGCCCGCCGGGGGGATTCACTGTCTGCCCCCGGCCTCATCATGTGCGTACTGTTTAATACTGCCTGTAGCTCTATAATCGCACGTAACAGGTATCGTCTACCAGGTACAACGTACCAGGTTCGAGTACCTCTCATATTACAGGACAGTCTTAGCCTTCCTTTATGCCGCCCTGCGATACGTATCATACCAGGTACCTGGTGTACGCCCATCTCTCCCTGATCGTTCTTGTCGTCATGTTGCCATGTTGCCATGTTCCCCCTTTTTTCGTTGTTGCGTTTTTGTAAATGTCTCCGGGACGATCAAAGGACCCGGACCGCAAGCTGTGCCACGACCTGAGGAGGATGGCCGAGCTGCGGCCGAAGGTTTTTCGCGAGCCCGAGCTCCTAGAGGCCGTGAGCGAAGTCCTCACGGGGCGGGGGGCCAAGACGACGATCCAATCGTCGGGCGGACGGGAGGAGCCGTGCGTCGCCCAGGCGGCGGCTTGCGCCATCCTCGCAGCTGCCCTCAAGGTGCAGTGTTTTCAGCTCAACCACTCTGTCCTGAAATTTGAGGAGCGTTTACATATTCATACGTACTATTAATATTAATAATAGCTAAATGCCCCTCATATTTACGGACATATTGATCTCACTCTGTCCCGATATACAAGAACTGTGCGGAATCAGATACAAATACGTATTCCAACGATCTTTGCGTTTATGGACATTGTGATGCGTGCGGAGGTTCACGCCGGCCACGTGGTGCCGTGGCGGCGGGGAAAACGTCGGTACACACCGGTTCTGCTACTGCCGTACGCCGCTTGTCGCACGTGCGGGTGGATGGGGGTGGAATTCCCTTAGGCTGCGTTTTGACCTTTTTGTGTTTATTTTTTTATTTTTTGTTGTTCGATTATTTTGACGGCGATAATGGTGGCGGTAGCGGCGGCGGCGGTGGTGGCAGCGGTGACGATGAGCGAAAACGCGACGATCAAAACACTAACGAAAACGAACCGTTTTTTTTTAGGTTTGCCCTTCGCAAGCTTGGAATCTGACATTGAGCATGAATCGAGACTGCTTTATACGAGCGTGTTATACTGCAGTACTTCGTCCGCAGTGTACGTTGTATTTTTTTTACCTGGTATGGCTGTACCATGCGAAGTGCTATTGGATGATCACCTATCCGACGGGGGATGTATTTTTCCTATTTCCACAAGCTCAGGTAACCTTGCATGGGCGTTCAGAGCAACCCGGGTATACGTACGCACGGATGAGTAGGTCCCTGTATCTGTTACAGTAGTCTTTTTTTTGTCGACGACATTTTGGCCGCTGTTTTAGGAGGATGCGGAAGGGTGGCGTTCGACCCACCGACCGGCGCACGTTAGCACGAGGCACTCGATGCCGATGCACACGATCTACGGCCGCCCACAGGCGCGGTACGCACAGCAACTACGCTATTTTAATAGCACTGCCTGCTGCGCGGATTACCGGCTGTTAGTATACTGCGTACACGGTGGAGCTATGAGTTGCACGATGGAGCGCAAGCTCGACATCATTGCCAAGTGTCCGGTGGTTCGTGAGGTATTTTTTGTTGTTGTTGTAAAATCCTGTTCAACAATCTTAGGTCTACCTTTCCGTCGTCTCTCCCCCAACGGTGTCTCTCTGCGTCCTGAAACACGCCCATGGACACCATCCACCACCACCACCGCCGCCACCAAACCGTGGCGCAGGATCTGCCGGAGTGGCCCGTAGCCCTCGTGGACGTGTACATGCACGACGCGTTAGGCGGGCGGCAGTGGGCATCCCACTCCGCCTGCAAGCCGTTCGTCGATAACCTCCGAACGGCGTGGGCACCCCCCGACCCCCCCTCGGCCTCCACGCACACACTCCATGACGGGTCGGGGTCGCTGCAGGCGGGTACGGCCGCTCACGACGCCACGGCCGCCGCCGCCGCCGCCGCCGCCGCCGCCGCCGCCGTGGGAGAATCGGAGTCGTCCTCGGGAGAGGAGGAGGTTGTAGGCGGTGGAGGCGTCGTTGGAGACGTTGTGTCGCCGCCGGCCGTGGCGACGAGAATAGCGGCGGTGTCGCGCGCGAGCAGCGTCGGCAGCGGTGGCGGGGGAGGGGGGAGGGGAGATGGGGGAGAGGACTCGTCGTCCTCGTCATCCGACGGGGAGGAGTTCGTGGAGGAGGGGGGCCATGTCGGAGCGGTGCTGCCTTCGGGGGGGTCCGCGGGGCGGGGGAACGGAGCGGCGGAGTTTGCCGCGGCGGCGACCGCGGCGGCGGAGGCGCTGGCCAGAAGGAGGCAGGAGGAGGCGAGGACGTTTTCGGGCTTCGAGAAGATATGCCTGGAAGGAGAGAACGAGCACCTTCCGCCGGTTTGGGACCGTTTTTCGAGGTGCGGGGGAGTAAGTCGAGCCTCTGGCCTACGTAGGGAGGGTAAGGTGTACCTGGTAGGTATTAAATACGCTAGTGGTGGTTCCGAGGGAGGGGAATGTCCGGTGCTTCCTCTCCACCTGTGTTTGTTTTTGCTGAAGGGTGTCGCCCCGGGCATACAGTATTTAGGCACGGGGACCTGCACGTCCTGCTACTACTGTGCTATATTGCGTGGTATCAGCGCTGACATTACCTATTAATAGTAGGCCGCGACGTGTGCTCGCGTCGAAAGGTCTCTAGTCCGGTGCCGCATCGCCCCCCCTCTCCGGCGAGGATTAGCCGGTGCTCTGTCAATGCCTCTATTACCAGTAGTGCTTTACGACTAGGCCCAGGTTCGACAAAATGGTTGTTAGTCCGGACTATCTCCTCATTTCACCCTAGAAGATTCCGAGACTTTTCCAGGCGGTCGGGGTTATCGCTATGGTTGGGGTTAGGGTTATACTAAGCTTAATAAAGTCGAGTCTATTTCCACCATTTTGTCGAAGATAGGGTTAAGGTCTGCAACAGGCCTCATGATCACAACGCGAATCATTTTTTCGACTCCGCCGCTCGCCGCGGTTTATCCTGCTGCCGCTACCGCCGCCTCTACCGCCGCCACCGCCACCGCCGTTACCATTGCCGCTACCCCCCCCCCCCGTTTATGGACGCAGAAACCGGCGGGCGGTGGAGGAAACTATCTTATCGGCCCTTCACGAGAGGTTCGGAAGCTCGCACGGAGATGGCCTTGAGAGAAACCGGCACCGGAGAGTCAAGGGGTGGTCAAGCTCGGAGAAAAAAACGGAGTGGCAGGTGAAGACTCAAACTCCTTAAGAACTCCAACCATTTTTTTGGGACATAATACTTGGAACTGGTGGAGGACATTTTTTCTCAGTCGGGCAAGGATCTAAGACCGGGGTAGGTTCTCGGAAGGCCGACGCTTGGAGCTCCAACAAAAATGTTATACAATCAAAATAAAATCAATCCAAACACGCATTGGGCTACTTAGGTGACACTACTAATAGCACAACAGTATAAAAAATATGCCAGTTATGTAACTTAACCAAGGTTTGCCTTTCATCTGTCAATTGCCAATCATCTTATGATCATATTGAAGTCGAATCCTACACTTCAATATTTGTCCTCTCTTTCGGTAGTTGGCCGGGTCATATACTATTTCAGGGGACCAAAGTAAACAGGACATATGGTATACACAAAACCTATATATTTACCTATATTTTCGCACAATATGTTGTCCTATTTACTATGCCCCACCGTAATACTGGTGCTGCCCTGTACGAAAGCTTCGACGATAGGAGTATCTGCTGCATTTTTTTCGTTCGGCAGGGACAATAGCGAGCGGGTAGTAGGGCAGTGCCCGCTCTGCTCTGCCGCGGGATATGATGGACTCGTTTCGTACGAGGGATACGTACAGCGGAATTGTGTTTGGAAGGGCCAGAAGCGGGAGGAGGTCCGAACAGTGATGTCTATTATCAACGCAGAATCGCCCACATGTTGCACAAAGAACGGGAAAATAACCAGGCTCTTCACGGGTCATGGCTCTATCTGACCCGCGGGTCGTGTCAGGAAGGTTTTGAAGGCTCACGGATCGGGTTGGATGGGGCCTGGTTGGGTCAATTTTGTTTTCAAATTCTCACTGATCTGGTCCGGTCACCGTTACCCGACCCGGCCCGACCCGGCCCGACCCGGCCCGACCTGACCCGCGAGATTTGACCCGACCCGTGAAGTTGCCTAGAAAATGGACCCCTTTGGGAAATCCGAGCGAAAAAAATGTCGAAAGGAAAGGACGATTACCGCACCAGCCATACATACGAAGCAGCCCGAGCTGCCTGGGTAGGGTGTGTGCCCGAACTGCACTGCAAGCAAGGAGTGAGCTGTATGTCGCCGTCAGCGGGCAACATGGTGATGTTTTTCTTCCCCCTGCGGCACGGTTATTTTTCGTCGAAAGCTGATAAAACGGGACTTCACCGTTTTTTTTTTGTTTTCGTGGTCGCCGTACGTAGACGGATCGCTAAGTGGTTATAACCCCTGCGTGAGAGCACACCCACTTTTTTTGTGACGGAACTACTTGAAATTTGTGTGGGGTCAACTTTGCAGTGGTAAAACAGTTGGAATGCGGCTGGCCGTGAACAACCTCACGTCTTCCCCCGCGGAGCCGCGCTCTTGGGCGCGTCTTTCTTACTTCTGCTTCGCCGGCGCTTGCGGTTTCCACCGACCTTCCTGCCCTTGTCGCCTGTCGACACCGTACACCACGCCGCGTACCTTCCGTTTTCCCTCTGCCCGCTACCGGCTCTTTGTATATATCCCCGCTTCTTCCTTTCACGAGTTTTTTTTTTTTCGGAGTTGTTTGAAGTGCGGTAAAACCCCGTAGTGCCTTTGTCCGTCCTCGCTTGTCGTGGATGTGTGCTTGTGTGTGTGGATGTGTGGGGGGTGTGTGTTTCTCTTTACGGGTGGTTTCTCTATCGCCTGTCTGTATGTCTGTCTGCCTGCCTGCCTACCTACCTGCCTGCCTGCCTGCCTGCCTGCCTGCCTGCCTGCCTGCCTGCCTGCCTGCCTGCCTGCCTGCCTGCCTGCCTGCCTGCCTGTTCTCACTCATCGCACGCGCCGCGCCGCCTACTCACCCCCCCCCCCTCCCCCCCCTCCGCCACATTATTTTTCTTGACGCGTCGTAGGTTGTTCTTGCGGCGACCGAGCTGTCAACCATGACGGCGGTGAGGGCTTTTGTGGCACCCCACCTTAACCGGTGGCTCAACTCGCCTGCCTTCAAGGACATGGCCAGGTAAGAGTGGGGCCGAGCGGCCTGGCATGGGGTGGGTCGGGCGACGAGGAGGAGTCTTCGGGTGTATGCCTCGCGGGCAGCCTTGTGGCCTGCCGCTCATGTGCGGAGTGTCCGGCGTGCCTCATTTACTCACCAGCGGAATTTCAAAAGTTCGTTTTTTTTCGCTCCCCCGTGTGCCCGCCTCCAAAGTGGTGGCGGTAGCGGTTCTTTGTAGGACTCAGGTTACGCGTCAAGCGATTCGCCGAACACCTCACGGCGCTTCGCCCTTGGTGCAAGCAATGTCTGCCTGGTCGGTGAAAACCGACGTGCTCCGTCCCGGCATCGTAGGGGCGCGAGGGTCTGTGGTAATGTCTCCCGCAAGCGAAACCACAAACATTTCATTAAATGGTTCACCCGTTTACTATCTTGTACGTACAAGGAAATACGTACTTGCCCGTAGTACAGCCCATGTTTACTGTTGTACACCACCCTAACTACTATTAATACTACTGCTGTAGCACTAATCTACTATTACTCCCGCTACTACTGCAACACTAATCTGCTACTGCTACTACTGCTTTTGCTAATGCTACTGTTGCTGCTACTGCTACTGCAACTACTACTACTACCACTACGACTACTACTATTCTTTTACGGTTTGCTGCCTTTGTCCGTGCGTAGTGACCTGCTCCAGGTTCTGGTTCAGCGTGTTGATCCCGAGCTGGTGGGTGAAGGCGACGGACTTGTGGTGGACGCCATCCTGTCAATTGATACCGACCGGCCGTCTTTAAAGCCTCTCTACCGGTCTGCCCTTCAGGTGCGAGAGAGAGGGGGGGGGGTACGCTTTTGCTGCTTGCCTTAGCCATTTTTGACCATTGACCACGCATCGATAGAGCACCGTTCCTAGTCCTAATCGAGACACCGAAACAAAGATGCTGCGCCGCGCATAAGGTCGGGGGGGGGTGGGGTAATGGCCCCCGCAAGTTGGAGTTACGAGAGAGATGCTGCGCTGCAGCGGCTTTTTGTTGTTGCTGTTATTGGGGTAGCTGGGTGGGGCGAGAGGGATCGAATATTGTGGCGCAGATACTGTGGCGCAGAGGTGGAGCACAAACCACGGGTCACGAGCCTCAGTAGGCGCGGCGGCGTGCGCGCGCGATACGCGCGCGCGTGTGCTCCCGCTAGTCTGAGCGAGCGCTCCTCGGCGTTTCCCTGTTGTAGGTGAAGAGGGTATGCGTGCGGTGTACGTGTGCGTTCCCTATAGATGGAAAAAAGAAAACGCCTTTGTTTCTTTCCCTATGGCGGAGTTTTTTTTTTCTTCTGGAACATTTGAGAGACAAAATTAAGAAGCAATCATGTCTTTTTCCCCTTTCGAAGTTTTTTTTTTGTTGTTGCGTGTAAAAAATAAATCAGGGAGACGAAACACCTCGCGTTTTTTGCATCCATCCCTCCGAGCCGCTCAGGAGCGGAACCTTTTGAAGTTGTGCTCGACGGACGAGGGGACTCCCCCCCCGCCCCCCCCCCCCTCCTTTTCCGTGACCTTTTTTGTTTTTGTTTGTCGCTCTACAACCCCTTCACCCGTTGCCTCAGGAGCTCCTGCGTCAACGCCCCGGGTTCTCCCCGCGCGTCCTAGAGTCGTCGCTTCACGCTATAGGGGGCGGTACCGGCCCGGCCAAGACCCCCGGGGTCGGAGGGGCCGCGGGATCCGACTTTCCGGGAGGTATCGATCCCGGCGTCGCCGGCGACGGCGCGGGAGGCGGCGCCGGGGGCAGTGGGGGGGGCTCGACAAAGGTCGCCGCGACGGAGCGGACGAAGACTGTCCTCGCCTGCCTGTTCGAGGCGTTGGGTTCGCGACGCGCGACTCGAGAGGTGGCGAGAGTGTTGTGCGCGATTTCTGCGGGCACCGCAGCTGCTGCTGCTGCTGCTGCAGTTGCTTCTGCTGCTGCTACGGCTGCTGCGGCCGCTGCGGCTACGGAGGCCGCTGCGGCTGCTGCCGCGGCTGCGGGGGAGGGAGGGGGGTGGGGGCGACAGGAGGCTGCGCTGCTGGTACCGCCGGCGGTGGTGGTGCCGGTGGTGACAGCGGCGGCAGCGGTGCCGCCTCGAGTTCTGCTCCCGGTGCTGGCCTCCCTGCCGGAAAGATGCGCAGACATCGTAGGGCTAGCGCTGGAGGTGCTCGAGACGGGGCAGGCCGCCGCGGATGCTCTCGCTCGCGATGAAGGGAGGGGAGCCGGAGGGCATGGGGCGGTGTTTCGTTCGGTTGACGCTACGGGAAGGTGATAACTCTTTTTGAAATCGGCCCGGGAGAGGGGGGGGGGGGGTGTACTCGATAGGAGAGATGTACTCGATATCATGCATGGCCGTAGTCGTGTGACCATAGACCGTAGATATTGTTTATGGTCTATAGGCATGGCATACATGAGAGAACGACATTTTTTGGGCGTGTCAAGGCCTCTTTTGGCCTTACTGTGCTCGTTTTAGTTTAGGGGGCTGGGGATCAAACCACCGCGGCCTCCTGCGCTTTTATGGCGGGGGGCGAGGGTCGAGATTGTTGGTCGCTGCTTGTCTCGTTTTTTTCTTCGTTCGTGGTACGGGCGTGAGTTCGGGCCCACTTTGCTGGGTTGGTTGACGCCATCCCTGTGTTGTTGCTGGTGATTGGGGAGGGTGGTGGAGGCGAGGTATCCGTCGCCTTTTTTTTTGCGGCACACGGCCACACGGCCCGTGTGCGCCGCGACCTGCGACCGCGTGTTTTATCCGTTTTCCGATACTATTGTGTTTCTTGCTCCAAGCTGTTGAGCAGCATGGAATCGATGCCTCCTTTCAGCCGCTCTCTCTTACACTGCCCGTTTGCCGCCCCCTCCCCACACACCCTGCCTCCCCTCGCCTTCCTACTCTATAAAACGCCGACTACCACTTTATTTTTCACTGGGTTTCTCCCCCCCCCCGACATCCCCTCCCTCCCCTATGTAACACCGACCAACCCCTCAAAAAATCGAAAACGCAGGGATGCTCTATCCCCCCCCCCGTTCCTCCCCCTCCCCCCTCATTACCCTATATAACGCCGACCCCCCGCCCTCCCCTCTCTCTTTAAAATATTTCGAAAACGATGCATGTAGCAGAGATTTGTCCTACCTGGTGGCGCTTTCCGGCCCCGCGCTGCGCCGGTGGGCCGCGACGCTGGCGTCCACCGTGCGCGAGATGGTGCTCTGGCGCGCGCGAAACGACTGCCTCGCCGCCCGCAAGGCCGGTAACCGGCGGAAAACCGTGGAGCAGGCGGAAGCTAAGTCGGCCGCGTCCACGGGGGCCCTACACCGCAAGCGGACGGCGGTGGAGGCTACGGAGGCGAAGTTCGTGGCGTCGAACACTGGTGCCCTTCAGCGCAAGCGCATGGCGGCCGTGCTCGCGGCTTCTGGTGGGGGCGGCGCAGCGGGAGCGGCGGGGGGGAATAGGGGGTCCGGGGCGGGTGGGGTTGGAGGAGGGGGAGGGGGTGGAGGGGGAGGGGGGGTGAGGGGCCCCGGGGCCGGGGGAGGGTCGGCCATGAGCAAGGCGGTTGGGGCGGCGGGCCAGGGGGTGACGATGAGATCTGTCCGAGCGAAGTTCTTGAAGGACATGGCCCCGGTGCGTGCATGCGTGCGTTGTTGCGTGTGTGTAGATAAACCCGCTTGTATATATGTGTGTGCTACCCGGTCTCAATTTTGTTTTTGGGGGGGGGGAATGGGGCTCATCAAGTGAGGAATGGTGCGCCCTTACCATGGCATGCATCTACGTCTTCGTATGCGCAGCTACATGCTTGTATGCGCGTCTGTAAGTTTTTATGCGCATATATACGTTTGTGTGCGCGTCCATGGCGCCTATGCGTTTGTATGCGCAGCTAAATGTTTGTATGCGCGCCGGTCCTCTCTTGATAGCTCGCTCTAAACCCGCCCTCGATAAAACCTACTGTCCCTCCCGGTTCTTCCCGCCGAACTCCGCCGTAATAGCTGCACCGCTCCGGGCTCGTGTGGTGCGAGCGAGCGGCGCCCCCTCTGCTTCTTGCCGGCGATTCGACCGATGCCGGCGGTGTCGGGGGCCGAAGTAGTCTCTGGCGGGACTGCCTAGCTATCGTCCGGAACTTGACACTGCTGAGCCACAATCGGGGAGCAGGGCTGGTCTTCTCTGCGGAGGGTCAAGGGGAGGAGGCGACAGGTAACTTTTGTTGTTGTTCGTTGTTGTTGTTGTTGTTGTTGTTGTTGTTGTTGTTGTTTGTTGTTGATGTTTTTATTTTACTGATTATATTAGGGTTAATTGTTTTTTTCTTGCAAGGCGTGCTTGTGCTTCGGTGACTCGCTGAGGGGGATGGTACGGTTTGTGGTATGTTGTGTGGCGGTTTTTCTTGCGGGGTTGGTAGTGACAATGGGTCTGATGTGTTTGATGAGTGTGATGCGTTTGACTGTACGATTTTGGTGGTCGTGGTGGCTTTGATGACTTTGATACCTGTGATGGGTCCATTGGTGACTTTTTTTTTCTGTGACGCTTAGGAAGCATTTGGTGCACTAGATGTGTTTGATGATTTTGGGTGACTGCCGTGATGTACCGCAATTTGATGTCTTCAATGGCTTGTATCATTCTTGGATGATGTTAAAAAATACTCGGATTGCTGATATGAGTGTGTACTGTCTTTGATGCTTTTGATGAAATATAAACAAGTAGTTTTGACGCCTGTAACGACTGTATGCCTGACCTAGATTACTGATGTAAGTCTTAGTCTTGATTCTGACGTCTTTGATTATGTCCGTCGTGGCTTTAGTGCCTCTAGCGACTGTTACGCCGACTCAGAATACTCATGTAAATCTGCGCCTTCCTGTCTTTTATGTTCTTGGTGGTTTTGATGCCGTTAACATAACGACAATTTCGCCTGTCACGCGTTTGATCCCTGCGGTGCCTGTCGACGATCCCCGCCCGCCTGACCCTACGCCACTGGGGGCCTGGGCCTTCTTCGTAACGTGTTGCGAACAACAGAGTCGGCGACTCTCTGCGACCAAACCGTCGTTCTCGATGGAAAGGGCGTGCGGTCGGCACTCCGACTCGCCGCGCACCCCGTGAATGCCCCTGCTGAAGAACTCCTGGGGCTTCTCGAGGCTCTCGTTCTCAGGTGCCCATGCTTTGCCGTGCTTTGCCGTGCTTTGCCGTGCTTTGCTGCGCGACGCTTCGCCATTTGCCATGCTTCCCTAAGCTCTGCTGTGCTTCGCGATGCGTAGCCATGGTGTGTTCTACCACCGTGTGTTTGCCACTGTGTGTGGCACCGTGTTTTGCCGACGTGTTCTCGCCACCATGTTTTGCGAACGTGCTTTTGTCACCGTGTGTTTGTCACCGTGTGTTTGCCACCATGTGTTTGCCTTCTTGTTCTGCCGCCGTGTTTCTCCTCAATTATTTATGCCGCGTTTGGTCACGCTTTGCCTTGTTTTCTCTCGCTTCGCCGTGTATTTCCATGCCTTGCCATGCCCTGCCATGCTCCGGACTGGCGATCGGCGATGCATAGTGAATGTTGGTCTCCTTTCCTTGCGATGCTGCGCGCGCTTATCGGTGCCCTCGCTCCGTCATCCCTCCCTCCGTCCCTCCCTGCCTCCCGGCGCGCGCGTTGCACACGTCCCAGGGCGGCTAGGAGCCGCGCGATGTACAAAGCTAGCGGCGCCGCCATCGTGTTGTCCGGCGGTAGTGGGGGAGGTGGCGCGATGGCCACTCCCGTCAAGAAGCCGCGTCTCGCTGGCATCTCGCCCACCTCGGCGAGTCCGACCGGCCGAGCATCGCCAACCATCGGCGGTGGTAGTGTTGGTGGTGGGGGTGTTGGTGGTGCAGGTGGTGCCGGTGGTGGTGGAGGCAGTGGGAGGAGCGGGGCAGGGGCGGTCAGTAACCCGGGGGGGGTGGCGGGTGGGGGCGTAGGGCCCAGGCAGGGAGCGGCTGCGGCGACAGCGGCGAGCATGCTGATCGTGAGGAACGCGGATGTGGAAAAGGGGATCATTACCGAGGTGAGAGACGGGTATTATTGTTTCTGTTTCTGTTTGTATTTGTAGTTTCTATTTTGCAGTGTTTCCACTTTTTATGGGCTTGTTTTTTGCCTCGCGCGGACTGTATAGTCTATGTATCGTGCTTGTAATTTTGGGGGGCCAGAGTTGACTTTTAGTAGGGGTGGCGTGTCTTCTTTTAGTGGGTCACCGTGATGCTCTCTGTGTGTCGTTTTCATCAGACGCATGAAGTGAATGCCGTAGTGGGGATGCGCCCCCTCACTCACTTGTTGTGCCCGTATTCCTATATATTGTTTCACGATTTTTCGTGAATTTGCGCACCTTTTGGTACCCATAATCTAGACCAGGTATATAGACCGTGTTCAATGCTCCCCATACATTACGTATACAGATTTCGGTTTTCGGGGCCAGTCCGTACATTTCATTTTGTACCAACGTTGTTTTTTCTTTGTGGTGCATGATACCACTGTATTTACCAGTACCGTTTTGTCACTCCTCTCCACAACCCCCCTCCACTACCCCTCCTCTCACTACCCCTCGCCCCCCCTCCCCCCACTACCCGTTCTATGGTTATTCGACGACGGCTATGCCTGCCCCCCCCCGCTCCCCCCTCAACTCCCCCTCCCCCCCCCCGTCAGCTGTTCAAGCTGTCTTTCCACAAGGTGCCGAGGAAAAGGTCCACCAATGTCATGGCCATGCACAACTTCGTCAGCAACATCACCGACACGCCCGCCGACAGCGGTACCCACCTTGGCTCCGGGGGCGCGTTCACCCCAGGCGGAAGCAGGCTCCCAAGCAGCCGCGGTGGTGGTGGTGGTGGCGGCGGTGGCGGGGGCGGTCGCAGTTTTGGTGGAAGGTCGGGAGGCGGTGGGAGAGGGGGAGGGGGAGGGGGGGGCGGGGGGCGAATTGGGTCGTTTTGGGACGACGTTCTGTTCCGAGGGCAAAGAGCCAAGATGGCTCATGACCGTCGCGGCAGCTCGAGCGGAGCCGGTGGTGACCGTCGGGGAGCCGGAGGCAACAGCTTCGGCGGTGGGGGAGAAGGTGGTGGTGGAGGTGGTGAAGACGGCGGTGAGGAAAACTTTGGAGGTGGAGGGGACAGGGCGGACGAGGGAAGCGGGGGCGATGTTGGCGGTGGCGGCGAGGGTGGCGGGGGTGGGGATGGAGGCGGGGGCGGGGGTGGGAGCGAGGGGGCTGGTGGGTCGCCGCGGAGCGAATCCTTGAAAAAGGGTGGTTCGTCGTCGAGGCCGCCGTCCCCGTTGGAGTCGTCAGAGAGGGTTCCCATCCCCGCCTTGGCACATTCGGAGCTGTTCTGGCGCGCGGCGGTGGTCGCGCTGGTGCTGGCGGCGACCAACCCGGGGTCCGTGGGGAGGAAGCTCTGGGAAACATCGCCCACGATGCGGTGTCTAATGCAGGCGAGTTCGGGGAGGGGGGGGGGGGGGGAGGAAGAGAGGGGAGGGCGTACTCATATCATGAATGGCCGTAGTCGTATGGAGGAGGGGGGGGGGGGGGGGAAGGGGGGGGTGATTACGGCTGCTGTGCGTCTTGTATGTGCCCTCTCTCTCTTTTTCGACTGCCTTGACTGTGCGGAAGGTCGAGGTTTGATTTGGCGGGCAGGTTAGTCGTCGGGCGGGAGATCGGTTGGAGTGGTAGGGCATGGGGGATTCCACGTACGGAAACCCCCGTGAAAGTATTTTTTTGTCCCTGTATTTTCTGGCATGAAGTGAGATCTGGCCCGAAAACCCCTTCGAGTGGTCGCAGAACAACCCCCTTTGAAGGGCCGTGGATGATGAGTGCTTGCTTCCACAGCAGTACTTCTCGAGAAGTTGCAATGGGTTGATATCACACCGCAGCAGAGGGATCCCCACCTGCGCCAGTTCTTCCAGAATGAGCCTATTTGGGGCCCAAAGTATAGCGATCAAAACTACGCGAGACGAGGTCTTGCCGACCGTCTTTATAGACGGAAAATGCAGCAGAATCTGTTTGTGTCATGCTGCGTGCGTGTCAGGATACCGGTACGGTTTCCAGGCGTACCTGCGTAGGGGGGGGGGCGGGGAGGGGTGTTCAACGTGCCCTCGTGGATAAAGGGACGGTCGAAAAAACGAAACACTATCTATCACCGGGGTGTGTTCACGTGGGGGGGGGGGCGGGGGGGGGGGGGCGTGCTATAAGGGGTGTGTGCTATCAAGCTGCGTGTATGCCGGGCGGAAAGTCTTTTTGCGTTGTTCATATGTAGCTCGGGTGGGTCCCCTCCCTCAGCGCTGCCCGGGCGGCTTGGTGTGATTGGTGCTGTAATCGTCGCTTGTTTTCGACACTCCGTCTTCCCCTTGAAGTCCCAAACGGGTGTTAACTCATCGGCGCACTCCTTATTTGTGTATACACGCACCCCACCCCTCTCAGATGCTGGTATGTACGGACTTCCGCTTCCCGCCCCCCGGCGGGTCTATCTCCCTGAATGGCGAAGGCAACGCCAGTAGCGGCAGGGGAGGTAGCGGTGGTGGTGGTGGCGGCAGCGGTGGGAGATCGAGGCTGGAATCAGACGCTTCCAGCGCTTCTTATCCGTCTTCCCAGCAGCAGCAGCAACAGCAGCAGCAGCAGCAGCAGGGCCAGGTTTCGACAA
Source organism: Nereocystis luetkeana (assembly GCA_031213475.1). Classification (NCBI taxonomy): domain Eukaryota; class Phaeophyceae; order Laminariales; family Laminariaceae; genus Nereocystis; species Nereocystis luetkeana. Next base: position 9,465,258 of record JARUPZ010000007.1, read on the forward strand.
CGCCTACTGCTGTTTCGGCAGGAAGGGGAGAGGAGTCATCGTCGTCGGCAGCCGCAGCAGCAACAGCCCAACCCTTGTCTGCGTCACGGCAGCAGCAGCAGCAGAGGGAGCATGCAGCAGCGACGGCGGCAGCAGCAGGTGGTAGCGGTGGCGGTGGCGGTGGCGGTGGCGGCGGTAGCGGTAGCGGCGGCGGTGGCAGTGACCGCTACAGACGAGGGTTTTCCGCGTCCGATTTCTTTCCGTTGCGGGCCGGCGCCAACGGCTCTGAAGGTGGTGATGGCGGAGAGAGGGAAAGAGACGTTGGAGCGCCAGCGGTATCGGCAGCCGCGGCGGCGGGGGGTGTCGGGGTGGGGGCCGCGACGGGGTATGAGGGAGGCGAGGAGACCATGGTAGCGGCGGACGAGAGGGTGCGGAAGGAGGAGAGAGATGCGGTGGACCGGCACTACGCGAAACGCCGCAGGCGGCACAGGAAACCTCCGCCGCCACCGCCCCCGCCGAAGCGCAGGAGGGCGCCTGAGCCGGTGCAGGTGATCTGCCTGTTTTGAGTTTTTGCTGAGTTGGTTGGCTTGGTTTGATGGATTGGTTAGTTTCTTGTTGCTTGCTTGTTTTGTGTGATTGATTGTGTGTTGATGTTGGTGATTGTTTTGCTTGGTTTGGTGGATGGATTTGATTGGTTTGATCAATTGACGTACTTCCAGCTACAACAACAACAAACCTACTGTATGTATAAACGTGACGCTAAAATATATCAAAACTGAACTGAACTACAGTATGTACGTATCGGGAAAAAAGAAAAAATATGAAGTATATAAGTTTCTCGCGGCACCTGAAGTCTGAAATCATGTTTTCACTCGCACCCGTTTGTTTGCCGTGTCCTCTTCCCCCCACCCCCGCCGAACGGCCCTTTGACGCTTGGACCGGTCAGGTGTCGAAGAGAGGGCGGAGGCTGATCAAGACCATGAAGCAAATCGAGCGGCACGATTCGTCGTCAGAGGAGGAGCGAGTGTTGGCCGTCGTAGACGACCAGGAGTCTGACCCGGAAGACTTTCCTCCCGGCGCACCTGAGGTATGTATGTATGCGTGTATGCATGTATGTATGTATGTATGTATGTATGTATGATAAGGCACCGCGTGCACCGGTTACACCATGTACCGTCCGCAAAGAGCGTTGATCTCCCGCGGGAGTTGCGGTATTTTTTTTTTTTAGCGCTCCGTTTTCTTCGACAAAGGCCATGAAGGTGCTGCTGTTAAAAAAAGTGGAACGTCGTATTTTCGGAACGCTCTTCCCCCACCAGATGTTTTTCCGAGAACACCTTATACTGTTGTTCACAAAACCTTCCTGGGAAAAAGGCGCGAGCGGGTGCTGCTGAAAGGTCGTGTACCCTCTGTGCTGCGAAAACTCTTTTTTTTTTCATGGTTTTACGGGGGGCCATAATTAATAGGGCCAAATATTGTTTGTAAAAATGGCAAAATATATAGGTTTTTGTCTGTACCGTAGGTCCTGTTTAATACGGTCCCCCGTATTAGTCGATGGCTGCACCCTCCACTCCTCTCTCCACGTCCCTTATTTGAAAAAAACTAAGGAAACTCCTTGGACTACGTGTGGGCTATTTTTTTGCTGTAAGTAGTGAAAGGGTTAACACATCGGACAGATCAGATAGATCATTGTCACTGTTAATAGGTGATCTAGATCTTTCAGAGCAGAATTTCGCCTGATCTGTAGGATCTACAGCCCACGTTGTCGGGTGGGAGCCGTATGACCTGCATGGTCTAGGGGCGTTTTTCCTGTTGTGAATATGTACTATTAATATTAATATTAGTGAAAGGTTCCCTTTCGGGATGTGGTTGTGACTTGAAGTCCCGGAGGTGTCACGAGTTGAAGAGGGGGAGCATCATTATCATCATCATCAGGCTTCCCTATTTACTCCGAGTACGTAACTGCTGCCGTACGCCGCTGCTGGTTGATAGGATGAGGTTCGACGAAGTACGCTTGATTGTGGAGTTGTACGGGAAACATGAAATGGCATGTTTCTCCTGGTGAACACTACTACGCGCACTTACAAAGACGAAACGCACCGTGACTGTCACCAAGGCCGAAGCGTGGAACGCTGGTGCTGTTGTGCTGCTGGTGTAGACTACAGTAGTTCCTGCTGTTGTAGTGTGTACCTTGGCTGCGCTGTTGCTTTTGAAACCCCGACGAGGTGTGATTCGTATCGTGGCCCAACACATGATGGAAATAAGAGGAAGGCTGTTAATAGCGCCGAGAAACACGATAAAATATGAGGAACGCTTAGGAATGTACGGGGGGTTGAGCGAAGGGATAGGAATGAAAACGTATTTTGTTGCGCGGCCCAATGGACTTCGCGAACACGCTGAAACTGCTATTACGTGTTTGGGACCTGGGCCTGCCAGAAAGAAGGAGGCATACCAGCAGCCGGGGGGAAGAGGAAGTATGTGGCAAAACAGTAGAGAATAAAACTCAAATAGTGAGAGAATGTCAAGTACAAGGAGGAACGGTATGTGTTAGAGATTAGGGAAATAGAAGAATGTGACATGGAGAAGTTAGGTACACTAGATAGTGGAGATAAAACAGTCGCTATCCTAGGAAATAGATGGTGGCCACAAGCGGCCAAGCAGGAAGGGGACGAGACTAGCAAATAGTTTTTTATGTTATATATGGAAACAACATAATGAGCGCCCAACCGTTGGAGGTGTCTCTATTAGAAGCAGGAACGGTGATCCGTCTAGAAAGGGATGCGGGGTCAATGGTCACATGACTAAGGCAGGCTGCAAATGAGTACGCCCCCCCTCGCCCCCATCCTATCCTCGTCCACGCCGGCACACCACACGCCCACCCCCAGCTGTTCTCGAGACCGTCTTATTCGTACCCCGTGTCGATATCACCATTCCACCGGCAGCCCCAGCCAGCAGTCGGCTCTCGCTCTCGCTCACCCATCGCCCCTTGTCCCCACCCCATCCCCCATTTTTTGACGCCGCGTGTACGGCCACGCCCCCTCTAGGGATGCGAGGGTCTATGGTCATGCGACTACGGCCATGCATGATATTGAGTACACCCCCCCCCCTCCCCCCCCCCCCCCCCCCCCGGCTCAAGTCAGCAGCTGACTGTGTCGCCCGCTCACCTACCCCTCTCATGCCGATGCCGCCCCCTCCCACCCCTCCCACCGCCGGGTATACGACCATGCGCGGCCACCCCTCCTTCCCCCCTATGACACCCCCCCCTTTCCCCCTCTCTCCCCAGCTCCAGTTAGCAATTGGACTTTGACGCTCGCTCGTCCACCTCTCTCTCTAAGAACCCCCCCCCCGTCCCCGTCCCTCCCCTCCTCGCCACAGGTTCGATACGCGGACTTCATCAAGTTGGATATCGGAATGCCCGCGCGACGCCCCCCCGATGATGTCCTCCGTCGGGTGGAAGAGCTCGACCGCGAGATGGGGCTGGGGGCGGAGCTGCGAAGGTGCGAGCGTTTCACACCACAAGGCAGATCACGTCGGAGCCCCACTTCATGACGTACTGCTGTAGATATTTCGAGGGTATACGTATCACTGATTTACATAATATATATACGCACGTTTTAGGTCTTTCCCTGGAGGATAAACATACCCCTCGTGTGTATGGTGGCGTGCACGGCCTAGGTACTTCGGGGTAGCTGTTCTTGTCCTATTCAAACAGCAGTGCGGCCCCTCTTTTATTGCCGGTTGAGTAGTAATGCCGGTTTGCCCACTATAGTGCCTGTAGAATCGCTTGGCACAGATGGGATTAACCAACCAGTGTGGCAGTAGTGTGCGGAGTAATTAGTGCTGGTTGGCGCTATAATAGGGCCGGTGTTGTTGGCTGGCGCATACTGTACATACCGTCACTATAGAGGGGCCATTACTGTGTTTCCCCGGTTTTTGTGAGGAGCGCGATCTAGAGATAATTTGGGTTAACTATCGATTGATCCTTGATTTGCATGGTATGATCTGGACGGTGTGCTCTACTGTAGGGCATGTTTTACCGGGTGGCACCTGTGTACCACAGCTCTTGCACGCCTTATCGTCAAGGCGACAGACAGGGTGTGATTAGTCCGGCCAGTGAAACGTTCGTTGGTTCATTTTGGTGGTGGCATATGTTAGTAGTGCTTTGAAAACAAATCATTGGACATTTTTTGTACTATCATTATACCGGTTCAGAGTAGAATGCTGGTTGGTCGAGTTCTGGTACTTTCAACGTTCGGTTTTACGTTCCGTTCGCTACGTTGACCCCCCCCCCCAGCGCTGGCCATGAAACGCCTCCGCCTCGTGTTGATTTTTTTTTTCGCACACATCGTAGAAATCGGTTTCCACCTCATGATCTAGATATTTCAGCGCAGATGTAGCATCCTGATCTTTAGGTTCCAGCTCATGATGCACGGGGCGGGAGCCTTATGATCTGCATGATCTATTGCGGGGGATATTAAAGAGGATCTACGGTATACACAAAAACCTATGTATTCCGCTATTTTTACTGACAACATTTGGTCCTATTTACTATGGTCCCCCGTAATAGTGCATCTTTCCTGGGTTGGGTCTATATCTGTACTGTACAGATCCTGCACAAGAAATGGCAACGGCCGGTTGGGTTACTCGAAGAGGATCTGCTGATGTACCGTGATCTGTCTGGCGTGTGATTATTTTTTCCAGGTGCACTCATCCGGACTTCATCACTCAGGTCGTGGCCGGGAGTGACCCCGAGCGTGTCGGCAGGGAGAGCGTCGAGAAGAGCGCTCCGTGGTTGGTGAGTGAGCCGAGCGAGAGGGGGGGGGGGTGGTAAAGCGAGCCGTCGTGTTTTTACGGCACGACCCAGCTTCGATATATACAATGATTGATAGTCCACACTACAGTACCGTGTGACGCTATCACACGGGTTGTAAGATAGCACACCCCCTGGGACGGGTTTCCTAGTCGGTTTTCTCAAAAATAAGAGGGAGGGGGGGGGGTACTCATTATCGTGCATGGCCGTAGTCGTATGACCATAGACCCTCGCATCCCTACAATGCCGGGACGGGGCACGTCGGGTTTTCACCGACCAGGTAGACATTGCTTTGACCAAGCGCGAAGCGCCGTGAGGTGTTGGGCGAGTCGCATGAAGGGGGAGCTTCATCCTACTAAGAACCGCTTTAGAGGCGGATTTCTTGTATTTAGATGACAGCATCAATGAATTGATTTAATTTCTGGTGTGGACACTTCCAGAGACAGCGATGGGAGTTACATGGGTGCCTTACCATATACACACTACGTGATACGATCATCCCCCTTGTGCGGAGTAAAGGTTCCCCCCGCACAACAATGATCTAAATTGACCGCCAGCCGTGGTAACCGCCAAAAAAAACAATCAACAAAAAAACGGTACCCTGGCTGTCTAGCTCACGCAATGAGAGGCGTATTTTACAGCGTCGTTGCCAACCGACGCCAACCCAACCTATATATATATATATATGATATACGATGTACCAGGTATATAATATAGGGGGGGGGGGGCACAAACAGAAAGGTGGCGTTTGGAAAGACATCTTCGAGACCTTTCCATACGCGCATGCATCGCTCGGCGGTTGCCCTTCCCCATTGTCGAGAGAAACGCAGCTTGGAAATCCCCCCGAGGGGGTGTGTCATCTTATCACACGTGTGTTATACGGTAACCCCTTATTATACTGGAAGATTCCAAGAAATTTCCCAGGCTGCTGGGGTTCGCGTTAGGGTTAGGGTGGGGTAAAGAGAGCAGTGGTGTTTGCGAACCCGGCACGAAAAGAGAGGATGCTCTTGAAATTTTTGCTCGTATTGGACGAATATCACAGCAGTACTCGCTACTAGGCTGTAATAGCAATACATATTAATAGAAGATTTACAGTGTTGCTGCAGTTGATGAGTGATGTTTTGTCGGGTGCTGCGTCCGGGGGTGTTGCAGGTGTCGGCTGTGGCTTCCGAACCTGAAGCGCTTCTTCGGCGGCTCCCGCTGGCCGTGACGGTGCACTTGCTTCTGCTGGCGTGCTACCAGGCGTACGAGGTGAGATATCCATCACAAAAACATGGTGTTACTAGAGGTTTTGTTTTCTTGTTCAGTCGACGGTTTCAGTCGGTCGACGGCTTCGTTCAGCCAACGGTTGTGTTCTTTCAACGGTTATATTTTTCGGCGACGGTTTCACTCAGCCGATAGCTTTGTCCAGCCAATGGTTGTGTTCTTCCTACGGTTTTATTTCGTCGACAGTTTTGCTCAGTCAACGGTTCCATTCAGCTCTCTGTTTCACTCTTGAAAAACGGTTTTTGTCGGGTCAACGGTCCCATGCAAATATTTAGTCTACTCCGTCGTGGACGGTTCTTATTCATTCGACGGGTTTGTTTCTCAGTGGTATATTTCGGCCAACTACTACTACTACTATTAATACTACTACTACTACTACTACTACTACTACTACTACTACTACTACTACTACTACTACTACTACTACTACTACTACCACTACTACTACTACGCGTACCACTATTAATACTACTACTACTACTACTACTACTACTACTCCTCCTCCTGTTCCCACTGATTGGTTAGATATGTTCCGTCAAATGAGGTGGTTGGTTGGCGATGCGATACTTTTCCGGCGATAGTTTTACGAGCGTGCGTGTATTTCACCCTGCTCGAAACCACTGGCCGATATTATAATACCTGTTTGGTCTCTGATGTGAACACCAAACGTGCCGTATATTCCTGACAGAGTGCTACAAGCAGTACAGGACACCTGCTGTTGATAAGAAATCCATAAATATTTTCAAGAAAGCCAGCAATTGGTTAACGGGGTAAATAAGACATTCGGGAGAAGTTGAGCTGAACTTTTATGTACAGCGCACTCGTTCTCGACGCTCCCGTTCTTAAATTAGGAGCCAAGCTTGGACCAACTTTCCTGTTTCTCATTGTTAATAGAGGTCCTGGTATACGTAGTGTTTTTTTTGTTGTGTAGCGTGTGTATGTGTGTTTTTTCGCCAGCTGATAAATGGCATTCTAAAATATTTGACAGCCGTTGTCGTCCGCTTGTGCTGTGGTCACCAACCCCCTCCCTTCCCTGTCTTCTGCCCCCCTGGCACGTGGCGTACGTACGTGAGGTAGATCTTGTGTTGCGGTCTTTTCGGGTCCTGTTTGTGCCATTTGATTTTTAGGAATTGGGTGCCATTCTCTTGATGGGACTTTACTAACCTTTTCGGCGCTATTTCCTCGCTTGTTTTTTTTCCTTCGGTGCTATTTCTGTACGAATTGAAACACAGGAGGACCACGCCCGTCGGACCAAGGAAGTCGTGTCCGCGTCTTCGGCCGGCGCCGCCGGCGCCGCCACCCCGGCTGGCGCCCTTGCCCTCTCCAACCTCTCTGGACCCGCCGCTGCCGCCTCCTCCACTGCTACCGCTACCACATCAGCGGCAGCAGCAACAACAACAGCAACAGCGGCAACAGCAGCGGCAGCCGCAGCAGCCGCGGCTACCCTCCCGTCCGTCCCGGGAACGCCTATCCGACACGCGCTCAACAGGCGCGGTGGTGAACATGGCCCGGATAGTCGCGCCACCGGCTCCTCGTCAGCGGCGACAGCGGCAGCAGCGGCCGGACCTTCTGGAGCGAGGGGAACGGGCTGGGTCGGTCTGTTCGACGGGCCGCCGCCCCGCCCAGGGGGAAGGGCGGGCGGCGGCGGCGGCGGCGCTGCCGGACACAAGAGGGAGACACCCCGCTTGCGCTGGCTCGCGAGGGCGCTCCGCGATAGCGTTGCGGAGCGTGTGTGGGCTCCTGCTGCTGCTGCGGCGGCGACGGGGGTTGGAGAAGGTGGTGGTGGTGGTGGTGGTGGTGGTGGTGGTGGTGGCGGCGGTGCGGTGGAAGCGATGAAGCTCCTCCTAGAAGACCTTGCCCACTCGTACCAGGGGAGGCGCGCGTCCGCACGCAGGGCTCTCCAGAGTGTGTTGGCGTCGTCGCCGGCGGGGAAGCGGGGAAGTGTCCGCGCCGGGTCTAGCACCGGGTTGGCGGGCGCGGGGCGGGTGGCCTGGACTCCTGCGAAAAGGCGGATGAGAGGGGTCGGGGCGGGGGGGAGAGGGGGAAGAGGAGGAGGAGGAGGAGGGTGACGAGGAGAGGGTCGTCGTGCTCCAGCAAGAGGCGGACGAGGAACAGTGCGGGTGGCTGTTCTGGTGTCGCGCGCTGCCAACATGGACGGATGTGAGTATCGGAAGTTGACCGTCGGGTAGGGGGGTAGCGCGGAATGTAGAAGGGAGGCGGTGGGAGGGAAGGGAGAGCGGGACGGGTAGGGAAGGCGTTGGTGGGGGGGGGGGGGGGGGGGGGGGGGGGGAGGGGGGGGGGCGTTTTCTTCGTCGTACGTCCCAATGTTGACGTTGATGCGCGCGAGGCAACGTGCCGTGAGAGCCGGTGTCGGGGGTGTTGTTGAAGGAGAGGTGTAGGACGATGCGGTAAGATAGTCGATGCCGCCCGTTACTCGCTGATGTGGTTTTCGGCCGCTGTTGCGCTAGGGCAGAGGGTGTCTCCTGCCATCTATACGAGCACGACGCCTGCGAAATGCGCTCCTCCCACCCTCGCAGAATAGTTCACCGCGATGCCACCCCCACTCCCCCCGCCCCCGCCCAAGCCAACCCCATCCCAACCCAAAACCAACCCCAAACCCACCGCCAACCCCACCCCAACCCCCGCGCCCACCCCCACCCAAACCCCACTCCAACCCCAGCCGCAACCCCAACCCCCACACCCACACCCACCTCCACCCGCGCCTTAACCCCAGCCCCCTAATCCCAACCCAACGCCCTGCCCCGACCTCGAACCCTGCTAGGTGGCCCCGCTTGTGGTACGTGCCGTGCGGGAGTCAGTTTTTCTACGAGACCTCGGCGGACCCGATCCGTTTCTCGCTGTTAGGGCTAGACCTCATCACGAGGCCACAACCATCGCCACCGCTGCTGCTATCGGCGATAGCCGCGGGGGAGGACGGGGGGGATGGTCAACGCGGAGGGGGACGAGGGAGAGAAGGGGGGGGGGGGAAGGAGGAGGGGGGGGGGAGGTCGTGGGGGTGGCGCGACAGGATCGGTGGTTTTTTACGCTTTTACTCTGCAAGCTGCTGAGCGGGTGAGAGGAGAGAGTGTGTCGGGGTTTTTTTCTCTTTTTTTCGGCGGGGGGGGGGTCCTGACTTTTCTTTTTTCTTCATCTTCGGTCTGATGTACTGTAGATTCCGTATACCACTCTGTGCGTGTAAGGACTGTTTTGGGTGTCAGTATAGTCACCCGGAACAGTTATTATTTTGCGGACAGGATGGTGTGCGTGGTATGTGATTTTTGCTTGGGTCGGAAGTCCACACCTCGGACGAGATCGTCGATTTTTACAGCAGTTCATAATCTAGTTATTTCAGGAAAAATGATATGTATGTTCATAATCTAGTTATTTCAGGGAAAATGATCTGTATGATCTATATGATCTGTATGATCTAGCTCATGTTGCCGGGTGGGAGCCGCATAATCTGCATGATCAAGGATATAGGTTACCTGGGTTGGATCTGTACTCTGCAGATCCTTCACAATAATACATATAGGCAGGTTAGGATCTAGATAATCTATGTGTAGATGGATAGATATATCGTGATCTATCTGTTCGAGGTGTGGAACACCCACCCGGGACCGACGCAACCATACGTAGCAGCAGCCACTTGGAAGTGGAGGGTGTGGCTCGATGCTTACTCTATTTTCTACACTTGTACTGTGCGAATACAAGTAGTCCTTTATTCTGTAGCTTTAGCCCGCAACGTGATGGCTGAAACGCCGCTGTTGTTGTGCCCCCCCCCCCCCCCAACCTCCCCTCCCCTCCCCCCCCCCCCCCCCCCCAATCGCCCCCGCTGGTGCCGGGCGTTTTCTTCCTGCTCATTTAATCTTGCTTCGCTTTTTTATTTCCCTCCCCCCCCCCCCCCCCCCCCCGCCCATATAAGTCCGCCTCACAAGCGATTCTTAGTAGAATGCAGCTCACCCTTCATGCGACTCGCCAGACACATCACAGCGCTTCGCGCTTGGTGCAAGCAATATCATTGCCTGGTCGGTGAAAACCCGACACGCTCCGTCCCGGCATTGTAGGGTTGCGAGGGTCCATGGTCATATGACTACGGCCATGCATGATATGGAGTACACCCCCCCTCCCTCCCTAACCTCACCGCCATATATATATTATATCGCCATATATATAATATATCAGGGTATATATGTGTACCCGTTTTTATAGTAACCTCCCGTGCCTTGCACAAAGCTAAACCCCGTTTGTACCGCAGTCCCGTTTTGGGGACACACCACTCAAAATCTAAGTAGTAGTCCCCAAAACGAGACTGATGTCCTAAAAGGGTTAAGATAACACAGGGTTGAGCTCATCGCGCTTGCACGTCGCCAACGCCGCCGCTCCACATGCGGCGATGTACATATAGAACTACATACTTAGATCACAACCCCTGAGCGTGCTCGGTTGGTGCATCCCTGGCCTCTCAGAGCTCCCACTTCCAAACCGCCTCCTTTCATTACTTGCCGGACCTTTCCAGCAGTTCTTTGTTTTCTCGGTCATTTCTTCCTTTTTTCTTCTTTCGTTTCGCGTGCGTGCGTGTTCTCCGAGCACGGCATCGCGGGAGGACCCGGCACCGTCGCGGGTGCCAGAGGGTGCTGGCGCGTAGAGGGGGGGTTGCAAGGAGCGCGGTCGCCGCTTTCGTGCCTAGGCGTCGCGTGTGCCTCGAGACAAGAGGGATGCATGAACGGGCTTTGTCTGGCTTCGATTTATGATTGTTAATAGAGTATGTACGAGTTTATAAAGGTCGTTCGGGAGGGCAAGATAATATTCAAGCGGTGCTTATTTTTGCGACCACGCTGAAGTTGAAAGAGGCAGGTGTGCAGTTTGAACACCAACGTTATCGAGCTGGCGAACGACGGCCACGGTGAGCACCGGGCTTCACGCGGGGCGGGCGACGGGGCTGATTGTGGCAGAGAGTGATAAAAGCTTTACCCGGACCGAATCGGTAGCGAGGTGGTCGCGAGCGGGGCGGGCGGCGTACGAGGCTGAGAGAGAAACTCTTCTGTGCGATTTTTTCTTTTCTTCTTGTCGACCGGGTGTAAGGTGTTTCAATCAGGCAGAAAAATATTACACGAGAGGGGACGGGGATTTTTTGTCCTTTCCGAGTTTTCGGTTTCATTTTCATTGTTTTTGCTGCTGTGCCGTGCTGTGCTGTCGCTTTATTCGTGCACATACAGTACAGACATAGAGCATATCGAAAAAAGAAAATAAGTACAGACAGTAGTACCCTACCTGGGGTGTATGTACGTACGTACGACATCCGCGACGCGAAGCGTATATGTGGCATCCAAGCTGACGTCGGAGCTGTTTTTTCCTGAAGCATGGCGGCAGGACTTTTGGCATTATCAAGTCGCCGGTTTGCAGTTACGATCCTTGAAAAAACTAAACTCAATCGTGGACCTCTGTTAGCTTCGCATAATTTGATGTACTTTTTTCCTTCCTGAGCGAACGTAGCGGGCGGCGTAGGCCGCCCGCGGAGCGAAGCGCCTTGTATACACGTACGTAGCTTTGTGACCACATAACTTGTATCTCTTCTAGGATTGAAGAATCGGCACGGACACTGGTTGCGCTGGATGCCGACGGGTAGAAAGAACGGTTTAATGTGAAGAACACACACACATGATATGTCTGTCGCTATCGCTGTCGCTGTCACTATCGCTGTTCTGTTCTGTTTTTTTTTTTTTTCCCTTCCTCTATGGTATTGGCCAGACGTAAAATGGTGGCGTCCAACACGCTGCAGCGGTACCCGGAAACGTTCGACCTCGCCGCCAACGCCGTGAACGCCGCCCTGAGAGGTGCCACCAAGGAAGGCGTCGACTTGTTCGCGAAGGTAAGACGGGGCAGGGGGTAATCGAAGTCGGAGTTAGTGGGGTAGGGGGTGGGGTGGTGGTGGAGTGGGATAGGAGGCGGTGGGGGGGGGGGGGGGGGTGATGGAGTGGGGGGAGTTGGAGAGGCGGAGTTTGGGTTCGGGGAGGGGAGCCGGGTGGGGAAGAGTGGGGGGGTGGGGGCAGGGGGTGGGGTACTTGTTCAATCTCTACACTCCTTTCTGAGGCGGTGGAAAGTTCCATTTCCCGCTGGAAGAGGCCGCCGACAGCGCCCCCCTATGGTAGCCTATCCTTGAGTCAAGCGTCGACCCCCCTCCACCTCCGCCCATTTTCGAGAGGTCGAGCTGAGCAGCTTAACTCTATACCAGGTATACCTCTCGCTTGTTTTTGGCTGCTCGCTCTTCTTCTTTGGTTCGCTCTTTTCCATAGGTGCTCGCTTGCTCAGGTAACTTTATCATTTCTCAGTTAATAACTCGTTTTCTTTCTTTTTGCCCGTTTTCTTTCATTCTTGCTCGATTGCTTGCTTTCTTGCTCTCTTTCTTGCTTTGTCTGTCTCTTGTCTTTCGTTTGCGCTTGCTTGCCCTTCCTTGTTCTGTCGCTTCGATTGCTTGCCCGCGTTATAGGGAGGCGTTTGGCCCTCCCATCCCCGGACCCGATTCCCCTGTCTTGACTCGTCCACGGGTCGCGTGAAGAACGTGTTGCTGCCGCCGCTGCTGCTGGAGACAGCGATTGCTCTGCTCGGCTTCCACCGGGCGGACGCCAGCCTTACCCCAGAGTTGCAGGTCAGGAGCCAGCCGCGGAGGGTTAGCGCCGTTGCCACCGCCCGCAAGGCGTCGTTTAAGGGGGGTGGGGGGGTAGGGGCGGTCTGTTTTTTCGGGGGGTTGGGTTGGGATGGGTTGGGTTGGGTTGGGTTGGGTTGGGTTGGGTTGGGTTGGGTTGGGTGGGGTTGGGTTGGGTTGGGTTGGGTTGGGTTGGGTTGGGTTGGGATGGGTTGGGTTAGGTTGGGTTGGGTTGAGATAGGTTGGGTCTAGTTGGGTGGGCTTGGGTTGCCTTTGGTTGGTTTTTTCTTTTGTTTGATTAGTTTGTGGCGTTGTTTGATTTTGGTTTGGGTTGGCTTTGTTTGAATTTATCTTGCCGTGCCACCACCGTATGTCAATAGCGTTTTGAAGTTAGCAAGGGCCAGCCCGGTTGACCCTGCGTGTACGCATCCCTCCAATCAGAGACGCTCCCGGTGTGCATATTTGGCGTCGTGAGCACCTTCTCGAGGCACGTACAACAACCCAACACCGCGCAGCAATACCGAAACATTCAATCTGGAAGGAACCCAACCCCCCTTCAGAATCTCGGAAATGGCCCCTTCAAAGTACCCCCCCCCCCCCCTCCCCCCCGCCCCCACACCGACCATGCCCTATTCCCACAGGAACTCCAAGAGCTCATGTTTCCCCCTGAGCATCCACCGGCGGCGTCGGCGAGGGAAACCGAGAGCGACGCAGAGGACACGGTATCGCCCCCCCCCCTAGCTACCGCCTCCTCCTCTTCGTCTTCCTCGGGGGCCCTGCTAGGCGCGGGAGCCGCGAAAATGGAGGGGTCGGCACGGGACGCGGTGGGGGTTAAGCTGTGGGTGCGGCTAGCCCAGGCGCCCTCTCACCAGATGTCGGCACTGGCCGCCAGGTGAGGCGGGTGTTGGTGTTGGTGGCGGTTGAGGGAGAGGGGGGGGAGCGTACTCATTTATTGCCTGCCTTAGTATTTTGACCATTGATCACGCGTCCCTTCCGAGACGGGGGGGGGAAGGGGTCTACTCGATATCATGCATGACCGTAGCCGTATGACCATAGACCCTCGAATCCCAACAATGCCGGGACGGAGCACGTCGGGTTTTCAATGGCCAGACAGATATTGCTTGCACCAAGCCCGAAGCGCCGTGAGGTGTTTGACGAGTCGCATGAAGGGTAAGCTACATCGTACTAAGAACCACTTGTGAGGCTGGCCGCCGGGTAGGACGGGTGTTGGTGTTGATGGCCGTTGAAAGGGGGTGGGGGTGGGTGGGTGGGGGGGGGGGGGTACTCGATATCTTGCATGGCCGTAGTCATATGACCATAGCCCTCGCATCCCGTTAATGCCGGGGGACGGAGCACGTCGGGCTTTCACCAACCAGGCAGACATCGTTACAGTAGCACCAAGCGCGAAGCGGTCGGGGGGGGGAGTAGGGGGAGGTGAGGGGCGTGGTGTGGTGGTGGGCGCATGGTGGTGGTGGCTGTGGTGGCTGTGGTGGTACTGTTATTTTTGTCGTTGTTGTTGCTGCTGTTGCTGTTTGCAGCTGAGTGGTGTTGGTTTTTGCGGTTGTTCTGGTTGTATGTCCAGCAAGGCTTTGCGCTTCGATGCTTGCCATGCCGCTGATGTTGCCTCCAACCTGGGTGTTGTTCTCATGTGGACCCAATGATGTGGTAAAGCACAAGGGGAGGGCTCGACGAATTGTCACGGCGGAAATCTCCTTCAAACTTCGAGACTGCGAGAAGGCTTGGGTTACCGAGTGGAAACCTTTGTTGTTGCTCCAGCCGCCGCCCCGCCCCTCTGCGCAGGGCGAGGTGGTCAACACGGTTTCATGCCGAGCGTGTAAAGCGCGACCCGTCCACGCTTTCACCCCCCCCTCTTTTTGCTCTGCTCCACCCCCCCCCCCCCCCCCTCCCCTTTCTCCGTCTTGAAAGGGATGCATGGTCAATGACCAGTAACTAACGCAAGCAACAAATGAGTACCCCCCCTCCCCTCCCTCTACTCTTTCTTTGACACACACTCTCACACTCTTTATTTCTCTCTCTGCATATTTCTCTGTGTTCCCCCTCGCTCTCTCCCTCTCCCTCCCCCTTTCCCTCCCCCCCCCCTCCCATGTGGCTCTTTGCTTTGTTTCGATTTTTTTGTTCGCTCTCCTTGTAGGCACATCCCCAAGATGCTCCTGCCGCGGCTCTTGCTCGCGTCGGGGCTTTCGAAGAGCTGCGTCAACGTCACCTTGTCGAGACTAGACTCTCTCGGCAACACCGCAGACAACGCCGGTGTGTAAAACGCTGCTGCTGCTGCTGCTGCTGCTGCTGCTGTCGCTGCTAATTGCTGCTGCTGCTTTTACTTGCATGGTAGCTGCTTGCTTGCTGCTGCTGCTGTTGCTGCTTGCTTGCTTGGTAGACCATGCTTGGTAGCTGCTGCTCGTTTGCGGGCTGCTGGCGGTTGTTGCTTGCTTGCTGGCGGGATGCTGCTATTGGTTGCTCTAGCTGCTGCTACTTTTTCCCGTTGTTGCTGCTGCTGCTGCTGCTTGCCTTTTCTTGCTGCTGATCGGTTGGTTGGTTGCTGCTCCTGGGTTGAATGCATACTGCTGCTGTTGCTTGTCGGTATTGCGTGGAGTTGCTGCGTGGTAGCGCTTGGCGAGCCCAGGTCTTTCTGTTCTACTGCAGGTTTTTGTGGGTTCGGGTGCGTCTCTCCATGCCCGGGTGCGAGCACCGCGTATCCCCGGTCCACGCGAGATAATTTCTTGGAGATCTGGGCGTTTAAAGTATACCTACTATATAAAATATATAATATAAAATATATACCAGGTATCATATTTGTACATATTTCCAGGCACAGCATTAGACTACTGCAGCACTATAAAAGGATACCACTCTGTTCCAAAATTTAAGAATCGTTTGTTAGCCAATATCAAACACAAATGCTCCTTGTGTTTCGGGACAGTGGTAACTGGATCACTGCGTGTTTTAGATCCCTCGTGGCGCGTGTACGCCGGCAGCACTCTCAACTACTTTGTCCATAAATTTCAGCCCTACCTCTCTTTCTGAAACCACCCCCCCCCCCCCCCCCCCTCTCACCTCCCTCCATCACGCACTTTCCCGTGTCTACGGCCGCGCTCAGAGGAGCTGTACCAATACCTCATATCGCCGGACGCGCAGGGTACGTGGGACATGGGTAGCAACATACAGTCCACCAAGAACCTCAGGGACAAGCTCTCTCGCAGGTGAGGAGACGTGGTCTGACCTTACTGGGCAGGGGAGAGGAGGGGAGGGGTAGTGAGGCGGTAAGGGAAGAGGGGTGGGGGGGGGGTGCTCATTTATTGCTTGACTTAGCCATATGACCGTTGACCGCGCACCCCTTTCGAGACGGAGCGCCGGGGGAGGAGTGATGAGACGGTAAGGGGGGAAGGCAGGGGGGTGTAGGACGGGAACAGTAACGCCGCCGGGGTGGAGAGGGGCAGGAGGGCGGGGGGGGGGGGGGGGGTGTACTCGATAGGCGATATGTACTCGATCTCATTTATGGCCATAGTCGTATGACCATGGACCCTCGCATCCCTACAATGCCGGGACGGAGCATGTCGGGTTTTCACCGACCAGGCAGACATTGCTTGCACCAAGCGCGAAGCGCCGTGAGGTGTCTGGCGAGTCGCAGGAAAGGTGAGGTGCATCCTACTAAAAATCGCTTGTGAGGCGGACTTGCATATGGATGACAGCTTCAATGAGTTGATTTAATTTCCGGTGTAGGCATTTCCAGAGACAGCAATGGGAGTACTATGTAACTGCCTCTTGGGTGCCTTAACATAAACACTTACGTGATACGATCATTCCCACGTGTGCGGAGTAAAGGTCGTTCACCTCGCACAAACGAGACAGCAATGGGAGTACTATGTAACTGCCTCTTGGGTGCCTCATCATAAACACTACGTGATACGATCATTCCCACTTGTGCGGGGTAACGGGGGTGGGATAAAGAAAAAGGGGTGATTATGTGAACGGGGGGAGGAAGGGGGGGGCAGGGGTAGTGGACGCGTGGCAGAACACATGACTGGGGAAAACGAAGTCCTCATTCGGTGTTCGCGACAAGGAGTCCATCCGTGCATCGTGGGTGAGGAGGGGGACAAGGGAGTTCGGCCTCGCCCTGCTAAATGCTTCGGTCCCTGTCCCCGCTCTTCGTGAACGCCTCGCCGAGGAGAAAACCGACACAGCCGGGCTCATAGCTCGTCCTGGTCAAATTTTCGTCCGTGTCTCGTTGTGTACGGACCTCGCTTGTACCGATCTCGATTTTACCGATCTCGCTTTTACCGATGTCGCTTTACCGATCTCGCGTTGACCGGTTTCGCTCGTATCGTTTTTTTTTTCTCACGACCTTTCGTCTGTACCGATACCCCTTCTTGCACATACCCCCCTCCGTTGTGTATATCTATCTCACTTCTTACCGATCTCGCTTTCACCGATTTCTCTCTCCCGCCGCCGGACAGAGTCCGGGCTTATCTTTGCTCTGGCGAGGGGAACGACCAGACTCCCGAAAGCAGCGGCGGCAACAGCACCGGCAGCAGCAGCATCGGCAGCGTTAAGGAGCGCAAGCTTGACGGCGGGGGTGGGAGCCGGAAAGAGGATGGGTTGTTCGTTGCGTGGCTCGCGGAGCCGCCTCGCCAGGCGGGCGGCGGGGAGAGGGGCACTTCGAAGGCGGCGGCGGCGGCAGCAGCCCAGGAGCAGCATCAGCGCAAGGTAAGGAGGGGGGGGGGGGGGCAGCGAGAAGGGGAGGAAGAGGCTGAGGGGGAGGAGGAGGAGGAGGAGGAGGAGGAGGAAGAAATTAGAGGAGAGTTGATGGAGGTATTAATAGAAGAGGAGGGAGGTGGAAGAGGAGGGAGGGGGAGGTTGAAAGGAGGAGGAGGAGGAGGAGGGAGGTGGGGGGGCGGGGGGGGCGGAGGAGGGTAGTCACTTGTTGTCCCTGCGGTGCCTGAGGGGAGAAGGAGGACGAGGGGGGGGGGGCAGCGGAAGAGGAGGAACAGGAGGGAGGGAGGTTGGAGGAGGGGAGGGGAGAAGCAAGATGTTCTTTTTTTTCTGCGGTGCCTGGGTGTCAGGTAGTTGTGTGTTGTGGCGTCACTGAGCGTGGGCTTGCGTTGTTCGGAGGAGGGGAGAGAGGGGAGGGAGGGGGGCAGGGAATGTGGGGGAGATGGGCGTTTTCGTGCTCGCGCTGGTGTTTCTCTAGGAGATGACGCGTGATTTTTATCTATTCGATATTTTTTCTCGACCTTGTTGTTGCTGGTGTTTTTTTTGCTTTTTTCGTTGTCTCGGATGTGTGTGTTTTTGTCGACGCTGGGCCGAATAACAAGATTGCTCCCACGTCGGGGATTTGGCGGCTTCTGGTTCCACGTATTGGATAGCTACAAAAGTTGTCTTCAGCCCCACTCTCCCCACGCGCCTTCTGTCGCCGCTCCCGCTCCCGGAGAAGTAGGCTTTCAGACAAATAGTGAAGTACGCGCACAAGTAGGCTACACACGCACACACTCAACATGAGAAAAAAAAAACCTAAACGAAGCTGTGAGACCTATGCCGATGGGAACGCAATTTTTCCATCAAATTTTGAAGTACAAAGATGCCCGCCAGATTATTTCAGGTACAGCTTGCTGTGAGCACGATTCTTCGAAACAAGATCTCCAAACGTTTGTTAAACCCCGAAAAAAACAATTCTGGGACTGGCGTTGGGCTAAGATCGGCTTCAGAAACACTCAAGCGGATGTTTAGCCGTGTTCACACATTGACCGGTGATATGTGGCGAACGCTGGCCATCTCAAGTATTTTTTTCTGTTGAACATGTTTTTGTGTGCGTGTGTTTTTTCTTTAATTTGTTTTCTTTGTTATTTTATTGATGTTCTCATCTTGTTCCCAACCCTTGCTTTTGATCCATGACCGCTGCCACGGCTATTAATAGTACGACTACTACAACCCCTCCCCCCCCCGCCCCGCCCACCACCACCACCACTACCACGAGAGCAGGCGGCGAAGCTGTTCCTGCTCACGGCCAGCCCACCGACGTCGCCAAAGGTCCGGAAGAAGGTGTTCGAGGCCACCACCCCCATCGAGGGGAAGCGGGGGGGCGCGAGGGGCAAAGGCCGGGCGATGGATGTCAATGACGATGACGATAGGGGCGAAAGCGGCGGAGGTAAAAGAAGTCGCCGAGGAGAAGGTGGGGGAGGAGAAATGGCGGCACCGCCAAAACCCGCCGCGGGTCTACAACGCGGTGCAGGCAAGCTCTCCCCGGGGTCAAGGGGACGGCGGGGTGGAGGTGGTGGCAGGAAGAAGGAGGAGGAGGAGGAGCAGGCGGCGGGGGGAGGGGGGGGAGGGGTGAAGAGCGGCGGCGGTGGCGAGCCGGCGGGCGTTGTGGACCCTATGGACGTCGATGAGGGCGGCTGCAGTCGGGGAGGGCAGCGAAAGGGGGGCGGGGGCGGAGGGACGGCGGAGGGAGGTGCAGGACAGTCTAGCAAGGTAGGGGACCGGGAATGACGGGAAACGGGGGGGTTGGGGGGGGGGGGGTACTCATTTGTTGCTTGCCTTAGTCATTTGAGCATTGACCACACATCCCTTTCGAGACGGAGCAAAGAGGGGGGGGGGGGTGTAAGCTTGGAGGCGTTTATTTGTGTGACTGGGGATGGCTGGAATTGTGGCCCGGTCTGCTCCCCTAAGGGGTCTGTTGCAGGGACGCTCGCTCGCTCCAGCGCATTTGCCGCTGTGGCTTTCTTGTGGACTCGGTGTGTCCTCTTGCGTGCGTACCGATTTTTGCGTGTGTGCCACGAGGTGTGTTGTTTTTGCTTCGGAACGCTTGACGCTGTGTTTAGTGCTGCTTTCCTGTGCAGGCGCTTGCACACCAATACGGAACATGTAGTGGCATATTGGTTCCGGCGGCTTACCATCTCCCCCGCCGCCGCCGCCGCTTCGCCCGCGCCCCCGTCGTCTTGCGTTTCGCAGCGGGACTCGCTTGACCAACTTCGTCGGCGGGTATTTCGCTGCCTGGAGCATGAAGAAACCTCTGCTGCTGCGGCCTCCACCGCCGCCGCTGCTGTTGCCGCCGCCACGCTACCGGGGGCAGTAAAAAAAACTGGCGGCGGTGGCGGTAGCGGGGACAGCAAGCGGCAGGAGAAGCAGGACGAGGACAAGGAGGAGGGGAGGGCGAGTAGGGGGGGAGGTGGGGGGGGAGGAAAGGTGGATGGCGGCTCCCCCGAAGGGGAGGACCAAGGGCTAGGGTGGCTGCGGTCGCACCTGGCGGAGTCGTTGTCGAGCGCGGACGGTCGGCGGGATGTGGTTTCCCAAACGCTGAGGGCGCTTGAGAGGTGAGTCGGCTAAGTTGTCTGGCTTGCTAGCCGCGACATGCGTCGGGTGAACAATAGTAAAATAAACAAAATAACGAGGGAAACTGTCCAATATTTTGTAAATCAGAGTGCGGGAACATCCACATCCAAGGAAGGAGGAAGAGGAGGAGGGAGACGGGAGGGGGGGGGGGAGGAGGGGCAGGAGGAGGAGAAGCAGAAGGGAATGAAAGGGAGGAGAGGGGGGTGGGGGAGGAGGAGATTGTTGAGACACGCGCGCGGGAACACAGCAGCGGCCCGCAACGGCACGACACGACGCTCCGCTGCGCAGCACTACTGTTATTGCTGCTGGTGCTGGTGCTGGTGCTGCTGGTGCTGCTGCTGCTGTACCAGAGGGTATTGCGTGTATTTTTCGTTTTGTTTTTGTTTAGTGCTGCCTGCTTCGTGCTGTGTTACTCCGCCGCCACCCTTGTCGCCTCGAGCGCAAAGCCGGCCCGTTCGTCGTGCGGCGTTCCCGCCTTCGTGCGGCTCGATCTACTAGCTCCACCCTCTCTTCCGCCGCTTCTTATGCCGCCCTCCCCCCCTCCCTCCCCTTCCCAATTGGACCCACCACCACCCCTACCCGTTCCCCGTTTGCCCCACCCCTCCCCATGATCAACGCCCCCCCGCCCCTCTCCCACCCTTTCCTCGCCACCTCCCCTCCCCCCCATTCCTTCGGCGCACCACGCAGCTGGCAAGCCACGCGGTGCGCGGCGCTCTGCGAGGGCGAAAACGCCTTCCTACTCTCCGTGGCGTCCCCTCCCCTCATGCCGCGGCGGCCCTACCCGCGCCCTCCCAATGGCGGGGCATACTCTCCCGCGGCTAAGGTCGCGGCGGCGGTGGCGGAGGAGGCGCGGTGGGGGGGGGCTGGCTCGGGCGTGTGGGTGCCGGTTGCCAGGCCGAGTGCTGCCGCCACTGCCGCTGCTGCTGCTGCGGGGGCTGCAGCTGGTGCCGCTGCGGCTGCTGCAGCTGTTGCTGCCGCCGCCGCTGCTGCTGCTGGTGTTGGTGGTGGTGATGGTGCCGCTGCTACTGCTGCTGCTGCTGCTGCTGCTGTTACTGCTGCCGGGTTTGCGGCGCAGGGTGCGCACCGGGAAGGGGGGGGGGGAGGAGGAGGGGGAGGGGGGAGGAGGAGGGGCGGGACTTTGTTGGCGGAGCGGTGCGCGGA